>BSQZ01000008.1:1742500-2452500 GCA_033239005.1 Lamellibrachia satsuma | reverse complement strand
CGGTTACACAGAGACAGAGTTGCGCGAAGACGAACTTGAGCGATAATATATTATGTTAATATATTTCGTTACTATTTCATACCTCACAAACAGCAGTTCTTACAATTTTAAAACCCAGTCTAAAAGTAGATATTTTCATATATTCTCTCACTCGAATTAAGTAAAATATGTTCCGTTTATCATGCATTTCGAAAATCAAAGCAAAAACATTTTCACATGGAAAAGGCAAAATATTACGCTATGGCTAACGACATATGAAATCCGTTGACTTCTTAAGTCTCAAGTCTCATGTGGTTATACTCCAAACAGCCCAAACTTGAGCTAACGCAGGACTTCTAATAAAATACTGTGCTTTAATTGTTTACGAAATTACTTTTCAAATAGTCGCACAAAAACCTAACAGTCAGATTATTAAAAAACATTATTATTTGCGTCATAGCCGATGTTTGAGAACAAATTGGCTAAGAAATTTAAATTCATCTTGAACATTTAATTGTTTAAATATGTGGGTTAACTGATGCAGCACCGTAATGTATGCGTCTAATAAACACTTTGAATTTACATCATTAGCATCTGCGCGGACCACTCTCTGAAACCTAATTTTAACAGTATTTGTTATAAAAACAAGTATTTTCAAAATACATTTTTTAAAGTATTTTTATTAGCTAAAATACTTTTTACTTGTTCTAAAATGCGTTCATAGGACGCGGTCCTCATCAAGACAACTTGATTGCTTTCGTTGCAGGAGGCAGAGAACGTATCCGAGAAGCAGTAATCATGCAGTAGCATCTGCGTGGAAGACAAGTCGACGTATCAATTATCATGCTGCGGAAAATGTGCTTACTTATAAGGTAATTTGCGGTGGCCACATGACATTTCCCGTTATTATTATATATTCTCCAACATAATTATAGCCTTCTGTTGCTCTTGTCGTGGACTTGCGTGCGTGGGTTACTATTACGTGACCTTCTGGGCGTGCATGCACGCATATGTACATACATGCGTGCGTGCGTTTATGCATGCATATGTACATACATGCGTGCGTGTGTGTTCTACAAAAGTACAATTACGAGAAAATCAACATGCGTGTAATATGTGTTGCAATGCATATTCTTTAAACATGTAACACGTACATGTTATCATATAATTTCTTAGTTCGTTTCTAACACATTAATTATAGTTATGCGAATTGTGTTACAGTCACGGATCATAATTTGAGGTATTCTGTAAATAATGTTATAAATACCCCAAAGCGTGGTTAAATTCATCGTGCAGAGCTAAGGTGGTACCTGAATTGTACGTGTGCAAATGGGTGGTGGTGATGGCGAGGCACAGAAGCGTGTGGACGGCCACACCCATCACTATCGATGCTCCTTGATGCGGCATCTCTTGGTAGGTGTCAACACTGAGTGGTGCACACCTGTAAGACTCGTTTCTAGCAGAAATCCGTAAGATCGCAAACAAATCCGTACGATTATCTACGTACGTCCGCTGGTTTTCCCGATTTGCTCGCTGCGGCAAACTGGGACACATTGATTGGATATCGTCTGGTGAGATGCTAAGGCACCTGACTGCATTCAGCTAAGATATATGTGAGAGACACGGACGTGTTTTGAACAGATTACATGTTATTCGCATGTCATTTGACAAAAACGCGCTGTATCCCGTAATACAGAAACCGCACATAAACTTAAATAATGACTTTGAGCGGATTTCTGGGATGATCTCTGAAAAAAATTACAGTTACACAACATTCTCTCAAAAAGGGGTTCTTTCGAACATCCCAAACCCACCCCCAACGAGAGCGGAGTCGTCGAAATCCTACGAACCACACAAAGTTTGTGAATTCAGGAGGTCCACAACGTCCACTACAAATGGGGATCACCAATTTAATAATGACTCGCACCTGCGCGTCAGTCCCGCTGTCTACGCCACTTCAGATACTATCTGAGAACAATCACTCGCACTGTATGCAAACGGTACGCCGGAGAATTAGGCCGACAAGAAGGCGTGGCAGACAGCACCACGCGAGCATCATTGGAGTACGGCCGTGAGCTACGTCCGACGCCCGAGCACTGGCAGACAGGTAGGCTTAAGTCAATGTCTCAAACACAGCATCTTCGTGAACCACTAGTGTTATCAATAAAAAGCGGAAATATTGCCGACAAAACAATCGGTATTGCAAGAATGGGAAACCACAGAGTTGCACGGAGAAACCTTGTGAACAGCGATCTGCGTATCCGTGTTGAAGATGTACGTGTGTTATTGTCGTACATTTAATGTGAATCATTAATACATCGGTTTATATCGATAACGTTATACGTGCAACAATTTGGACACAATTGGCGTGACATTAAATTTTTTCGACCAGTAAGCCTGTGTTAATGTTATGTTCTGTATCATTAAGTCTACACAGGCGTCAGGAGGTGCTGCTTCAAGGAGCATCGATCGTTATGGGTGTGGCCGCCCACTTACAGTTGTGTCTTATCGTCAGCATGGCCGTCTACTGCATATACGACTCAGGTAATAACACACACATGGCTTGACATGATCACACTTTCTTCTAGAGTCTCGTACCCTTTTCCAAAACGGGTGTTTTATTTTCGCTGCTTGTTAGTCTGGATATAGGCTAACACCATGGGGGGTCGTTGCGGTTTGTTTATTTTCTTATGATTATTTTGGCAACACCCTGCTCTATTCGTGGGGCAGTAAACTGTACAGTATACATCATACCATGTACAGTATACATCATACCATGAACAGTATACATCATACCATGTACAGTATACATCATACCATGAACACTATACATCATACCATGTACAGTATACATCATACCATGAACACTATACATCATACCATGTACAGTATACATCATACCATGAACACTATACATCATACCATGAACACTATACATCATACCATGTACAGTATACATCATACCATGAACACTATACATCATACCATGTACAGTATACATCATACCATGAACCGTAACAGTAACTTCAGTAATATAATTCGGCTGTAATGTGATATGATACGGTGTCATTATAGACCTAGCAACAACATACGAAACGATGGAATAAGTAAATCAGGTGGTTATGGAACGTCCAATGCATCATCTGTTACAAGCATGTCGATTCCTTCGTATAGAATGTTTAAATGTACTTCCGAAGAACACACGCACGCACCTATACTCGAACGCACGAACGCCGGCACGCATGCACACACGCACGCACGCGCATATAAATAGTTGCCAAAAGAGGGCCATGCCTATCTTGATGAATATAATAATTCGGACCTACGTGAAATGCTAACCGATCTTACGCACATTGTTCACGACATGGTAATTATGATAATTGATACGTCGAGGTATCTTCCAGATGCTGCTGATTACTGCTTCTCGGAGACGTTCTCTGCTTCATGCAATGGCAATAACCAGGTCGTCTTGATGAGGACCGCATCCTATGGGCGCATGCAGGCCGGGCGTTGCATCTCTGGTCAGTTCGGGTACATCGGGTGCTCAACAACTGTCCTGTCGTTTCTTGACCGGCTTTGTTCTGGTCAACGACGTTGCGAGACGCCAGTGGCGGGATTAGACCGGCTGGCTAACGCCTGCTCGGCCGATTTCAAGTCGTATCTTGAGGCGAATTACGACTGCGTGGAAGGTGATAATACTGTCAAGATATCAATGCCATATATGAACACCAGTCAATCTAGTTATGATCCAGTAGCCCTTGGTATCAGAGATAAGTGCGTGCTTGCACGCATGCGTGCGGGCATGCGTGCGTGCCTGCGTGCGTGCCTGCGTGCGTGCGTGGTGTTGTAGTCTTTCCTTGCGAGGACGTGTGTTTGGTTGCGGGCGTGCTTGTGCCCGCATGTATATCTTGTATGTATTAATGGTATCAAACTCTCTGCTCCGGTGGTCAACCTTTGAGCAACAAAACACATTATATATATATATATATATATATATATATATATATATATATATATATATATATATATATATATATATATATATATATATATATATATATATATATATATATCTACATATATGCGCTGTTAACGCGGCCTACTGCGTTTCTATGTCGGATTCAGTTGACAACTTATGTCCGACCTCGTCTGCCCCACGTCAGCCCCTGACGGGCGATCAAGGATACATATCAGTCGCCTCGTCAGCACAGGTGGCCGTCGTCAACGGACAGAGAAAATGCACAGTGTCAATTGAAACGTCGGTTGGACAACAAGTGCAACTGAAAATATATGATTTCACGCGCACCGATTTTACCAGAAATGAACTAAGGGTTGAGGACAGTGCATGCCCCGTGACGATGGCGATCAGCGAAAATAACGACGACAAATTAAAAACAGTGATGCTGTGCAGCTTAGAAGAGTCACGTGAACGGGTTGTGGCGACCTCAGACAGTAATTCGGTGTCTGTGTTCGTGGAATTCAGAGAAAGATCGACGCCACACTTCCTGTTGTACTACAAAGGTGAGACATTTGTCTTTGAATAGTTGATATTGCACGGTATATGTATATTCCTAATTCTCGCTCCAGCTCGTAGTTAAATATAATACATTGTGGCATAAAGTACAGAAGGAGAAATATGATATTTAAATAAAAAGAACATAACTAGCAGAAAAATACATCATCATAGACAATTTACTATTGTGTATGCATCCATAATTCAAAGGGTAATCAAATTCTTGGATTGATTAGAAGAAACATAACATACAAGGGAAAAAGTTAATTATACCTCTTTATAAAGCAATAGTTAGACCTCATTTAGAATACTGTATACAAGCATGGAGACCATATCGTAAGAAGGATATAGATACGCTTGAAAGCATACAAAGGAGAGCAACTAAAATGATTCCAGAACTGAGAGACCTTAGTTATGAAGAACGCCTGAAAGAATGAGGTTTAACAATGGATGGCAAATCTTGTTAAATAGTTTAATTTGCCAACATTTATGATGCAATAATGATGACGCTTCACGGCGCAGTGGTTGGTTGCGCCGATTTGGCAGTGTTACCGTTGACGACACACATAAGGAAAGACGGCATGCTGACCGTCACCTGCAACAGCACTGGTGACAGCTGGCACCTCGTCTGTCTCGGCACTGTCTGGCTGGGACAGGTAGGAAACTGCACAGGTACGTAACGCTATGTCGCGGTGACATAACTATGGGACAACTTATAGCAATAGGCAAACGGTCACAAGTCAAAATACAGCGTCAGGTTGTAACATGCGAGGTGCAATTTAAATATTGCTACAAGAAATACAATAAGCACGTTTGTATCACGTGAACATTTATGTTAGGTTAATTAAGCCTAACTTGGCTAGGTTCAGATAGAGTAAAGTATTTTCAATGTTGTTTCTTGAATAGGGCAGCGTCTGTAAGTGGAAGGTTTATTTTCAGCTTTGGTGTAACTTATATCTGACAAATCGGTAAGGACAATATGGCGCCACTCTCCCTCCCTCCCTCCCTCCCTCCCTCCCTCCCTCCCTCCCTCCCTCTCTCTCTCTCTCTCACGACACACGTAATGTCTTATTATTATATCCAAACTACGCATGTAGGATTCAATATTATTTTTCATGCATGAACAGATTTTCATAACATCCATTTTGCATCACACTTCACGAAAGTCGGTCTTCGGGTTCATTCCGATAATACGGAAATTCGACCAAACAGGCTACATAACTGGCAAAGGTAATATGTTATCACGTGAACCTGGGAAGTTTTTAAACCCGTCGTAACCTGGCGGGTTGGTAATTAACATCCATGCCATTTTCAAGGTGACGTTAATGTATTGCAGGTAACCCGATGACAAACTGCCCATGGCAGTATAATTTGCTTCCAAATGTTGTAGATTGGGTTTTAATGGAGCATTTGTACATTGGCAGTACAACTATTTCGTAGCACCAATAGTTGTCACTGTAAGTTTCGAGATAATAATATTTGTACCCATGTATTCTAATTGAGGGCTAAGTTAACAGTTGAACCGGC
This sequence comes from Lamellibrachia satsuma, assembly GCA_033239005.1. Taxonomy (NCBI): domain Eukaryota; kingdom Metazoa; phylum Annelida; class Polychaeta; order Sabellida; family Siboglinidae; genus Lamellibrachia; species Lamellibrachia satsuma. The sequence continues at coordinate 2,446,481 of BSQZ01000008.1, read as the reverse complement.
AAAGTCCTATGTTTAATTATTTTATTGTAAAAGGTAAAAGTAGGTTCTTATATAGTCATTGGGTCTACTCAAAGTAGGTTCTTATATAGCGCTGTACCCAGTCATTGGGTCTACTCAAAGCGCTTTACAAATGTCAGCAATGTTTGTCTCACAATGTTCCAGTTATGTATCTAATGTAGTTATGTATCTAATGTAGTTATGTATCTAATGTAGCATGCATCTGAGTAGTCGACAACAAATGCAACATAGCAGTCATCGGGGTTTTGAAAAGGGGGTTCGGGCGCGCACATTCAACCGGAGATTTGTTGTTATTTGTTAATTTTTTATAATTAAAACAAATTATCTGACACGATGACGGGCACGAGCATGTACATATACATATACATATACATCTGTCTTACGACTATCTTTGTACTGCTTCAGACGTACACCGAATGTCTGGAGTGACAGCCGAGATATCTACTGCTTGGGCGTTCCCTAACGGTAAAGCTACACATGATTACTGCGTATTGTTTTTACGTATGTCTTATTCTAGCCTGTATGTAGGCTTTATATCGGACCGGCAGCTTTGCCTTTGTTGCTCTCCTGTTTATCCCTCAAGTTTGGGGTGACTCTGGCACCGATACCGGTCTCCGATATGTTCCTTCTTTCGTCACTGATCTCGTTTCACTGCCGTCTCCACCCCACCCACCCCATCCATCGCTCTCGTTATCCACTTCGAATCCAGCCTAATCTCTTTTCACACAGTCCTCCCATCTCAATATCAGTCTTCCTCTTCTCCTTCCACCCTCCACTCTGACCGCATCCGCTCTTTTCGTCAACCGTTCCAGCCCCCGGCTCCTCCCAAGCTTCCTCCCTCAACTCTCTCGCACACCAACCTCCTCCCTCAACTCTCGCTCTCACACCAACCTCATCCCTCAACTCTCTTTCACACCAGCCTCCTCCCTCAACTCTCGCTCTCACACCAACCTCATCCCTCAACTCTCTTTCACTCCAGCCTCTTCCCTCAACTCTCTCTCACACCAACCTCCTCCCTCAACTCTCGCTCTCACACCAACCTCATCCCTCAACTCTCTTTCACACCAGCCTCCTCCCTCAACTCGCTTTCACACCAGCCTCCTCCCTCAACTCTCTCTCACACCAACCTTCTCCCTCAACTCTCGCTCTCACACCAACCTCATCCCTCAACTCTCGTTCACACCAGCCTCTTCCCTCAACTCTCGCTCTCACACCAACCTCATACCTCAACTCTCGCTCTCACACCAACCTCATCCCTCAACTCTCTTTCACACTAGCCTCCTCCTTCAACTCTCTCTCTCACACCAACTTCCTCCCTCAACTCTCTCTCACACCACCCTCCTCCCTCAACTCTCTCTCACACCAACCTCCTCGGAACGGAGAACGAACTTTTTATTACGTAAACATAAATGTTGTCTTAAAGGCACACAGGATTAACATTTGCTGCGTAAGCAAATATATAAACAGACTATATTAGTTTCGTGTCACTGACCACGAGTACAAGTGCAACATTTGTCACGCATTTTAGATTGTCATAATAGTGATAATACAATACTTGAGTCGAGCTAAGGAATATTATCAATTACAACACTTTAACACTTTGTTGACACCTCAACAACAGAACATTAGTTTAGGTTTTTATCTGAACGTGGTCATTGTAGGCATTGCAACAGTGATTACATTGTAGGCATTGCGACAGTGATTACATTGTAAGCATTGCAACAGTGATTACATTGTAGGCATTGCAACAGTGATTACATTGTAGGCATTGCAACAGTGATTACATTGTAGGCATTGCAACAGTGATTACATTGTAGGCATTGCGACAGTGATTACATATGTAGGCATTGCGACAGTGATTACATTGTAGGCATTGCAACAATGATTACATTGTACGCATTGCGACAGTGATTACATTGTAGGCATTGCGACAGTGATTACATTGTAGGCATTGCAACAGTGATTACATTGTAGGCATTGCAACAGTGATTACATTGTAGGCATTGCGACAGTGATTACATTGTAGGCATTGCAACAGTGATTACATTGTAGGCATTGCAACAGTGATTACATTGTAGGCATTGCGACAGTGATTACATATGTAGGCATTGCGACAGTGATTACATTGTAGGCATTGCAACAGTGATTACATTGTAGGCATGGCAACAGTGATTACATCGTAGGCATTGCAACAGTGATTACGTTGTAGGCATTGCAACAGTGATTACGTTGTAGGCATTGCAACAGTGATTACAATGGGTGTCGGCATTGGCACCGTGTTGGGATTCTGTCTTCTCGCGGCGCTGTGCGCATGTCGCGGACGGTGAGTACAATTGGTTTCGTCTGGTCGTACTGTTTCCCAAGCACGGGCGACTTCATGGGGCGTGTCTAGCAGCTCTGATCACACCAGAAGCCGGACAAAAAAACGACATGGAACCAATCGTACGTAATAATAATATTAGTTCAGAGACGCATTATAATATTAATAGTTACATCAAACAATACAAAAGGAACACAAAGGCAAATCTACAGATTATTTTACTAACACTACTTTGTGTCATCTTTTTCTACTACCATCTGTTGAAAGACCATATTTATCAAAATCTTCAAAATCATTAAGTATTAAAATAAAACGTCCTGTTGGTCTCCTCTTATTTTCTTAATCTCATGTGATGTGAAACCACATTCTTTTAGGCGTGCGGCTTTTTCGAGTTGGTTCTGGACAATCAACTAACGGTAGCATATATTTCTTCTTGTATTGTAACAGCTGAACTATTACAGCATCGAAAGAACAAAACCAGGTATGCTAGCCTTGACAGAATCGACAATTGAACATACTACACAGTGCATACGTTAAAAGTTTATAATCGTTTTGCAGCTGCCTCAACGCACCCGATCGTCATGCGTTCGCGTCGAATAAGCTCAGTGAGATTCAGATACCCTACCCCAAAGTTAGCGGCCCTGATAGTTTAACGCAACCCACAGTCTCGACGTCTAAGGAAGGACAGAGGGCCCACGTGCCGCTCCCGCCGCCGCCCAGTCATGAGACAACGGCCGTCATACACGCTCCAGGACGACGGGCCGAAACACGGAGTCCCGCCTCGGGGAGTGCGTTCACCGTGACACGAGTGCCTCTAAAGGACCACGTCTACGACACCGTGCGGCAAGGACAATAAGCAGTGCGTTCACCGTGACACGAGTACCTCTAAAGGACCACGTCTACGACACCGTGCGGCTAGGACAATAAGCAGGGCGTTCACCGTGACACGAGTGCCTCTAAAGGACCACGTCTACGACACCGTGCGGCAAGGACAATAAGCAGTGCGTTCACCGTGACACGAGTGCCTCTAAAGGACCACGTCTACGACACCGTGCGGCAAGGACAATAAGCAGTGCGTTCACCGTGACACGAGTGCCTCTAAAGGACCACGTCTACGACACCGTGCGGCAAGGACAATAAGCAGGGCGTTCACCGTGACACGAGTGCCTCTAAAGGACCACGTCTACGACACCGTGCGGCAAGGACAGTTGAGCTTACATTCCTACAACCTGGGCTCGGGGTGTCCAGTTGTACTTGAATGCTGTCACATGTTGAATATGACAGAATATGCCTGGGTAACCGTGATGATCTTATATCGTTTAAGTCAACGGCCAGTGGCGTGCGTTGAACCGAATGCTCGACCCAGCTACCTGTAAGAAACTGCCCTGCAGTTTGTTTCTTCAACTTTTGCAATACCCGAAATCGCACAAATAAACCGACCATTGTCTTGAGGAATTGTGTTCGTTCCGATTATGTGTACAGGGGTGCGTAGTGTTCTCTTTTGTTTAACGTAAATACTTTTGTCACTCTACCATCGAATGGCAGATCCAGTTATAAATGAAACTTTATTAAATGAAATACATAACATTTATATGGCACAACACTGTTAGTTGACGAGTCTTAACTTTGTGTTACCTTGTCATGGAGACATTGTTGATGCTGTCGTCTGCAATTTCAAACAAACTATGATATTTAGAGTATCTAGACGCAAGGTCTTGTGCAGTCTCTCCAAGGGAGTTTCTTAGACTAAAGTCAGCGTCCCTGTGCATTAGTAACAGTTCCAACAACGGACGTGATGCGCCATTGCGGGCCGCCAGGTGGAGCGGTGTCTGCCCGCCCTGGGTCTGTGCGTTCACGGATGCGCCGTTCCCGAGCAAGACGGCCGCTACCTCGACCTGATCCCAATTGCATGCGCTGTGTAGTGGATGCCAGCCGTCATTAGTCTTTGCTTCAACGTTAGCTCCGTTCTCTAGCAGTATCTATGAATATCAGAAACATAATTATATATAATACCAAAACGTATTGGTATGAACCTTGCAAAAGAAGCCACACTGACATGATTATCAACTTGGCTGTGTGTGCCTGCGTGCGTGTGCGTGTTTTAAACATTGCATTGATGATAATAATAATTTGCAATAAGCATGCATATAATTATTAATTTATTAATACATTATTTTAAATATTACACTGCTTATATTAATAATTGACATTAAGCATGCATATAATATTGTGTGCATGTGTGCGTGTGTGCATGCGTGCGTGCGTGCGTGCGTGCTTGCGTGCATGTGTGCGTCCATGTTTCAATATTTTGAAAATGCATTTTTATTATAAGATTACCCAGACACATGCCTGAGCAGCTTCAGTGTATCCGTTGTATGCAGCCCGGTGTAGCGGGCTGTAGCCATCCTCATCCACTGCATCAACCAGGTTAGGGTCCTGGGCAATCAACTCCATTAGTATAACAACATCTCCATTCTCTGCAGCTTCTAATATCTGCTCTGAACACATCATCTCTGTCTCTGCAACATGTTAACAGTAAACTCAATGTGCTGCAAAATGCAGAACATGTCCATAGCCTTAAGGAATTAGACATTGCATTATGTTGAGCTACACAAATATATTTATATAGCAATTTGTAAGCCCTAATAATTCTATTTGAGACGTTCTACCGCTCAAACATCTACTTTACTGCATTCCATGGGCACATGTGGGCACATTCCATGGTGGGGCGCAGTGGTCAAGTGGTAGAGCGTTGGAGTTTCGGTCAAGAGGACGGGGGTTCAAAACATCCTGTGGTAGAGCATCGGACTTTTCAGTCAAAGGGACTGGGGCTCAAAACCACCTCCGCTGTTTTGAAGCTTGGGCAACTTTGTTAACCCCACTTTGCCTGTGTCTTTTGGAAGAGACAATAAAAGCCGTTGATCCGTTTTATCTGGTGCCTATGCCAGGGGAAGTAAAAGACCCCACACAGGGAAATGGAAAATACCTGCTGTTGACTCACTAATTCTAGAGAAGGAAAACTCTGAAAATAAACCACTCCTACGTTAGTTCAAGACAGGGCTGTTTGAAGTTAAATGTCGTAAGTCACAGCAGGTCCCAGTATACAGATATGAAGAAACATAGATGGTGACATTCCCAAGACACCAATAAGTGTATTAATAGTTTGTAAAATATTGCTGAACCCAAGAACTCAAAATCCTCAGCTCTGGCAGCTGTACAACCACCTGCAGCCTAGCTGTCCAACCAGTGTTCAAGTCCATTAGCAGACATGGATTTGGAACAACTGGCCCTGTACTTTGGAATAAACTACCACTTTCCCTCCGTGATGCACCTTCATTTTAAGCGTCACCTGAAGACTTTTTATGTTATAACGTTTCATTTATTAATTTAAATTAAATTTTAGTTTGTAAGTACAGTGACTGGATTAAGCTAGAGACTGGCGCATCGACAAACTTTTATTTATTTATTTAAAATTGCCAATTTTTATAGTAAACACGTTTGTAACATAATTAAAATAAGAGCTTGACGAAATTTGCTCAGAGCATTGGCAACTGCGGAAACAAACCAACTGTGGTCTGACCCCTTCAAATGTTGCGTGTGACTACTTTTGATCTGGGGCAGGGTTCAGTGACTGCATGCTACTCCACCTGGTTGGAGATTCGCAACTACATCCATCGTCGTATTGTCGCCTACGGTTATTTGTCCACTTCAATTTCGTAATGTGTGCAAATGCACAAGCATCATAACAAAAGTATGTAATAACGTAAGCTCTCGGTGGCAACGTTAAAAATAGTTGCGCCCCTTGCGACCAGTGAACACAACTGGCGTTTTGCCACCTGGTGGCTTGGGTAGACAGCAACATGGAGCTTTGATTGTCGCGTGTGTGGGTTCAGCACAGAGTAGTGGGGTTCAGCCTTGTGTGGGTGCAAGAAACATGCTTTATAAAGAAGCTGCACGTATCATCACGTTAGTGGAAGATAAGAAGGGAACTGTTAAAACCCTAATTCTTTCCAGCACTTACAAGGTGTGAATTGATACGCCCACTCACTTTACTTATGACATTGAATAGCGGTGTATGTGTGTCTGGGGGGGGGGGTGATGCCATACTGGGTCCTTGCCCTTGGCGGCTGTTACCGAGAACCACACTGGCACTGTTAACAAACCTTGAAAATTCCCTAAATAAATTAACGGTACCTGGTAAGCGAACTTTCTCTGAGCATTTAGAACAAGGTTGCTGCAGAACCAGGATGATTGGGCCCCTTGCCTTGGGCTTGTCATTGTTTGGCTAACTTTTGCTAGGCTAGGGCTAGGTTTCATCTTAGACTTATAGTTATAGTTATTCCCTGCACTTCTTACGTTGTCAAGCGGTTACCGACAATTAATTATTTGGCACATCACCATTTGTAGCAATCCAGCACCCACTTCCACCAGGGCTGGGTCCAATTACACAAAATTATATCAATTACAATTACATTAAATTTTTTATTTCAATTACAATTACAGTCATAATTTTCTAAATCAATTACAATTACAATTACACTGTTTCAATTTCAATTACAATTACATTATGCAGAACCAAATATATTCAGCATTTGTTAATTATGTATTTTTACACATTTTGCTTAATTTCAATATTTTGTACACAATTGATAAACTAATATAACGGTAATGTTTGTACATTTTGTTGAATTGTAACTTTGAATTATACTAAATAAAAAGATAGCTGTTTAAAACATATTTTTATTATATAAAAATACAATGCAATATCCAGACATAATCCTACAGGACATATTCCAATGCAGACATTTATCCATGCGCATTTCTTAAACTTTTCTTTGGAAAATACTAATAATAGGGTTTGATATGTTTACTTTGAGGTTGTAGCTCCTGCTCTAAGCTGACATTCTTAATTGGTCTGCCCTTTGCTTTGTGTGAGTTGGGAATGGGAAGAGAGGCCATATAAACAGTCCTTGCCACCTGACCTGTCTCCAACCCACCACAACACAAGGGGTGTAATTGGCTTGCTAATTCTGCAATGTTTCACTGAATGTCTGTGCATTGTTTATTGCTTCCTGGCTGTTACCAACTTACTGAAAAGGCTAATTGCTAAGGCTACCCACCACTAGCACCACTGACCAGTACCCACCAGACAGTGAATACTGAGACTTAAATGTAAATATATAAGCAGGTGTTATTATTAGTCTTGATTTTCAACTCATGTGAGACTTAAATTATATTTTTATTGACAGTTCGTTCAGGTAGTTTGTGATATGAAACGTACTGTAATTGATTGTAATTGATTGTAATTGAAATAAAATTTCAATTATACAAAATATAACAATTACAATTACAATTACAGCAACATTTTGAAACCATAATCAATTACAATTACATGATTTTGCTGTAATCAATTACAATTACATAATTGGACCCAGCCCTGACTTCCACGCAGTTGCCCAGTGGGGGAAGGCGGTGTTAGTAGAGCCATTTTTCATTCTTTTTGATATCTAGGGCACAGCTCACACTTAAGTGGTGTGGGGTAAGTTGAGTCACAGTGTAGCATAAGTTGGGTAAATATTTTAGTTGTATAATTTACGTAGGCCTTGTGCTAAAATTTCATAACATGGCCAACACATCTACCCAGGCATAATCACAATCACCAAAAGTTTTGAAAAACACCACAAAACATACTCTTAACTTACATTTTCTGACCATTGTGACAAATACACTTATTGTATGTTAATCGTGTTCAAGTAACATGTTCAATCAATCAATTACCATGTAACTGTCATTGTTGTAGTTTCCTGGTTCGACTAACACTGCCTTCCCCTGTAATTGTAGAGTTAGAATTCCAAGTGGAGTAATTTACTTACCAAATGTCTGTGTTTGTGAATGTATGCTATATCTGTATAAGTCAACAAAGTCAAAAGCCTTGGAATAGCCTTCCAAAGAAGTGTATAAGTGCAGCAATGATCAACTACTTTAAATAAATATATTTTGAGACTATGACCAGTGAATCACTAATTGGGGGGCATTTACATGAGCCAGTAGGCTTCTGGTCCGAAACCCAAGATTCAGTTGAAACCTAAAGTGAAATGTTTTATTGGATTTATGATGCACAGAATGTGTTTTACATTGTACAGATGTGACTGTGGGGAGCGGTGGTCTAATGGTTAGAGCACCCGCCTGTCGATCGAGAGGACGGTGGTTCGATTCCACCTCCGCCGTTTCAAAGCTTGGGCAATTTCGTTCACCCCACTTTGCCCGTGTCTTTCGGAAGAGACACTAAAAGCTGTTGGTCCAAACTCCTGCGTTAGCTCAAGATTGGGCTGTTTGGAGTATAACTACTTGAGACTTGAGACTGGTAAATTTTAATTTCCTTCAGAACAAGAAGCAGCTCTTTGCACTGGTGTGTGGGGTCCTGCGATATTCTGAGATTATTGCAACTATAGTTCGGAAGACACGACTGCTTAAGCATGAAAAGATTCTTCGACAAAAGCCAGCTCTGGCCCAGGTTTTGTTGCACGAGTTCTTATTTGGACAGGGTCTACACAAACACAACCACTACAAGGTGAGACATTCATGGTTAATATTCTGTGGATATGCCTAATTAGATAATTTTCAGACAATTGCAAACTTGCTGTGGGTTTTATTGTTTGAACCTGTAGGATTATCCATGTTACCGATGTTTATAAAATTAATATAAATGTTGTTTGCCACATAAATAGTGATGAACTTGGTAAAACATTTTAATATTAGTTGTTAACATTAAGACTTTTTGGTTCATAGAGCAAGCTAACCAGTAACCACTTTTTTTCATAGTTTCAAGTATTGTATAGTAACTTTAAAGTATGTGTGTAATGGTGGCATTGGGATAACATTAATAGATAGTGTAAAGTTAATTTCTACTTCTTATTGCCTTTTTATTTCAGGAAGTAATTATGAAGAACAAAGCAGCATTGACCTCGGAACTTGCCAGGTTAAAGGTTGCTGCAAAAGTTAGCAGAAATGAAGACCTTCTCCCAAAGACTGCAACACAAAGTGAGTGGTGTAGAATCACACATTCTGCAACTGGGAAGTCCTTTAAATGAATACTGTATATTAAACTAGACAGTAACATATGTTTCCCATATAGCTGTTTCTCATACAATCATGACAACTGAGTTGTCATGACTATGAGAAAAAGCTGTTCTATGTTTCATATTATGCTATCTTGATTCTAACAAAGTAAGATTTGGCAAAACGTGGTTTAGTGAATCAGTGTGCTTTCCTTATCACTTCAGCCCGACTGCCACGATATGTGCGGGTAAATCTGCTGAAGACAACAGTGGAAGACGTTATACAGTTCTTTGTCTCCGAGACATATGAGGAGATAAAGAATGACAACCTCTCTTATGCCCAGTAAGTATTGTTAAAAATTAGTATAAACTTTTTCTAGTACAAACCCTGACAATATTTACCCATGATGATCCCAATCTGACAGATTGGAGCAAACCATATTATTGTTTCCAAAATGACACCCAATAAATAGACAGGCTCTGACAGAGAGACATCACCTTCTTGACTACAGGCTGTTAATGTTGACTGTGCACGTGTGCAAGGTTATCTATTAAGGAGCAGTGTAGGTTGGACTTGAGAAAGTACTCTTTCTCACAGAGGGTGATAAATGAATGGAACAAACTGCCAAATGATTGTGTTAATGCTAGTAGTGTGAATATGTTTAAAAATAGAATTGACAGATATCTGATAAGGGCGGGCTACACATAAATGAGAAAATTGTTGGACTCTCGATAAGCCAATGGCTTCCTTGTCCACTTGCCATCTGGAACTTGTTGTTCGAGATGGCAATCTTGTTAAATTGCTGCCCCTCTTTGAATATGCAGCCTTTGTCAGGTTTATTTGTCAGGTTTATTCTACCAGAATATTTCTGAAGTTAGTATTTTCAGTATTTTGTTCTAGGAGAGTGCAACATTAAATTACTTATACTGAAGCAGTTATCCTTAATAAAACCAATAAATAGACATATTTTATTAACTGGGGTTCAAAACCACCTGCTGCCTTTTCAAAACTTGGGCAATTTGGTTCAACCCACTTTGCCTGCGTCTTTCAGAAGAACTGGAACACTAAAAGCCGTTACTTCCTTCTATCTGGTGTCTATGACAGCGGAAGTAAAAGATCCAACACAGGGAAATAAAAAATGGTCAAACTCGCTATCTGTAAAGAAGGACACTCTGAAATAAACCATTAGTCCTGTTACTGAGTCTTCGGATCTGTTCGAGCTCAAACAAACAAACATTAAAATGTTTCTTACAGCCTGTATACAGAAACTAGGTGAGTCATGATCGATGTGCATGCAGGCACATTGAGCTGGTGAGGAGCCTACGCCCCAAGCAGTTTCTGCGTGACTGCCACCTGCCTGAGTTGCTGGTATTTGTTGCTGGCACTGACCTCCATGAACATCAGCTGTACAAGGCAGGAGCCATCATTCTACAGGACAAGGTTTGTACGTGAGGTTTACGAATACTATTTCATCACATGTAAATTTATAAGAAAACTTAACATGCAGTGTGGTATTTATAAAATATACATCAGATTATGGACTATCTTGGTGGGCTTTTGGGGTTGGACTGACAAATTGTTGGATATTGGATATGGTTTTAATCTAGCATTTAGAATGTGTGTTTCTGGAATTTTAGGGTTTAGAATTTTAGAAATGTAAATTCAGGTATTTTGTTTCATAGAATCTACAGATTGTTGCAGAATTTTAGGCTCAATGAATGTTCAGTTTCACTCCTCTCCAGATAAGTGTGTCACTCACCCTCCACCGCACTCTCTGTCACTCTCCCCCTCACTACCTCACTCACCCTCCACCGCACTCTCTGTCACTCTCCCCTCTCTGCCTCATTCACTCTCCACCGCACTCTCCCCTTCACCCTCTATCACTCTCCCCCTCACTGACTCACTCACCCTCCACCTCACTCTCCCCCTCCACCCCACTCTCCCCTTCACTCTTTATCACTCTCCCCCTCACTGACTCACTCACCCCCCCACCGCACTCTCCCCCTCACCCTCCACCGCACTCTCCCCTTCACCCTCTATCACTCTCCCCCTCACCCTCCACCACACTCTCCCACTCACTCTCTATCCCCCTCCCCCTCATTGCCTCACTCACCCTCCACCGCACTATCTATCACTCTCCCCCTCACTGCCTCACTCACCCTCCACCGCACTCTCCCCCTCACCCTCCACCGCACTCTCACCTTCACCCTCTATCACTCTCCCCCTCACTGACTCACTCACCCTCCACCACACTCTCCCACTCACTGCCTCATTCACCCTCCACCGCACTTTTCCCTTCACTCTCTATCACTCTCCCCCTCACTGACTCGCTCGCCTTCCACCTCACTCTCACCCTCACTCTCCACCACACTCTCCCCTTCACTCTCTATCACTCTCCCCTTCACTGATTCACTCACCCTCCACCTCATCCTCACCCTCCACCGTACTCTCCCCTTCACTGATTCGCTCACCCTCCACCTCACTCTCAACCTCCACCTCACTCTCCCCCTCACCCTCCACCGCACTCTCCCCTTCAATGATTCACTCATCCTCCACCTCACACTCTCCCTTACTTTCCACCTCATTCTCCCCTTCACTCTCCCTGTCACTGCTTCACTCACCCTCCACCTCATCTTCCACCTCACTCTCACCCTCCACCTAACTCTCCCCTTCACTGATTCACTCACCCTCCACCGCACTCTCCCCCTCACTGACTCACTCACCCTCCACCGCACTCTCCCCATCACCCTCCACCGCACTCTCACCTCACTGCTTCATTCACCCTCCACCGCACTCTCCCCTTCACTCTCTATCACCCTCCCCCTCACTGACTCACTCACCCTCCACCGCTCTCTCCCCTTCATTGATTCACTCACCCTCCACTGCACTCTCCCCTTCATTGATTCACTCACCCTCCACCGCACTGTCTCCCTCCACCGCACTCTCACCTTCACTCTCTATCACTCTCCCCTTCACTGATTCACTCACCCTCTTCCTCACTCTCTCCCTCACTCCCCACTTGACTGATTCACTCACCCTCCACCGCACTCTCCCCTTCACTCTCTATCACTCTCCCTTTCACTGATTCACTCACAATCCACCTCACCCTCACCCTCCGCCGCACTCTCTATCACACTCTCCCCTTAACTGATCTACTTACACTCCACCTTACTCTCTTCATCATTATGTCTATATTTCCAGCTGCTTTATTAAGTCTGGTGGTGGATCAGCAGCTCACATCCGCCTCTTCCAATATTCTCTGAATCCCATACTTCCTGATGTTAGTCTTCTCTTTGTTTCTCAGTATGTTTGTTTCTGCTCCTCATATACAGTCACTCATCTTTCTCCCTCCTCCATCCTGTTGTATTGCTACCTCATAAATGCCTCATTTTGAAGGTTTTTGTTAACAGAAAATTTATTTACTACCATTTCTATGCATCCTAATGCCGAGTACTCTGTTTTGTCTGTTTCAGGCAAGTTGTCTTCCTGCTTACATCCTGGCGCCCCCTCCAGGGAGTCATGTGATTGACTGTTGCGCAGCTCCTGGCAATAAGACGACGCATGCAGCCGCCATTCTACGCAGTACTGGGTAAATACAACAAACACAACAGTCAGTCTTCGCTAAGTTCTCAAGGTCCAAAAACATATAGTGTTTAGCACTGGTACAGACCACACCCACTCCATCAAGACATGGTGTGGGACACAAGATAATTCACATATTGACAATCAAAATTAATTCGTTTCTCCCACAAAATGTGGTGCCAACCCACCCATATATAATGCTATGATTTTTTTTCTTTGAGAACTTATGCATCCACCACATACTTGACAGTCGTGATTATGACAAAATAACTGTCAAGGCATTCCCTACTTTGTTGTGGTTTGATTGTAATGTAGCTGAAACTTCCTGGAGTAAGATTGTGTTTGATTGAAAAGATCTGCTGCAGGGTACACTGCAATCAACTGAGCTATATATTAATCAACTGCGCTATATATTAGTACCCAGTAGCATATTTACCTTTGTGTGTACTGATATGGTTGGTGTGTGTAGGAAGGTGTTTGCCTTTGACAAGGATGCCCAGCGACTGGCCAGCATGAGGAAGTTGACAGAGTGTGTGGGGGCATCACAGGTCATCAAGTTATCACACAAGGACTTCCTCAAAGTCGACCCAACATCTCCCCAATATACCCGTGTAACCCACGCCATTGTTGACCCATCATGCAGTGGTTCTGGTAAGTCTGACAACAAGTCTTTATTGTGACTGGGAAAGCACTTACATATTATAAAGTTAAGAAGTCAGGCAGAGTAGTGTTGTCAATAGATTCTTACCATGCCACAGAGTACGTACACTGCCTAGAGAGTCCCTTGTGAATATTCCAACATTTATTGTAAACATTTTCTAAGGCATTTATATGAACCTTGAGTTCAGTCAGTTAAGCAAATTATGGTCAGTTTTGATCTTTCTGTAGCAAATAAATTAGTGACCAACTGAAACAGTGGTATTAACATATCTTAAAACTGTTTGCCACAAAGCACCCACTTATTATGAGTCTTGTTTAATTTGATCTCAATGAAAATCAAATTTTTTATCAGTGTTTGTCGGATATGTAAATGCCGACCCCACTTCCTCTCCCTTCTTGTCTGGGATACGTAACCAGCGTATAACCGTTCATGTTACAACAATTAGTGTCATCGTGGTCGGTAAGCCATGTCTCCGTTAACCCTATACAATCAACTGAAATGTATAGTGTTTCTTGGCAAAATTCAAGTTTTTTGTTGGTTGTGTGAGTGCTAGAAAATTTACAACAAAATCTAGCTGCCTTGAACCAATTTTTTCCTGACCCTGTAAGCATTCTTTCTGGATCAGTGGTGATGTTTTTCTGTCAATCATTAATCCTGGTGGATACATCTGAATGGCTATGAAATAGACAGTTGTCCTAGGTGCCGCATCAACCAGTGAGATATAATTTCACTTGGTGCTACCAGGGTAATCTTTTTATGCTATGTAACAATTAATGGTTTGTCACATCTTATTATGCTATGTAACAATTGATGGTTTGTCACATCTTATTGAATGTTTTATCCCGTTGTTTTTTAAAAATAAAGTAAATTTATTACAACGTATCTCATATCTTTGACACTTTCAACAAATGAATAAAACTGCAAATGGGTGTACATAAATGTTATCTCTATCTTGTTTGGTTTGCAGGGATTGTGAGCCGCCTGAGTGAATTGACAGACATTGAGGAATCAAGCTCCAAGCAGAGACTCAAACACCTCGCCAACTTCCAGGCAATGATTCTCAAGCATGTGCTCTCGTTTCCCAGCATGCAGCGGGTTGTTTACTCCACATGCTCGATTCATGCGGAAGAAAATGAAGGTGTAGTGCAGGAAGTTCAGGAGTGGTGCGAGGGAAAGTATTCCCTCGTGGAGGTCATCCCGGAACTCCCTGGCCGTGGGGAAGGGGAGTTCACCAGGTGTATTCGGATGTCTCCTAAGCAAGATCTCACTAATGGGTTCTTTGTGGCCTGCTTCCAAAGGATGTCCATGTGTGACAGTCAAGAAAATAAACATGTAAAGACAACAAGTGTGGTGACAAACTGTGACAACAGTGATGGCTTTCAGAGTGACGTAGGTGGTGACAGTCATCGACATGTTCCCAAGAAGCGACAGATATCTGGTATACCTGTAAACATGTCAGCTGGGAAGAAGAGAAAGACACATAGAAAGAAAAGAAGGAATGGAAAAAGTGTCACTGCTGAAGCATAGGTTCAGATGTGTTGGGCAAGATAGTAAGAGTATTTAAACGGTTCTTTGTAGTGTGTGGAATGTCATTAAGTAATATTTAAGACGACAACAGTTCTGATGGTTTTCTATGATCAGGCATGTTAGAATGCCAGGATAAATTGAAAACATAGGGAAATATAGCATAACACAATACTGAATTGTTTGTCGATCATTTTACACAACAAACAACACTACTGAGTTTATACAATACAAAACAAAGTAGACAAACATTTATCCTCTAAGTAAAAGTGCATCTCATTAAACTTGACTCTACATGCAAGTAAGTCTACTGTCAGCTGAAAGTCATTCCTCTAAACACATGAATGCTTATAACAGTTGCACTTCAACATCATCATAAATTAATAACTTTACTTGGGTATATAAACTAGACTAGACCCAATAGGATACCGAGTATTGCTGCATGTGATTGCATTATGCAGGACGGTTATAGACAGATGATTATACAAGTGGGAGACAATGTTGGTTGACCTGTTTATAGCGGTGGTCACATCTGCACTGCCTTTAAAGATACAAAGTCTGACCGATTTTATTGTAAGATAATGTTATACAATACAAATATTCTGTTCTAGCATCTTTACTGCCTAAATGTGTTTTAATGAACAACAGTTTGTTAATATAATTGGACCATTATCTGTTAGTTCGAATGTTTGGCCTAAAAATCATGTTTACATTGCATGCTGAATGCCAAGGTCAGTATTCATAAAGAGATAATGATAAATTGTATTAAACAAATAATTCAAGACAAGCGGATGGTCAAAATGTTAAACTGGACATACCATATTCGACCTATTAAGCATACATGCCCTAATTAGCATACGTCCCCTTTTTTAATCAGCTGGATCCATAAGTATTGTAATTTGACTAGTGTAGAACAACTGTGTCACCATCTGGTGTTAACAGTTGGCACCACTTTTTAGTTGTTCTACACTAGTCACCAAATGACACTAGTGTTAAACAGTTACTTTATTGTCTAGAGAAACAAATTTTAGCATATGCTTTAAGAACAGATTCCTTGGCATTTTTCGAATGGTTTAATATGCTAGTTTATACTACATAGCATGATTTTACAACAAAGTTGACCAGGCTTCATACCTTTAACCATAGATCTTTTGAAGTAATTTCTCAAATCTGTGTTAATTTGGAGATGAAGTAATCTATCAAACCTGCAGTAAATATAAGCTGACTACAACATTTTTGTGATTTTGCTATCTTTTTCCTGATGATACTGCCACGTGTTTGTTTGCAAAGCCTTCTGTCTACAAGGCAGTATTCCTTACATCAGCAGTACATTTGTTTCCTTGTACTACACATTACTGGTGTACATCAGAGCAAATACAGCACTTGACAAACTGATTCTGTCGTTGCAACTTGTGTTGAGAAATATCACAGATGCGATACGAATAAATAAAAAAAATCTCAAACTAACATTATGACAATGATCTAAATGTGTGGAAGAAGCTCATCTGACACCTTTAGCTAATCCGTGTACCAGTAAGTTGACTTTGCAGGAAACCGTATCCAAGCAGGCTCAGCATTACTCTCCAATAATAATGGCAACTTTGCATTGTTGCAGAGCTAAAAACAAATGGATTAAAGTTGAAACACGGTCGACCATTTTCTGCAACTCTAAATTTCTGACCTCTGCAGAAATCCTCTCCAGACTGGTATGATGCCCCTGCAAAATAGCAGACATTGATCCACAGTGTAAGGATAAACATAAACAGTTCAATAATATATAAAGGTATTTATGACATATCAAGAGATGGCAAGAAATATGGCTAAATATTACACTGAAAATAAGGAAATCCCAGTTTCAGATCAACAGTAAATAAACTTGTTCAACAATTCTGTCTGTCCAAGATCATGGCCCAATAATGATCAATTCTTGGCATATGACCAAATTTTAAACTGTTGTCCATGGTTTGAGTAAACACTGAACTTCCAGGAAGTTGCTTTATTTGTTTAATGGGTTTTGCATTAACTGTGAGAAGTTTGCATTTTGATTGTGTTGTAATAGATGATGTAAGTGACTTAGCAATGTTGAAATTGATACTTACCTACAGATTCTCCATGGTACATGGCTGTCTTACAGTCATCATGGATAGATCTGCAGTAATCTGCACAGATGTAAGCTTTTCTGTTGGTAAACCAAAAAAACTATTCAATTTAGATTCAGGAAAATTTACTTTTTTGCATGAGTTGCATAACATTTTGTCTTCAAAACATAGACATTGTCAGGTCAAGTGCCATGATGGTAGCCACGTTGTCAGTTAACTTTTAAGACAATGTTATTTACTTCAGGCATGATGTTAATCTGCATAAAATCCTTTATAACATCGTAGTTACTGTTTTGGGGTCGAAAGAGCTTTAGATGGTCAACTGGTCAATGTGCTGTGCAAGTGTTGCCATATTGTCACACCAACAGGAACTACCAAAATATGAGACACATTTATAGAGTAATCAAATTATCATAATGATTAAAATATAGAATTACGACCCAGTAGCACATGTGAATACTCACTCATGGTACCACAGATGTTGTCGTGGACTGCAGAAGTAACACATGAGATAGTTGAGTTGGTTGGAGCATTCTCTCGATGCCCCATACAAGGGGTACATACCACCAAACACAGACGTAACCTCTGTGCGCTGACAGCAGGCATTAGATGAGTACCAAGAACAGTTCACCAGATTACCCTGTGGGGATGATACTCTCCCACCACCTGAAAAAGAAACATTCTAATTAAATTCATATTTTATTGAAGGCTGTGTCTGAGATTTGCTTTCATACAATGGTAATGCATTGAGAACAATTACTTATACTTGTATTTCATTTTCATACCATGCCCATGGCAATGACTATAATAAGTAATATATTGTGTATTGGGAATAATTTATATTACAATCTTAGTACAAGTCAAAGGTGTGTTGATGGTACATAATTTAATATAAGAATTTAAGAGATGCGAATTTATATAGCGCATACTAATACTCTTGTCTCTGGTTACTTAAATATTATTAATTAATATTACAATTTATTATAATATAAACAATAAGGAATTCGGACGGCATTTTCACAGATACCCATTCACAACGTAGTAAGCAGCTATTATCATCTTACCAAAATATGTGCATGGTTTCCCTACATCTTCGCTTGAAACTAAACAGACAGATATTAACGCGACAGTTAATGGTAATATGTGAACCATGTCTGTCTCTCCGACATCGCTGGCTACCTTCTTTCGAAAAACTACCAGATCGAATATCCGATAGAGGGCTGCACCGTACGTCACATTGCATCGCTGCAAGATGGCTGTTTCCTTGAAAAAGGAGAAACGCATTCGTGGCAAATTTTCACCAGGTTATTTTAAACAGCTGTTTACAGATCCAAGTAAACCATGGGTTATAATGGCAGTGCTGTTCTTGGTGGAATGTTTCATTAACGTTGCGGTGATATGGAACATAAAATGTAAGAAATACATATGTTTAGAAAGGTGGCCGTGCTTGCGGTATGAGCGATATTGCAGGTTTTTAATATTTAAAACATTGATTTGTCATGTTTTTAACTATATAGTGATTGGTTATTAAGCAAAATAACGTTAGGAAAGTAAAACCAACTAGGTAGGTAATGGAGCATGCTATGCCTATGCTATGTCATGGTTTACTTTTAGGGGTTAAGTTTAGGGGTAAGACCACAGTTGACCTTCCTGTTTATTGTTTTACACGAATGTAGGGCGTATTAAATTGCGATATGTGAATTTAAACAATTCATATGATGTGACATAAGTGCAATTGAGCAGGGATATTCACAGGTATATTTGTAGAAGCTATTGGCTGTGAAATGGTGCATTTATTTGAGCGTTTAACAGGCAGAGGGATTTATGGGCCACGTGGGCGCATGAATACATGGCTATTTTTGTCAAAATTGATGGGCATCGTACGTCGGGGTGTTTTAAAAGAGTTGGAGGTATGTGATTTTGATAAAATTTGGTCAGTATGTCAATGAGATGATGGCAATTGCTGTAAAAAAGAATTTTTGATGGTCAGGTTTTCTTATAATCAGACAAAACGTTAATAAGACCACTAATGCAGTTCTCTGCTGTGGTCTGCCCCCTTTACGATCGGCACATGCCATCTTCTTCCTGTCAAGGACTGGGCTCCTTAAGAACGTTGTAAGTCCTGCTCGGCGCCTCTCATGCGCCAGGAATTGGTGGGTTAGAGAACACCACTCTTTTGAGTCCACGGCAATAGGTTCAGACCCAGACGTAGTGCAAAACAGCTATTACTATAGTATTGGTCCAGCGCTTCATGTGCACATGTGCAAAGAGAACATGCCGGTAAAAAATAGCAGCTGCTAAAGTTCTGTCACTTCCTGACAATGTATAAATCAGCTATGCTAGTATAGGTCCGGCACTAAAACATTGCAGCACTAATTGCCGCACATCTTATGTAGGCGATAATTCAGCCTATGTCTTGGTCCTCAAAAGGTCGAGGTATACGTTTATTGCTATATTAGAACATCATTGTTGTCAATTATATATATATGTTCAAGCGCAGTTATGTATAAAACCGTACTAATTGTCAATCATTGAAATATGAAGATATACCTGCCTGTCTGAACTAAAGATGTCTTTAATACTTTTGAGATCATTGGAAGAAGAGACATAGCTATGCTTTTTAAATAATCGGTGTATCATTATTTTGTCAAATTTGAGCATATCAGGTAATATTCCGGTGCTCAGCACACACCTCACTGCACTTACAAAAAGGAAAAAGTGCCGAGCAATAGATGTACAGTTGTGCTTACTGGTCCCGAGCGCTAGCCACTTCATAGAATATATGCCATGCCATGGCATACCTCACACATTACATACCCATGGATTGTACAAAGGCCAAAACCACTCTCCCAAAAATTTGTGCACCTGAAGAAACACTGTACAGACTGATAAATGCCTAATGTATAGAAAGGATGTGAATGAAATTGTGACTGCCCTATAGGCTCTGCTGACAGCAAATAAGCAAGACCATACAAAAATCACAAGCAACCTGATTAAATTGGTTTAAAATTTAACAAGATTTAACAAGATTGCCATCTCGAACAACAAGTTCCAGATGGCAAGTGGACAAGGAAACCATTGGCTTATCGAGAGTCCAACAATTTTCTAATCTATGTGTAGCCCGCCCTTATCAGATATCTGTCAATTCTATTTTTAAACATATTCACAAAATATTAAAGATTATTTCTCTCCAGACAAAAACTGTGGTAGAAAAACTTTACAAGGCATGAAGATATGGCGATATCAACTTGAAAGTCCTGAAAGGATTAACTGTTGAATTTGCACCATTATTAACCATTTTCTTCTAAAAGTATTAAATACAAACAATATAGGAAACAATTATTGCATAATGGAATTCGTGCATGTGCACTGTGTCATTTTCTCTGTAGACACAGAAATTGACTGGAGAGCCTACATGCAGGAGGTCGAAGGGGTCATCAATGGAACATTTGATTACACAAAACTGAAAGGAGACACGGGACCATTGGTGTATGTAATAAACAACTTACTAATCCAGTTTATTGGATATTTGCATTACAAAAACTCCTCAACTTGTCTTCCTCATATTGTGGAAAGTGACGTATCATTTCCAAATTTATTTTATAATTAAAATTTGAACTTAAATATCATCAAAGTATTTTAATAAAATTATAAATATAATTGTATAGTGGCATGCACTGTCTAAATGTTGATGTCTTTCTTTCAGTTATCCTGGAGGGTTTGTTTACATCTTTATGGGCCTCTATCACATGACCTCAGCAGGGACCAATATTCGCCTTGCGCAGTACATATTTGCTGCTCTGTATCTGCTGAATTTACTGTTTGTCTTCCGCATCTACCAGAAGACAGCAAGGGTAGGTTCTGCTGAACATGTGACTTCTTACTTGATAAAATCATTGAGAAGCAAATTGTAACAGAAGAACATTTTCTTATTGTTTTACATGTGTTACATGTATGCACATTTTGAACAACAATATTAATTGTATTCATTTATAAAAGAAAAATCTCTACAAGGAACTCTATTTACAAATGTTAAATCAGTGGACGCTCACAATAACCATGCACTGTAGATTACTTAAGTATTATCCTGTATTCAGTCGTCTTACTTGTATTGATGCAATAGAAGTAGTAAGTAGTAAGGGCTGTTCAAGTTAACTTTCTAATAAGTTCAGGGTGACTGATCTTTTCACTTAGACACAGTCTATTGTACCATTATGTGCATCTTGCATTATGTACACAACAGTATGAAATATACACAGAGATTTTGACTTTATGTTATTTGGGGCCAGAGTTGAACAGTAGCTCAGTGATTAACAAATTCATTTAACAAATGTATTTTTGAATTCTTTTTTTCATAATGAAATATTTGCTATTGCAAAACATGTTGCTTATTCATCTTACTAAAACATAAACGTAGGTTTAGATTTTTTAAGTGTTACTCAGTTTAATTACCAATCAACTTGGCTCTCAATCAACTTGAAACCTCTTGTACATTTTCTACACAAAAACCAGAAACATGCACCATTCTACAAACACCTGTCGCTTATCTGTGATATTTGTTTCTTGTCTTGCCACCAGGTGCCGCCTTATGTCTTCTTCTTCATGTGCTGTGCATCATATCGCATCCACTCAATATACATCCTGCGACTGTTCAATGACCCTGTCGCCATGTTGTTTCTCTACCTTGCGATGAACCTTTTTCTCTCCAACCAGTGGGCCACCGGCTGTTTCTTTTTCAGGTCAGTCATTTACTATTAGGATGCACAGGAATTATTCCTATTCAAATAATTTGGACTGTATTTACATGCACATATAACTCTGTGAATGTAGGAAAGTGTGACAATAGTATTGTCTGCATGGAGACCATCTGATCTGCTTGAATTTATACTGCTAGTGCCCGGTAGGTACGGTAGGTAGTACTAGGTACATGCTTGTTTTGTTAAGATGGTTTACTTGGAACATTTAGAGCAAATAAGTGTAACACAGAATAAATATTTATTTGTTGATACCGTATGACAACAGTGTTTTGCTGGTGCTACAAATGAATAAACATAGGTTTGACTAGCTCATGGTGATAGTGGTACTTAGACAGTTTCAAATGAATAAACATAGGTTTGACTAGCTCATGGTGATAGTGGTGCTTAGACAGCTACAAATGAATAAACATAGGTTTGACTAGCTCATGGTGATAGTGGTGCTTAGACAGTTTCAAATGAATAAACATAGGTTTGTCTAGCTCATGGTGATAGTGGTGCTTAGACAGCTACAAATGAATAAACATAGGTTTGACTAGCTCATGGTGATAGTGGTGCTTAGACAGCTACAAATGAATAAACATAGGTTTGACTAGCTCATGGTGATAGTGGTGCTTAGACAGTTTCAAATGCAGATCTCCACCACATATGCAGTTAATTATTATTTTAATTCATTACAGTGATATGAATACAGTAGCATTGAACTTATTCAGTGGTACCCACTGAAGAGAATTATAACAAACTAGGAATATAATGTGATAACAATTGATATTCCCTCTAATCTCGTCAGACATTTGAAGGAAAAGCTTGGCTGTTTCCCACTGAATGAGCCTGACCTGGGTTGTGTGCCTTGTTTCAGCATTGGGGTGTCAGTGAAGATGAATGTGTTGCTGTTTGCCCCGGCTCTCTTTTTTCTCTTGTTGGCCCGACATGGCATCTGCGGTACTATCCAACTACTGTCTGTCTGTGCTATAGTACAGGTGAGTACCCATGATTAGTTACCACATGTTAGACATATTTTGTAGACACTCATAGAAATATTATAGAATACCACTATATTTACTACAACCAAATACAACTTATTACCTATATTACCATTTTATTATTTAAAGTAATAGTACAACACTTAAGATTACATTTTGTTGATACCACACTATGTTAGAAGATGAACACACATTTAATGTTTTAACAAAACAAGCATTAATGTAATTTTATGAAATAAAAGATACTAATTTTGTTTATAACTGTCTTTTTGTATACTCTGGATTTATAATAAATAAACAGATTGCCATTTATGCATATAGGTCACACTTGGACTTAGGTTTCTCATTGACAATCCGAAAGGTTATATTATTCGGGCCTTCGACCTTGGACGACAGTTCATGTTCAAATGGACGGTCAACTGGCGATTCCTGCCACTTGATATCTTCCTCAGTCGCTACTTTCATGCAGCCCTACTTGCCTGCCACATTGCGGTTCTGCTTATTTTCCTCTTCACAAGATGGCATAGGTGGGTCAATACAGACTTTATGATCAGCACATTCACACCTTTGCAAGAAGCGCATGGTTTGATGATCTTGGATCACACAAAAAGCAAATGGAAATCTACACAGATATGAAAATATATGCTATATATTGATATCTAATTTAGGTACTTAACATTTTTATATCTGTCAATTATAATATTGGCAGTTTTTCAGTAGGTTCGTTGATTTTACTACATTAGGGTGATTTAAACTTTATAGTTTCAACACCAAAGTCGCATTTAAATTTTAATTTTGCAAATAACCAAACCTACCTAATATCCACTGCAACATGCTAGCTAGTTTGTGTAACTTTTATATGTAGTTTTTGTGAAATCATCAGACAAGCTATTAAATTACTTGATGCTTGTTGAAGCATTAAGTGAAGTGAAAGCTGAAATGCTGAAAAATCATGTTTTTCACCCTTGGTGAAATTTCGTAAAATTGTCATGTGATCGACGAGAGGATTGAAGTCACACCCATGATTGGCACTGACTCGCGCAGTGTTTACCATTTTGGATATCCACTATTTTGATCCTTACCAGATCTAACGACTAAAGTCAATTATTTCGATGATTTGGACAAAAACAGACATTTTTTATTAAACAGACTGCGCACATTACATAAACTTCTTCTTCTTCATCGAACCTTCAGACAGGGATCCTGGTTTGTTGTACGAAGGTTGCTGTGTGCCGCAGATCGTGCAGTAGGCCTCCAACAGCAGAGCACCATCACTTGAGAATCCATGATTGTCTGTCATGTTTAGTGAAACGTTTTGTGCTGTCGTTGTGCGCTTGACGGGTCAGGCCCAGCACATCTGACTTCGGCATACCCAGCTGGGTGCTTGGTCGCACCATGACACATCAGTCTTTGTTAGACAGGAGCACGATGTGTAGGTGCTGCTGCAAGCACAGTTGAGTAGTGAGCGTCCGTATGCAAGTGATTCACAGCTGCGAAACCAGGCAGGTGTCCCGCGGCGATCACTACCCCTGGAGAGGTGTGGCTATGTGTTGAGCAGGACTTAAGCTAGTCACACGCTACCACATCTGGACATAAATGAACCGGATTTGCGATGGGTTGAATCATTTGAGGAAGCAGCTTTAAAATCTTTACTGTATTTACCGGTACCAAAGCTATTTATTTATTTGTTGCCCTTAAATATTGCAGGTTTGCAGGAATTTTTAATGAATGCTATTGATTCATTAATGCAGCATTCTCAGTTACATCTCAATTCAACTGTTTTACGTCTCCATGTTTTTGCTTCTTTTCAGAATGTTTGGTGGGGTTCGAGGCTTGATGCGACTTAAAGGAACACTTGAAAATATTTCTGCCAATGGTATCCTTTACAGCTGCTGTAGATGCTTCTATTTTGCAACACTAGGTCAAATCAAGGGAGTCTTATCTTATCAAGGAAGTTATTATTAATATTTTAATGTTGTTCCGAATTTCTCCAGTATATTGTGAGATTCTTAACCTGGATGCAATCAGATATGGTCCTGATGCTGTTCACTGCAAACTTTATTGGTGTGATGTTCAGTCGGTCCCTGCACTACCAGTTCTACGTGTGGTACTTCCACAGTCTGCCCTACCTACTCTGGCACTGTACCTGTCTCCCTGTCATACTCAGGTGAGACATCTCCATCAGTTCTACCCGTGGTAATTCCACAGTCTGCCCTACCTACTCTGGCACTGTACCTGTCTCCCTATCATACTCGGGTGAGACATCTCCATCAGTTCTACCCATGGTAAT
The DNA here is from genome assembly GCA_033239005.1 of Lamellibrachia satsuma. Classification (NCBI taxonomy): domain Eukaryota; kingdom Metazoa; phylum Annelida; class Polychaeta; order Sabellida; family Siboglinidae; genus Lamellibrachia; species Lamellibrachia satsuma. Next base: position 2,421,191 of record BSQZ01000008.1, on the reverse strand, counting down.
TCCACAGTCTGCCCTACCTACTCTGGCACTGTACCTGTCTCCCTGTCATACTCGGGTGAGACATCTCCATCAGTTCTACACGTGGTAATTCCACAGTCTGCCCTACCTACTCTGGCACTGTACCTGTCTCCCTGTCATACTCGGGTGAGACATCTCCATCAGTTCTACCCGTGGTACTTCCACAGTCTGCCCTACCTACTCTGGCACTGTACCTGTCTCCCTGTCATACTCGGGTGAGACATCTCCATCAGTTCTACCCGTGGTAATTCCACAGTCTGCCCTACCTACTCTGGCACTGTACCTGTCTCCCTGTCATACTCGGTGAGACATCTCCATCAGTTCTACACGTGGTAATTCCACAGTCTGCCCTACCTACTCTGGCACTGTACCTGTCTCCCTGTCATACTCGGGTGAGACATCTCCATCAGTTCTACCCGTGGTACTTCCACAGTCTGCCCTACCTACTCTGGCACTGTACCTGTCTCCCTGTCATACTCGGGTGAGACATCTCCATCAGTTCTACCCGTGGTAATTCCACAGTCTGCCCTACCTACTCTGGCACTGTACCTGTCTCCCTGTCATACTCGGTGAGACATCTCCATCAGTTCTACCCGTGATACTTCTACAGTCTGCCCTACCTACTTTGGCACTGTACCTGTCTCCCTGTCATACTCGGTGAGACATCTCCATCAGTTCTACCCGTGATACTTCCACAGTCTGCCCTACCTACTCTGGCACTGTACCTGTCTCCCTGTCATACTCGGGTGAGACATCTCCATCAGTTCTACCCGTGGTACTTCCACAGTCTGCCCTACCTACTCTGGCACTGTACCTGTCTCCCTGTCATACTAGGGTGAGACATCTTCATCAGTTCTACTAGTGGTACTTCCACAGTCTGCCCTACTTACTCTGGCACTGTACCTGTCTCCCTGTCATACTCAGGTGAGACATCTTCATCAGTTCTACTCGTGGTACTTCCACAGTCTGCCCTACCTACTCTGGCACTGTACCTGTCTCCCTGTCATACTCGGGTGAGACATCTTCATCAGTTCTACCCGTGGTACTTCCACAGTCTGCCCTACCTACTCTGGCACTGTACCTGTCTCCCTGTCATACTCGGGTGAGACATCTTCATCAGTTCTACCCGTGGTACTTCCACAGTCTGCCCTACCTACTCTGGCACTGTACCTGTCTCCCTGTCATACTCGGGTGAGACATCTCCATCAGTTCTACCCGTGGTACTTCCACAGTCTGCCCTACCTACTCTGGCACTGTACCTGTCTCCCTATCATACTCGGGTGAGACATCTTCATCAGTTCTGCTAGTGGTACTTCCACAGTCTGCCCTACCTACTCTGGCACTGTACCTATCTCCCTGTCATACTCGGGTGAGACATCTCCATCAGTTCTACCCGTGGTACTTCCACAGTCTGCCCTACCTACTCTGGCACTGTACCTGTCTCCCTGTCATACTCAGGTGAGACATCTCCATCAGTTCTACCCGTGGTACTTCCACTGTCTGCCCTACCTACTCTGGCACTGTACCTGTCTCCCTGTCATACTCGGGTGAGACATCTCCATCAGTTCTACCCGTGGTACTTCCACTGTCTGCCCTACCTACTCTGGCACTGTACCTGTCTCCCTGTCATACTCAGGTGAGACATCTCCATCAGTTCTACTCGTGGTACTTCCACAGTCTGCCCTACCTACTCTGGCACTGTACCTGTCTCCATCATGATTGGAACAGCTGTGGAATAACTAAGAAAGTTTTTACATATATGTTCACAAAGGGAATGAAACCAGGATCTATCTGGGGACATGGTTACATGCAATATGGTTTACATACATCTAACAAAAGATTGTCAAATATTCTGACAATTTTGATTTCATACTATGCATGTATTGTGCACAAATAATAAAACATGTAGGCTAAGAATTGCATATATTGGTTGTAGTTATGTCACTCACTAGTCCCCTGCTACCCAAACAGTATGTCACTCACTAGTTCCCTGCTACCCAAACAGTATGTCACTCACTAGTCCCCTGCTACCCAAACAGTATGTCACTCACTAGTCCCCTGCTACCCAAACAGTATGTCACTCACTAGTCCCCTGCTACCCAAACAGTATGTCAATCACTAGTCCCCTGCTACCCAAACAGTATGTCACTCACTAGTCCCCTGCTACCCAAACAGTATGTCACTCACTAGTCCCCTGCTACCCAAACAGTATGTCACTCACTAGTCCCCTGCTACCCAAACAGTATGTCACTCACTAGTCCCCTGCTACCCAAACAGTATGTCACTCACTAGTCCCCTGCTACCCAAACAGTATGTCACTCACTAGTCCCCTGCTACCCAAACAGTATGTCACTCACTAGTCCCCTGCTACCCAAACAGTATGTCAATCACTAGTCCCCTGCTACCCAAACAGTATGTCACTCACTAGTCCCCTGCTACCCAAACAGTATGCAATATCTTAAGTTGATGCAGATCCATAACACTATTCATAAGGTGAGTTGGGCAAAAGCCTGGATCATCAATTATGCATCTAAAAATTCTACAGTTACAATCATGACTTATTATCATTGTAGGCTTCTGGTACTCGGAGTGATAGAGCAGGCCTGGAACACTTATCCATCAACAAACTACAGCAGTGCCTCACTCCACCTGTGTCATCTCGTTATTCTTCTGTCACTCTGGTGGTCCACGCGAACTTCACCTAGCGCCCATGACAAAGAAGTACGAAAGAAATCACAGTAGTAACACCAGACATTTTATCAGACCTTGTTGCTTCTGATACACTGGCTTGTCTGATGGTTGTGTACATTTCCTAGGAGATGAAACATCTTTTATTATAGTCTGGGTGAATATTTATTGTGACATTTCAGTGGCATTTATTAAGTGAAAGTGAAAGTCACTGAATGAGAACATTAAAAATAATTAATCAAATTCTTGTGTGTTGGTTTTTTCTTCACAAAATTAGAGTAATACTGGCAGTTTGTTATCAGTTACATTTACCTTGCCACAGGTTCCAAAACTAGCTGTCGTTAACAGTAAGTTCTCAGTGGAACCTTCAACCATCCACTGCGTTGCACCACTGTGACTGCTAGGAAAGGAGGAAGACAAGTTGGTCCAGACCATGTGACTGGAGTATGCAGAACAATTTATAACTTCTGTTCCATCACTTAACATAAATAGTAAAATCCTTGTTAGAGGTCACTCGTTATATATTTCTGTGTATTAAAATATTCACATACTTTAAAATATTTGTATAAAATTCTTATTTGAATTCTTTGGCAAATATTTTACCAAAGTCTAATGTGGACTAAAACGACATAGCTGTGGTATATTTTATATTGTCACTACCAGAAAAAGATCAAATGAATGTTGGATATTGTGTTTCATTAAAAACAAATCTGACAACAATAAATGATTTGGAAGCTGTTTTTTCAAAAAGCTAAGTTACAGTGACACCCCAAATTCTTTTCTGTATCACAATAACAAGTGGCATTCATTTAAGGAGATTTCATGGTAATTTAAGGTTACCTCTTTGAAATTTGCATAAATTTATTGTGCAACACCAATTTACATACCTGCACTGTAGACGGTAACACTTGGGGGGAGGGAGGTGGCAAGGTTCTAACCTTCAAATCTCCTATCTGTTTTGAGGGTCAACCTGCCACCTCCTGCCACACACCCTCACTCAAGTCTTCAGTTGGTTGAAGAGTGCACAAACACTCAAGTGATAGAAGTTTATGGACTCTCCTGATCTATTCAAACTAAACTTGTTGGACCTGGACTTTCAGTTAAATAACTAATCATCAAGTGTGAACATTATCAAGGTAAATACATAGAGACAATGGCAGATATGATTAATCTCTGTCTCATCAGCAAAGATAATGCTGATTGTGATTCCATCATGTGAATTATGGACACATAATATGTACAAAATTTAATTAATTAATTCTTGAACATTCTGGAGAAATTATATAATAATAGGATGGACAAATTCCTCAAAAAGTATGATATACTCAGTCCAAGTCGGTACGGTTTTAGGTCTAATATGTCAACTACTCATGCTCTTAGAATTAGTAGAAGAAATTACAAGTTCACTAGATAATAACAAGTATGCTATTGGAATATTTGTTGACCTTAAGAAAGCTTTTGACACTGTTGATCATGATATACTTACTAAAAAATTAAATTTCTGTGGTGTTGCACATAAATGGATACTGAGTTATTTTGAAAATAGACAACAATTTGTTAATTTTAATACTTGTGACTCATAAATACTAAATGTATCTTGTGGTGTTCCACAGGGCTCTATTTTAGGTCCAAATTTGTTTATTATGTACATCAATGACATTTGTAAATTATCAAGTGTTTAAATGTATTCTACTTGCTGATGATACAAATTTACTATGTTGTCATAGTGACTTAAATGAGCTTGTTCGAATGACAAATGTTAGATTGGATCAACTCCAAGTGTGGTTTTCTGTAAATCGATTGTCTCTTAATGTAACGAAAACTAATTACATATTTTTGGGGAATCGCAAATTGACTGTTGATATTTCTGTTAAGATAAATGAAGAAACAATAAATAGAGTAAATGTCAATAAATGTTTGGGTGTTATGATTAATGATAAATTAAACTGGAAAAATAAAAATTGCTTAGTAAAATCAAAACTTTCAAAGAGCTGTGCTGTTATGTACAGAGCGAGCTTCCTGATTGACAGACGTGGTATGCATATTTTGTACTACTCTCTTTTCTTGCCGTATATTATGTATTGTGCTGAAGTATGGGGCAACTCATATGCAACAAATGTTCAATGTTTAGTTACATTACAGAAAAGGGTTATAAGGTTACTTTGTGGTGCCACGAGACTGGACCATACAACTATGCTATTTTATAATCTGCACATTCTTAAAGTACCAGATATAGTGGAATTAAAAACTGCAATTATTATGTTTAAAGCATTTCACAATTTATTATCACTGAATGTACAGCAGCTTTTCAGCATATATGAATCGGTTTATTCATCACGACAGGAATGTAATTTTATACAAAAATATGCACACACCAGTTTGAAAAGCATGTGTAAATCTGTTAAAGCAGTAAAACTGTGGAATGCCCTCGATAGTTCATTGATTAGTTGTAGAAGCGTTCATCAGTTCAAGAAGTATTATACAGACAAAGTATTGAATAGTTATGTGTTCTTAACCATTCCTTGTAGAAAATTAGTAACTTCAGTTATTGTGTTTATCATCTTAGTGTAAACTAAATTAATGATCAGTAGAATGTAAAAATTTTTATAAATATTGTAGATTGTTATTTTAGTTTGTTATTAAGGTTTTCAATTCATGCTCCAATATTTTCTTTTGTCCTGCTATGAATATACATGTAAATTGTGTTGTTGCAATTTGAATCTTCACAATAACGACACTCTAATGAATACAGTAGTTATGCGTTCAATCAAGTATTTTATTCTAGATATGTTAAATTACTAAAAGGGTAAACTTCTTTTTACCGTTTTTCGACAAATTCAATTAGTGTTATGTATTATATGAATTATGCAAATGTGTTTTGTTGAATAAATCCATTCATTCATTCATCCATTCAACAACAAGGGAATTTAAATGTAAAAGCAAAACTAATGCCATATGGTACTGTTCATACTGTACCAATACTTTTCCATTCCAAAATATTAGTGATCATGAACTCAGATTCTTAACACAAAACATTATTTAAATGCTAGTATTTTTATTTTGTATGTACCTGCCTGAATGACCTGCCCACTGGCAACTGCCCACTGCCCAGTGCCCACCTCAGTTGGTAGTTGGTATTTTTCAATTGTGTTAACTGGTGTCAACTGTTTAGTGTCTACACTTTTCCCAGTACTGATTCATTCACACTTGTACTAATTCACACATGTCTGAACCTGATCTGTCTAAGGCTAGTGACTGCAGGCATGCTGGAAATGCTACTGGGTGTTATATGTTATAACACCTAATTACTATTACTGACAATACTTATATTTATTTACTATTACTGACAATAAAAAGTTGATTATTTTTCTTCAGGATATTCGTCCGTTTGAAGCAATTGGTTGTGCTTGATTTCTAGAACTCGTCCAGCACACTATGAACAGTAGACAGCAGACTAGTAGACATTATACAATGTTCATATATTATGTTATGTTATGTTATTTAATAAAACAATACATATGTAATACAGTTTATTTGTTTTCGTTTTTATTATAAGATAATAGGTTTATCTTTTAAAAATTTAGCGCACCGCGTGCTTACCCGTCTTTGGCACGTGGGTATGGGCTGGGCCTGGAACGTGTGGGCCGGGCCTGCCCTTATCAAAATATACCATGGTAGTCAATGGTTTACCATGATTTACCATGGTTTACCTGTTCCAAAACACCATGGTATACCATGCATTTAGCATGGTATATTTTCATAAGGGTATGTTGCATAGCCATAGGCCATAGTCATAATTTTATTGTATATATTAGCAGGAATGGGGACAGCGTTTAATAAGTATTGCGCTTCAGCTTTCTCTATTTCCACAAGAAATGTAAATTGTGTTGTTGTAAACACATGTACAAAATACACCTATGTGGAAATAAACATTCGTGCATTCATTCGTAACACTATTGGTGGCGCCGCCTAGTGGAATTCTATTAATTCTTTGGAAAAAGTTGTTTGATGCAGCTGATGGTTATTTTCCCATTTACCGCTCACTTCTGGATCAAGACTTGGGTGCGAACGGAACTAACTATGGAGGAAACACCGAAGCCATTTACCATAATTATATCTCATTGTCATTTCAGATATTGACCCAACCAAAGATATGGCTTTCTTGGAGGCGAACAATTCCCGACGAAAAGAAAGGTGAACCCGTGCAACTGCGTCAAAACAATGCAGCAACTTTTACGCGAACGACGAAGTGAAAATAAACAACGCCCCCTCCTCCAGTGACCCACTGCAATGATTCGGAAAGTTAATACAAGTTTCATATTAGCATAATTCGATGTAAATCTTAAACCTTGATCGAAAAAAATCAGAATGTCCTAATACAAATTTAAGATTACTACCCAAAACCTTTGCTTTGCCTTTGGCTTGCAAAACTAGTCAAGTCTCAAGACAAAACTGAAAGGGAACACCTTGCCCTGTTGCCCATAATATATATATATATATATATATATATTTATATATGTGTGTGTGTGTTTATATATATATTTATATATATATAATATGTACAATTTAGTGACATGCAAAATAATTACATTATTTGGTGTATGATAAACATTAAAAAAGTATAAGTTAGTGAATAAAACAATTGTTATGGCTTTCATACAGGCAAATTGCCCATCTGAAATCCCACTCTCTCATATGAGATTTGTATGTAATAATACTGATTATGACAAAATAGAAAATTATGGCATTCTGCACTGACCGTATGAGCTGAACATTAAGATATACACAGGGTATGTCTAATAGAAATTGCTTCACTTGTGTACTTTTATATATAGCATATTTGTATTATTTTTGGTATACAAACAGATTCTCACTACTGCTGTTAGAACCTGGAGAGATTTACTTTGAGGACTTTAGTGCCTTCTACTACTCAGCTGGATTGGACAACGAACAAGCTGTTGACAGGTAATGAGGACTAGCATGTCCTCAATCCTTCAACATATTTGTGTGAATGTTTAAGAATGATAGAAGGACCTAGCAAATTGGTAGTTGTGGTTGTAAAACATCCTGGCTTTGATTTAATGGATAGCCCAAGTAGAGCACAAGCAGTATGAAATGTTCATCAAGTTTCAGGTGATCCCAGAATTAACTGAAAAATGGGTTTGTTTAATATTTTAAGCAGACTTGCACGAAAGAAGGAAGTTACCATGTTGTATTCATGACACTGATTAAATACATATATCATATGAAAATTTGTAGAAATACACAGCAATTTCCTCAAAAATAGTTTTGTCCACTTTTATTGGGCGTCAACAGGAAAAATGTAATCCTGGAAATTTGGCCCTCTGCAGAAACTGTGAACCTTGCATGATGGAACTGTGTGAATGAACTGTATGTGCACATGAACTAATATTATCCCTGTTGATGTGTTGAAGGAGACAGAGGGGAAGGTTGAAGGTGTCGTCCAAGTCGGTGGTCTTTGACCCAAAAGATGTAAAGTATCCCATTCTAAAGGTAAGTAAGATCACATCTAATTACTGTGTATACTACTACATACGTGCATGTAAAGATTTTTGTGAACCAACTAATTTGTCGGAAGTGGGAGTGGAGAGCAAGGCATGGGGAGTGGAGACATGTGATGGAGAAGGAAAAAAAAAATCTGCGACCTGCCAGCCTCACCCCAGACTTCAGGGATAAAGAGGAGAACAAAAACATGGAAAGACACTACAATATGTGACTGCTACTTCACTGAACTACAAGGCTGTTATCAATTACAAATGCATTCAGATGAATAACAGATATTATAAGCTTTGACTGACACATCCAATATGTCAACTAGGAACTGTTTCATTTAGGTTGTTTTATTTATCAGTTCGCATTTCGAGATGTCACTCAGGTTGAGAAATGGGAGAGCCCTCTACTGTCCAGGTAGGCATGTCATTATCCGTGTAGATACTCTTGTGTTACTGTAAGATACCATTATTTTTTATTTATTATAATGTTAAAAACATTCTTCTATATTTATGTATGTATGTATACACATACATCGTATATATTTTGTGTGCATGTGTGTGAGAACCGTAATGACAAGTAAACATGACTATCTTGCAGCCATGTGTTCTGTGACAGTTTTATTAGTTTACACCTATTTCCAAGCTACAACGTAATTGTTTTCTGTGGTAGAATTGACAGCAAAGACCAGATGTTTCTGATTGAGACGGAACAAGTGACGAAGATGAAAGAAAACTATGCAATTGGACCTTATGTTTTTGTTAAGGTAAAGACGTTTTAGATTGTCATTTAGTGCTCACAGGTGCTTGGCATAATGTGCATCCTTATATGACTGTACATATCTGCTGTTTTGGGATATGTTTAAATGAATTAATAATAGTTAACTAGACCATAAACAGGATTAACTAATAAATGCTGATGTATAGTTCTGGTCCGTAAAATGTTTAACAAACAGTAAACGTACAAATAACTTAATCAGTTACTAACAAGATGGTGAAAGAATGCATAACTGATGATATTATATACATTTACCAATTAGTGCACTGCTTTTGGCTTCGGTCAAATTCACATATGAAATAGTTGTTGTTGTTTACAGGAGAAGACATGTCACTTGTTTGGTCTCATATACCAGCCGGTACACAGCTGTCTCGCATCACTATGTCAGCTGCAGCGAGCCGCCACACTGCCACGGTCAGACCAAGTAGCCATGGTAATGTGTGACATCTGTGTCACAGGAAACATTTTCTAGTTGCCATGGTAATATGTGACATGAGTGTCACTATAATCACCTACAGTTGCCATGGTAATATGTGACGTGAATGTCACTGTAATTACCTACAGTTGCCATGGTATTGTATGACATCATAATAAACAAAGAAGTAGATTTAACAAGATTTGCCATCCAAGCCAAAGGCCCAGATGGCAAGTGGACAAGGAAGCCATTGGCTTATCGAGAGTCCAACAATGTTCACCTACTTATAACCCGCCCTCCTGATATATGTGTCAACCTTGTTTTTAAACATATTCACGCTGCTAGCAGTTACACAATCTGTAGACAATTTGTTCCATTCATTTACTGTCCTCTGTGAGAACGAGTGCTTCCTGATGTCCAATCTACATTGATCCTTTACTAATTTTACCTCATGTCCTGTAGTTCTGCTATCCTTCTTGAGTGAGAAAAACATATTTCTATCAATATTTTCATACCCATTCAATATCTTAAAAACTTCAATCTGATCTCCTCTTAACCTCCTTGTCTCTAGAGTTGTTAAACCACATTCTTTCAGGCGTTCTTCATAACTAAGGTTTCTAAGTTCTGGAATCATTTTAGTTGCTCTCCTTTGTATGCGTTCAAGCGTATCTATATCCTTCTTACGATATGGTCTCCATACTTGTATACAGTATTCTAAATGAGGTCTAACTATTGCTTTATAAAGAGGTATAATTAACTTTTTTCCCTTGTATGTTATGTTTCTTCTAATCAATCCAAGAATGTGATTACCCTTTGAAGCTGCAATACCACACTGCTCTGAAACTTTCATATCAGCGCTTATTGTAACTCCTAAGTCCTTTTCTTTTACAGTAGTACCCAGAACAGTATCTCCCATTTTATAGTTTACATTCAAGTTCCCATGTCCTGTATGTAGGCATTTACATTTCCCAAAATTGAACAGCATCTGCCATTTCTCAGACCATTTCACTAATCTGTCTAGATCATTTTGTAAATGTTGTTTATCACCATCAGTATTAACCTTTCTAAACAGTTTTGTGTCATCAGCAAATTTCAGTATGTTACTTGTTATACTGTCATCAAAGTCATTGATATAAATTAAGAATAATATAGGTCCTAATACTGATCCTTGAGGTACCCCACTCAAAACCGATTTCCAATTTGAAACTTTTCCATCTACTACAACTCGTTGTCTTCTGTCAGTCAGCCATTGTTCTATCCAGTCAGTTATGCTATCCCCGATACCATGGGCTTTTAATTTAAGTAGCAATCTTTGATGTGGCACTTTGTCAAAAGCTTTCTGAAAATCTATGTAGATAATATCTACTGGCGATCCCACGTCTATCCACTTAGTGATTTCTTCCAAAAAACATAACATATTTGTTAAGCATGACCTCGCTTTAAGGAATCCATGTTGAGATGAATTTAATAATTTATGCTTAACGAGGAAGTCCACCATATGGTCTTTAATTAACCTTTCTAATAATTTACAAATCACTGACGTTAAACTCACTGGTCTGTAATTCTCTGACTTATTTCTCGAACCCTTTTTAAATAATGGTATGATGTTTGCTTCTTTCCATTCAAATGGAACAACTCCCTCTTTTAATGACAAGTTGAATACTCTTGCAAGTGGTATACTGATTTGATCTACTGTTTCCATTAGTAATTTTGGAGGAATCCCATCCACTCCCGGTGATTTGTTATCCTTCATTGCCTTTATTTTCTTAGCTACCAATTCTGGAGTTACAACTAACGGACCTAAATAGTCAGATTTAGCCCCCTGAAATTTAGCATCAGCAACTGGTAATGAACTAATATCTTCTTTGGTAAACACTGAACTGAAGTAACCATTTAGGTCTTCCACCATTAAAAACCCCTGTGATATTATATTTCCAGCACTGTCTTCTAGAGGTCCAACCTTGTCTTGTACGTTTTGTTTACTCCTGACATATGTAGTAGTAGTATACACCTTAGCCAGGGCCTTGGCATTTCTCTGGCTAGTGGCTGTAGTAAGTGTTCATAACACATACATTCTTGACATTGACAGTGCTTATCTTTCAGCAGTGCATGCTGGACATTTGCCCATCATGAATTTATTGTCATGGTATCCAAGCTGTTTGCTATACACATGTTTACCAGTGAGTCTAACAGCAAACGGTGGACAATGATTTGTAATACACTGAACAGTGAACAGTAGGTCGAGGATGACTCGGTTGGTGCATGGGCAGTAGACATGAGTAACAAGAGAGGTCAAGGATGACTCGGGTGGTGCATGAGCAGTAGACATGAGTAACAAGAGAGGTCGAGGATGACTCGGGTGGTGCATGAGCAGTAGACATGAGTAACAAGAGAGGTCGAGGATGACTCGGGTGGTGCATGAGCAGTAGACATGAGTAACAAGAGAGGTCGAGGATGACTCGGGTGGTGCATGAGCAGTAGACATGAGTAACGTAAGGTCGAGGATGATTCAGATTGCTCGGGACATAAACTAGGTGCGTGTATAATATTTCCCTTGTTTTGTTTCCATATAGCACTTCCATTAAAGTTTGTTTCTTCTTAATTTTTTTTCAAATGCCTTGTCTAAGGGTACTTCACTTTTATGTTAGTTGATGAGGGATGAATTCTGAAATCCTTCTCTATCTTTTTAATACATTAAAGAAATGTAATTATCATATTGTTCTTTCCAGATAAATGCCATTGTCAGCTTCCGACAACACAGGATAAAATTTGACAGGAGATGGTGAGTGATGATTACAGTGTTTCCAGGCTTCATTAGATGTTTACTTCATTTCTATGTAGAATTGAGAAATTACTATATTCAAATTGGCTAGTGTTTTTTTTAGCTTTGTTTTAACTAACCATTTTTGCTCTTCAATATCTCATTAGCAAAGGTTAATTGCTGTACTCTTGCCCTAAAAACAATTTTATTTATTGTGAATGAACGAATGAATTTTATTTTCTAAACAACACAAACAAACAAAGCAGAACTTTACAATTGAGTTGGTTTGTCAAATTATAAAATGTTGAAAAAAAGGACAAGACAGACACTTTTCGTCTATTTTTTAAATAGCTGATTAATGTTTGAATGTGTTACTGCTCTAACAGTTATGACACCCTCTACCAAAGTTTATTATGCTTAACATCAGTAACATGGGTTTACATTATATAAACCTATACATAGGTTTTTTGCTCTTTTTTTGGTAAGCTGCTCCCAGACTGACTAGTCTGTTTTAATGTTCCCAGGTTGGAAGATTTGTATGAGAAAATCATCATGGAAACAAGAGGGGATCACATCACTCCACTGTTGACAAACCCGGGTCGCATTGTCGTCACAACATCCCGCTTGTATTTTCAGCCCTTTAACAATGTTGAAGCCGTAAGTTTGGAAAGTCTGAGGTTGTAGGATTAAAATGGAAGTCATCTCACTAAGATCAGCATCTAGAGTGTAAAGTATGAGTCCGTGCTAAATTCATCTTCATCTTCCTCATAAATGCATATCCCACTCTGGAGCATTGCCGCACTGTGGTGAGTATATACAATGTGAATGTGTTGGCTATGTACATCGTCAATGTGGTGAGTAAATACAATGTGAAAGTGTTGGCTATGTACATCGTCAATGTGGTGAGTATATACAATGTGAAAGTGTTGGCTATGTACATCGTCAATGTGGTGAGTATATACAATGTGAATGTGTTGGCTGTGTACATCGTCAATGTGGTGAATATATACAATGTGAAAGTGTTGGCTATGTACATCGTCAATGTGGTGAGTATATACAATGTGAATGTGTTGGCTGTGTACATCGTCAATGTGGTGAGTATATACAATGTGAATGTGTTGGCTAGTATATACAATGTGAATGTGTTGGCTATGTACATGGTCAGTGTGGTGAGTATATACAATGTGAAAGTGTTGGCTATGTACATCGTCAGTGTGGTGAGTATATACAATGTGAATGTGTTGGCTATGTACATCGTCAGTGTGGTGAGTATATACAATGTGAAAGTGTTGGCTATGTACATCGTCAGTGTGGTGAGTATATACAATGTGAATGTGTTGGCTATGTACATCGTCAATGTGGTGAGTATATACAATGTGAAAGTGTTGGCTGTGTACATCGTCAATGTGGTGAATATATACAATGTGAACGTGTTGGCTATGTACATCGTCAATGTGGTGAGTATATACAATGTGAATGTGTTGGCTATGTACATCGTCAATGTGGTGAGTATATACAATGTGAAAGTGTTGGCTATGTACATCGTCAATGTGGTGAGTATATACAATGTGAATGTGTTGGCTATGTACATCGTCAATGTGGTGAGTATATACAATGTGAAAGTGTTGGCTATGTACATCGTCAATGTGGTGATTATATACAACATGGAGTGTGCTGTTTAAAAATCATGCTAAAACCTAATGTGACTAAATTACGTTAAAAATAAAATAATAAAAAGATCAAACTTGTGCAAAGTGCTTAAGTATCCAGAGTGGCCAACCCTCCCTTGAAGGGGATGTGACTATGCACTCACTGCCACTCAGTCAGCTGGTTCCATAGTCGGATACCAGCTGGGAAGAAAGAGTGCCTATACATTCAACCAAGTCTTTTCAGAAACAGAAGATAGCATTTCTTGATTTATAGATAATTATAACTTTTCTTCATAATTCTGTTCTATATTTCACAAGTATTGCTTAATAGTTATGACTAATAAGGTTTGCTATGTACTAATTATTGTACCTGGACCTATTCTGGTAGTTGATGTTAGGATGTTGCAAGATCCTTGTAAGTGACTCAAGATGCCAGCTGTGTGTTGATGTTGTAGTCTCCAGTGCTGAAGATCCTCTTGAAAGACATACGGCGACTCATCAGAAGACGGTTCCAGCTCAAACACATTGTGAGTACCCAGTAGGCTTAAGGATTATGGAGGAGTCCATTTGGATTTTCATCATGATCCCATTACATGGAAACAAAAGTCAAGGTTTTGGGCCTACGCACTTATAAAAGTTACTAAAACATAATTATTTGCAACAACAGTTAAGAATATCACACCAGTGGTTTACTAGGAAAACCTTGTTGAACACACATCTTAATTTCATGGGCCACGCCATAGATAAACTCAACTTATGTAACATGTGTTGGCCTTTGTTTACTAAACTAGTCCTCTTTCTGACATAATATCCTGTTTGGGTGAAACTTTGAGTTGGTTCTGTGTATACCGGCATATTTTTTATTTTAGTTGCACATGGTTAGTTTGTTTTATCTCTTAAGATGCATAGCCACAAAACCATGACTTTTGTTTTGCTTTAGTGCATAAGTTACATATATTAAATAACTATAGCAGTGATTTAACTAATGCTGCCATCAAACTTATCAAGATGTATGAAAATATGTAAATTTCAAAGAATATCTGAATTTGATGAAACAATAAAAACATGAAAGAGATTTTAACTAGCTGAGATCATCCCTTGTGTATGGTTGGCCATCCAGTCACCGGCTGTTACCCTTCAATACAAATACCTGTTCCAGGGCCTGGAGATTTACTGCCACAAGGAGGCAGCACTCTCACATCTGTATCTGGCACTTAATGACCGACAGACACGAGAGGAACTCGTAGACAGCATTCTTCGACAGCCTGGTGAGACTTCTCTCTTTTGGTTCCCATTTTATTCCATAGCATATCTATCTAAATAATGGTTCCAAATTTTAAGTTTTTCTCAGTTTATGGCTTTA
This sequence comes from Lamellibrachia satsuma, assembly GCA_033239005.1. Lineage (NCBI taxonomy): Eukaryota > Metazoa > Annelida > Polychaeta > Sabellida > Siboglinidae > Lamellibrachia > Lamellibrachia satsuma. The sequence continues at coordinate 2,406,009 of BSQZ01000008.1, read as the reverse complement.
AAATTACTGGGTTGTTCTGTTTATGACAGAAACTTGTGCATGGTATGATTACTAAGTAGTTTTTTTTCTAGAATTAACTTGGCAAATACTTTTTATTTCAACCACTGGTTTAGTAGTTTTTATGTAGAATAGTAATTGTGTTGTCTGCCTAATTGCACCTTGATTTGTTTTATATCTAATTATAATGTGTTTGTTTTGTAAGCATTTGATTATCAGTGTACTGCATGATATTTTGGCATTGTATCTAACTTAGAAATCCTACTGTGAATGCCTCTAGTCATTGTTCAAGGTTATTACAACTTCACAAGAAACACGTTATCTAGCAGCATGCGTAAAGTGCTCATTGGTCCAGTTATTACAACTTCACAAGAAACACTTTATCTAGCAGCATGCGTAAAGTGCTCATTGGTCCAGTTATTACAACTTCACAAGAAACACTTTATCTAGCAGCATGCGTAAAGTGCTCATTTGTCCAGTTATTACAACTTCACAAGAAATACTTTATCTAGCAGCATGCGTAAAGTGCTCATTGGTCCAGTTATTACAACTTCACAAGAAACACTTTATCTAGCAGCATGCGTAAAGTGCTCATTGGTCCAGTTATTACAACTTCACAAGAAACACTTTATCTAGCAGCATGCGTAAAGTGCTCATTGGTCCAGTTCAGATGTGGCACTGGAAGATCTAGCTCAGGAGAACATGACTCTTAAGTGGCAGAGTGGACTTGTCAGCAACTACGACTACCTCACATACCTCAACAGGTAAGTACCCTGTGTGAGGTCTTCACTCTTCAGTAAGTACCCAATGTGGGGCCTACAAGAGGTCTTCAGTAAGTACCCTATGTGGGGCCTACAGTAAGTACCCTATGTAGGGCTTACAGTAAGGACCCTGTGTGAGGTCTTCACTCTTCAGTAAGTACCCAATGTGGGGCCTACAAGAGGTCTTCAGTAAGTACCCTATGTGGGGCCTACAGTAAGTACCCTATGTGGGGCTTACAGTAAGGACCCTGTGTGAGGTCTTCAGTAGGTACCCTATCTGGGGCCTAAATTAAGGACCCTATGTGGTGCCTACAGTAAGTACCCTGTCTGTGGCCTTCCATTTAAGTTCCTTATGAGGAGCCTATTGTTATGTACCCTAATTCCCAGTTGGTCTACATCTCCACCCTCAATTTTGTCTTTGTTGCTTTATCTTCTGCTTGTGACACTACTACTTCTACCATATGTTGTAGTCTAATGTTTCCAGTGCATGTATCCTTATGAATCTACCCTATATTTCACTAAATTAGAATCAATTTTTGTACCAGTCATACCCATCAATCAAAACCATAACTGCCTGTTACATATCACATTCTTTGTACATGCTGCTGTAAGTGCCCCTAGGCATGGATGAAATTTATAAGTAAGTATCATTAGAATATAATTCCATTGTTACGACTGCTGTACATGTTAATTGATATTCTGACTACAGTTGCTAGGTTTAAATAATATGAAATGACATTTTGTTTACTAGACAGAAATCTAGTCGCATGCAGTGGAATCTGGAGATTGGAAGACAATACAAATGAAAGGGCTGTCCACAAAGTTAATTATACTTGTTGTTGTTTCTATGGGATAAAAGTATTATAACAGTTTATTCAAATCCTTGCTCAAATACTTTCAGTTATGTTCAGTTCCCACCTAGAAAAGAAATGCAGTCGATTCAGATTAGTCCAGGATATCACACAGACAACAGAGGTGTTTTGTAATGGTGTGCAGCTTTTGTCGTTGAACAGATATAACAACGTCAGCTTTTAACAATGTTTATTCCACTTTGGACACTTTCTTCCATTGTCTCAGATGAAACAGTTCTGACCAGTTTATTCCACCATCTCAGAAAAAACAGGTTTTCAAAGCAATAATCCTGATTATAATAACTAAAATAGTAATAATGAAAAGGAATATTCATACACACCTTTGATATTTTTATGCTATCATTAAAAATTTCTTTCATCATTAAAAATTTCTTTGCCGGTTTATCACAGATAATTTTTTATGAAAAAGATACTCATATTTGCTAAATTTATTTGAGTTTCACGTCGTGACTCGGTTATTTCCCTTGTACAGTCTGGCCGACAGAAGTATCAATGATCTGACCCAGTATCCTGTCTTCCCGTGGGTGCTGGCTGACTACATTAGCACACACCTAGGTAAGGCAATCACTTGTCCTGGCTGACTACACTAGCACACACCTAGGTAAGGCAATCACTTGTCCTGGCTGACTACACTAGCACACACCTAGGTAAGGCAATCACTTGTCCTGGCTGACTACAGTAGCACACACCTAGGTAAGGCAATCATTCACTTGCTAAGGCCACACTATGGCTTATTTATCAGAAAGAGTTTGTTGATTTTGTGGAAAACTGCCTGCCAGAAGGTCCAGTTTCATTTCCGTTATAAACAAAAACTGATGTATATTATAAATGATATGCTCTATGACTCGTAAGCACCTGGTGAGTTATGATGTAAAACCACACAAACTTGTTTTTTATTAAACTTGCAACTGTGATTGTCTGAGATGTATTTTTATTTTGTCTTTCACATCGTAGACTTGTCTAACCCAGCCAGCTTCCGGGACCTGAGCAAACCTATTGGCGCCTTGAATCCAGACAGACTTGACAAATTGCTGGTGAGACTACACAACCACTTGAATCTATAGTGCTGCATTTTATTCCAGGAATTGGCTAACATGTTGTGACTCAAGCCTCATGGCAAATATTGTTTCTGGACACATTGTTACTGCACAAGTAGGCAGTTTGAACTACAATGACACCAGCTTAATAAAATATTCCAGTTTGTTGCTAATTGCATGTGGGGGAAACCAATTTTTTTTTTAGTCAAAGTTCGACATAAAAACATTTAAAAACAATCACAGGGAATTAAAATAAATAATTTGGTCCCTCATAGGTTTTGTTCTGTTAGTTCCTTTGGCACAGGTGCCAGGTAGAACAGACCTACAGCCTGTGTAGTGCCACCACAACCACATATATTTCCAACTCCCTCCCCGTATACCTTGGAGGCAATTCACTGCCCATCGATGAAGATCAAACCCACTCAACCTGCTGGTCGTAAGGCCAGCACTATTCCTTCCTCCATGACACCAAACTCTTGAGATCATATGATGTAGAGCACGATGGTCTATTGGTTAGAACATCAGACTCTCAATTGAGAGAACCCGGGTTCAAATCCTCTTATTGCCGTTTCAAAGCATGGACAATTTCATCCACTCCATGTTGTCACTCGGCTGTATAAACCTGGCTATAGACAGTGAACGAATAGTCTGCATAGTAATTGCAATGATGCTGAATGCCTGACTTGAGAAGTCTAGTTGGCATTTGAATGAACATGTCTGCCGGGGGTGAAGTGTAAAGCACTTTGAGTGGTCCTATGGACCTTTCCAGAAATACACATAGCGACCACAGATATAGCCATAAATCCACTATGAAATCAAGTGAAGTTTCATCTGAGTACCTCCACTTGTAAGCATGTTCATTAGCCAGTGCTGTAATTTTCACGGAAGTTCTCTCCATTTAAGTGGGTATGAATATGACATATTTTAGATAGATCAGTGTTCTGTCTTCAGAGAAATGAATGACTAACAGTTATCATTTCTAGTTAGAATTTCTAGCACATATACCGAAAGATCACCGGCACTCAGTATTTTAATACTATGCTGGTGTGTGGCTGTGGTCATATGGTCGTGTAAAGTAAAATGCCTAGACTGAACTCCATAAAAGGGGCATAAAGGTAGTGAAATTCTACTTCAACAATATAAAATATTATTTAAGATAACGTAGAAATTACCGTGGTTTTTGAATAATAACAATAATAGGAATTCAGATATAAAGTATATATTGCACAAAGTTATGTGCATACGCAACTATCCAAGCACTTGCCGTAATCCCACAGATTTTATATATCGTAAGATGTTTTCATACAAAACATAACCCTGTTTATTGTATATATCATAATATTATAATCATGCAAAACAGCGTGATACCTGCAGCACTGCAGGTTAAATCGATAAACAACCTACCCTCACTCAATGTCACAGGGCACTGATTTAACTTTAATTCACTAGGGGGTGCGATTTAATGGAAAAGTCTATAGACTGGATACGACACAATATAACAAAAATGTACCTTTTTTGATAATTTTGTGTCTGTTGTGTTTACAATTGAAATATCATGCACAACCTGACATATTTCTGTGTTTTCTGGTAGACAAGGTACCGTGAGATGCCGGAGCCACGGTTCCTCTATGGCAGTCATTACTCCTCCCCAGGATATGTCCTCTTCTACCTCGCTAGAGTCGGTAGGTTCGCACCAACAAGACATCGTTCTAAGCTGCATTCCAGCTAGTTGGATGGAATCTTCTACCTCGCTAGAGTCGGTAGGTTCACACCAACAAGACATAGTTCTAAGCTGCATTCCAGCTAGTGGGATGGAATCTTCTACCTCGCTAGAGTCAGTAGGTTCGCACCAACGAGACATAGTTCTAAGCTGCATTCCAGCTAGTTGGATGGAATCTTCTACCTCGCTAGAGTCGGTAGGTTCGCACCAACGAGACATCGTTCTAAGCTGCATTCCAGCTAGTTGGATGGAATCTTCTACCTCGCTAGAGTCGGTAGGTTCGCACCAACGAGACATCGTTCTAAGCTGCATTCCAGCTAGTTGGATGGAATCTTCTACCTCGCTAGAGTCGGTAGGTTCGCACCAACAAGACATCGTTCTAAGCTGCATTCCAGCTAGTTGGATGGAATCTTCTACCTCGCTAGAGTCAGTAGGTTCGCACCAACAAGACATCGTTCTAAGCTGCATTCCAGCTAGTTGGATGGAATCTTCTACCTCGCTAGAGTCGGTAGGTTCGCACCAACAAGACATCGTTCTAAGCTGCTTTCCAGCTAGTTGGATGGAATCTTCTACCTCGCTAGAGTCGGTAGGTTCGCACCAACAAGACATAGTTCTAAGCTGCATTCCAGCTAGTTGGATGGAATCTTCTACCTCGCTAGAGTCGGTAGGTTCGCACCAACAAGACATAGTTCTAAGCTGCATTCCAGCTAGTTGGATGGAATCTTCTACCTCGCTAGAGTCGGTAGGTTCGCACCAACAAGACACAGTTCTAAGCTGCATTCCAGCTAGTTGGATGGAATCTTCTACCTCGCTAGAGTCGGTAGGTTCACACCAACAAGACACAGTTCTAAGCTGCATTCCAGCTAGTTGGATGGAATCTTCTACCTCGCTAGAGTCGGTAGGTTCACACCAACGAGACATAGTTCTAAGCTGCATTCCAGCTAGTTGGATGGAATCTTCTACCTCGCTAGAGTCGGTAGGTTCACACCAACAAGACATAGTTCTAAGCTGCATTCCAGCTAGTTGGATGGAATCTTCTACCTCACTAGAGTCGGTAGGTTCACACCAACAAGACATAGTTCTAAGCTGCATTCCAGCTAGTTGGATGGAATCTTCTACCTCACTAGAGTCGGTAGGTTCACACCAACAAGACATAGTTCTAAGCTGCATTCCAGCTAGTTGGATAGAATCAAAATTAAAAATTGTCTGCCGAAGTAAGTTTGGTGTTTAATTAATTTTAGTCAGGCCTCTTGAGTGTGTAGAACGGTTACTGAATTTACGTACTTTTAAGTCTATTTGAAGGAGGAAACCAGTAAAATATTCAGTTTTAGTTCCATCCTAGTCTTGTCATTGTATCAGACTGACAGATTTTAGTTTTGGTCATGTATTAGTTATGATATTGTAATAATTTACCTGAAAAATTATAATAAGCCCGTCTGTCATATAGAGCATTGCATTCAGTGATTGCTTGTGTAATTGTACAGGTAACAAACTAAATTGAACAACATGTCGCACATGGAACAAAGCCTACTACAGTCTACATAACATATATCACAGTCTTGTGATGTTTGCTTTTATACTTTGAACTGAAGTAGGAATGACTAACTGAGTGATAAACACTTGGGTCATAAATCATCTTCATATAATTACCTTTAATGCACATGTGACTTTTCTGTATTTGCTTATAAAGTGCACATTATAAGTTTATGTTGAGTGTTGATTCTTTGAAAGGTGAATTTCTTATTAACATGTAAGGAGTCACTTGTTGTCTTTGCTACAGTTGACACATGTAATGTAGCTAGTAGATTTCCTGTTGTAGCTCCTGAATATATGCTGTGTCTTCACAATGGCCGGTTTGACCAGCCAGATAGGATGTTCAACAGGTGATCTCTTTTGTCAGTTTCACATGTCTATTGCTGTTACGAATTTGTCTTAATGTTGTTGAAAACACAGTACTTGGACAGAGACAAGTCAAGCAGCTATGTACTAATGTGTTCTCTGAATCCTGCTATTGTGAAAGAGCTTCTCTTTTTTGTGCTACAATGTATTTAATCTCTTTGAATTACTCCTACTGTTAATGCTCATTGAAATTTGTGTTTTTTTTCAGTCTTGCCTGTTTGCATTATTTTTCCTGTTTATACTTCATCTTCAAGTTAGTAAAAGAACATTGTAAACTGGATATGACAAAATACTCATTCTCCATGATAATGGAATAGAACAAACATTGATATAAAAATTATGGCAGTGACTTTGTTATGATAAAACAAAATTCACAGCTACATGACAAGGTTGGGCCTTACACAGAAGAAAATGGTTGGGCTCTTGATAAGGCAGTGGCTTCCTTGTCTCCATCTCGAGCCAGGATGGAAATCTTGTGAAATTTGTCCTTCAGTTCACCTGCAAACTAGATCCGTCCATGTGCATAAATGACATCTCTGTACCGTGGTCCACTTACAGTGTGACTGATGCGTGGAACAACTGTTTGACAAGTTTCTCCAACTTCATGGAGTTGATACCAGAGTTCTATGGATCATCAACAGACTTCTTGTGCAACAAAGAGGTCTGTTAGGACTGAGCCTCGGTTGACATTTTACCTGTATTACTTTCTAAGGCAACATCACAATAGCATGCTTGGTAGTTTCTTTTCAGGTTTTTTAAATATAGCTAATTATTTTTTTACTGTTAGTTGATTAAATGTGTGCTGAATTTGCGATGTGCATGTTTGTCAGAATCTAATCTCTAGTGAAGAATGAATCTGTACAATTGCATTAAAATTAGTTAGATTTGTTGTGGTTGTGCTTACAGAGGATAAACTTTGGTAACCGACAAGACGGCCGACCAGTGGGGGACATAGAAGTTCCACCGTGGGCTGAAGGTATGACCGTCCACCTCCATTTCAATATTGTCGATGAATATTGTTGTTCACACCCATTACATCTTCACTGTCAGATAATGTTTTATTCTAAATTTAGTATGGTTAACATGTTTAACATGCAAATAATTTCTAAAAAAAAACTTTCAATGACACTTCATGACCTTGCCTGTGTATGTCTTCAGTATTGTACTAATTTTTTCTTCTTTCAATTACCCTCTCAATATGCCTGATTAAGATAATATGCCAGAGAATCTTAGATGATGTCGTTGTAACATTGTGGCCGCTGATCAGATGCAACTGACTTCATAAAGAAGATGCGAGAAGCCCTGGAGTGTGACTATGTCTCTCAGCATCTGAACGAATGGATAGACCTCATCTTTGGCTACAAGCAGCATGGAACAGAGGCAGAGCTCGCATACAATGGTGAGTGAACACAATTGTTCTGTTGTCATTTTGCCTCAACAATTATTGTTTGTGAATATTGAAGTGATGTAATTCATGTCACTTTGTGTTCTTAATGACATCTAACCAGTCTGGTTAGTTTGTTGTTTGTCACACCTGGTTGTTTTTGTCATGCTTTTTGCAACATACTTGAAATTTCAGTACATTTAGTACAATCTCTGCTAGGTCATATATAATTTTTTTTATTAATTTTGATAAGGTCATAAAAAAAATCCATTGGCCAGCATAGTTCTTATATAGCGTGGTATCTAGTCCATAGAACCACTCTGCTTTACACTTCATCCCTGGTAGAGATGGTGAGAAGCTGCAACCAGCAATAGCTTGGTCATGTCATGAGATCAACACTCAAGATGCTTTACACTTCATCCTGGTAGAGATGGTGAGAAGCTGTAACCAGCAATAGCTTGGTCATGTCATGAGATCAACACTCAAGATGCTTTACACTTCATCCTGGTAGAGATGGTGAGAAGCTGCAACCAGCAATAGCTTGGTCATGTCATGAGATCAACACTCAAGATGCTTTACACTTCATCCCTGGTAGAGATGGTGAGAAGCTGTAACCAGCAATAGCTTGGTCATGTCATGAGATCAACACTCAAGATGCTTTACACTTCATCCTGGTAGAGATGGTGAGAAGCTGCAACCAGCAATAGCTTGGTCATGTCATGAGATCAACACTCAAGATGCTTTACACTTCATCCTGGTAGAGATGGTGAGAAGCTGTAACCAGCAATAGCTTGGTCATGTCATGAGATCAACACTCAAGATGCTTTACACTTCATCCTGGTAGAGATGGTGAGAAGCTGCAACCAGCAATAGCTTGGTCATGTCATGAGATCAACACTCAAGATGCTTTACACTTCATCCTGGTAGAGATGGTGAGAAGCTGTAACCAGCAATAGCTTGGTCATGTCATGAGATCAACACTCAAGATGCTTTACACTTCATCCTGGTAGAGATGGTGAGAAGCTGCAACCAGCAATAGCTTGGTCATGTCATGAGATCAACACTCAAGATGCTTTACACTTCATCCTGGTAGAGATGGTGAGAAGCTGTAACCAGCAATAGTTTGGTCATGTCATGAGATCAATGAGCTTCTCCAAAATAATTATGGAAGACAAAGTGAATGGTGAACGTAAAAGAGGCAGACAGAAGAAGGGTTGACAACATCAAGAAATGGATGGGACTGAGCTTCACAGAGAACCTGGACGAGGGAAGGGATGGAGAAATACAGTGTACATAAAGTATCCGAAGTGGTGCCCCAGCAACAGCCTCTGTTAATAGTTGAAGAAGGTGAACATGGTCTTAAGAATAGCATACATGTAGGCTAGCAATATGTATATCACTGTGACTGACTAACTTCTACTTGCGTGTCTACTTGTGTGCTGTGTCTACTTGCAGTGTTTTACTACTTGACCTATGAAGGAGCAGTGGACATGGACAGGTCAGTACGGTTTGTGTGGTTTGGCCATTCTCAAATAGTTACAATTTAAAACAACATTTGACATATGTGAACATATTATTATATAGACTGGGGACGTTATATGCCACTTGATATTTCTTTATAGCATTTGGTGCTTACAGTCAAATGTTTCGATATTTTCACTGCCGTATCAGTTGAGCATTCAACACTGGTTCCTGCTAAAGTCTCCTTGATGTTGTTTTATACGACAAGGATCAGCTCTTGACGTTACACTTGCCAATGACTTTCAGTGTGGTATTAACAGTAATTACATTCTGCCTATATTTGCTGCTCATTCTGACATTTAATGCTGACAGGATTGGCAGGTGATAGAAGTGTGCACTGTGCATGTAGCTTGTGACTTGAATGAAGACAACAGAAAGCTGGGTTTACATAGTTGACTCACACCTATTGTATATGTTCTGTTAGTATTACAGAAAGCTGGGTTTACATAGTTGACTCACACCTATTGTATATGTTCTGTTAGTATTACAGAAAGCTGGGTTTACATAGTTGACTCACACCTATTGTATATGTTCTGTTAGTATTGATGAGTGAAGACAACAGAAAGCTGGGTTTACATAGTTGACTCACACCTATTGTATATGTTCTGTTAGTATTGATGAGTGAAGACAACAGAAAGCTGGGTTTACATAGTTGACTCACACCTATTGTATATGTTCTGTTAGTATTGATGAGTGAAGACAACAGAAAGCTGGGTTTACATAGTTGACTCACACCTATTGTATATGTTCTGTTAGTATTGATGAACCAGACGAGAGGGCAGCACTGGAGGCCCAGATTGCAGAGTTTGGTCAGACCCCCAAACAGCTGTTTATCTCGCCCCACCCACGACGGAAAGGTTTAGCCGATACGTGTGTGACGACGCCCTCGCCCTCAGAGTGTGGGATGTCGACAACAGACGGCAAGTCAGAGAGTGGTAGGTGACTAACATAGAAGTGTTGTGTGCTATATCGGGGTGAGACTACATAGATGCCTATTATAGCGTTTCCTTGACACTGGAAAATTTGTCCTACGATGTTCTGTAAACTTTCACATTACATAAAACGTCAGTTAATTTACCTCCTCTGATATTTCTGAAAATGACAACCTGTCTTTTAGAAGAAAAACATCCCAAATTGAAATTTTTGTCCAGCAACGGATTTCAAAACGTTGGTGTGTTCAGCCTGACAGAAACTGTTAACTGCCTGTGTGACATTAGTGACACCAATTGACCCTGACAATGCTCATTTCTGCATACCATGTCATTATGCTATGGTGGCCTCTCGCATCCTTATACCCATGGATAGAAGGAACATCAGATAGATAAAACACTGTGGCCTTTGCAACATGTTCCACTGAACATGACAAATAAAAATGTGTTTGAGGATGCAGTAGTAATGTTTTATTTTGTCTGCAGGTGTTGCCACAAATCAGTCTGCAGTAGTTTGCGACAGTCAAATGGCCGCATGGCGGACAGTGAATGCACCAGAGTTGGTTTTGGTGCATCAGCTGCACAAAGAGTGAGTGAATCTATCTGTTGGCTTCACAGAATGCTACCTTCAGGTGGAGATACTATATATGAGAGACTGACTCAACAGAGACTGCCAAGTAACACTTACATGGCTGGCATATTTGATTGTAAATATGCTAAATAGGTTTATGTTATTAAACTGTGTTATGTTATTAAATCTATGTCTGAAATAGTTCCTATTAATAAGTTTGCAACATAAAAAATGTGGGGGTAGTCTGTTTCTCCACCCCACCAATCACACGAGAAACACCAACAGTATACCTCATTGAATTCTGCTCACCAATTCTGTGAATAAATAAATAAATAAATATAAGAATGAAGTTACAGTACCATTGCGAATATGAATGTTCCTATGCTGGACTAAAATTTTGGTGTCCAGAGCCGGTGAAGTGTGTCCTATGACAGACATCTGTTCCAGTGTTGTCACTGCGGTCAAGTGGAACACAGATGGCTCAAGTCTCCTCTCTGTCTCCAAAGGTACATCCATCTCATTCGCCCTCCATCAACACAGTTCTGTCATGTCATAACCTACAGAAGATAACTGTCGCAATGGCCGCTCCCTCTACACGTCATTAAGCCCATCACAAATGGGCATATGTTTGTTAAAATCCTTGAAAGATTTTCATCATGCATGTTGTAGTGGATACTAGATAGATTTGAATTTTTGTGAAGTGTGTATGAAATGAGACTAGAGAAAAATAGAAGTTGAAGTGTACTGGCAGTTTTAAAAGAATTTAAAACCAGAATTCCTTTCCATGTGATAATATTATTGAACAGCCTACAGTAACAGTAACAACTATCTTTAATACATTTGGCATAGCACCAGGAGTGTGTACTTACATTTTCAGACACATTTCTGAAGATCTACTCCGTGGAAGATGAAAGACAGCTGAGAAGTGTCTCTCTCTCAAATATGGTAAGAGATTGGACAACAAATCTGATCATTTGATTTTCACCAGCTGGTCAAATTAGCAATGCTATTCACCTGGATAAATATTGTCTGCATGAAAATTAATGTGCCATATCCAAATTAAAAGAATTTATTTCTTTGAAATTTTACATGATCCCAAACTTTATGGATGCACTGTGAATTTAAAGAGCATGTTATGATACAATGTCGGCATGCAGTTGCCCAATGTGTCAGAATAAACATCCATGAGTACCGAGTCATGTCATTAACACCAAATGTTACTTGTGTATTCAAATACATTATATTATATATAAAAATTCATGCCACGTCAACATATATTCTGGACTCCTGGAACATTCCATGTGTGTTTTTTCAATGCCAAACCAAATTATATGGGCAGATGAGAATGTGAACAATAAAGAGAATAATGAAGTGTTCTTGAGATGATTTTACATGTATCTGTGGCTGCAGGCATTGTCATCCTTGGTGACAACTGCCGATTCAAAGACTGTCATCATGGGGTGCTGGGACAACAGCATGTGAGTTCCGCACTTCAGCGCTCTACCTGCTCATTGTTCAGACATACTCTGTCATTATTTCGGTTTTAAATAATGATATTCCTATAAATGTTTATAATAGGTTAAATAGTTTTACATTGTGCATATTTAAATCTATGTAATTTTTCTATAGGATGGAAATCATGCAGATATCATATTGGCCTCATAATCATCTGTTTCACATGATTTAATTGTAGATACATATACAGTTTAGAGTTTGGTCACACACTGCAGACCCTTGATGCTCATGATGATGCTGTTTCTGCCTTGTGTCTCCATGACAACCTACTTGTGTCTTCCTCATGGGATTCTACAGTGAAGGTCAGAGCCAGTAAAACATAACTGCACAAATATGTTGTTAGCATCAATGTGCACTTTTTGTTATCTTTCAGTTGTAAAATGTTTGGCATTCTGTTTGACATAAAATGCAACTCTTTGAAACTCCTTGTTAAGTTGTTATACACTGAATATTGCAAATCCACAATGATGTCTTATGTGGAAGGATTGTATCCACATGAATAGCCAAAATCATAGTTAGTCATGTGGCTTGCAGATAACTGTGGACAGGACACTTGTTGGTAGAAGCATCGACAATACTTCTAGGTCAGTTAGAATATATATATATACATATACGTATTAGTGCACTGCGCCTGCCTATAATTTGAGCCCAAGCCCGGCCCGCAATTAGTAGTTAGAGTCCAGGCTCGGCCCAGGCTCGCAGCAATTTTTCAAGCCCGGCCTGGCCCAGGCCCACAAACTAGAATTTAAGCCCAGGCCCGACCCAGACCATGAATATTTGGCCCAGACCCGGCCTGGCCCGCAAGTTTCAGGCCCATACCCGGCCAATACCTGTGGGCCAAAGACAGATAAGCCCGCGGCCCGCAAACCCGCGGCCTGCTAAGTTTAGAGAAGATAAAACTATAATCTACTACTGAAATAGTAATGTCAGTTGTTGTTTAGTAGTAATAATAATAATTGACTTCTATGGCGCCTATATCCTCAGGAACCTGATCTCAGAGGCACAACAAAACTGAATCAGTAAGTGTAATCGTAAACAGGGACGCGCAAAAGTCAGTATCAGAATGAGGGACAACCGAACATTTATGGTGGAATGCAATTTGGAATAGATGTCTTGAGTTTTTTTCGAAAAATAGCAATAGTTTCAGATGTTTTCAAAGTGATAGGGAGTTCATTCCAGACCCTAGGCGCAGCGACAGAGAAAGCACGTTTACCCAAGTTAAGTTTTGTTTTAGGTACAATAAGTTGTTGTGAAGTTGATGATCTTAGCTGCCTAGGGATATTTGAAAGATGCAGGAGACTAGCCAAGTAGGATGGTTGTTGTGTAGATATAGCACGATATGCAAGAGTGGACAGCTTAAAATTAATTCAATAAGAAACTGGAAGCCAGTGTAACTGTTTAAGTAGTGGTAGTGACGGTGAAAACCGAGGCGCCCTGAGAACCACACGTGCCCGACAATTTTGAACTCGTTGGAGTTTAGCCAAGTCTCTTTTAGCGATGTTATTTAGTAGTGAATTGCAATAGTCAAGGCGGTTGCTAATTAGTGCCGTTGATATTGTTTTAGCAGTAGATATAGATATGTGACGCCAAATTCGACGAAGATCACAAATATGATAGAAACAGGATTTACATACTTGAGAGATATGCTGGCAAAAGTTGAAGTCACTGTCAAAGATAACACCTAGATTGCGAACAGTAAAGTAAAGTATTTTGAAAAAGAACTACACTATGTATCCAATGAAGAATGTTCAGGCAGTGCTTTTAATTTCTGCCGATGTAGAATTGTGTTAACAGATTTCCACATCTGGCGAGGGTTTTCAGAATTTGTTGTGATAAAATGTGTATAGTAATCAGACTTTGCTTTTGACATCATGTGATTGCATTTAGTGTTTAGCTAGTACTAGCTACTAGTGCCCTGCACGGGCCAGGCTTTAGGTCCAAGCCCACTGTAAACTGCATATTTTTGGCATGAATGTACCCTTTTGCATATATCTATTGGCCCCCATATCAGGCCACTTAAGTTCACCTGGCTGGAAGCAGCCAGCCCCAAATGTTTACTTTTGACATATTTGCAGAGCAATCAAGTCATGATTAACCATCAACTTATCACCCTTTGACCCAACCAGTGGACATTCTATTGTCTAGGTCTTCCCTCCAAATATTGCCTGCCTGAATTACTACCCCTGCCCACTACACAGTAGTACCAGTACCCAGTACCCACCCCAGTTGGTAATTTGTATTTTTCAATTGTGTTAACTGGTGTCTACTGTTCAGTGTCTACAATTTCACCAGTACTGATTCACTCACACTTGTACTAATTCACACATGTCTGAACCTGATCTGTCTCAGGCTAGTGACTGCAGACCTGCTGGAAATGCCACTGGGTGTCTCACACACACACACACACACACACATATATATATATATATATATATATATATATATATATATATATATATATATATATATATATATATATATATATATATATATATATATATATATTTATATATATATACCAATAAACAAGTATATACAATTATGTATAACAGGAGGTTAAGAGGAGATCAGATTGAAGTTTTTAAGATATTGAATGGGTATGAAAATATTGATAGAAATATGTTTTTCTCACTCAAGAAGGATAGCAGAACTAGAGGACATGAGGTAAAATTAGTAAAGGATCAATGTAGATTGGACATCAGGAAGCACTCGTTCTCACAGAGGATGATAAATGAATGGAACAAATTGTCTACAGATTGTGTAACTGCTAGCAGCGTGAATATGTTTAAAAACAAGGTTGGCACATATATCAGGAGGGCGGGTTATAAGTAGGTGAACATTGTTGGACTCTCGATAAGCCAATGGCTTCCTTGTCCACTTGCCATCTGGGCCTTTGGCTTGGATGGCAAATCTTGTAAAATCTTGTTAAATAAGCATACGACAGGTTGGTTTATATTTCAACATGTATATCATATAAATATCCAGACTGGTATTTAAGGTGCTTTGATATATATATTTATATATATATATATATATATATATATATATATACCAATAAACAAGTATATACAATTATGTATAACATAAGCATACGACAGGTTGGTTTATATTTCAGCATGTATATCATATAAATATCCAGACTGGTATTTAAGGTGCTTTGAGTGATCCTGAGGACTGGATGTCATGCATAAAACCTACCTTTACCTTTTGTTTTCAGCTGTGGAGGGTCAATAACATGAGCACCAGACAGAGACAAGCCAACATCATGGTAAGCATGTACTGTCTTTATTAAAGTCAAAGAATGTATTTATTTTTAAAACTTGTTGATAAAACATCTGCATTTAAATGCATTGATGCATATTTGTTGACCCACCTGACGTCTAGAGCAATGTGACTTTGTTGTTAGCCCAAGTTGTTTACTTGGATGTTTGATGGTTTTGTCTACCAGGGTGAGTTGGAGCACGAGAGCGGAGTTACATGCTGCGATGTGAGCTGTGATGGCAGCCAGGTGGCAACAGGGACAGCCGAGGGCGATGTCTGCCTGTGGGATGTCTCAACTTGCTATCTGCTTCGACACCAACATGGTAAATTCACATAAGGATGGTGTCAAAACCATTGAATGTTAAAAGTATCCCAAATGTGCTGCCTTTCACAAATATTTGTATATGATAACTAGAAGATTGGAAATGCAACAAATATATGTCTATTAGGTGCATAGCACTCACACTATGACTTGTTTTGCTTTAAGAATGTAAAACTGCCAGGTGTATTATTCACACAAATAATTTTCAGTTTGGGCAGCTATTATTAATAGCTTATGGTTATTAAACTCAGCATTGTGAATGAGCAGTGATGGGTGGCAATGATGGGTGGCAGTGATGGGTGGCAATGATGGGTGGCAGTGATGGGTGGCAATGATGGGTGGCAGTGATGGGTGGCAGTGATGGGTGGCAATGATGGGTGGCAGTGATGGGTGGCAATGCATTGTTGAGTTGAGAAAAGGCTTTCTTATAATATAATCCAGGAAATAGTACAACTAAAAAGGACAACTACATTTTTTACTTTGTTACAAACCAATTACAAAATTATCTACTCAAGTAAGGTTACAAAGTTAGTAGACACTTTCTACATACCAGCTCTGAGAAGAGGTTGATTACGTATATAGATAATGATGCTTTACAAAAAAAGTCTAGCAACTTACTTTTCAGGTAATATCAGTTGTCAAGGTGTAGAGCATGCAACTACAGATCTATTACCTATCTGGTATTGCAGTTAGTTAGACTATGCAGACCTCTGCACACATAGCTTTGCAATAATGTAATAATATATATAATAATAATATTTAACAAGGAATTTAACAAGGTTGCCATACCAAACAACAAGTTCCTGATGGCAAGTGGACAAGAAAGCCATTGGCTTATCCAGAGTCCAACAATTTTCTCATTTATGTGTAGCCTGCCCATATCAAATATCTGTCAATTCTATTTTTAAACATATTCACACTACTAGCATTAACACAATCATTTGGCAGTTTCTTCCATTCATTTATCACCCTCTGTGAGAAAGAGTACTTTCTCATGTCCAACCTACACTGCTCCTTAACTAATGCTGCAAAATATGTAATATAAGGTATATTTGTTTTGTTTTTAGCACACACTGGCACAGTGCATGCAGTTGCTTTTAGTCCTGGTAAGTGTATTTAATTATGTAATCTAATCAATAAATCTACTTTGGCAATGCACAGTGGTAGAACTAGGATGACCAGGTTTTAAATTCAATTACTGGTTGGTTTACAGCGTTTCAAAGCTTGGGTAGTTTCAGTCAGTTGTGATCAGTTATACAAATGAGTGCTTGGTGGTAGACAGTGAAGTATAAGAACACATGGCTGGAGGCTACAAACACTGGAACTAGGACTTTCTTGGTTGCCTGTTAGTGTTAAGTCTACAGAATGTATAACATTTTGTCATCACCTGAACCCACCTTTTGTCCTTGCTTATAACTTCCTTAGTTCCTCATTCCCATATTGGTGGCTTGATATTGTAAACAAATTTGCGACTGCCTAACCCATTAACATGCTGCTGAGCTTGGGTTCTGAGTGATTTTGATGCAGTAGAAGTTTTTTTTATTGTATGTCTCATGATTCACTGTTTGTGCATTCTTTGTCATCCACTTTCAGATGCCCAGCAGCTTATCTCGTGTGGTGAAGACGGCTATCTACAGGTGATAGACGTGAACACAGGCACTGAAATCTTCTCTAAAAGTGCTGGCCAAGATCTCAGGTGAGAGATCTACTCCACTTACTGTGTATTGATATATGTACGATATGTTTGTGTTGGCATTTAAAGGGAAACATATGTCATAGTCTTGGGCCTATGCACCTATAAGAGTTACTAAAACATAACCATTTGCTACTACAATTAAGAATATCGCTCCAGTGGTTTACTAGGAAAACCTTAATTTCATGGGCCGCATCACACTGTTAGATAACCCTATGTCACAAGTGTAAAAATTTGCTCACCAAATGAAAATATATTTGTATTCACATATTCCTATACTTACCAATAGGATATGGTCATGCTGTTTGCATCCAAACTCAACTTATGTAACTTATTTTGGCCTTTGTTTACTATGACTTTCACTTTGCATTAATAAACATGTTTTACCCACTACCCCTTACCAAAAGTAAAACACACAGTACAAAGAACTTTTTTATCAACCATTGATTGAGATTGACAGTATTTTATAATGTAAAATATAAATTATATTTTGTTTGGTCATTGTACATTGTAATAACTGTTTTCATGTACTTTTTGTAATTATTTTGTGTTACATACTTTTATTTTGTTTTCCTTGTAAGTGCAGGTTTGTGATGTGCGTGCGTCTCTTAATTAAGGTGTATTCATTGTTGTTATAGATGTGCGCAGTGGGATGGTCAGACAGTGCTCGTGGGCTGTGGTGCTGGTAACTTGTTGGTCTGTGACCTTGTCAGTCTACACATGGAGAGCATTGCCCAAGTATACACAGGTAACACTTGCCATTCCTCACATGCCTTTGTCAGCAATTTCAGTAGTGAAATAGGACTGTATCTTGAAGATATAAAATAGGGCTGTACCTTGAAGACATGTAATTAATATTGATTATTCAGAAAATTGGACAAGTATTTGTATTGAACATTGCTAACTTCATCAACACCAAGGCAAATAATATTCAAGTGTTGTTTTGATTGCCACTATATAAGAAATATTCACAAATATGTTGAAAAGGATGTAAACTATACAGCATATCACCATTGTTGTCTTCGTCCATGGACTTGATTATGATTACTTCAACTGTATTTATGTATATTTATAGATTTACGTACTTTAAAGAATGCATCTATATCTACAGGTGCTGTGACCAGCCTTGACCTTTGCCCTAATGGCAAACTAGCAACTGGAGGCATGGAACGAACCGTGAAAGTTTGGAAAGTCACGTGACACTATCATATGTTGTAGCTTTGTGAGCTTGACCGCACAGCAGACACAACCCAACTGTCCTGTACCAAAGTATGAACTGCTCTAGTCCACTGCAGTATTCACTGAGGGCCCAAGTGCACAGTAAGACACACATTCTAAAGCAGGCACTCTGAATGCAATATGTGACTGTTCTCTATGATACTATATGTGACTGTTCTCTATGATACTATATGAATCGTAATCAAGTAGTTAAACCAATTAATGTTGTATTTTGGTGAAACCAAAGAAAAGGGCACATGGTTACTAATAACATGTTTCATCTTAAAATGAACTTAAAAGTTTGTATGAAAAATTACATAATCCTTAAGAACACTGACATTTTTAGGTTTTCCACAATTTCTCGATGGGGGTTGACATTTGCAATATCAGTTTTGGTCATCTAGATTATAACTCGAAGACAACACAAATGCTGGTTGACGAAGGAAACTCCATATCTTCCACACAGCCAATTAAATGTGACCTGCCTGTTTCCAAGCTAACTAACACAGACACCAAGGTTACCCCACTTGTTCAGTTCATGTTTCTTGTTACTGCAGGGTTTCTTGCTGCAGGAAAATTTTGACTTCAGTTCTTGTAAATTAGGATTGAATAACTTTTTTGAACATTTTCTTTCAAAAACTTCTGTTCTGCAACATCTTTCTCAGTACATTCCCAAATAGTTTTTCCATTTATTTCAGGATAACTGTCACAAGGCACTGCATGTGAATCAGAGATCAACTATGACTTAACCCGCTGTTTAGATCCCTTTGGCCTTGGCGTTTGTGATTGTACTTCTTGTTCTGCTTCTCTACAGGAACTGTATTACAACTTTAAGACTTCAAGATAAAGTTCCAGGAATTTTGTCAAAAAGAATAACTGTATTGACATAACAGAATGATTTATGATCCTGTTAACATGTGTAAAATGTAAAGGTGCAATTACGAATGTTATGAGGTATTTTATTTGCTGAATTTATATAACAAGCTGTTTATCATGTATAATGTAGAAACATGTAACTATGCAGAAAAAAGTATTTACAAACTGTGATGAAATGCTGATGTAATAAAGTAATTTACAAGTGTCCAGTGTCTTTCATTAAACAAAAATGTTTCATTGCTTGTTTCCAACAATGTTCTTGTAACATGTTGTAACAATGCCCGACATCTTCACGAGTTAGGCTCACAACCTGCTGCTCATAACTTTAAATCATTTCCTGGACAATGAGATTAGGTATATAGAAATGTGTAATTGTTAGCGCATTAGCTATATAGAAATATGCAATTGTTAGCGCATTAGCTATATAGAAATGTGTAATTGTTAGCATAATAACTATACAGAAATGTACAATTGTTAGCTCATCAACCGGCAAAATCCAAGCAGATGAGCTTAAAATAAAAATTTCAAAAGAAATTGTAAAATGGAATGCCTAAGGCTATGGACAGCTGAAATGTGAATAATAAGAGTGTAATGATACATTTAATGTGAATAACAAGAGTGTAATAGTAATAATAAATGTGAATAATAAGAGTGTAATGATAAACGTGAATAATACGAGTAATGATAAAACATCTGTTGAACTCACAACCAACTTTATTAGTTCATGTTCAAAATGCAGACAAATACACATAAACTGGAAATTCCCAACAGAAGTTGGAACAGTCATATAACAACTACAGTGCATGCACAATGACTTCACAGCTCCAACAAAGGCTGTCAAAGCAGAGCATTCAGCTTTACACATAATGTGGACAATTCAGACAATTCTCTATATAACTCACCCAGCCATCTTCATATTGTTTGTAGTTAGTCTTGCACATACTGTATGGTAAAAGGCACATTTAATGGAATAAACAAGAATGTTTATTTTGACCCAATATTTAAAGCCCAAAAAATATGTTAATACATATTTTTTCCCCATTTGTGTTACAAATCTTTCTATGAAACTAGTGTTATACCTGGGTGTGGTATGTTACATTCTAGTAATAATTATACATCATTATAAGCACTTGTTTACAAATAATATCAATCATTCTTTATGGAAACGGTTAACTTGTTTTGTACCTGTGTTCCGAGAGAATATGTTGTGCAAGGAACAGTGTAACTTATATGGTCTTGATTCAACAGGAGATATATTTTATGATAACTAAAAGCATATATGATTAATACCAGAATGCAGCAAACCATGCCCAGGTATGCAACATACTTGTATGTGTCTGTAGTGTGTCATTTCACATGTAAAGCAATCATATATACATAAATTATCTAAAATAATCCATGCGAGCAAGTCTTACTGATAAATTGGTACAGTGAAACAAGATATCAGGGGTACAGGTTTATAAAAATATCTAATGACTAACTTGATGTTACAAAAGGATATATTAATTACATTAAGACCTTATCACATCAATACCCTTCACGTTATCCTGTTCTTCAAAAAGCAGATTCAAACAGCTTTAAATACCTAAAATTCAACAGAGAATGTGATTTGGCTACTTCATAATTAATTTGTATATGCAATAATGCGTCGAGAAAAAAGGAAATAGTTCATATATAATACCTTAGGTTTTAATAATTTTTGTTACAGGTGTAAGTAAAAATAGTATAGACATGTAGCAGAAGTATAAACGTAATAAAACAATGTCTTAAAATGTACCTTCTACAAGTAGATATTCAAACACCTGGCAATAACACCTAATAGTCGACATCTCACTAAATCCTTCAACCTCGCTGTTGAAACAACCTCCACATTAACCAGCCTGAGAAGCCATACGTTGTGTTCTACCTCAACTCCTCATACCCTGTTGAATCGTGTTGATCAAGATACAATAAATACAGCAGGGATGACACATGGACCTGGTTACTGCTGCACTGAGACAGATGTCAGACAGTCGACAGTTTGACTGGACATAGGGTTCACTAGGTTTAATGATGTTCTGCCGGAGCCGTTACGACTGCTGCTGTTCAGACAGGAACTTCCTGATTTTCTGTAGTAGTTCTTTCTTCACCTGATCCGGAACCAGCGCTGCAACAAACAAACAAAATACACAAAAACTATCAGGAAAAACGTTTCTACTTCCCACAGCATTAATTATCATAAGCCAATTTTCACCCAAAATCTTACATCACTGAAATGGGTAGATATATATTTATTAAAACAGTGATAGGTGAAGTTAAACTGTTTCTAAAGCATGGGTCAGTGTCAGATGTGCATTTGGTAGGATTCTGTAAATGTTACATTGTTACATTAAGAGGGAGTTATTTTATAGAGGGTGTAGTTATTTTATAGAGGGGGTAGTTATTTTATAGAGGGGGTAGTTATTTTATTATTATAGTAAAGAATCTATTCAGGCTTACAAATAAAAATTAGAAAGGGAATCAGATTGCGGATAACACTAAAATACAAAATGCTATAAAGGAAGTGAGTAAAGGGAATGTATTATTATGGGAGATTTTAACCATGGACACATAAAAAGGAAATTTCTAAAGTACAGGGGATGAGGACCAAAATTAAAATGTTTAGTACAGCACACTAGAACCAACCAGGGGAGAGATTGCGAGAGAATGTATTAGATATATTGCATTCAACAATTAGCATGCACCCCCTTTTATAATCAGCAGCATTCATAATTATTGAAATTTGACTAGTGAGGAACAACTGAAATGTGTTGTTATCTGGTGTTAAACTGTTCAGTTGTTCTACACTACTCACCAAATGACACCACTAGTGTTAAACAGTTACATTATTGTCTAGAGAAAAAAATGTTGGTGTGTTTATAAGAAAAGATTCCTTGATATTTTTCCATGGCCCAATTTTTGTTCAAGTGTACTGTAGGCTTATTAGGTGGAATACAGTAGTTTTGTTCAAGTGTACTGTAGGCTTATTAGGTGGAATACAGTAGTTTTGTTCAAGTGTACTGTAGGCTTATTAGGTGGAATACAGTAGTTTTGTTCAAGTCTACTGTAGGCTTATTAGGTGGAATAAAGTAGTTTTGTTCAAGTCTACTGTAGGCTTATTAGGTGGAATACAGTAGTTTTGTTCAAGTGTACTGTAGGCTTATTAGGTGGAATACAGTAGTTTTGTTCAAGTCTACTGTAGGCTTATTAGGTGGAATACAGTAGTTTTGTTCAAGTGTACTGTAGGCTTATTAGGTGGAATACAGTAGTTTTGTTCAAGTGTACTGTAGGCTTATTAGGTGGAATACAGTAGTTTTGTTCAAGTGTACTGTAGGCTTATTAGGTCGAATACAGTAGTTTTGTTCAAGTGTACTGTAGGCTTATTAGGTGGAATACAGTAGTTTTGTTCAAGTGTACTGTAGGCTTATTAGGTGGAATACAGTAGTTTTGTTCAAGTGTACTGTAGGCTTATTAGGTGGAATACAGTAGTTTTGTTCAAGTGTACTGTAGGCTTATTAGGTGGAATACAGTAGTTTTGTTCAAGTGTACTGTAGGCTTATTAGGTGGAATACAGTAGTTTTGTTCAAGTGTACTGTAGGCTTATTAGGTCGAATACAGTAGTTTTGTTCAAGTCTACTGTAGGCTTATTAGGTCGAATACAGTAGTTTTGTTCAAGTGTACTGTAGGCTTATTAGGTCGAATACAGTAGTTTTGTTCAAATGTACTGTAGGCTTATTAGGTCGAATACAGTAGTTTTGTTCAAGTGTACTGTAGGCTTATTAGGTCGAATACAGTAGTTTTTGTTCAAGTGTACTGTAGGCTTATTAGGTCGAATACAGTAGTTTTGTTCAAGTGTACTGTAGGCTTATTAGGTCGAATACAGTAGTTTTGTTCAAGTGTACTGTAGGCTTATTAGGTCGAATACAGTAGTTTTGTTCAAGTGTACTGTAGGCTTATTAGGTCGAATACAGTAGTTTTGTTCAAGTGTACTGTAGGCTTATTAGGTCGAATACAGTAGTTTTGTTCAAGTGTACTGTATGCTTATTAGGTCGAATACAGTAGTTTTGTCTTCACAAAATGAATTAGTGGAAAATGTCAAAATACATGAACCATTAGGCAACAGTGATCAAAATCAAACACATCAGAGTAAAATCAGAAAGTAAAAAAACAGGAGAAACTTCCACAAAGGTAAATTTAAAGATATGAGAAATTACTCAGCAAAGCTAGATTGGAATAACATGCTGAGGAATAAGACAGCAATTGAATGTTGGAATATTCTAAAATATGAAATTGAGAGTATAGTTGAGCAATATTGTTGAAAAAAAAACAAGTAAAACGGTCTAGAAAGAAACACTTGTCAAAAGAAGCTATTAAAAAATAGTGTACGAACAAGCTATGAGGAGGGTTTATAGGCGTACCAGAAATTATGTTACACAAATTACAAAGAGGCAGTTACAGGAAATTAAAAAATGTAAATGAAGGTATGAGCAGAAATTAGCATATAAAAAATGGCAACAAGAGATTTTATGCATAAGACAAGGTTGGACCACTAGAAGACAGTGCTGGTAACATATGGTAGGAATAAACAAAATGTACGAGACAAGGTTGGACCACTAGAAGACAGTGCTGGTAACATAATATCTTCAGTTCAGTGTTTACCAGAGAGGATATTAATTTCAGGAGGCTAAATCTGTAATTGTAACTCCAGAAATGGTAGCTAAGAAAATAAAGGCAGTGAAGGATAATAAATCACCGGGAGTGGGTGGAATTCTTCAAAAACTACTAATGGAAACAGTAGAACAAATCAGTATACCACTTGTAAAAGTGTTCAACTTGCATTAAAAGAGGGAGTGGTTCTTTTTGAATGGAAAGAAGCAATCATGATACCATTATTTAAAAAGGGTATGAGAAATAAGTCAGAGAATTATAGACTAGTGAGGTTAACTTCAGTGATTTGTAAATTATTAGAAAGGTTAATTATCTATATAAATGTCTATATACCAGATTTTTTTTAAATAAATATATATCCGATTTAAATAAGACAAATCCGATTTATTTTATCCAACCATGCTACCTAGTATCCATTGCAACATGCTAGCTCGTTTGTGCAACTTTTGTATAATATCATTATAGTTGTTTTGTGAAATCATCAGACAAACTATTAAATTAGTTAATGCTTGTTCAAGCATTAACTGAAGTGAAAATCGAAATGCTGAAAATCATGATAGGCATTTTTTATTAAGGCAAGGCTCTACCCTTCTAACGAAAGGTCTCAATAAACACTTCATAACTTGCTCAATGACCAATGGATTTTGATAAAATTTTCAGCAAGGCTAATATATAGACTTGTCAATATAGGATTTTTTTCATTTTTGTCCCACTCATTTGCATATGCCTCATTTGCATATTGAAACACGGAAATATGGATACTGAAATACACATATACAAATGACACATTGTAGTCAAAAGTAACAGTCACATATCAAGGATATTTTGCATTCATGCAAACAATAATGTAATTAAAAGAATGAACCAAAATGGTAAAGTTGTTGTAATTTTTTACGATAATATAATAAAAAGAGGTTGGCATTGATGCAAAAGGTATATTGGCAAGCGTCCCGTTCATCACAAAATTTTTATTTTTCAACATAATTGCATTATTTTGCCTCATCCAAGGCACCACAGCACCAGCAACATTTCCTCCAAATTTCATACAGATAACTTGAATATTTGCCTAGATATCATGCCAAACATAACGGAAAAATGTCGAAAAATCAAAGTCGAGAAAAAACACTATAAAGTTTAAGAATGCAGTATTAACGTGAATATTGATGAAATGCAGTACTACTAGTGTCACGTAAATGAACAGCTACATACAAAACGGAATCACTGTAGTGGTGTTTACTTGCAGTCCTAGTGCATTTACAAGGCGCGCTATGATTGGCTGAGACAGACTCCTGCCCATACAGTGCTGTATACAAACAACCAATGAAATAGCTTGTTATATTGCATTTGGCATGTTATGATGTCATTGACAGGCGTATACAACCGAGCAAGTTGGTACAATAAGTTTTGGTATACGATAAGTAGAACTGAAGTTATGAACCAAACAAGTTTCATGCATAATTAATTAGATGACAAATGGAAACAAAAGGACATACAACAGTTAGAAAATAGTTGAAATGGCACATTATTATTTGTATTTTGCAAAACATTGTATGGTATACTGAAAGTAGATAAGCAATAGGTGCTATTTTTGTGGAAAACACAAAATTGGAAGAAAAAAAAATTAAGGGGTTGAGCCTTGCCTTAAACAGACTACACACATTACTTACGCTAGTCGCACACTACACATCTGGACATAAATGAACCGGATTCGTGATGGGATGAACCATTTGAGGAAACAGCTTTAATTAAAGACCACATGTTGGACTTCCTTGTTAGGCATAAATTATTAAATCCATCTCATCATGGATTCCTAAAAGCAAGGTCATACTTAACAAATATGTTATGTTTTTTGGAAGAAATCACAAAGTGGATTGACGAGGGATCACCAGTAAATATTATCTACTTAGATTTTCAGAAAGCTTTTGACAAAGTGCCACATTAAAGATTACTACTTAAATCAAAAGCCCATGTCATCGGGGATGGCATAATTGACTGGATAGAAAAATGGTTGACTGAGAGAAGACAACGTGTTGTAGTAGATGGGAAGGGTTCAAACTAGAAATCAGTTTTGAATGGGGTACCACAAAGATCAGTATTATGACCTTTATTATTCTTAATATATATCCACGATTTGGACAATAATATAACAAGCAAGGTACTGAAATTTGCAGATAACACAAAAGTGTCTAGAAAGGTTAAAAATTATGGAGATAAACAGCATTTACAAAACAATCTAGACAAATTAGTTAAATGGTAAGAAAATTGGCAGATGTTATAAAATTTTGGGAAATGTAAATGCCTATACACAGGAAATTATAAAATGGGAGATACTGTTCTAGATACTACAATAAAAGAAAAGCCTTTAAGGACTTAGGAGTAACAATAAGTGCTAATATGAAAGTTCCAGAGCAGTGTTTAAAGGGTGCTCAAATGATTGGGTTGATGAAGAGAAATATAACATACAAGAAAAAGAGCTGATTAGTGATTACACCCCTGTACATGTATAAAGCAATAGTCTCATTTAGAATACTGTATGCAGACTTGGAGACCACATCGTAAGAAGGATGTAGATATGCTAGAACGAATGCAGAGGAGAGCAACTGAAATGATACGAGACCTGAGAGACCTTACTTATGAAGAATGCCTTAAAGTGCAAACAGTTTTTCAGATATTGAATGGATCTCAGGAGGGCGGATTACACATAGATGAAAAATTGTTGGACTCTCAAAAAGCCAATGGCTCCCTTGTCCACTTGCCATCTGGGCATTTGCTTTGGATGGCAATCTTGTTAAATCTTGCATTAAAGTTGTTCAATGTCAATCTGAATTGGTTGACTAATGGTACAATTTGGCAAGATTTAAGAAAACTGTCATCCAAAGCTACTAATACGAGTTCTGGATGGAATAAGGACAGGGGAGTCAATCAAAAGTCATTGCCTTATCTAGAGTTCAATGATTATTTTCTACTACAACAGCTAAAAGATATTTTGACACGCGAGAACATTTTGAACTTATTTGAAACATTTAAGAAACATAATTACTGTGGCCATTAAATAATGCACCATTACAATGTAATGACCAACTTGTTTTTCGAAGACTAGTGAGAAAGTGACAGAGAGACTGAGAAACAAAAAGATGAAACTTACCTCGTCCTTTTGGAGTTATTTCAGCTACTAAATCATCAACTGTTACATGTTCCAATCCTTTCTGCTTGACAATCTCTAGAAGAACAATTGCTACATAGCTAAGTGCACATAAATAAGTGAAATACTACAAGTATCAGATGTTTATTGTGAGAATATGTTTGCATTTCACGGCATTCATTTCATAACCAAATAATTACATGGTTTAAGTTGTTGTTTACTGAAAATGCCACATGCCTTTGCAGTGTTGTTTCAATTGGTCTCTCCAGCCACATTCTATCAGCCGAGTCCGTAGTAATTCCTTCAATCTACAGACATAATGCCAAAAACCTGTATGTTACCAAGCAGAATTCTTCAGAAACAAAATCATCCTGCTGAAGATGACACATTTAAATAGCAGTAGCAATATATACTAGCATAATTGTCAATGCTGTTGTAATTATAGCACCTTTGGAAGTGATAAGTGATCACTAAATGGTGTACTTAGTGGTATCAACAATGTTAATAAATAATACCCCTCAACATGCCACATATAATAATTTAGTTCTTATATAGCACATACTCCTGTAGATATACCAGCACACTTTACAATAAAATAATGCAAACATAAAATAAAAACAATTATGCTTATAATCCAGATGTAAAAATATATATAGTATTGTAAATTATTAAATAAATACTCGTTAAAAAGTAGTAATATATATATATATATATATATATATATATAAATTTAAATACAGATAACTTGATGACGCAAATTAAAACTATATAATAACCTATAATATAATAAATTATATTGAACATTAAGAAAAAGTTTTAAAATGAGAAATTGTAAAACTATCGTAGCAACCTATTTCAGTGTAACTGGTCATAAAATAATTTCAACATGTGGGTTTTTAGCGTTCGTTTAAATGTCTGTAGGTTCTTAGTAGCGCACACCGCAACAGCCAGCCCGTTCAAGAGTGGCGTTGCCGAAATCCCGAAGTCTCCCAATCACACGCTTTGACACCTGTACACTTAGTGCCAAGTGCTGTGCCCATCGTAGTCTACTACCATAGCCACCTGCTATATTGGTGGGTAGCGTAATAAACATCTGTGATTGGAAAGGGCCAAGGCAGTTTAATTTTTCTATTTTAGTACACTGCTGCAATTAGCTGTAAAACTTGTGTCATCCCTCTGCACTTCTCAGGTACTTTCTTATTCCAAAATGTTCATTCCATCACACAACATCAATCATTTGAGGTACACAATGGGCAGATAATATTTTCAATATATTATAATTTTTTGGGGTCTTATGAAGTTATGTGGTCCACCAGCAAATTGTACCAGCCTCCATTGCATCACGCTCTGCACTTCCAAAATTAGTGAAACCATCAATTCGCAGAACTATTTGCACTGCAATAGTATCCAGAAATGCAATATTTAGTAACAATATGTACCATGTCCTTGGCTTTGATCACCTCAAATGTATTAAAATGATGCACGGTGTGACAGAACGAACGTCTTGGGATATAAAAGTTAAGTAAGGATGACATATAAACCAGTAATAATAAGAGTCTGATAAGCATAGGATTACATAGAATAAAACTAGGCAATTGTCTAGAATCAAGGGCACATCCCAATGACACTGTTAACACATGCAATATGTAGAGTAAGTATTAGTAACCATGCACAACAGAACATGTAAATTATTAAACATGTTTTGCATAAAAACACACTTGGTCGCCTTTTTCGAAGCTCGAACTTGTCTATTTAACCTGCATTGAGCGAGATGTCAACACTGGTAATGAGTTTAAATATGGGAATACGAGCATCAAAAACGGTGATTAAATGTGTCTTTACACATACCATGATTAATAATTAACATGTTCCGTAGTTCCGTATACATTGTGCCTGATTGCAATACATATTGAATGTTCTAAAGTAGGTACTTAAATTTTTTTTAATAGATATTAGCGTGTGAGCATATGCTCCTGTGCACAAACATAATTTCATATTTTATCAAATCAGGTCGTGGGCCAAAAAGACTAGTCTTAGAATTCTGCCGCTTAGAAATCCACTACTAGAGTGGGCCGAATCAACCATAGCCTAGTTCAATAGCAATGTGGTTTTCACCGAAGTGGCCCAAACCATCCATCTACATGGGCCGAAACAACTAGGTCGAACCATCTGTCGGCATGGGCCAAACCTGTCATGGGCCGAACCATCCAGGACCACTGTTCTGGTCGGGTCCCAGACGCACACGCTCACACGCTAACATAATAATCTAGAACTATTTATAGAAATATAGCAATATAAATAAAATAACAGAAAGCGGTTGACATAATAAAATAATGAACCAAATTGAAGAAATTAATGTCTAAGGGAAACGTCCACAAATAAAAGTAATAACTAGTTGAGTTTGTATTGTAATATATAATGTATTGACTTCATTGTTTATTTCATCAGCAAATCTTAACTTAAATGTTTAATAGCATGACTTCATTATTTGTGTGAGCACTTTTTATGTGATCAAGCCCTTTGTTAAATTGATCGTATTAAGTCAATTTTTACTGCAATTTATGTTACTGTTTTGCTATGGGTAAAAAAGCACAATAATCAATCAATCCTCTAATCAATGTATTTCACCTTAATTTTGGTGCGATTTCAATAAAAAACAGACGACCATGAAAAGAAACTTACAGTTGTCCTATCTGCCGTTGCAAGTCACGGAAAAGAACGGAAACAGCTGACAATACAGGATGTGAAACAGAAGGAGACCCCGGGTGCCGGGAATCGGCGCGGCGCTAAAAGCGGCTAAGCCTAAGGCAGCTAAGGCTAAGCCTTAGCCGGGCCAAGCCTAAACTAAGTCTAAGTGGCTAAGGCTAAGCGCCTTAAATACAAGATTTTGGGCTCGAGTCGCTCAACGGGTTTTATTGAAGTTGATACATTGAGGTGAGCCCGGATTCTAGACAAGAGCCTAAAACTTACATATTTTGATTAAATAATATATTAACCGTGATTAATGTATGTGTGTATACGTAACTTGGTAATTACGTCTAGACTAAAGTAAAGTCTACAAGACACTACGAAATCTTACTTCTCTCTTTCGCCACTAACGACCAATTTCTGGTTAATGGTTGCCCGCATCTGAGCATCGCGATTTTTCCGGTCTTGTGCGCTACAAAAGAACAACAGTGTCGATAATGTATAATAATACTAAGTAGTAGTTTATAGCTATATATTTCATAATAAAGTGTCATAACAACTTCGGAAATTAAAGAACTTACTCCGCCATGCTTGTTTCTAGCATATCAAATCAGTGCAATCTGTTTGTTTGTTCCTACCTTGGTTTCTGCCATGAAGGCATCGGTGCAGAAAGTGAAACTAATAATTTTAGTAGTATTCGTATATATATAATTATGATAAGTTGTGATGCTTATATAGTCATTATGAATTTGGCAAACTAGATAGTAAGATAATTAATGCAATTACTTATATTACCACTTATAGTCACCGACGTAGTTTTCACTTCACGCCAGATTTTGCCTCATTTTGTGATCTCATTGGATCTTACATTTTGTGATCTCGCTGGATCTTACATTATGTACGTCACTAGTCTGATATAAAATCATGTATCAGTCACTGGCAGTATAGACGTCTGACAAAGTGATCTTATTCGGAGAAAAATTATGCATAAACATTTTAAAAAGACATATTTTCGTATATTTAGTTCGACATTATTCACCTGGTGGCCTTACTGGTATGTATTGATTTACCTTGATTTACCTTGATCCTCGTCTTCTACTCAGTCGCTGCAGTCGGGGAGATGACGAGGAAAGGAGTCGATGAGATGACGAGGAAGGGAGTCGAGGAGATGACGAGGAAGGGAGTCGTTGAGATGACAAGGAAGGGAGTCGATGAGATGACAAGGAAGGGAGTCGATGAGATGACAAGGAAGGGAGTCGATGAGATGACGAGGAAGGGAGTCGATGAGATGACGAGGAAGGGAGTCGGGGAGATGACGAGGAAGGGAGTCGATGAGATGACGAGGAAGGGAGTCGAGGAGATGACGAGGAAGGGAGTCGAGGAGATGACGAGGAAGGGAGTCGAGGAGATGACGAGGAAGGGAGTCGTTGAGATGACAAGGAAGGGAGTCGGGGAGATGACGAGGAAGGGAGTCGATGAGATGACGAGGAAGGGAGTTGATGAGATGACGAGGAAGGGAGTTGGGGAGATGACGAGGAAGGGAGTCGATGAGATGACGAGGAAGGGAGTCGATGAGATGACGAGGAAGGGAGTTGATGAGATGAAGTGGAAGGGAGTCGATGAGATGACGAGGAAGGGAGTCAAGGAGATGACGAGGAAGGGAGTCGAGGAGTCGATGAGATGACGAGGAAGGGAGTCGGGGAGATGACGAGGAATGGAGTCGAGGAGATGACGAGGAAGGGAGTCGAAGAGATGACGAGGAAGGGAGTCGGGGAGATGACGAGGAAGGGAGTCGGGGAGATGACGAGGAAGGGAGTCGAGGAGATGACGAGGAAGGGAGTCGATGAGATGACGAGGAAGGGAGTCGATGAGATGACGAGGAAGGGAGTCGGGGAGATGACGAGGAAGGGAGTCGAGGAGATGACGAGGAAGGGAGTCGATGAGATGACGAGGAAGGGAGTCGGGGAGATGACGAGGAAGGGAGTCGAGGAGATGACGAGGAAGGGAGTCGGGGAGATGACGAGGAAGGGAGTCAGGCACTGACTCATATAATCCTCCGCCCTATTCTTTAAATATTTGTCAATGTGACCCTTAAATGTGTTAGTATCCTTAGACATAACCGCTGTCTCTTGTTCCAGTCATTTACTATTCTTTGAGTAAATGAATACTTCCTTACATCTAGTGTAGAGTGCATTTTCATGACTTTAAGTGGATGCCCTCGTGTTACATACAGTGCCTTATCCGTGTCCGAGAAGTCAGCAGGCAGAATACTTTCTAACCCGTTGAATAAAAATCGCAGCCTATTAGAGTAGTCCATATGCCTCAATTCCGGCATCATCCTGGTTGCTCTTCGTTGTACACTCTCTAATAAGTTTGTCTTTTTGTTTGAATGGACGCCATGCTTGAATGCAGTAGTCCAGATACGGTCGAACTAGGGACTTGTATAATTGTAGCACTACCTCTTTGGTCTTGTATTTGATGGCTCTGTTAATCATGCCCAGCATAGCCTTTGCCTTCTTGGATGCTTTAGCACACTGCTCGACTTCTTCAAGTTTGTCTGTTATAAGATAAGATAAGATAAAATTTATTGCCATGTGTAATCATTGCAGTAATACAATAGAAACATTGGAACGTATAACGATATTGGGTCGTACTATAACGTATACATGACAATACACTCACATCCAGCAAAAGGTATGAAACAAACTAACTAACATCATGCACAGTAAATGCACTCTTAAGAATAAAATCTTGACCTTGACTCTTTTAGCACTTAACGATCTCACTTCGTGATTCCTGTTATATCACACAGATAAGTCCAATATAAAGCGAAAGACATATGATTATCACTGTCAAGGAAAGATATGATTTAGAACTTGGCTTTGGTATAAAAATATATAAAATAAATAAATTAAGTACACTCAGTGAAAAACAAGTCGGAATGTGATATTTGTGTGTACTGCAGATTGGAAAAATTGTCACGTCTGTTTTGATAGGGCTTGGACGGCTACGGGATAAAAACTGTTGCTGAACCTGCTGGTCCTAGTTTTGATGGACCTGAACCGGCGACTAGATGGAAGGGGCTCGAACAAATCATGGGCAGGATAGGATGGGTCCTGAGAGATGAGACCGGCTCTTCTTAACAGGCGCTGTTGATACAGTGATTCGAGACTGGGAAGGGATCTGCTGATTATTTTGGAAGCAGTATTTACAACTCTATTCAACCTGAGCTTTTCCTTGACCGTGATAGAACCAAACCACACTGTGATCGAAAAGGTGAGAACACTCTCGATCACAGCTTTGTAAAAGTTAGCGTGATCCGAGTGGTCAAACCAAATGATCTCAACCTTCTTAGGAAGTACAGGCACTGCTGGGCCTTTGTAACAATGGTATCAACATTTAGCATTTAAAGTCGCTTGAGATCGTAGAGCCAGGAAACCTAACGTGTTGGACAATTTCAACTGTTTTGTCGTCGATCAAAAGAGGGGAGATTTCTTTTTTCTAAAATCCACGATCATTTCTTTTGTTTTGTTTACGTTGAGCTCCAGATTGTTTTCGCCGCACCGATTGATAAGCTTGTTTACCTGATCACTGTACTCAAACTCATCTGAGTTCGTGAAGAGCCCTTGCACTGTAGTGTCGTCTGCAAATTTCAATATTTGGGTACTTTTATGACAGGATGCACAATCATATGTAAAAAGAGAGTATCGCATTGGTGACAGGTCACAACCTTGAGGTGCGCCAGTAGACAAAATGAGTGATAACGATAAGTTGCCACCTATTTTGACAAACACAATTTATAATCACACCTAAGTCTTTTCTTCTTCCGGATACAAGTCAACCCTCCCTTCAAGGTTTATAGACTCGGTGTGTGTGCACACGTGTACGAGTCAATCCTCTCTTCAAGGCTTATAGACTCGGTGTGTGTGCACACGTGTACGAGTCAACCGTCTCTTCAAGGCTTATAGACTCGGTGTGTGTGCACACGTGTACAAGTCAACCCTCTCTTCAAGGCTTATAGACTCGGTGTGTGTGCACACGTGTACAAGTCAACCCTCTCTTCAAGTGCACTGTGTCTTCTGTGCACACGTGCTAAAGTGCTGTAAGAGAAAGTAATAAAATGTTTGGAAGAAAGAGAAAAGATGATAGTGTATGCGTAGAACTGCAATTTGAGGAGAGGAAAAGTTGATAGCGTGAAAAATGCAATATCAATTAATGTTGCAAGCTGGAGATCTTCTGTCTGAAAATCTCAAAACTTGGCGCTGTAGCTGCGTTGGTTTGCAGGTTATTCAAATTGGCCATTGTACGGGGTGATAAGCTATACTGGATGAGTTGCTTAGTGATTACGGGGTGCTGAAAGGCTTCAGAATGCGTGTCGGGAGGGTCTCACCAGGGGTATAAGTTGGGGGAAGAGGTCTAGGGCGAATATGTCATGTAATGTCTTACGAAATATAACAAGCTTTTTCTTCATGTGATGTTTGAATGGGGTCTTCGCCCATAAAATAGTCATAATGCTTGTTATCGTGGCCATAATGCAAACACTTGCATTTCTCTGCATTGAATAGCACTAGCCATTCTACACTCCACCTATGCATAGTATTAAGGTCTCTCTGTAACACCTCAGCCTCCTTGCTTGATGCTATCCGACTGAACAATTTTGCGTCATCAGCAAATTTGAGAAGATTGTTACACCCTCCCTCATCTATGTCGTTTATATAACTTACAAATATAATTGGTCCCATGACTGACCCTTGGGGACGCCACTCTTAACAGGTGACCACCCCGAACTTGTTCCATTTATAACGACACGTTGTACAATACCTAATAACCGTTCCGTTAGCCATCTATTTACGTCTCCTCCAATTCCATGTGCATTTAACTTCATTGCCAGCTGGCGGTGTGGAACCGGGTCAAAGGCTTTGTTAAAATCTAAAACACACTAAGAGGTTTGTTAGACATGATCGTCCCTTCATAAAGCCATGTTGCGATGTTTTAATTAGGCTATAAATCTGTAGGTGTTCTACAACCGCATCTCTGGTGATCGATTCCATCATTTGTTTATATTTGTGTTGTTAAACGTTCTGGTCTATATAATTTCCAGGTTGGGATTTACTACCCTTCTTCTTATATAATGGGGTCATGATGGCACACTTTCAATCTTCCCAGCAGTATAGGCAATAGGGGTTCTGGACCACTTCCTATATGAAAAACACTCTGTGTAACACACGGGGTCCTCTGTGTAACACACGGGGCCCTCTGTGTAACACGTGGGAGTTAACCCGCAACCAGGCGCACGTGTTTTTCCTCTCCACATTTCGATGGGTATACCCCAGCCAGACGTACTTCTAAATGGGAGCATTTCAAGCAGAGAAAATAGGGGACGGCCCGTCCCTTGCCTATACGATTTTGGGTATAGGAAGTGGTCCAGAACCCCCATTTCCTATACTACTTACCCTTACCTGTGAAAATCTCACTCAATGGGGATGCAATAGCGGGGGCCAATTCTCTGAGAATTGTTGAATTTAAGTTGCCCACTCCAGGAGCTTTATATGGTTTTATGTGCGTCAGCTTCTTCAATACCACATCAAGAGTGAAGTTGACCTGTTGTAATGCCTCCTCCATGGTTTTTTAAATACCTTAGCCGGTTCAAGCAAACCATCAACATCTTCATAAGTAAACACTGAGGTGAAGAAGTTATTTAGTACATTTGCTGTTTCAGATGTGTCCGTGATCACATTACCTTCGTTATCAACAAACGGGCTCACGCTTTCTTTTGTCCTAGTTTTAGATCTAGTGTATGCGAAGAATGACTTTGGATGTTTCTTTATATTGCCCGCTAGCTTTCTCTAAAAATTCCTTTTTGCCTTTTTTACCTCATTACGGGTTCCATTCAGTTGCCTCTTATATGCCTCGTACAGATGGTACTCTACAGTCTCTCTGTGTATTCTCAGCCCTGGTAGCATTGTGGACATGTTGTGTCAGGAAAACGTGTTGTGTGAGGTCCATGAATCGTCTTCCCTCAGCTTCCGCCTGCAGTCGGGTCCAATCAGTAGTTCTATGGTTAAATCACGTACTATTACTACACTGTCGCATGATGTACATGCTAAACATAGTAGTTCATGGAGTGCTAGTTCACTTTATAGATCTGCAGACGTGCTGTGGTAACAAACCCCTAGTAGTAGGGACCCTGTATTCGTAATAATGCTACACCATATTGTTTCTTCTGTGTGTGCGTGCGTGCGTGCGTGCGTGCGTGCGTGCGTGCGTGCGTGCGTGCGTGCGTGCGTGAGTGTGTGTATCATTCAAGGTTTAATTCTGCGTCCGACATGTCCATGTGCGCCAATGTTTCCGTTACACATATTAAGTCTGGGTTCTCCTCAAGTGCGATACACTGCATCTCGTCCAGCTTGTTTAGGAGACTTCTTGCATCTATTGATATTATTTTGAGTTTTTTTATATTAATATGATCAGTGCTCCCTTCTCCTTCAGTGTTCCATTCTCCTTCAGTGTTCCCTTCTCCTTCAGTCAAGTGCTCCCTTCTCCTTCAGTGCTCCCTTCTCCTCCAGTGCTCCCTCCACCTTCAGTGCTCCCTTCTCCTTCAGTGCTCCCTTCTCCTTCAGTCAGTGCTCCCTTCTCCTTCAGTGTTCCCTTCTCCTTCAGTGGTCCCTTCTCCTTCAGTGCTCCCTTCTCCTTCAGTGTTCCCTTCTCCTTCAGTGTTCCCTTCTCCTTCAGTGTTCCCTTCTCCTTCAGTGTTCCCTCCACCTTCAGTGCTCCCTTCTCCTTCAGTCAGTGCTCCCTTCTCCTTCAGTGTTCCCTTCTCCTTCAGTGTTCCCTTCTCCTTCAGTGCTTCCTTCTCCTTCAGTGTTCCCTTCTCCTTCAGTGTTCCCTCCACCTTCAGTGCTCCCTCCACATTCAGTGCTCCCTTCTCCTTCAGTGTTCCCTTCTCCTTCAGTGTTCCCTTCTTCTTCAGTGTTCCCTTCTCCTTCAGTGTTCCCTTCTCCTTCAGTGTTCCCTTCTCCTTCAGTGTTCCCTTCTCCTTCAGTGTTCCCTCCACCTTCAGTGCTCCCTCCACCTCCAGTGTTCCCTTCTCCTCCAGTGTTCCCTTCTCCTTCAGTGTTCCCTTCTTCTTCAGTGTTCCCTTCTCCTTCAGTGGTCCCTTCTCCTTCAGTGTTCCCTTCTCCTTCAGTGTTCCCTTCTTCTTCAGTGTTCCCTTCTCCTTCAGTGTTCCCTTCTCCTTCAGTGTTCCCTTCTCCTTCAGTGTTCCCTCCACCTTCAGTGCTCCCTCCACATTCAGTGCTCCCTTCTCCTTCAGTGTTCCCTTCTCCTTCAGTGTTCCCTTCTCCTCCAGTGTTCCCTTCTCCTTCAGTGTTCCCTTCTTCTTCAGTGTTCCCTTCTCCTTCAGTGTTCCCTTCTCCTTCAGTGCTCCCTTCTCCTTCAGTGTTCCCTTCTCCTTCAGTGTTCCCTTCTCCTTCAGTGTTCTCTTCTCCTTCAGTGCTCCCTTCTCCTTCACTGTTCCCTTCTCCTTCAGTGTTCCCTTCGCCTTCAGTGTTCCCTCCACCTTCAGTGTTCCCTCCACCTTCAGTGCTCCCTCCACCTTCAGTGGTCCCTTCTCCTCCAGTGTTCCCTTCTCCTTCAGTGTTCCCTTCGCCTCCAGTGTTCCCTTCTCCTCCAGTGCTCCCTTCTCCTTCAGTGTTCCCTTCTCCTTCAGTGGTCCCTTCTCCTTCAGTGCTCCCTTCTCCTTCAGTGTTCCCTTCTCCTTCAGTGTTCCCTTCTCCTTCAGTGTTCCCTTCGCCTCCAGTGCTCGCTTTTCCTTCAGTGTTCCCTTCTCCTTCAGTGCTCCCTCCACCTTCAGTGTTCCCTTCTCCTTCAGTGTTCCCTTCTCCTTCAGTGTTTCCTTCTCCTCCAGTGCTCCATTCTCCTTCAGTGCTCCTTTCTCCTTCAGTGCTCCTTCCACCTTTCCTCTGCTCGTTTGTGCTCTTTGTTTTTATGTACAGATTAGTGCTAGTGCTATACTCTAATGCCCCTACATTTATTTTCATGTTGCCTTTGTGGATTGAGTGGATTGACTGCCCCTCCTAGGGGGTGCCATAGTTGACTGACTGCCCCTCATGGGGTGTTGCATCTGACTGGTTGCCCCCCCCCCCCGAGGGTGCTGGTGAGGTCTGGCTGTGACGTTTCGTTGGTGGTGTTTCTCTGCTGTCCTGCCTGGGGGTGACCTGTTTGCCGTGTCCTTTCCCTGTATTGGTGTCTTGCTTCTTGGTCTCCCCGGACTCTACAATGTGGCCCTTTTGGATGAATAAGTTTTTTTCACCCATCTCCCGCCTTTCCCTCAGTTCTTTTCTGAGTTGATAATGTTTCTCCCACTCCCTTTTTGTGTGGTCCGCACTGATGAACACATGTTTCCATTCCTCTTTTTCTCGCAGTTTCTTTGTTACCCTTAGGCTTAGCACTTTCCCTCTCATGCTGCGGTTACTGAGTGATACAATCATCATTCTGTTCCTGTCATCTGGTTTTGTTTCTGGGATTCTAGTTGCTGATATTACTTCCACTTCCGTCAGATCCAGCACACCATGAATCAAATGATAAATCAAATGTTCCACTACTACTGCAGTACTGGCACTAGATTTTTGTCGTTTTCCCATCTACCTTCCTCATTTATTTCATCCAGATTTCTGATGACCACCTTTGGCTTTTGAGCTCTTTGACTCCTTTTCCCTAAGACTAAGTTCATGACATATCGGTGCATTTTATAAACACGCCATATTTCACTTTATCGGTCTAAAATATACGCAGCTGTTTGTAATAATCACTACAGGAAAGTAATTGAACGGCATCGTGATTTTATACATGTAATGCGTTGCATTTTACCGCACAGTGAGGATTTTTGAAGACGCTCTTTCTTTTAAGGCAAATACTAGCGTTATAGCCTCGCTTTGGAAACGTATCTTTCCATTGTCCGATACTGGTGAGTAGTTCACCGAAACCAATTTTCTAACAACTTGCTTATGCTCAATAGTCGAAACCACTCACCAATATCAAACGACGGAAGGACACGTTTCCAAAGCGACGCTAGCACCGGAAGGAATTTACCTTAAAAGAAAGAGCGTCTTCAAAAAAGCCTCACTGTGCGGTAATATGCAACGCATTAAATGCATACAAATCACTAGGCCGGTCAATTACTTTACTTGATTATTACGAACAGTTGCGTACATTTTCGTCCAATAAAGTGAAATATGGCGTATTTACAAAACACCAAGGCAATGGCAACGTGTCGTACCAGTAATGCAGCAAGGCTAACTGGTAATTACTGTCGAACTATATATACGAAATTCTGTCTCAAAAACCTGTTTATGCAAAAATTTTCTTCGAAAAAGTTAACTTTGTCAGACGTTTATACTCCCATTGACCGATAAATGGTTTTATATCGGACTAATGACGCATCTAATGTGAGATCCAGCGGGATCACAAAATGAGGCAAAATCCGGCGTGAGGCGAAAGCTACGCCGGTGACTATTCAATAATAATAATGTCTTCGCTTGCATTATTAATATGTAGTTTTGCATGTATGTACCTACAGCTTGGGGACTATTTCCCCGAAATATCTCACGTATTTTTTTATGAAGCGTTTACACCAACTTGTCATTTTGTCATGACTAACTAAAAACTATGCAGAAAATATATTAGGGCGCATATTCTGTGTGTGACAGACGAATGGGGAATGCGGGAAACAGCGTCTAAGTCTAAGAAGAGCGTCTTGAACGGAGGAAATAAGTCAAAAGTCATGGAAAATGGCCAATTATTGGATTGCGTCGATGGCGATGCAGATGTCTTTAATAAATTGGTAAGTATCCACACGACTCCGATAAAGGTTTATTTAGGTACGTAAAGAAAGTAAAAGATCGCCAATTTTATGACTGAATACTGCATGACAAGTTTTGGTACTTTTGCAGTTTAGCGCAGCACCCTAAATAACCACAAAAACGGTCATCTACAGGTGAGTCGCCAGACTTCTCGGTTATCAAACAAATTTTGATCAAACAAATTTTATTTGATGTGTAATTAATGGTAACAATTTGCAAAAACGAATCATTGTTACCCAAGGCTTCGCAATGTGTGATGTTCTTAGGAACTCTGTCTCTGTTTGGTGGCGCCACAATAACTGAACAACTGGTCACTATGTCTATGGGCTTAAACCAAATTTTTGCATAGGCAACTGTTTTAAAGTTTTTTTGGATTCCTGAAAAAAAAATTTGCCTACAATGTTAATAAAAAGGGTGTATAATTATGAGAAATATCTTAAATTTATTAACGTATCATAATTTATTTTATGTGTACTGTTGTTTGCATTTGTTTCACATTTTTGACATCTTGATGAAATTGCGAGCATGGTTGTATATACAATGATTAATGGATATATACAATTATATATGCTGGCTTTGACATTAAGCTTTTTTAGCCAGTAGCCCAGTGGGCCAGTAGACTCGAAACGTTACTGGCCCCCCACAAAAGTTACTGGCCCAGGCATTTTCTAGGAAATATAACAGAATGTGTGCAATGCATCTACAAGACAGTGGCTACAAGACAGCGCTGTGTTTATCGAAAACTACCGATTAGTTAGAGCAGGAATGATATGCCGGTATTCCTGTTTATTGCGATACATACATGATACACAAAATCGCCAGTGGCCATTGCGGAAATGCTACACCTATGCCAGCTGTGGTAAGCAAACGTGGTACGCAAATGCGGTAGACACTGCAAAACTATAGTCCAATCGGTAAAAAATTAATTTGTTTGCATCACCAGTGGACCAAGTGTGACGTCTGTTGTTGCGTGCGCATGGGCACCAACCCACTTCCATTCGCCAAATGTAAGCTGCACGTATGCTACTGTGAGTGGAGCCAAGTGGTTTATTTATTCATATGATCATTGTTTCTTTCAAACACTGATTAAAAACTTTGCCGTAAATGAACTTGTTTTAGTTTTCTTTCTGCTTATTAACTGGTTACGTCAGAATTGCGGCCGTGGAACTCTTACGTCACATCATCATCACATCATAGTAGCAGAAATTATTCGAAACGGCGGTGGCCCACCAGGCCAATAAAATATGAACGCTTGTGGCCCGAACTGGCCTAATGGCCTTAAAAAGGGATTCGGACAAGCGGGCCAGTATTAATGTCGAGGCCTGTATATGTATGTTACATATTTTTCAAATATATTTACATTATATTTAGTTACTTATAAATAATATATATCCATACACCAATACCACAGCAAAACACATATCAAAACATTGTTTGTTTGCTTCATCAAGGAATATATCTTAATTATATAAATGCATATCTTAATGTAAGTTTGTTTCATTTTCATGTCTACTACTTATATATTGGTATTCTGATCAGGTTATGTGTCAGGCAGTTTGTCTGAAAATGTTTGTGTTACAGATGGTGTGAGACAAAGAGGGATACTCTCGCCATATCGTTTTAATATATATATATATATATATATATATATATATATATATATATGGACTAAAATTGTTACTACAGAGTGATGCCAAAATTGGCCGGAATGCTTTTCGCACTGATCATGTGGGCTGAATTCAGCCCAGTGGTCACACCTAGAGTTAATGACAATCAATATTAAAAATTAGTAGTAATTACTAACATGAAATGCATATTCAGTGTATTAAATACCATCAGCTGTAGTTGATGTTAAATTTAAGATGTACAACTTTTTCTTATTTATTGAGTTTTTTCAGGAATCCAAAGAGACTTTATAATGGTCGCCTATGTGAAAATCAATCACGTGGTTTAAGCCCATAGTGACCAGTTGTTCAGTTATTGTGGCGCCACCAAACAGAGTTCCTAAGAACATCACACATCACGAAGCCTTAGCTAGCAATGTTTAGTTTTTGCACATTTTTATCATTTATTACACATCAAGTTGACTTTTTTTGATCACGTGACGTGTATATATATAGTAGACATACGAGGAGAAGTTTGGTGACTGTAGGTGACCGTTTTCCTGCTTTATTAGGGTGTGGTGCTAAACTGCAAAAGTACCCATGTTTTTTGTTCACGCGAGACTCATTCTCCAAATGGAACAAATTATCTACTGATTGTGCTAATACTACTGTAGCAGTGTGTGTATGTGCTTAAAAATAAAATTGGCAGATATCCGATAATCACATGTGTTGAGTCCTAACAAAATGAGTCACATGTATAAATTTTAAAATATTGAGTTATCTATATCATTGGAAAGCGTCAATATTAAGCTTTCATATGACGCATAATATAAGCCATAGCTCACTCATAGCCAAAGTAATGCTGCAATGAACACACGTGGGGTAGAAACGTTCAAACTGAGAAAAAAACATTTGAAGTTCAAGTGCGTTTACTTCAAAATACATTAGTTACCAAGAACATATTTCTTTGAAATAATGATATCTTAGGATACTGAATATATAAAATAAATCCATAACATATTAAAACCATTATGAGCAAAAGAATTTACCCTGTATGTGGCTGTATTTGTTTACACGTATTACAACAGAACCACTGCACGAACAAACAGTCTGGTTTTAACAAGATTTAACAAGATTTGCCATCCAAGCCAAAGGCCCAGATGGCAAGTGGACAAGGAAGCCATTGGCTTATCGAGAGTCCAACAATGTTCACCTACTTATAACCCGCCCTCCTAATATATGTGTCAACCTTGTTTTTAAACATATTCACGCTGCTAGCAGTTACACAATCTGTAGACAGTTTGTTCCATTCATTTATTGTCCTCTGTGAGAACGAGTGCTTCCTGATGTCCAATCTACATTGATCCTTTACTAATTTTACCTCATGTCCTCTAGTTTTGCTATCCTTCTTGAGTGAGAAAAACATATTTCTATCAATATTTTCATACCCATTCAATATCTTAAAAACTTCAATCTGATCTCCTCTTAACCTCCTTGTCTCTAGAGTTGTTAAACCACATTCTTTCAGGCGTTCTTCATAACTAAGGTCTCTAAGTTCTGGAATCATTTTAGTTGCTCGCCTTTGTATGCGTTCAAGCGTATCTATATCCTTCTTACGATATGGTCTCCATGCTTGTATACAGTATTCTAAATGAGGTCTAACTATTGCTTTATAAAGAGGTATAATTAACTTTTTTCCCTTGTATGTTATGTTTCTTCTAATCAATCCAAGAATTTGATTACCCTTTGAAGCTGCAATACCACACTGCTCTGAAACTTTCATATCAGCGCTTATTGTAACTCCTAAGTCCTTTTCTTTTACAGTAGTACCAAGAACAGTAGCTCCCATTTTATAGTTTACATTCAAGTTGCCATGTCCTGTATGTAGGCATTTACATTTCCCAAAATTGAACAGCATCTGCCATTTCTCAGACCATTTCACTAATCTGTCTAGATCGTTTTGTAAATGTTGTTTATCACCATCAGTATTAACCTTTCTAAACAGTTTTGTGTCGTCCGCAAATTTCAGTACGTTACTTGTAATACTCTCATCCAAGTCATTGATATAAATTAAGAATAATATAGGTCCTAATACTGATCCTTGAGGTACCCCACTCAAAACCGATTTCCAATTTGAAACTTCGCCATCTACTACAACTCGTTGTCTTCTGTCAGTCAGCCATTGTTCTATCCAGTCAGTTATGCTATCCCCGATACCATGGGCTTTTAATTTAAGTAGCAATCTTTGATGTGGCACTTTGTCAAAAGCTTTCTGAAAATCTAAGTAGATAATATCTACTGGCGATCCCACGTCTATCCACTTAGTGATTTCTTCCAAAAACATAACATATTTGTTAAGCATGACCTCGCTTTAAGGAATCCATGTTGAGATGAATTTAATAATCTATGCTTAACGAGGAAGTCCACCATATGGTCTTTAATTAACCTTTCTAATAATTTACAAATCACTGACGTTAAACTCACTGGTCTGTAATTCTCTGACTTATTTCTCGAACCCTTTTAAATAATGGTATGATGTTTGCTTCTTTCCATTCAAACGGAACAACTCCTCTTTTAATGACAAGTTGAATACTCTTGCAAGTGGTATACTGATTTGATCTACTGTTTCCATTAGTAATTTTGGAGGAATCCCATCCACTCCCGGTGATTTGTTATCCTTCATTGCCTTTATTTTCCTAGCTACCAATTCTGGAGTTACAACTAACGGTCCTAAATAGTCAGATTTAGCCCCCTGAAATTTAGCATCAGCAACTGGTAATGAACTAGTATCTTCTTTTGTAAACACTGAACTGAAGTAACCATTTAGGTCTTCCGCCATTAAAAACCCCTGTGATATTATATTTCCAGCACTGTCTTCTAGAGGTCCAACCTTGTCTTGTACGTTTTGTTTACTCCTGACATATGCATAAAAACTCTTGCTGTCAGTTTTTATGTTACATGCCAGTTTTTGCTCATAGCTTCTTTTAGATTGTCTGATTTCAGTTGTAGCTGCATTAAGTGCCTCTTTGTATTTTGCAGTCTTCTTCCTTTCTGGTACGCCTATAAACCCTCCACATAGTTTGTTTTAGCATTATTTTTCTAATTGCCTCTTTTGACAAGTGTTTCTTTCTATACCATTTTCCTTGTTTTCGGAAGGGAACAAATTTATCAATGATACTCTCAATTTCATATTTTAGAATATTCCAACATTCA
Source organism: Lamellibrachia satsuma (assembly GCA_033239005.1). Lineage (NCBI taxonomy): Eukaryota > Metazoa > Annelida > Polychaeta > Sabellida > Siboglinidae > Lamellibrachia > Lamellibrachia satsuma. The sequence goes on along the minus strand of BSQZ01000008.1, from coordinate 2,361,240 downwards.
TTTGCAGTCTTATTCATCAGCATGTTATTCCAATCTAGCTGTGCTAAGTATTTTCTCATATCTTTGTAGTTGCCTTTGTGGAAGTTTCTCTTGTATGTTTTCTTATTTTTACTTTCTGATTTTACATTGATGTCAAAATGTATTTGATTATGGTCACTATTACCCAATGGTTCAAATATTTTTACATTGTCCACTAATTCTTTTTGTGATGACAAAACTATATCTAATACATTTTCTCCCCTGGTTGGTTCTAGTACGTGCTGAGTAAGAAAGCTATCCTGGATTAAACATAGAAATTGTTGATCCTCAATCCCTGTGCTCTCTAGAGAATTCCATTGTATGTGTCCATGATTAAAATCTCCCATTATGATACATTCCCCTTTACTAACTTCCTTTATAGCGTTTTTTATTTTTGTGTTGTCCTCTTCGTTTATGTTTGGACTTCGGTAAACTAATCCAATAGTTAATTTTGAATTTCCTGAAACAATTTTGCACCAAACAGCTTCATCACAATCTGCTTCCCTTTCTAGTTTTATTTCATAAGCCTGAATAGATTCTTTAACATATAAAATAACTCCCCCGCCCCTTCTTCCTATTCGATCTTTCCTAAACATTACGTATCCTGTCAGTCCTAATTCAGCATCTGTTATATCTATGTTGGCCCATGATTCAGTTATACCAATTATGTGAGGGTCAATATCTTCTACCATAATGTTTAATTCGTTTTTCTTATTTACTATGCTCCTTGCATTTAAACATACGCATCTATAACCTTTTTCAGAGATGTTTTTCGGATGATTTGATATTGGTTTATCTGGGCTAGTGGCCTCTTGTTCTGCTTGAGACACCTCTAGGTAACCCCCCTGCACTTCTAGTTTAAAGAATGTTTACTTCCAAGAATATTTGTCATTGTACCCAAGTCGCTATCTACTGCTGCTGAAAGTTTGTCCGCGAATACTGCCGCCCCCTTTCCACTTAAATGAAGCCCATCCTTCATGTACATGTCAGCCCTCCCAACAAAACTTCCCCATAAATCCACAAATCCAACTTCCTCTTCCCTACACAGCCTCTGGACTAACATGTTAATTGCCATCCCCCGACAATTTCGATATTTATGACCCCTCCTGCCCATTACAGGTAAAATCCCCGACAGTATTACCTGCTCAACCCGCGTCTGTTTTAGTGTTCTGACCAACTGCCTATATTTCCTAACTATGGCAGTTGTACCCTCCCTCTCTACGTTATTTGTCCCTACATGTACTAAAACAGATCCACCCTTACCCGAGCCTACGATGTTTTTTACCCTCTCAGTTATCGCCTCTATTTTGGCTCCAGGCAAGCAGACCACCACATCATCTCCCTTGTTTAAGACTCTGTCGGTCTTCCTAACTATCGAATCCCCCACAAACACCCTCGCTCTCTTCCTCACCCCCTCTATCACTGCTGCAGAATAACTCTTCCTTTCAATCCCCTCCATCACATTCTGTCCTGACCCCTTCCCTTCCGTCTCCCCCACTCCCTTCTCCTTCCCTCCTGTCTCCCCTACTCCCCTCTCCTTCACTCCGGTTGTTTTCCGTCCCGTCTCCCCCACTCCCTTCTCCTTCCCTCCTGTCTCCGCTACTCCCCTCTCCTTCACTCCGGTTGTCTTCCCTCCCGTCTCCCCCACTCCCTTCTCCTTCCCTCCTGTCTCCGCTACTCCCCTGGAGAGGGGAGTAGCGGAGACAGGAGGCAGGAGGGGTCAGGTTAGTGATTTTATTAGTCGACAATGTACTCGAAACGCTTAACTTATTGATCAAACTAAAAAGGTTTGTTTGAATGGATACATGATCCGGTTTCTTGGTTATTAATATTAAACATAATTAACTCTCAAGAAACTTAGTGTTCAGTCTGCTAAAGAAGACTGTGGGATGCAGTTGAAATATACAGATCAAACACTAAGTTTCTTGAGAGGTAATTATGTTTAATATAAAAAGGTTTGCTATTTAAAATGAAACCAAAGGCATTTATGGGGGTCTTTGCACCTCTATAAAAAATATTTTTTGCATGGGCAGCGTCATATTTGTTCAGAATCCTACGTCAAGGGTACTGACTGGGTTTCCCACAACTCCAACTTTAAACGCCTGATCGTAAACATAGATGATTTTAGTCACATACTTGCCAATAAGTTTGGACATGCTGTTTGCATCTAAAAATCATACCAGAATTATATGTAGATAATAACTGACATACAATAGTTCCACATCTGTATATTAGTTCTCCCACAATCTGCCATTGAAGTTGTGTTTTTATGTGCAAAATTTTGCTAACAAGTTATTTTTAGACCCATATTTCTACAGTAATACATGTTAGAACACAAGCAAATCTTATTTCGATCAATAACACACCTACATATCTAGGTTTATGGTAAGTTTGAAGTTTCTATCTAGTTTAGTTTATGAGATATTGATCTCCAAAGTTAGAAAATAGTGAAAAGTGGCCTATATTTAGCAGCTAAAAATGCTATGTGGCCATGGAGCTAAAATTCCAATTAATTTTATTTGAAAGGCAGGTACAATGCCTGTGCAATGCACCATATTTGGATTCCCTATTCTAATGGCTTTGTGTTGAAAAAAAATATGTCAAATAGATGTATTTTGTGTTTTATCTTATCAGTAGAGTACAACACAATATCAAATCCTATAGCTGAATTTACTACCTATTCTATATCTAGTAAGAAAACTATGTAATATTTCAAAAGTAATATGTAACTACAATTTAAGGATACCCGTTATTCAACTAAAAATATTGGTCCCTATTGGTCACAAACAAATTACATTTCATTTGCTTAATTATTATATTTTTTAGTTATTAAAATGATCACTCAGTGTCCAGTGACAGTCATAGGGGCTCTGCCTAGGTGACAGCTATCCTAGTGCACAGTGACAGTCATAGTGGCTCTGCCTCAGTGACAGCTAGCCTAGTGCACAGTGACAGTCATAGGGGCTCTGCCTCGGTGACAGCTATCCTAGTGCACAGTGACAGTCATAGTGGCTCTGCCTCGGTGACAGCTAGCCTAGTGCACAGTGACAGTCATAGTGGCTCTGCCTCAGTGACAGCTAGCCTAGTGCACAGTGACAGTCATAGTTGCTCTGCCTCAGTGACAGCTAGCCTAGTGCACAGTGACAGTCATAGTGGCTCTGCCTCAGTGACAGCTATCCTAGTGCACAGTGACAGTCATAGTGGCTCTGCCTCAGTGACAGCTAGCCTAGTGCACAGTGACAGTCATAGTTGCTCTGCCTCAGTGACAGCTAGCCTAGTGCACAGTGACAGTCATAGTGGCTCTGCCTCAGTGACAGCTATCCTAGTGCACAGTGACAGTCATAGTTGCTCTGCCTCAGTGACAGCTATCCTAGTGCACAGTGACAGTCATAGTTGATCTGCCTCAGTGACAGCTAGCCTAGTGCACAGTGACAGTCATAGTTGCTCTGCCTCAGTGACAGCTAGCCTAGTGCACAGTGACAGTCATAGTGGCTCTGCCTCAGTGACAGCTAGCCTAGTGCACAGTGACAGTCATAGTAGCTCTGCCTCAGTGACAGCTAGCCTAGTGCACAGTGACAGTCATAGTTGCTCTGCCTCAGTGACAGCTAGCCTAGTGCGCAGTGACAGTCATAGTGGCTCTGCCTCAGTGACAGCTAGCCTAGTGCGCAGTGACAGTCATAGTTGCTCTGCCTCAGTGACAGCTAGCCTAGTGCACAGTGACAGTCATAGTGGCTCTGCCTCAGTGACAGCTAGCCTAGTGCACAGTAACACTAGTGGTGTCAGTGCCATATAAATTATCGAGTAAACACTTAACGTGATATTGGCACAGCTACACTTAATTAAATGTTATATAATTTTTAGACAATTCGGTATAACACACAGATATAATACCTAAACTTTTTAGCTTTGAAGTTTATTGACTTCATCGGCCATTGACATCACTGTAGTAGAATGCGCTGACATCGGATTTGCGACATCACTACATCAAAACCAGTCGTTCCTCTTCATGTGTCTGTTCAAAATACTGTCCAAAGTCACGCTCATCTTTGATTATGATTTCTCAAACATTTTAACTGAGATTATTGCGGTCAATATACTCTCATATACGTGATCTCTGTCAAATTTGGCGTCACATATCTATATCTACTGCTAAAACAATATCAACAGCATTAATTAGTAGCCACCTTGACTATTGTAATTCACTACTAAAGAGACTTGGCTAAACTTCAACAAGTACAAAATTGTCTGGCATGTGTAGTTCTCAGGGTGCTTTGGTTTTCACCATCACTACCACTATTTAAACAATTACGCTGGCTTCCCGTTTCTTATCGAATTAATTGTAAGCTGTCCACTCTTACATATCGTGCTCTATCTACACATCAACCACTTTACTTGGCCAGTCTACTGCATCTTTCAAATATCCCTAGGCAGCTCAGATCATCATTTTCACAACAACTTGTTGTGCCTAAAACAAAACTTAACTTGGGCAAACGTGCTTTCTCTGTCACTGCGCCTGGGGTCTGGCATGAGATATGATGGGCATTCCAGGTGTACCAAATATGACTGCCTTTCATTGAGGGATATCCCCAAAAATGCACCTGAACCGTACAATATATCACTTTTGTTTTATGGAATTCATGTGTGAAATGTTACATACCTTTTCTAAAGACGTTCTAAAAGGCATTCAATATTATTATAATTGAAAAAACTTTGTTATTAAATAAAAAAGACATTAAAATATCAGTTGGTGACCAAAAGTAAAAATCCTTAAAAAATCAGTGTTCAAGATATATATATATACAGTCACACCTCGTTATAACGCGCCCTGTTATTACGCGGATTCGGATATAACGCAGTCGGTCGTGGACCCCGATTTTCTGCCCCCAGGGGTGAAATGGTTGGGCTGCCATCAATCGTGTTTCGTTGGCTTCGGTCGGGCGACTTGTTAATTGCAATGGTGATTCACACAAATGCGTTGCATGTGAATAAAACATTCACACATTCAGTGGTAATTTAGACATCAGAGACACCAGCCAATTCGCTCCTGCACTTTTCAATCGATTGAAAACATTGAAGTTTAACCCGTTTATTCTACGTAACAGGCAGCAAGAGCGAGTCGATTTCAGGCGGCAAAATTAAACCATTTTTACTGAATGCCAATACATGAAATAAACTCACAGTGCATTGAAATAAAAGTTGAGTAAAATAGTGTTAAACGCAATTGAGCAGGCAACAACAATATAAAACTTGGGTGAAACAGCAATGAAGTATCATTATCCTTCCGTTAGCCTGTTACATGCATCACAAGTATCATTCTCGAATCTTCACTATACTAAAACGCAAGGCGTACACGGTACACGAAGTTAGATTTGGTCACTCGGATACGAAAAGATGAATCGCAATGCAAAGTGTCTCGGGAGATGCGCGTTCCCGAATCGACGCTTCGGGGATGGCTAAACGATGAAGTGAAGCTACGATAATTTTAATCAATGTTTGCGCTGCAAGTGTAAACTCGTATGCACATGTTCCGCTGCTCGTCTCTAGGTTATTGTTTTCGATGAGCATTACTCAGTGACATGTCATACAGTCAGTCCATCATAACAGATTATTGTCGATTTGTATTCCACAATTCTACGTATGTGTATTTTATTCTGTTCAACTTTTTGACATTTTTAACTCAATACAACGCACATTGACATTAATATTTTAAATAAATATACTTTAAATAAGCTTTATATACCGTGCGGCACAACAGGGCTTCCTTGCAGTGGCGGCGATCAGTCAGTCCATTGTAACAGATTATTTGTATTCCATAAATCCACACACATGTATTTTATTCAGTTCAACATTCGATAAAGTATGACATTTTAAAATCGATACAACACACATTAACGTTAATATTCTACTCTAAATAAGCTTTATAAACCGTGCAGGATAACAGGGCTTCCTCGCGGCGGCGGGGATCATTGGTGGCGTGGCATGTTAATTGCTGTTCGTGGTACCCCTGGTGGCAAATACGGGAACACCTAATGCACCTCACTTACAACGTGGTCCAATATCATGGACCCCGACCACCGCGTTATAACGAGGCGTGACAGTACAGCAATTTCTCGAATTCAAGTTTATGTACGCCTGACTCATTTTGTAAGTTTACGCCTGACTCATTTTGTAAGTTTATGTACACCTGACTCATTTTGTAAGTTTATGTACGCCTGACTCATTTTGTAAGGAATAGTTGCATATTATGAAAAAAATTTTGACTCTCGTAAACCAATGACTTCCTTGTCCAACTGCCATCTGGAGTTTATCACTATCTTTAAATATTTCTTGGCCACAGCAAATAAAGCTGACACATCTAAAGCAAAATTTTCATCTTCCAGGTGACTTCTTCAAGACAAACATGGACAAATGCACTGTTTAAAAATATCCTTTTGAATTACAGTCCAACTCCACAGTGCTACATTGTGATCTACAGGTGCGAGTAAAGCAAGTTATGGTTTGACACAAGGAATTTGTGTTTACGTGTGTCATCTTGAATTTGTGTTTACGTGTGTCACCTTTAATTTGTTGCAGCAATGTCTAGCATCAGAATTGAAACAGAATTTCAAAAATAGTTGCAGAGAATTAGAACAATTAAAAAAACTTTATTCAGACACCTCTGAATCTGAATGCCAGGTAAGCACTGTCTTTGTGGAGGGACCGTTGTTTTGACGTTAACAACATTGGCCATTGTTTCAAATCATTCTGGAGGAGCTGCAGTGATTATTTAACAAGATTTAACAAGATCTGCCATCCAAGCCAAAGGCCCAGATGACAAGTAGACAATAGTTTATCAAGAGCTTATTGAGAGTCCATTAGCGTTCGTCTACGTGTAACCCGCCCTACTGAGATATGTGTCCAACTTGTTTTTAAGCATATTCACGCTGCTAACAGTTAGGGCACCAGACGGTCGATCGAGAGAATGGTGGTTTAATCATACATTGTCTAGCAGTTAGGGCACCAGACGGTCGATCGAGAGAATGGTGGTTTAATCATACATTGTCTAGCAGTTAGGGCACCAGACGGTCGATCGAGAGGATGGTGGTTTAATCATACATTGTCTAGCAGTTAGGGCACCAGACGGTCGATCGAGAGGATGGTGGTTTAATCATACATTGTCTAGCAGTTAGGGCACCAGACGGTCGATCGAGAGGATGGTGGTTTAATCATACATTGTCTAGCAGTTAGGGCACCAGACGGTCGATCGAGACGATATAGTGGTTCAAGTCCACCTGATGCTTTTTCAAAGCTTCGGCAATTTTGTTCACCCCAGTTTGTGTGTTCTTCGGAAGAGACTAAAAGCCATTGTTCCTTTCTACCTGGTGTCTGTGCGAGGGCAAGTAAAAGATCCCATGCAGAAAAATGGAAAAACGTGGACTCTCTAACTGTAGATAAAGAAAACTAAAAATAAACCACTTCTACCCAGTATGTTAGCCCTAGACATGGCTATTTGGAGTTAAATGTCATAATTCATGTTGTGTCATCTTGGATTTCCAGTGGGAAAGAATTGAATATTGTAGGTAATCAGTTTGTTGGTAATTTCTTGCGTGTAATTGGCAACTGGCAGATATTATATCATAACTTGCAAAGAGTACATACAATATATTTATGATATAAAGTAGATCTCATCAAAAAACAATGAAGACTTCGGACCTGTCAGCTCAGTGTAACAACTATTGTATCCTGACAGGCTAGAAATATATTTTAAAGACAGTTCAGCTACTTTATAGATGTTATTCAGTAAGCATTTGGGAATGTGAATATTAAATATATTTAATGACAGATGTGGAACAACATGGAAAAGTGATATTCAGTAAATAAAATGTGTGCTATGTGGAGAAAAGTTTAATGTTACATTAATGAATTTAGTCCTACATCGCTTGTTTGTGCCATTACAGAATGCAGTAATTCCTGTGAACTGTGTGTGGGTGAGACAGACTGATCTGTCTGCCCTACAGCGACAGACAAGGACGCTGCAGCAGACCCTTCACAAGGCACTCGGCTCAGACCTGCGACAAGTCTGTGTGTTACTGGACAAAGTCGAACATGGTTAGACCGCTGCAAGTGTACACATTCCTACTCATAGCACTTATATTAATATCTCCTACATTATATTATGTGTGTTCATCAGCACCTCTTAAATAATTGGTTTGTTTTCCTGTTTTTCCTGGCCATGGAAATGTTTTGTTTAGGAGCTCCCAACATGAAAACATGCAAGCAGCAAATGTAATAACATGAAAACATGCAAGCAGCAAATGTAATAACATGAAAACATGCAAGCAGCAAATGTAATAACATGAAGCATGATAAACAATATGCTAAAATCATTTGAATGCTTCTGGATATAAAGTACTAACCAGTCTTTGTTTACGTTCATTGGTCATTCACCAGGTGGCACCACATATTTCAGTGGGTCCATAAACAAGAATAGTCTACCAGTATACAGTCAATCAAGACATCCTACAAACGTGACATCCTACAAGTGTTTCTGCAAACGTAACTTGGTTTCACCTTGGCAGAAAATGTTTGCCACACTATTCGCTTTATATTGGCGGGATTGTACTCAGCTTGATCTAGCAACGTAGTTAATGTTCAATGCTTCAAGCAGCTGTCATGAAGAAGTAATGCTGATTTCATGCTCCACCAGATTTTTTCATGCTCTACCAGAAATGTTTTAAAATAGGACAGACGTTAAGGCTTTTTTCCTTAATGGAAGTTTTCATGGGACACTGGTCATGAAATGGGTGTATGTCATGTTCTATTAGCTATACACATCCTATCTTGATCAAATTTACATAGCTGTTAACCTCTGGAGGGTTCTTGGGCGTGAGAAATTTTCCCATCCAGGGGTTGCAGGCTGCAAAGTCTCACAGCCCATGGACCTTGGTTAATGTCAAGAGCACTTGGAGACCTGTTAAGGCACTTTTTATACCAAAAGTAAAGTAAAGCTCATTTTCAACACATTCTTACACTGCTTTCCAACAGGAAATATTGATGCTCAGCTGTTCACCAATCACTGACCGCATTTCATTCGGTAAAAGGCAGATATTAACAGTAAAAGCCCCTTGCTTGTGACACACAAATAGATTCTGTCTCATTTTTTTGGGCAAAAAAATGAAATTTTGCTTCATAATTTTCATTGTTAAAGATTATGAAAACATGCGTGAGATTTCATGGTGTCATTTTGCCATGACACCATGACATTTAATACAAAACCATGAGTCTCACGGCTTATGCGTGAGAGTTGACAGGTATGAATGTACCTCAAGCAGCATTTCTGAGATTATTCTAAAGTTACCATGGTTATGATCATGAAAATTCTTAATTCTTCGTCATGTTCTGTTCATATAATACACTGTAAATTTGGTCCAGATAGGAAAAGTAGGTTTTTAAGATATGACACATTTAATTGGTACCACATCTTAATGGTATAGCCAAAAGTCTTACTGATTTTCTTCCTATATTCCGCCTAGCCTCGTGCTGAGGATGCAGAAATGTGATGGTCTTGTAGAAGTTACAGGTGTACAAGACATTCCTTTCAGTTTTGTGATGGTCTTATGGAAGTTACAGGTGTACAAGACATTCCTTTCAGTTTTGTGATGGTCTTATGGAAGTTACAGGTGTACAAGACATTCCTTTCAGTTTTGTGATGGTCTTATGGAAGTTACAGGTGTACAAGACATTCCTTTCAGTTTTGAGTGTTTTAAATAAAGCTTTTGTTTTAAATGACATGCAAATAATGTTTAAAAATACATCTCTCTAAATAATTTATCAGTGTCAACTGCATCAAAATTGTGCAACATCGAACAATACCCCAGTTTATACAGCAAGGTTCTTTTGAGCATGCACAGCAAACCAGCAGCAATAGATTATCATATCATTTACAAATTTCGATCAGGATTGTTTGCAGGTATTATGGATTTCTGCTACAAGTCTTAAGGTGTGCACTTACCATGGTTGACAAATATGACATTTCATGACTAGTGTATCCACTTAATACAAAGTGAGTAATATTTTTACTTATTTTACAGTCAGTATACCTTTTTCTTCTCGTGACGTTTCGACTGCTATCAACAATCTTCTTCAGACGACTACTGCTAGATGATGACACGGTAGTCATTCTACGTAGACGTATCACTTTGGTGTGTGCCCCCCGTGGCAGCGCCCTGGGTGGCCTTTCAGGAGATCATCGTAGCTATGTGAGAGTCGGTATCGGCCCTCATCTCAATTCATGCTGTCTTTAGTTTTTCTTATGGCGCCTATATCCTCAGGAACCTCATGTTCTCCAGTCCGACTCTCTGTCTACAAATTTGGCCCCCTCCCAGTCTACTATGTGATTCTGTTGAGTCATGTAATAGCTGATTTATGCATGCTTTTTCCTATGTTTTTGTGTTGCTTTGAGTGTAGGGTCTGCTAGCCGATGCTTTCTCAGTGTCTTCTTTGTGTTCTTTGGTGCAGGTTCCTAGGGTACGTTTCGTTTCTCCAATGTACGTGACATTACAGTTCTTACACATGATGGAATACACCCCTTCGCACATCTTTTGTGGTTCCACTTTGTCTCTTGGTCTTACCAGTGACCTCTTGATGGTGTTGTCAGGCTTCACTGCTGTGTTCACATTGTAGTTCTTCATGATCCATGATGTGGTTTCGGATAATCCTTGGACATATGGAAGTACCACCATGCCTTTGTTCTTGTCTTTTTCCACTGTCTTTTTCCTGATGTTATCTTCCTTCTTTGTTTTCATCTGTCTCTGTACTGTTGATATGGTCCATTGTGGATACCCGCATCTCGCTAGAACTTCCTTGATGTGTTCTCTTTCTTTCCGTTGATCTTCCTCCTCTGTCACAAGTGTTTCGCATCTGTCTAGTAGCATACGGATCACTCCCATCTGGATGGTGTGAGGAAAAGTTTAGGTATTGGTCTGTATAGGTACTCTTTGGGAAGATTAGTAGTTTCACCTCTCCTGATTCCTTCCTCACTAGCAAAGTGTCCAAAAATGGTATCGTTCCTTCTGCTTCTTCTTCATGTGTAAATTTGATGCTGTTTGTCTCGTCCACTCTGTTTAGATGGTCGGTCAGTTGTTGCATCATCCCTCTCTTTATTACTTCTAGTAAGTCATCTACATAACGTGGCAATGGCCTCTTGTTCGAGGTGTTCCATGAAAAGGTTAGCAATGATAGGGTTCGCTGGGCTACCTATGGCTGTGCAAAATTTCTGTTGGTATACCATGTTTCTGAATGTGAAGTAAGTTCTGTCTAGAACAGAGTCCAATAGTGCCTTGATGTCTTCTATTTCCAGTCTCGTCCTGTCTGTTAAGGTGGTGTCTTTCTGTAGTATGGTCTTGATTATTTCCGTAGTCTTAGGTATAGGTGTGTCAGTGAAGAGAGACACAACATCATGGGATGTGAAAATGTCATCTTCATGTAGGGTCATTGATTTCAGTTCATCTGCCAGATGTCTTGAGTTGTTGACATGGTGTTGCATCAGTCCTACCATAGGACCAAGAAGATCTGCTAGGCTTCATGACAGGTTGTAAGCTATTCAGCAAGTATAGTCCACAATCGGTCTAAGGGGGACCAGGGGGTGTAAGGGGGACCAGGGGGTGTAAGGAGGACGAGGGGTCTAAGGGGGACCAGGGGGTTGTCTTTATTGTGGATTTTCGGTGTGTTGTACAGGCTAGGGATGACTAGAGGGGTATGGGTAGAGATAAAAGTACTGTTGTTCTGTGATCTTCTCTTCTCTCTTTAGTCTGGCGAGGATGGCAGTTAGTTTTCTCTTATATTTAGCCATTGGATCTGACTTCAATCTGGAGTATGTTTTCTCGTCGTCTAGCCTCTCACGTACTTTTGTTTCATACTGTGTTTTGTCCATTACTACAGTAGTTCAGTGGCATGTCCCTTATCCACTAGTAGAATGATGATTGTTTAATTGTTGTCAAGTGATTTTAATGCATTTTTCTCTTCTTTGTTTATGTCGGATTTGGGAGGCTTTGCTGATTTTAATACAAAGCGTATTATAAATTTGACACTTAAAATTACCCGTAAGTTGTCGTGGCAAATAAACCCTCAACTTTGTAATGTCTGTATGGAGGCACATTCCCCAGGGTTCAATCAGGTACTGACATTAGCTAGTGAGTCATGGTTTCCATTACCCCAAAACACTTGGTCTTTGTTAGGTTTAGACAGTCACATTGATAAAATGATAACATCTCATAATGAGACCCAGATCATATAGAGATTGATATAAGTAGCATGCACTGATGCACATATTGTAGTCATGCTGTCTAGTGCAGTGTATGGCAATTGTTATTACGAATACTGCTTTTAATGCAGTTGGGAACTGGGTAACAGAATTATGCACGGGACTTGTAATCAGGATTGTAATCAGAATTACGATTACTTTAGCAATGTAATCAAGTACGATTATGATTACTTGGCCTTTTTGACAAAGGTATTTGAGTATGAGTACGATTACTTAGAAAATGTCAATGATTCCTGGTACACACCAGTAATCGTGTCACCTTGTGTTGACTTTGCGTTGGATAGGACAAAGTTCTATTCACACTCTGAGTTTTCTCTGTTGTGCAGACAGTTTAACTATTGTAGGATCTTGCGTTTGATGTTCATTTCATCCTCTTGCGATTGTTCCTACCACCAATTAATGGCTATTCTTATTTTCCTTGGAGACGGACTAAAAACCAAGTTTGATAAGTGACCAGTTATTATAAAGAGCTAACTTCTGTGGCTGTGTCATTTACCATACATCAAAATAGCAAATATCACTGTGATTAGTTTAATTAACCAATCAGTATTGTTAAATTATTATCACTAAGCAGCCTATGATTCTACAGTTTGATTGTTTGTTGATAAAAAAACTGCACGCCATATAAAAGTACACTAGTTATTTATTTATTTATTTAAAATACAGGGAAAGTAAGCAAGTAGATACCTCACATAGGATCAATAAAACTAAAAGCATTGCCCATCTGTAGGCTTAACTACTTCCTTCTGCAAGTAAAGTGAAACAAGAATACAGAAGAAAGATGGAATAAAGAGAAGATATTGCAGTGACGTAAAACGTGAGGATGAAGGTAGTGTGGATGCAGACTGGGATGGGCAGGACACGTACAGAGAATGAATGAGGAAAGATTAATAAAGAGAACATGGAAAACACAACAGGGTGGTAGGAGAGGAAAAAGGAGGGATAGTGTTAAGAGAGATCTCAAAAGGACAGAGCTGAGCTGCTGAGAATGGGAACAAAATTGCAGAAGATCGCAGTGGATGGAGGCGACTCGCCAAGATGATAGAACAGAGTCGATGATATGGCCCCGACCCAACCCAGCCTAAGGGACCAAGGAAGAAGGAGAACTTCTGCAAACCATGCTAGTTACTGTTATTAAATGAGTGTAGTGAAGCTGCTAGGAACATTAAGTGATTATTAACAGTATAACTCCATAGTTGGTCTAACTATACTTTGTTTGCCTGCCTGGTCAGAGTTGGAAGTGGCCCAGCAGGAAGTGGAGAGAGCTACCAATGAGCGTGAACACTGGCAGGCACGATGTGAAACAGCTCTTGCAGATGCCAGAAAAGAAAAGGAGGTGAAAAAAGTTTGAGCAAACAGTTTGATTTTAAATTGATTTTTGAGGTGATTTTTGTCATAACAAAACAAACTGAAGCAAAATTGGTCCACAATAACATTTCATGTTATATCTACATTATTATATTGGGCAGATCATCTTAAGACTAGCACTATAAAAAGTCATATTTTCTCTTTCCAACATGATAATTATATTTAAGTTGTTGCTGGTCAATCTATTTTATGCTCCATCCAGTTGCATAAGATGCCCATGAAATAATATTTTTGCTATCAAATGTCAAAGAGAATGCATTAATATCTGTAGATTGCATATGCTTTATGAGTTGAGATGGAAATACATCCCTTTTCATTACAACTGGGTGGTGTAAATCTATTTTAACGTCTTGGTTGTGGACATGCAATTACCATGTGTCCACATTTAATCAATATATCAGTTCTCCAGATATCTTATACCTCTAAATTATGAAAAAATAAGGCATTTATATTTTTTCTGTAGACTCCTTTGTACATTAGGTATACATGGATGTCTTGAGGTAAAATGTTGATTGTTAATCATTGTTGTGTTGTGTAGGAGAAGTTCCAGTTGCAATGTGATCTTCAAGAAATGTCTCGGCAACTGTCGCAGCAGTCAGCGTACTGTGCCAGTATGGGTGCTGCCACCTGTACACTGCTATGGCGACTCTCACGTTGTGAAGACAGCATCGAGTCTATAATAGTTGGGGTATGTGCAGTGGAGTATCAAGGGTCTCACAAGACAGCATCGTGTCTATGATAGTTGATGTATGTGCAGTGACGTATGAAGGATCTCGCAAGACAGCATCGAGTCTATGATAGTTGGGGTATGTGCAGTGGAGTATCAAGGGTCTCGCAAGACAGCATCGAGTCTATAATAGTTGGGGTATGTGCAGTGACGTATGAAGGATCTCGCAAGACAGCATCGAGTCTATGATAGTTGGGGTATGTGCAGTGGAGTATCAAGGATCTCGCAAGACAGCATCGAGTCTATAATAGTTGGGGTATGTGCAGTGACGTATGAAGGATCTCGCAAGACAGCATCGAGTCTATGACAGTTGGGGTATGTGCAGTGGAGTATCAAGGATCTCGCAAGACAGCATCGAGTCTATGACAGTTGGGGTATGTGCAGTGACGTATGAAGGATCTCGCAAGACAGCATCGAGTCTATGATAGTTGGGGTATGTGCTGTGACGTATGAAGGATCTCGCAAGACAGCATCGAGTCTATGATAGTTGGGGTATGTGCAGTGACGTATGAAGGATCTCGCAAGACAGCATCGAGTCTATGATAGTTGGGGTATGTGCAGTGGAGTATCAAGGGTCTCGCAAGACAGCATCGAGTCTATGATAGTTGGGGTATGTGCAGTGGAGTATCAAGGGTCTCGCAAGACAGCATCGAGTCTATGATAGTTGGGGTATGTGCAGTGACGTATGAAGGATCTCGCAAGACAGCATCGAGTCTATGATAGTTGGGGTATGTGCAGTGGAGTATCAAGGGTCTCGCAAGACAGCATCGAGTCTATGATAGTTGGGGTATGTGCAGTGGAGTATCAAGGGTCTCGCAAGACAGCATCGAGTCTATGATAGTTGGGGTATGTGCAGTGGAGTATCAAGGGTCTCGCAAGACAGCATCGAGTCTATGATAGTTGGGGTATGTGCAGTGGAGTATCAAGGGTCTCGCAAGACAGCATCGAGTCTATGATAGTTGGGGTATGTGCAGTGACGTATGAAGGATCTCGCAAGACAGCATCGAGTCTATGATAGTTGGGGTATGTGCAGTAACGTATGAAGGATCTCGCAAGACAGCATCGAGTCTGATAGTTGGGGTATGTGCAGTGGAGTATCAAGGATCTCGCAAGACAGCATCGAGTCTGTGATAGTTGGGGTATGTGCAGTGACGTATGAAGGATCTCGCAAGACAGCATCGAGTCTGTGATAGTTGGGGTATGTGCAGTGACGTATGAAGGATCTCGCAAGACAGCATCGAGTCTATGATAGTTGGGGTATGTGCAGTGACGTATTTTTAACAAGATTTAACAAGATTGCCATCTCGAACAAGTTCCAGATGGCAAGTGGACAAGGAAGCCATTGGCTTATCGAGAGTCCAACAATTTTCTCATCTATGTGTAGCCCGCCCTTATCAGATATGATATGTATGAAGGATCTCGCAAGACAGCATCGAGTCTATGATAGTTGGGGTATGTGCAGTGGAGTATCAAGGATCTCGCAAGACAGCATCGAGTCTATGATAGTTGGGGTATGTGCAGTGGAGTATCAAGGATCTCGCAAGACAGCATCGAGTCTATGATAGTTGGGGTATGTGCAGTGGAGTATCAAGGATCTCGCAAGACAGCATCGAGTCTATGATAGTTGGGGTATGTGCAGTGACTTATGAAGGATCTCGCAAGACAGCATCGAGTCTATGATAGTTGGGGTATGTGCAGTGGAGTATCAAGGGTCTCGGAAGACAGCATCGAGTCTATGATAGTTGGGGTATGTGCAGTGGAGTATCAAGGATCTTGCAAGACAGCATCGAGTCTATAATAGTTGGGGTATGTGCAGTGGAGTATCAAGGATCTCGCAGAGGGCGGCAGGGGAAGCCGGGGGGGGGCTAGGTTAGTCACGCATTGCTTTACATGCTACCATTAAGTGTCACAACAGGTTATATATCCAAAAAAATAAGTCCATCCCCCCTCTAAGTAGGCCCCTGGGTATGTGTGCAGTAGAGTATACAACTAATGTATTTTAGGACACTTCAGAATCTACCTAGCAGTGTACTGTGACAAATTTAAGATATTGAAAATTTAAGTCAGCCAGATAATCAGAAAGTCTTACCATTTTAATGGTGCTTTTTAGGAACTTGTTGCTACCTTGAAAATGTTTGCAGCAAGGCAGCAGGATTTATCCATGACAGATTTGTGCTAGACAAATGTTATTTGCAGTGTAAAGTGGATGAGTTCCTGGGTGTGACGAGCAGTACAGTGGAGAGCTATGTGGACACATACAAGGAGGATGTGCCTCAGGACCAGACTGATGAGACTGTCTTCATACTGGCCCTCTGTGGAATCATCACAAGTAAGGTCATGGCCTATATTGCATGCGTGCGGGTGTGGTGTATATGTGCGTGTTTGTGTGTGCGTGCGTGCGTGCGTGCGTGTGTGATTGCGTGTGCATGTGACTGATCACCAGTGATTATATATGCGAAAAAATTCTCATTCCATGCAAAAGGGATGACTGTTATATAATGCCCCCTCCTAAATATGCCACTGCCAATCACAATACTCCTGCCAGCCATTGACGTGAGAAAGTAACAGTGATGTACATGTTCTGTGTGCATCATTGAAGGTCACATTGATATTGTCTAGGATGTCAGAGCTAAATGAAAAAGGCTAAATGTAGAGCATTCAGATATGAGTTACATGAAGTGACTTGAATAGTGCACAGCACCTGTGCGTCAGTTTCAACCCAGAGCAATTTAAGGCCACACGCTCCTTGACAACACGTATTCCCATATCTCGGCAACCAATAGATCATTACCAAATTGTCAACAGATGTTACTTGTGTGAAATGAAGGCAAAATCATAAAGTTTAATTCATTTGCTTATTGGTACGACGTATATAGCCTAGCACCCGTGTCATGCATAAATGGAGGAAAGTTGTGTGCCAAAATGTGCAATTATTTTTTTTTATTATGTGGGATGTAATGCAGATGTATATTTTGCATATCTTGGCATCCGTCTTTCCCCCTATTTATGCATGATGTGGGAACCAAGCTATAAATGTTTACCATGACATGGCATTCGAGTTGGACTTTGTAATTTTGCCTTTATTTCACACAAGTATCATCGCTGGACATTTTTTTGGTGATCTGTTGAAGGGTTGCTGAGATGTGGGAATACATGTATTGTTGAGAGGTCTGAGGTGTTAAAAAACTGCTGTTAGTGCTAGACATTGACAGATTGTTTTGTAAGACTACAGACATTTTTGGGGAAATTGTTGCTTAAATCAACAGTGTATTGTCTAATAATGTAGATAATGTATTTGTTTGACTGATGCTGCTGTTTTCTTAATGACTAACCTGCTAATATTCTTCAAACTAATTTGTTAAATTGCAAAAGCACTATCCTCGATGTTAGTAGTAACAGAAGCTATAAAATAGTGTTAACCTGCTAGCAGCAGAAATATCTGCATTTGTGTGCAAAAATGTCTTAGCCATGGAATTTAGTATGCTTCTTGAGAACCTGTACGAGACCATGCATGAGACCATGCATGAGACCATGCACACAGAATCCAATTATTTATTGTCGTATATCAGACTTGGCTGTAATGGCTTGTTACAGACATCGCTGCATCGCCATGTGGCCGAGACTTCCTAATGACAAGAGACACAGGAAGAACTCTGCTTGATACATTTGTCACAGTGCTGTCTGAGGCACCTAGTAGGAAGTGTGCTCGGATGAAAAAGTAATATTTGCATCTCGTAAATTCATGTGTTGTTGGATGGTGGAATGGTATGAGCTGTATTATCTTATTGATATTTCTCCATCTTCTTTTTTTTATAAGTTGTCTCATAAATAGTACATGGCATCCAACAAGTTTTATTACAAATACATCTTAACACACGGTTAAATTCCTGAAAATTCCAGTTGTCTTCTGCCAACATAGTTTATATTCTGCTCCTGTGCAATTTTTCTCTTGATCCCCTGGTAATGACATGACCAAGTTTGGTCTGGCTCGGTTGATTTATGTAGTCATCTTTCAATGTGATTAGTTAAATTGGAAGTGGCTATAATGAATGCTGACACATTGATCAATATAATTATTATGTTGACTGATGAGCAGCAGTGCTTGTTGAGTATTAATGTTGTTCCATGCTTGCACATGCTATATGCATGTGCAAGCAAATTTGCCTGAATTGTAATGAAAATGTAATGTGATATGGTCATAAATCTAAACACATTATCTAAAAAATTAAAAACTATTCAAGCATTGTAATAAAGTACTCTTACTTCATCATATGTCACTAAATATGGCACTGAATTTTGTATTCATAGCTCGGAAGAGAGGGAGTAACCATATGTGACACTGATGTAATAACTTGTTAATGTTTGAAACCTTATCCTGTTAACAGGATTTAACAAGATTTGCCATCCAAACCAAAGGCCGAGATGGCAAGTGGACAAGGAAGCCATTGGCTTATCGAGAGTCCAACAATGTTCACCTACTTATAACCCGCCCTCCTGATATATGTGTCAACCTTGTTTTTAAACATATTCACGCTGCTAGCAGTTACACACTCTGTAGACAATTTGTTCCATTCATTTATTGTCCTCTGTGAGAACGAGTGCTTCCTGATGTCCAATCTACATTGATCCTTTACTAATTTTACCTCATGTCCTCTAGTTCTGCTATCCTTCTTGAGTGAGAAAAACATATTTCTATCAATATTTTCATACCCATTCAATATCTTAAAAACTTCAATCTGATCTCCTCTTAACCTCCTTGTCTCTAGAGTTGTTAAACCACATTCTTTCAGGCGTTCTTCATAACTAAGGTCTCTAAGTTCTGGAATCATTTTAGTTGCTCTCCTTTGTATGCGTTCAAGCGTATCTATATCCTTCTTACGATATGGTCTCCATGCTTGTATACAGTATTCTAAATGAGGTCTAACTATTGCTTTATATAGAGGTATAATTAACTTTTTCCCTTGTATGTTATGTTTCTTCTAATCAATCCAAGAATTTGATTACCCTTTGAAGCTGCAATACCACACTGCTCTGAAACTTTCATATCAGCGCTTATTGTAACTCCTAAGTCCTTTTCTTTTACAGTAGTACCCAGAACAGTAGCTCCCATTTTATAGTTTACATTCAAATTCCCATGTCCTGTATGTAGGCATTTACATTTCCCAAAATTGAACAGCATCTGCCATTTCTCAGACCATTTCACTAATCTGTCTAGATCGTTTTGTAAATGTTGTTTATCACCATCAGTATTAACCTTTCTAAACAGTTTTGTGTCGTCCGCAAATTTCAGTACGTTACTTGTTATACTTCTCGTCCAAGTCATTGATATAAATTAAGAATAATATAGGTCCTAATACTGATCCTTGAGGTACCCCACTCAAAACCGATTTCCAATTTGAAACTTCGCCATCTACTACAACTCGTTGTCTTTTGTCAGTCAGCCATTGTTCTATCCAGTCAGTTATGCTATCCCCGATACCATGGGCTTTTAATTTAAGTAGCAATCTTTGATGTGGCACTTTGTCAAAAGCTTTTTGAAAATCTAAGTAGATAATATCTACTGGCGATCCCTCGTCTATCCACTTAGTGATTTCTTCCAAAAAACATAACATATTTGTTAAGCATGACCTCGCTTTAAGGAATCCATGTTGATATGAATTTAATAATTTATGCTTAACGAGGAAGTCCACCATATGGTCTTTAATTAACCTTTCTAATAATTTACAAATCATTGACGTTAAACTCACTGGTTTGTAATTCTCTGACTTATTTCTTGAACCCTTTTTAAATAATGGTATGATGTTTGCTTCTTTCCATTCAAACGGAACAACTCCCTCTTTTAATGACAAGTTGAATACTCTTGCAAGTGGTATACTGATTTGATCTACTGTTTCCATTAGTAATTTTGGAGGAATCCCATCCACTCCCGGTGATTTGTTATCCTTCATTGCCTTTATTTTCTTAGCTACCAATTCTGGAGTTACAACTAACGGTCTTAAATATTCAGATTTAGCCCCCTGAAATTTAGCATCAGCAACTGGTAATGAACTAATATCTTCTTTGGTAAACACTGAACTGAAGTAACCATTTAGGTCTTCTGCCATTAAAAACCCCTGTGATATTATATTTCCAGCACTGTCTTCTAGAGGTCCAACCTTGTCTTGTACGTTTTGTTTACTCCTGACATATGCATAAAAACTCTTGCTGTCATTTTTTATGTTACATGCCAGTTTTTGCTCATAGCTTCTTTTAGATTGTCTGATTTCAGTTGTAGTTGCATTAAGTGCCTCTTTGTATTTTGCATAGTCTTCTTCCTTTCTGGTACGCCTATAAACCCTCCACATAGTTTGTTTTAGCATTATTTTTCTAATAGCCTCTTTTGACAAGTGATTCTTTCTACACCGTTTTCCTTGTTTTCGGAAGGGAACAAATTTATCGATGATACTCTCAATTTCATATTTTAGAATATTCCAACTTTCAATTGCGGTCTTATTCATCAGCATGTTATTCCAATCTAGCTGTACTAAGTATTTTCTCATATCTTTGTAGTTACCTTTGTGGAAGTTTCTCTTGTACATTTTCTTATTTTTACTTTCTGATTTTACATTGATGTCAAAATGTATTTGATTATGGTCACTATTACCCAATGGTTCAAATATTTTTACATTGTCCACTAATTCTTTTTGTGATGACAAAACTATATCTAATACATTTTCTCCCCTGGTTGGTTCTAGTACGTGCTGAGTAAGAAAGCTATCCTGGATTAAACATAGAAATTGTTGATCCTCAATCCCTGTGCTCTCTAGAGAATTCCATTGTATGTGTCCATGGTTAAAATCTCCCATTATGATACATTCCCCTTTACTAACTTCCTTTATAGCATTTTTTATTTTTGTGTTGTCCTCTTCGTTTATGTTTGGACTTCGGTAAACTAATCCAGTAGTTAATTTTGAATTTCCTGAAACAATTTTGCACCAAACAGCTTCATCGCAATCTGCTTCCCTTTCTAGTTTTATTTCATAAGCCTGAATAGATTCTTTAACATATAAAATAACTCCCCCGCCCCTTCTTCCTATTCGATCTTTCCTAAACATTACGTATCCTGTCAGTCCTAATTCAGCATCTGTTATATCTATGTTGGCCCATGATTCAGTTATACCAATTATGTGAGGGTCAATATCTTCTACCATAATGTTTAATTCGTTTTCTTATTTACTATGCTCCTTGCATTTAAACATACGCATCTATAACCTTTTTCAGAGATGTTTTTCGGATGATTTGATATTGATTTATCTGTGCTAGTGGCCTCTTGTTCTGCTTGAGACACCTCTAGGTAACCCCCTGCACTTCTAGTTTAAAGAATGTTTACTTCCAAAAATATTTGTCATTGTACCCAAGTCGCTATCTACTGCTGCTGAAAGTTTGTCCGCGAATACTGCCGCCCCCTTTCCACTTAAATGAAGCCCATCCTTCATGTACATATCTGCCCTCCCAACAAAACTTCCCCATAAATCCACAAATCCAACTTCCTCTTCCCTACACAGCCTCTGGACTAACATGTTAATTGCCATCCCCCGACAATTTCGATATCTGTGACCCCTCCTGCCCATTACAGGTAAAATCCCTGACAGTATTACCTGCTCAACCCACGTCTGTTTTAGTGTTCTGACCAACTGCCTATATTTCCTAACTATGGCAGTTGTACCATCCCTCTCTACGTTATTTGTCCCTACGTGTACTAAAACAGATCCACCCTTACCCGAGCCTACGATGTTTTTTACCCTCTCAGTTATCGCCTCTATTTTGGCTCCAGGCAAGCAGACCACCACATCATCTCCCTTGTTTAAGACTCTGTCGGTCTTCCTAACTATCGAATCCCCCACAAACACCCTCGCTCTCTTCCGCACCCCCTCTATCACTGCTGCAGAATAACTCTTCCTTTCGATCCCCTCCATCACATTCTGTCCCGACCCCTTCCCTCCTGTCTCCCCCACTTCCCACTCCTTTGCTCTTGTCTCTCCCACTCCCCTCTCCTTCACTCCGGTTGTTTTCCCTTCCGTCTCCTTCCCTCCTGCCTCCGCTACTCCCCTCTCCTTCACTCCGGTTGTCTTTCCTCCCGTTCCTTTCCTTCCCGTCTCCTTACATCCTGTCTCCCTATGACCTGTCACCTTCCCTCCTCTCAGCTTCCTCCCAGGCTGAGGTGAGCTCTCCCTAGCATCTCTCGTATCTTTCCCCACTTTATCGTCTACAGTTCCCCCACCGGAACTACTGGCACAACTCCCCTGTTCCCTTCCCACCATTGCCACAACGAGCAGTCTCAGCTCTTCCAACTCCACCTCGAGTTCCTTCATCTTTGTACATCCCCTACACTCAAAACTAAAACTATCTGCCTGGACCTCAGCCCAGGACTTCTCGCACCCAGACTTGACGAAGTCCACCCAGTTACTGCAACTGCCACAAATTAAGTGCCTTGTTGCCTTTAACTGCCTTTTGCACGGCGCCATCATACAATTTAGTTTTAATTAGTTTGCTATGTTAGCCTTGAATAAGGCTGTTTTTGTGATCAAAAGAACACCTTAGGCTAAAAATCCTGCCACCTAGCGAATACGGAGAACACTGTGTAACAAAACAACGAAGTCAGTGTGTACTAATTTACGCTAAAATCCTGCTGTTAATTCCTTTTTACCGAAAACGTTGACTACCACTATGTCAGATATTACCTTATGTATGTAATTTAAGTAAATAAATCACTTTATCTTATATATCCTGTTGGGAGGGGTGTTCCTGTATGTTGTATGTTGGGAGGGGTGTTC
The DNA here is from genome assembly GCA_033239005.1 of Lamellibrachia satsuma. NCBI lineage: Eukaryota > Metazoa > Annelida > Polychaeta > Sabellida > Siboglinidae > Lamellibrachia > Lamellibrachia satsuma. The sequence continues at coordinate 2,338,013 of BSQZ01000008.1, read as the reverse complement.
CTGTATGTTGGGAGGGGTGTTCCTGTATGTTGGGAGGGGTGTTCCTGTATGTTGGGAGGGGTGTTCCTGTAAGTTGGGAGGGGTGTTCCTGTATGTTGGGAGGGGTGTTCCTGTATGTTGGGAGGGGTGTTCCTGTATGTTGGGAGGGGTGTTCCTGTATGTTGGGAGGGGTGTTCCTGTAAGTTGGGAGGGGTGTTCCTGTATGTTGGGAGGGGTGTTCCTGTATGTTGGGAGGGGTGTTCCTGTATGTTGGGAGGGGTGTTCCTGTAAGTTGGGAGGGGTGTTCCTGTATGTTGGGAGGGGTGTTCTTGTATGTTGGGAGGGGTGTTCCTGTATGCTGGGAGGGGTGTTCCTGTGTTGTCTGGTCCATTTTGACCCCGAGTGCTTCTAATAATAATTTACTTAATTAATATCACGTAAATTACCGGTAAACCATAGTCTTTAAATTTGTTATCGACCACTTCCTACAATTGAAATGAGGGGAATGACACCCCTGGAATTTCAACTTATGTTGGTCAGGTTAATGGAGATTTCTGTGTAAATGCATGGAATGTATCCACTTAAACAGATTTAATGAATTTATTTTTAAGATAGCTGTTTTACTCTGTCCTGAAACATCGATTGAGAATTTGAGCTGTTTAGCTCTGTTCTGAAATCTCAGCTCAGAAGTTGAGCTCTACATAAAATTCATGCCATCGATCGACACACTCTGTCATGTGGACACACTGTTGATTTTCCCATTAAAACCTATGCTAAAAATGAGTCAGGCAGTTCTACAATGTGTGCAAAAATATGATTTTGAATAAAAGCTACACTTTGTCTTGTTACTGACCAGTGGCAGCATTTTTTTATTAAATCCTATAATTTTGTTATGAAGAAATTCCACATGCTCCCCATCATTAAGTCTGACGTCAAAAGTTGTCAGATTGAATGCAGTTCACTTGATGGTGTCATTATCACATAAAGTGATTGTCCAACTTTGATCAAGTTTGTTCATAAGTTAGATATTTGGTTGCTGGGGGTAGTCGAACATGTTGAAGTGAATATCCACACATCTAGACAAGATTTCTCTGTGCATTGAATTGACTGTTTATGACATCACATGTAATAACTGGACACCATTCTTCATCAGTGTCGATGATTTACCTAAATGAAATAGCTAATGAGTTATCATGTTCACAGTATCAGAATCAGAAGTAAATTTATTTGATTCGAACTGTACACGCATTAAATAATAATAAGAGTAATGTTGGCTTATCACACAGTCACTCCTAGCTTGCTACCATCCAAGTAACACTATTTATTTTCTTGAGAAGATGGTAACTTTTGTACATTTTTAGTGTCGTAACCATAACACATGATACCACTTTTCCTATACAATATGGAACAGGCATTGTTAAATGGGGGAAAGCAGTTATTATGAATAACACCAAAACAACCATAGACATAGCCTTGCTAAACAATCAGTTCATGCAATAAAACCTGTAGTAATCAGTGTAGCTGATGGATGTGTTATCATTATTGATCCTTTGTCTTCAGCTTGATCCTAATGACTCTTTACAACATAAGCATCAACAAGAAAGGTCTGAAGTACATCAGTGCAAAGCCAGGAATACTTGGTGTATTGACTTGGCTCTTACAAGGTAACACATTGTATGGGTGCCTATTACTGCCTAAACAAGTGTCAGTCCAGCTTAACATGTGGGGCCCTTCACTCAGACCACAGCATTCCTTTTATGTATAAATGCATTAAGACCAAAGCGTTCCTTTTATATATACCCGGTAGATATTTTAACATTTGTTTCACTCCCTTAATTTGTGTGCTTGTGTCTAATGTTACTATCTTCAGATATATAATATTATCATGTTTATATAATGATTAAAATTGTCACATGGCAAATGTAATGTCCAACAGTGACATGTTGCTCTGTACATATGACAAGTTGCTGCAGTAGTGAGGGTGCAGTAGATTCATTACTGCATGGCATACTTTTACAGAAGAGACGGATGTTGAGAGCAGACTTCACAGTCTTCTCTTGTTGCAGTCACTGCTGTGTGAACACAACTGTCCCAAGTTACTACAGGAGTCACGGGAAGTGGTTAGTTGGTTGAAAAGGGGTTTAATTAAAATTAATCTAGTTTTATTGTCGACAGTAGTATCACAGCAAAACCGTTGTACTTATTCAGTTTGGCACTAACCTTTGAAAGGTTCAGTTTCAAATTGCAGTGGGTTTAAAGATAGATAGCTCCTGGCACGAAGGACATTGTTATCCGAGTTAACGTGCTAGTGTGTAGAGAGTTCATTGTACAGGTTTTAAATTGCAGGCCCTTTGACCTGGTATCTGCAGTTCTACAAACATCTGCCATCTGGCATTATTTAGTTGATACTGAAGTCCAGTTTGAAGGTCCAGCAATGAAGGACCCCAGTTCTTGCCTTCTCTAGTGCCGAGTGTGGATAGAGAGATCTAGAGCAACGAGAGCCACACTGCATCTTAAACATAATCCTTAGCCATAACCTTAAGTTAGTTGTAATTACTAGATGCAAGGTCAGTATATTACAACAACATTTTCTGATGTTAGCAGGGCAGTGTTCAAACTTTTACACATAATATGTGCAACACAATTAAATTCTAAAGACGTTGTTGCTTAGATAGTAACTCAATTTTTTGCAGCTCACAATGTCACTGCTTCAGAAGTTGACATCAGACACCAGCAAGGACATCCGTGAGGCTGCAGTTGAGTTAATGTCTGACCTGCGGCACTTGTATAGTGAACAGTAAGAACAGAGCTTTATCTAATGCAAATCTTAGTTATAACAATGACATTTCTATTATTATTTTTTTAATCATCAGCAGCAATCCCCCGAAGTTGCTATGTTATCTGCTTGAATGAGATATTTTGGGGAAGATAACATAGCCATTGTGAAGTAGAGAAATTATTCCACATTTCTCTGGTGTTACTATATAACAGTTTATATTGGAACTGCATAAAGTAGATGGCAAAGTTGCTGCATTGTGATCCAGACTTGTATGTATCACATACATGAAATAAAGTTTCGTATATTAAGCAATGCAAGCTGCAAACATGTGAACACAATTCTACCTGTTATTGTATGCATTTAAAGTTTTGTGTGTAGGGGTCCACAGAAACCCTGGTACTTGTAGGTATCCAGTTTCCTGTGTGACCCCCAGGTGGACTTGTCGGTGTCGGACATTGTTGGGAAGACACAGAATAAAACGTACTAATTCCACAAAGCTGTGGAAAATGCCACTGTGACGTAAAGTCTTGGCACCCCAGTAACTGATTTATTTTTTAAACAAACTAAACATGTCTGCTGCCAACTGTTAAACAATTATAAATAAACTCGTTGTAGGCAGTACCTGTTTATTTTAACGCTCACAGACAGTTTATTTTCTTATCTCAAGACGTTTTCATTCAATCTTGAAAAAAATGTAAGTCGTACAGGGGTAACACGTGTATAATATGTCATGGTACACATTTCAATACAGAAAAAACTGGTACAACTGTCACTGCTGGACTTTGCTTCAACAGCTGATAATAAAGTCCCAGGGCCCATTTTCAGACGACTTACGAATTCGTAATTTTCCATAAATACAGCAGCAAACCTGTCACACACAGAATATCTAATATCAAAACACAGTGGCGAATTTAAGATTTTAAAGCAAGCCTTCCAGTCTTGGCTGGGATACAACATGGATTATGTAATACTTCAGTAGGCGTATTCTATTTCATGAGTGAACATTCCTGGGACAGTTTTGCTGCTATATTTACAGAAAACTTGAGTTAAGAATTCGTAAGTTTTTAGAGACTTGTACATTTGTACGAAGGTTCATCTGGCACTGCTGGCATTGTCAAATGCAAGACGATTAGCCTTCTGTAGACTAACTCAGAGGCGTCCGCAGGAATTTTTCCAGGGAGGGGCAAGAAAGAAGAAAGATATATATATATATTTAACAAGATTTGCCATCCAAGCCAAAGGCCCAGATGGCAAGTAGACATTGGCTTATCAAGAGTCCAACAATATTTATCTACGTGTAACCCGCCCTCCTGAGATGTCAACCCTGTTTTTAAACATATTCATGCTGCCAGCAGTTATACAATCCGTAGACAATGTGTTTAATTCATTTATTGTCCTCTGTGAGAACGAGTACTTCCTTATATCTAATCTACACTGATCCTTTACTAACTTTACCTCGTGTCCTCTAGTTCTACTATCTTTCTTGAGTGAGAAAAACATTTCTGTCAATGTTTTCATACCCATTCAATATCTTAAAAAACTTAATCTGGTCTCCTCTTAACCTCCTAGTCTGTAGAGTTGTTAAACCACATTCTTTCAGGTGTTCTGAACAGTAAGAACAGAGCTTTATCTAATGCAAATCTTTATCTAATACAAATCTTTATCTAATGCAAATCTTATATATCTTTCTTCTTTACTGCCAAGTGTCATGAATACAACATTGTATTAAACTTCATATAATTAAGGGAAATCTAAGCATGTAAGGATTCATAACAAAACACAAACTTAAAGGGTCATCAAACAAATTATGGGGTTACATCGAAAATGTAAGGGGTTATCTCAAATATATTAAACAGATTTTCAAAATAAATCAAGGAATCATTTTGAAAAACGTAAGGGTCATTTAAAAAAATAACTAGCTCATCATCTGAAAAAGTTAGGTGGGCCATTAAATCATTAAGGAGTCATCTAAAAATGTAACAAGAGGGTCATCTAAAAAAAACCAGCCTCTTATTTTACGTTTTGAGGTGATTGCTTTTTAATTTAAAGATACCCTTTAGTTTTGGGAATTACCTCTTAATGTCGTAAATGTACCCCTTAATTTTTTATTTTGCTTGATTATCCCTTAAATGGAAACAAAAGGCAATTTTTTTGGGGTTATGCACCTAAAAGAATGAATAAAAACTAACCATTTGCAACTACAATCAACAATATCACACCAGTGATTTATTAGGGAAAGCTTGTTGAACACCTACGGAGCAAGTTCCTGCTTATCTCTACAACTAGTTTTAATTAATATTTTTGAAATGACCTTAACTTTTTTGAGAAAACTCCTTTATTTTATGAGATGACCACTTAATGTGTTGAGATGATCAGCCAGTTCTTTTTAATCAACATCTATTTTTGAAAAGATCCATTAATCTTTTTGAGTAGATCCCTTTTATGATAATGACCATTTACTGTTTTAAGATGATCTTTTAATTTATTGAGATGATAAGTTCTTTTTTAATGAACATTTGCATTTATTGTGAAATGACACCTTAATTTTTTTTAGAAGACCCTTTTATTTTATGGGAAGACCCCTTAATGTTTTGAGATGATCATGAGTGTGTTGAGACGATTAGCCAGTTCTTTTTAATCTACACTTCTGTTTTTTATTATTCCTAAACTTGTTTGAGAAGACTTAATCTATTGAGACGATCAGCTAGTTAATGACCGCTTGCAGGTTTCGTCATCCCAAAACGTTTTTGAGAAGTCCCATTATTTTGCATGAGATGATCCCATATTTTTCAGACAATCGGCTACATCAGTTTTTAAATGATCCCTTACACTTTTTTGAAATCACCCTTTACTTTTCAATAAGACTAACTTATTTTATTACATCACCCATTCATGTTTTGAGATGATCCATTAAGTTATCAGCTTATTACTTTTTGATAAACATTTTTCTTTATGATATGATCCCTTAGTAGCTTGTGTTAAAAAACATTTTAAGTTTGCATTTTGATGACTCGTTATATTTGTATTTTGACATGACCCTTAATTCTGTGATATGATCTCTTATTTTGTTGAGATGATCAGCTAGTTGGTTTTTTGTAATGATCCCTTACATTTTTTCAAATGTTCCCTTAACTTTTTCGAAACACCTAAATGTTACGATGTGACACCTTAATTTGTTTGAGACGATCAGCTAGTTATTTTGTTTAAATGATACCTTACATTTGAGATAAACGTTTATTTTTTAAATAATTTTTTTTAATCACCCCTTTTCGTCTTCTCTGCTACCTTGCCTGATTCGAACCCATCGTTTGCCCACATCAATTATTATTATTGCCGTATGTTACTTAAGAGGATATATATAAAGGGCAGTCCATATGTCCACCCAGAAAACAAACCGCTGAATCGTTCTGACAATCCTATTTTAAGTATACTTTAGTGAACGTCGAGTGGGTGTCAGCCTGGCTAGCCTTGATGAGGGTGGACATGAGGATGTTGAGGAGGAGCAGGAGGATGAGGATGACGTAGCCGTCTGCATCCTCATAATCATTATCACTAAGATAAACCCTTAATTATCTTCATCTTTCTCCTCCTATTCATCATCATCATTACCATTAATCATCGTCATCATAATCATTTTATTACATTACTGGTCGATTATTACATTACCACTCGATTTATTACAATTCCGGTCGATTATTACATTACCTGTCGATTATTACATTGCTGGTTGTAACACCCGATTCTCCACCGTCCTGCCTCACTATGCTATACAAGATACCCAAGGGAGGAAGTGTCCCAACCTGACCAAGCAGACACGTTGAGAAAGAAGAGCTCACAACCAGACCTTCCATAGCAGGAAACTGAGCTACAGGAAGAATTCCTTCAGTCAGTGTTTGGAACAACCTGCCACTTTTTTGTTTTTTTAAAGATGAATTATACCTTTTTCCGCTGCGCACTCCCAAAATGACATGCGGATAACAAACCATCCACAAAACACGTCAACATGTATGAGCACATGGAGACACCGGAGCGACCAGACAGTCTTTAAGACGAATGTGAGAGCACACGGACACACCGGAGCGACCAGACAGTCTTCAAGACAAATGTGTGAGCACACGGACACACCGGAGCGACCAGACAGTCTTCAAGACAAATGTGTGAGCACACGGACACACCGGAGCGACCAGACAGTCTTCAAGACAAATGTGAGAGCACACGGACACACCGGAGCGACCAGACAGTCTTCAAGAGAAATGTGTGAGCACACGGACACACCGGAGCGACCAGACAGTCTTCAAGACAAATGTGAGAGCACACGGACACACCGGAGCGACCTAACAGTCTTCAAGACAAATGTGTGAGCACACGGACACACCGGAGCGACCAGACAGTCTTCAAGACAAATGTGTGAGCACACGGACACACCGGAGCGACCAGACAGTCTTCAAGACAAATGTGAGCACACGGACACACCGGAGCGACCAGACAGTCTTCAAGACAAATGTGAGCACACGGACACACCGGAGCGACCAGACAGTCTTCAAGACAAATGTGTGAGCACACGGACACACCGGAGCGACCAGACAGTCTTCAAGACAAATGTGTGAGCACACGGACACACCGGAGCGACCAGACAGTCTTCAAGACAAATGTGTGAGCACACGGACACACCGGAGCGACCAGACAGTCTTCAAGACAAATGTGAGCACACGGACACACCGGAGCGACCAGACAGTCTTCAAGACAAATGTGAGCACACGGACACACCGGAGCGACCAGACAGTCTTCAAGACAAATGTGTGAGCACACGGACACACCGGAGCGACCAGACAGTCTTCAAGACAAATGTGAGCACACGGACACACCGGAGCGACCAGACAGTCTTCAAGACAAATGTGTGAGCACACGGACACACCGGAGCGACCAGACAGTCTTCAAGACAAATGTGAGAGCACACGGACACACCGGAGCGACCAGACAGTCTTCAAGACAAATATGTGAGCACACGGACACACCGGAGCGACCAGACAGTCTTCAAGACAATATCGTGAATGTGTTCGCTACATAAGCGAAGTCAGCTGCACCAAAGTCTCGCGAGATATAAATATATCACAGTTTGCACGACGGGCTCCTTTTGAAGATGCTCGGCAAACCAGCAGATGTGGACAATCATGCAGGTTTGTTTGCGATCTTACGGATTTAGGTCACTAGTCTAACGTGTTACCAGGCTAGGAGTGCACGACCCAGTGTTTGCACCTATTGTTCAGTCGTAGCAGTTGTTTATCAGAGACGCCAAAGTCACCTGAATGGTGGTATCAGTTAACCTGTACCGGGCCATGAATAACATACATGATACCAATCAGGCCATCACTGATGCAGCCTGCAAAAGCTAGACGTACAGTCTGCACATCACGTGTGCGTAATAACATCATTGTATAACAATATAAGCCACAGTCCATTTTAGATGCGCAAACAGTGTTGTAGTATGGCGCCTTCACAATTCGGCGGAACGGAGGCACTGGTCTTTGGCGTGTAAAATGTCTAGTTATCGCATCCTTGTAAAAACGGTAATCATTTGTACCTGACACCAATATGCGTTTTTTACGATTTTTTTAGAGCAATTTAAGCAACAGATGAAGCTGACCGCGCTCGACCGATTTAACGAACGGGGCTGGTTCGTGGACACTCGGCTAGGCGCAAACAAATCGTGGATTCCGCGCAGTGCGAGAACGCGTTGCGAATTGGCATTTTTATTGGAAGTGTGCATCGCTAACTTATCCTCTATGTAGTTTTAGATTAAGGCATTTTTCGTATCTGGATTACACAAACTGACCTCGTATTTTAAACAGTAGCAGTGAATGTTTTCGATGCTTAATTGTCGATGTCTAGTACGTGTTTGCGTACGGGAATCACGTGTCTGTCAGATCCTGTCCATGTTTAATTGGGTATATCACATTCGCTTAACTTTAAGTAGTTTTATGTCATAATAAAATTGAGACATACCACACACTGTGTGAACAACTAAGCCCCCTCTTCAATTCATTTAGTCGATCCCGAATCAGGTTTGCTGATGTACCGGTTAATGCGGGAATAGTTTTGTTATATACGCAGTCGTTTTGTTCAAACAATCGAGAGAAATGACTTTGATCGGGAATTCAGGATGAACCTTTAAACATGTGCCGCCATTTCAGTTATGTTAGTTTGTGTGGCCAAAGTTGTATAGAATCGATTACAAATGTTTCTGTTTGGTCTACCTTGCAACGCGTCTATTAGCCTTATTTATGCAGATTTCCGAAATAGACAAAATAGGTCTGGAACATGATTTTGAGGGAAATAGGTTAACCACCGCATGACACAGCGGTCTCTTGTCATAGGTATTGTCACCCTGTTAAGATATAATAATCACTATGCATGCCACTGAAATCGTTCACGCACCAGATAACTGCGTCAGATCGCTTAAATGGCGTCTAGGTAAGTCGTACCAGACAACGTGGAGTATGGGTGACGATTATACAGATAACCACATTTACATTTACAAGTTCGTTTAACCGCATTTACACTGCACAACTCCGTTAATAGGTCCTTGACAGCAACACTAAGTACAAACCAGACACCGTTGGCAATCTGACGTATTATTTGCTCCGTTTAGCTGACCTTGAAGCTTCAGATAATAATTTATGTGTAGCAGGTGCGAATTTAACGGTCTCGACTGTACGCAGGAAAACGGTCAAACTTAAGCCAGGCTTTCATAAACAAAACGTATCAGTCTTCAGCATAGCCAACCGAATCGGCATCGTGATAAAGGTGTCAGTTACGTCGCTCGAAATTGTCGTCAATGTTAATGACACACAAAGTACTACAACAACGAATTCGGCAAGAAAAATCTTAAACACTAATGTTGATTTCTCATTATGATGCATATTCAACAGTTGTTTACACATTATATGACTTATTTATTATAGTATCTTGAGAACAATCGTGGCCTAACGTTTCCCAGTCGTCTTTTAGTGAATTATTAACATGTGATTTGTAATGTTTCGTGACACTAGCGTACTCGTCAGCAGCGTCTTGTTCCCGATCTCGCGCGTGATCGGTACGGTGAGTAGGAGGTCGGGGACCGATCTCGCGCGTGATCGGTACGGTGAGTAGGAGGTCGGGGACCGATCTCGCGCGTGATCGATACGGTGAGTAGGAGATCGGGGACCGAGTGTAGTTTTTTGCAACGCGCCAACGTAACCCGATCTACGCGGATGGCGACATCAACACCTACCTTTTATTGTGTTGTCCCACAAATTACATGTTTACTTGGAGCAGGTGCTATTTCTGTTTTGATTCCCAAATAAGATCATCACACCTTGAATTTTTTTAAGTGAAAGTAAGTCTGAAGAATAAATAAATTGTAATCTATTTCTTTGTTCATATGTGTAAATTTATATCAAAACATTTAAGTTTTGTATGAACTGAACAAGTAATTAAATTCAACTAAATTTGGAGACTTTCCAATTAAATTCCAAATCAATCTGTTTTTATTTTTATCAAATGTTTTGTCAAACCATAGGATGTAGCTAGATTAATTTGTAAGTTGTGACCATTTCCACTTTTGCAGATTTTTTATTTAAAAACTTCAATCTGATCTCCTCTTAACCTCCTTGTCTCTAGAGTTGTTAAACCACATTCTTTCAGGCGTTCTTCATAACTAAGGTCTCTAAGTTCTGGAATCATTTTAGTTGCTCTCCTTTGTATGCGTTCAAGCGTATCTATATCCTTCTTACGATATGGTCTCCATGCTTGTATACAGTATTCTAAATGAGGTCTAACTATTGCTTTATATAGAGGTATAATTAACTTTTTTCCCTTGTATGTTATGTTTCTTCTAATCAATCCAAGAATTTGATTACCCTTTGAAGCTGCAATACCACACTGCTCTGAAACTTTCATATCAGCGCTTATTGTAACTCCTAAGTCCTTTTCTTTTACAGTAGTACCAAGAACAGTAGCTCCCATTTTATAGTTTACATTCAAATTCCCATGTCCTGTATGTAGGCATTTACATTTCCCAAAATTGAACAGCATCTGCCATTTCTCAGACCATTTCACTAATCTGTCTAGATCGTTTTGTAAATGTTGTTTATCACCATCAGTATTAACCTTTCTAAACAGTTTTGTGTCGTCCGCAAATTTCAGTACGTTACTTGTTATACTCTCGTCCAAGTCATTGATATAAATTAAGAATAATATAGGTCCTAATACTGATCCTTGAGGTACCCCACTCAAAACCGATTTCCAATTTGAAACTTCGCCATCTACTACAACTCGTTGTCTTTTGTCAGTCAGCCATTGTTCTATCCAGTCAGTTATGCTATCCCCGATACCATGGGCTTTTAATTTAAGTAGCAATCTTTGATGTGGCACTTTGTCAAAAGCTTTTTGAAAATCTAAGTAGATAATATCTACTGGCGATCCCTCGTCTATCCACTTAGTGATTTCTTCCAAAAACATAACATATTTGTTAAGCATGACCTCGCTTTAAGGAATCCATGTTGAGATGAATTTAATAATTTATGCTTAACGAGGAAGTCCACCATATGGTCTTTAATTAACCTATATATATATATATATATATATATATATATATATATATATATATATATATATATATATATATATATATATATATATATATATATATATATATATATATATATATGTATGTATGTATATATATATGTATATATATATTATATATATATATATATATATAATATAGATAATATCTACTGGCGATCCCTCGTCTATCCACTTAGTGATTTCTTCCAAAAAAACATAACATATTTGTTAAGCATGACCTCGCTTTTAGGAATTCATGTTGAGATGTATTTAATAATTTATGCTTAACAAGGAAGTCCACCATATGGTCTTTAATTAACCTTTCTAATAATTTACAACAAAAAAACTGACGTTAAGCTCACTGGTCTGTAATTATCTGACTTATTTCTCGAACCCTTTTTAAATAATGGTATGGTGTTTGCTTCTTTCCATTCAGACGGAACAACTCCTTCTTTTATCAACAAGTGGAACACTCTTGCAAGTCTTACGTACAATTGCTGTAGATTTTGTTTTATTCAACCATAATTTCAACGTACTATAGATACGGAGACCACTAACCGATTGAACCTGCGAGATCGGTGTTTTCCCTATCTCATCGACACAGCCCCGATCGTATAAACACAAGAAGCGATGACGTAGCACGCATAGCGAGATCGGGATCAGGAAGGGAGCCGAGATCGGTGCGCTTGCGAAAACCTTCTATCATGGACTGCCGATCACCCCGCCGAAGCTGCATGACAATGCGAGCCGCTGACCGCTGAACCATTTCCAAACTTTTGCATTCACTGGTGGTAAGAGAGTCGAGACAGATGATAATAGGCGCTGCGACATAATATTATGTTCGATACTTGAGATGCCATCAACAGGCGAGTGTCAATGACGAATCCGAGATCTCGGGTAACGGCGGGTGTGTCGGCGAACTAGCCACAGATGTAGACGCGGCTAAAAGTAATATTAGTTCGCAGACTTGATGAACGGATAACAATGGCTTCTGATTTTGTTCTCATTCATGACGACTCCGTTGTCATACAGCCATGTTTTCATTTTGTCGCTAGACACGGTATGCAGTATCATTGTTATGCTGATGACACTCAAATCTACCTCACAGAAATTAATCCATTGTGGCGGCACTGAAGAAGGTGGAATTGTGTATAGCGGAAGTGGCTGCATGGTTGACCAAAAAGCTGTCAAAACTTAACAGTGAGAAATCTGAGGCGATCGTCTTCTTCCCAACGAAGCAACGTGACAGTCTGCCTGCCGACGTATACGTTACAACGTGACAGTCTGCCTGCCGACGTCATCGAATTCAACCTTCATCGTGTGTGCGCAATTTGGGTGTGCAATTTGATAGCAACCTGAACATGGAACACCAGATTGCCAACTCTGTGAAAAGTTGCTACTATCAGATAAGAAATATTGGGCGAATTCGGCCACATCTGACCGAAGAATCATGCAAGACACGTTTTCACGCACTAGTGGCATCACGTTTAGATTATGGAAATGCACTTCTTTATTGTCTCCCACAGACGGCGCTGCAACGTTTACAAATGGCACACAACTGTGCTGCTCGCCTCATTACCCGTACAAGGAAATACGAACACATTACACCCGTGTTGCAGCGTTTACATTGGCTGCCTGTTCATTTGCGACCAACTTACAAAATGCTTTTGATTACCTATTGTGCATTAAATGGTCTGGCGCCGGACTACCTAGTTGAGTTAATTAGCTGCCGCCCCATTAAGATAACTACGATCTGCTTCGCTGGCAGCGCTTTTATTTGTACCGGCTTCACTGACTGTCACACATGGTGATCGCCGTTTCGCTGTTTGCTCAGCCGTTCTATGGAACAATTTAACACTTTCTCTGAGGACAGCGAAATCATTACAAGTGTTTAAGACACTTATAAAAACTCACCTTTTTAAACAAGCTTGTTTACAACTAACCGATAAGTACATGTTATGTGCATTCATTAGATATCGTACATATTATTTTCTTACCATATTTAGTTTATTATTTTAACTTGTATTTTGAATTTGTTTAAAGTAGTTCTTAAGAAGTTTTTTTAATTGTATTTAGCGTTTTTATGGTTATATTCTGAGTCTTACTTGTATAAATGAATATATTTAAAGTAGTTTTTATATTTTTAGTATATTTAATTTGTTGGCAGTTTCATGATAATGTTTTACTTGTATTACAAACTATATTTAAAGTAGTGTTATAGAATATTTTAACATGGTTATTTGGTTAGCATTGTTTAGCATTTGTGTAGACTATTCTCAGTATAATTATTCTCTTAGCAATTTATGGCCTGTAAAATACTACTATGTATGTAAAGCGCCTGAGAGCAATCTCGATACATCAGGCGATATTATAAGTACTTTTAGTATTATTCCAGTATGCAGGCCTCCATCGAGAGCTTGCATGTGATCCGTTGGTAGTGACGTACAACTGAGTGTCGTCGGCATACAGGTGGTGTTGCATGTTGTGCTGGTGTAACAGTTTCGTTAAAGGAGCAATGTACGCATTAAAAAGTATCGGTCCAAGGACCGAGCCTTGCGGTACTCCATATTGCTCAAGACATATTACTACATACGCACATCCATAGGCACAACAAATAGTTTCATACACTGGTTACTGTCTACAGACAATTAGCCAGTGTTACTGACCCACCATAGTTGGTCAGCACTGTAGGTTTTAATCTAGCGACAACATGAATGGTTGGTGTACAACATTGAATATAATCGTCAATTTGTGCATTTTTTATTTAATAAAACATTGCTTAAAACGTCAATATCTCACACACACACACACACACACACACACAGCGCACCAGTAAACTACACCGTTACACGTTCGGTAATCGATAGTAAAGTATACAGTAAAGCAATAAAGTTCTCCGGATGGCATCACGCGCGCACCGTGACGTGGGTAAGTTTGGTGCACCAGCTCAAACGTTTGTTCTGTCGGTCAGACACTTTTCGAAGTAAAATTTGCATAGCCTCTGCCAATGATGGTTATATAAACTTTGTCGACAAAAATTAACTAATTAGTCTTATTCACAGCAATTCACAAACTCAGTTATAGAAAAACAGTTACGTTATAGCACCATTTCAGAGGTTTACTCTGACCTGAAACCAAATTTGTTTTGCTAAAAAGCATAATGCAAGCTAGCGATTGGCTAGGTAAAGCGAGTACGAATCAAATAGATCAACAATGCGGTGATTAATCAATACCCGACTACCGAAGAATGGCTTTAAACAACCGACATGCCACCACTGGAATAATTGCGCTATAACCCGGGCTACACATAGCGAAATATAACCCTGGTTACCTGCCAGTCTATATTGTTAATATACGTACAGCTGTATAATCAGTCAGTAGGAACGACTAAAGCAGTGTATAACAACCGCCTTCACATCACTACCACTACTAAAGCAGTTACACTGGCTTCATGTTACTTATCGAATTACTTTCAAGCTGTCTACTCTTACATATCGCGCTCTATCTACACAACAACCACCCTACTTGGCTAGTCTCCTGCATCTTTCAAATATCCCTAGGCAGCTCAGATCATCAATTTCACAACTTATTGTGCCTAAAACAAAACTTAACTTGGGCAAACGTGCTTTCTCTGTCATTGCGCCTAGGGTCTGGCATGAACTGCACATCATTTTGAAAACATTCACGATTATGCTTAATGATTGTTTTTGTTGCGCCTCTGAGCTCGGGTTCCTGAGTATATAGGCGCCATAAAAGTTAATTATTATTAATACGATACGATATTATAATAAACTTTACACACCCAATCGACACCTAATAATATGTAATAAAATTGATACATTCACAGACAACGGAGGTGTCGTTTACTCTCTATGTTGCGGCCCCTCATTCGAGAGAATGTTGCGACACACTCGGCGATTTAGTAGCAGAGGCATGCGAAAACGGTTTTGATATGGTATAATAAACCAACGCCAATGGTTCAACGAAGTGCTGTCTTTCTTATTCTAAAGTCTTTCTTATCTCTCATACAGCCTCTGTTAACAAAAACAGTTTACAAACTAAAGGAAGAAACGTATCAAAAACATTTCCTAAAACAACGTAAGAATACGGTTGTGCGTACCTAGAACCGACTGCCCAGAGATTCATACAGCTGTACCAAGTAAGCGGTACAATTCGAAAGTAAATTGTTATCATATTTAAACAAACAAAGAAAAGATGTTTCAACGTTAAGTAATATGATTCTCGGATATAATTCAGGCAAGACACTATCCACACGTCGCTGAATAATCAGTTACCACTGTTGTACTCGTGCCGCCTGAATAATCAGTTACCACTGTTGTACTCGTGCCGTCTGAATAATCAGTTACCACTGTTGTACTCGTGCCGTCTGAATAATCAGTTACCACTGCTGTACTCGTGCCGTCTGAATAATCAGTTACCACTGTTGTACTCGTGCCGTCTGAATAATCAGTTACCACTGTTGTACTCGTGCCGCCTGAATAATCAGTTACCACTGTTGTACTCGTGCCGTCTGAATAATCAGTTACCACTGCTGTACTCGTGCCGTCTGAATAATCAGTTACCACTGTTGTACTCGTGCCGTCTGAATAATCAGTTACCACTGTTGTACTCGTGCCGCCTGAATAATCAGTTACCACTGTTGTACTCGTGCCGTCTGAATAATCAGTTACCACTGTTGTACTCGTGCCGTCTGAATAATCAGTTACCACTGTTGTACTCGTGCCGTTACTAAGACCTTCACTATAACGCGAAGGACCAAATGTTGGATGTTGGTGTAATTATGCACTGTTTCTCGGCCAAAGCACAGCACATGTGGGTCACGTGGTGCGTTCATTGGTTGTCATTGTTGGTTGTGCTCACGTTCACACGATGCCAGGTGTTGTTGAGAAAACCTCGCAGATTCCAGATGCCCGATATCGAATCTGGCTGCACGTTGTGGAAGGAGTCAATGGCCTTGCACATGATCTCAACTTTATCCGAGTTCTCCAGCACGGGCACCTTGATCTCCCACAGCGTCCACGTCCACGTACGGTAAGGCGTCTGTTCGTGGGCGTATAGGTCGGCCGAGTGCCAGGTCTTTCCGCCATCCGCCGATACATCCACGCGCAGGATGCTGTTGCCACCGCCGCTGAACGCATATCCTTTCACGCTGATTTCACCGTCGACCGGCTGCAGCACCTCCCCAGGCTCCGGCTCGCACACCACCGAATTCACGGGGCTCTCGTAGATTGGCGGCGCGTTGCGGAAGTCGAAGTAGCCGGTGTGCGGCGTCGGTGGTGAGCTCTTGTAGTCTTTTGTTTGCCAGAATGACAAGGTTTCGTCTGCGTCAGCGAAGATGCGCCCCAGCCACTTCACGCTCCTCGCGCCGATGACACCCGGAACGACGGCACGGAGCGGGTAGCCATGGTCTCTCGGGAGTTCCTTGCCGTTCATCTCGTAAGCGAGTAGGACGTCACCCATCGGATTGGCTGCCTTTTCTATCGGGATAGACACGATGTACGGTTCCTTGGCAATGTCTTGATCAAGACCCTCAAAGTGGATGTGCTTCACATCCACGTCTTCTTCCACGTACCCAGCTTGCAAAAGGACGTCCCGCAGACGTGCCCCGCCCCACGTCGCATTGCTGATGCTGGCCACTCCTGAAGTCGAGCCAGACACGTTCTTGTGCTCCGACATCTCCGCCCGCCGGTTGCCCGCACACTGGAGCGTCGCCATCACCGTGTGCTTCTTGAACTTGGTACGTAAGTCTTCCATACTCAGCTTGATGGCTGGTTTTGAGGCGATCTGTATCTCCAACTCGTAGTTGTCGACGTTGACTTCGGGTACGGGCAGGTGATTGCGGATGTAGAAGTGTGAGGTTGGCGTGATGAAGTTCTTGATGAGAGAATGCGGCAGCGGTTCGCCATCGAATGGTTTCAGGCTGTTCACGCGGAACACGGGAGCACGCATTGGTTCCTTCTCGTACGGATCGTGCGTGCTCCGGTTGGCCAGACGCTTCCGATCGGCCAACTCTATCTGCCCAATCTTCATCGAGTCGAGGATCTCCTTCACTTCGCCCTTGTGATGAACCGTGTAGAGGTCCCAGAAAGGTTCGATGGAGTGGCCCGCCGCAAGCAGGATCTTGTCTCCTCCTGGATGCGTGTCGACGAACTCTGTGATATCGTAGACGTCGGAGCCGTAGGTAACCCAGATGCCCGTCTCTATGTTGTTGTGTTCGACGACATCCTCGATCGCGTACTGGGGCAAACTGGCGGTGACTGTCGCTGCTCCACTTCGCCTCAACTGATCGTAACCAAGCACGCCTACAAATCACACGCGTATATTAGAGAACGTCGATACAGTCATTAATATGACGAAATTAAATATCTTCACAAATTCCGACAGCGAAATGTTAATTTCGTCACAACCATGGACGTACGCACGCCTATTCTGACAGTAACTAAATATTCATGTGCATTATATATGCTAGAACTATATGCCTATGGCAAGTGAAGCTAGGTAGCTTAAGTGAATCCGGGCATATGTAATTTTAATGATACATGCGGTGAAATCGTGTTGTGTTGCTTCATTTGTTGTAACGTGTTTGCTTTCATTTCCCTTCACTTTTAGAACTAGAGTAACAATGCACATGAATACTGAACAGCACAAAACAAAAAAGCCAGAGTAAAACCCTATAAGCTCCCCCTGAATGTCAACAAAATACGAAAAGCATTATAGAACAATTGCACCGCATAGTATCTGAAATAATACTGGGATGCAATTAAGAAGTGGATCAGATATTTACAAATTTGCATGATAGATTTAGTTTAAGAAATTAGAAAAGCTATAGTATCTGAAAAACATGTTATTAAAAAGTATATTAGTTCTTCACAAGCTCATTTCTTACATTTAGTTAGTGTAAAAAGCCATGCATTAGTACTGCATGTCAACAATATAAACTTTGCAGTTTCAACTAAGTGCTATTTTTCTCTAAACAAATTAACCGTCATCAAATACTATTGTAAAAACTGGCGCTTCTAACAAGAGGAATATCTTGTATTTAATGTCCTCCGTCATTTCCAGTATCTCGTGGTGTAAATTTCTTTGATGCCAATCTGTGCCTCTTGCTCTGGAGCGTCCTCCCCATCTTTCTTTGTTATTCTTCCTTGCATTATTAGTATTTCCAAGTTATCTTCATCTGTAATGGTGAGGTGGCTACAAATTAATGCCCCCGTCCAACGAGCAGTACGTTCTACGTTCTACTTACATATGTACTGTCCACTTGATCCATGACAAAGCAATTATGTCCAGCAATAAAAATTAATCTAATGACACAGTCTTTCATTGTACAGGACAATAGACAACCCGGATGGTTCATTTGAATTATAATTCAGTGTGTTTTATAGCGAATGTTCTTTTGCTGAATCATCACAGTTGTTTTTTTTATAGATATTTTAGTATCTCAGTCTTCTCAACTGATTCCCTAGTTTTATACTTGGGTTGTGTCATCAACAAAATCTAGATCATTCAGGTTCTGTCAATACATTCTCATTATCTTCTGATTAGATGAGCCTTTTTAAAGAATGTTCTTGAGCTGTTGATGATCCAATATTTACGTGCTGACCGATTTTCCACTTACTCATCTCATATTACCTTATTTCACTTCATAATAGCTAGCCTGCTCTTCAGATAAATCTCACAACTATATTATAGCAAAATAAAATTTAATAATTATATAGATTTGTACTTTGTTTGCTTGACATGTGAGTGCAATATACATCAAGGACAATTAGACAAGCATTACTTCCGAACACTGCCTTGCCACCTGTTGTGAGAATACATTAAACTTGAACTAGCATTGGCTGGTCTTCTTGGTAAATGAACCAGCACTCCTGGTATGCCACTGGAAGAGATCAAGCTATGGTAGCAATTATCTGGCTGTGCACTAATGGTATATATTTGCTTCAACCAGCAAATTTGCTGAAAAATTACATTATCATGATACATGGAATTGAATGTTATGTTTGCTGGCAGCTTCCTCCTTTGCTGTAAATATAATGACTCACTACTGGTGGCTGCAGCCAAGCTTTTGTACATTCCCACTTTCAAAGAAAATAATCTCAATTAGAATTGGCAAAATATCAAAATTATAAAGCTAAATACTTTAGTTAATTTACAATTGTCAATATTATGTGTTATCTGTATCCCCTGTCAATATTATGTGTTATCTGTATCCCCTGTAAATATGTACAGTTTGTTCCAATAATGAAAAAATTCTTGTCATTAGACAACCCGATTAAGGACACTATTTTACCTTATGCATAACACTTACCAGTTTACAAACAACAGCAATTAAGTTACTGGTACAATGTGTTGTATATGTGTATGTCTGGTGATATCAACAGTTCGGTTGGTGAAAACTTGTACATGGAGGCCACTATGGACGAACTCGGGATCTGGGACATTGTTTTCTGAATTTAAGTCAAATGGTGTATTCTGGTGCATTACAAATGTGTAATTACTGATAAAATAGTGACATTTGTGTACCAAGGTGTCACAACCCTAGAATGTGCGAGATGTCAGATGCATGAGAGGTTACATGTGTATTTGTGTATATAATTGTATGTCGATATCTTTGTTGTCAGGATAAAACTACCTGGACAAAATCCCGCTATATAATTACAGTATTTGTACTGCTAAAATTTCACCGAATTTGGAGTAATTATTATGCCTGTTATTTTGTTACACAGGACTTAACCATGTGTGAATTCTATGGGACATCTATTTTTACCAAATTAATGAGATTTTGATAAGGTGAAAAATTAAATGTACTATTTTGATATACGAGGGATTTTGTTTGGAGGGATTTCATCCTTGAACTATACACGTCATATATCATACGTCATGCCTGCCTCCACAGTCATGCCCTATACACGTCATATATCATACCTCATGCCTGCCTCCACAGTCATGCCCTATACACGTCATATATCATACCTCATGCCTGCCTCGACTGACCGTGACGTTAGAAATGTAGTGGGTGATACTTGCCTTAAAAGTGGTGCAATTAACAAAGGTAATATCCGTCAGCGACACATGGCATTATATCGGCACGCTTTCCTAGTTTGATATCATCTGCAATCTGGCTGAACAACTGCATTATTACAGTTCTGTGGCTCCGGCTTGTTTTCCTGCCGTCCCCGATTCTGGACACAACCTGTAGGGTTAGAATCCATATGTTCTGTGTTTAAAGAGATACTTTGAAAACATCATAGCCGACAGTGAAAGCTGGAATAGAGTGACGTTAGACAGGCTGCACACTCACCAAAATTTATCTACAGGTTTATACAAAACAAGTTTGCTGAAATTATAAGTTACGAAACCTCACAGAATTACAGTAGCGCTATGTACACATACATTGCTAGATATGTACTGCATTTGTTAGACGTCGTATAAACTAACATGGCATTAATAACCACCAAGTGTTTCACCGGATCTCATGAATAATAGGCTGAAACATTCCACATTACATCACACTCAGTAAATTTGACTTTCAGTCATACTCCATACCAACAAACAATAACTGCTATGACAACCATCATTCAAGCAGCATGACTTACCAACCAAAGGTACCATCGTGGCCACAATAGTCCAGAATCTATGGCCCCGGCCAGAGGATTTGTCCTCCTTTGGTCCCTCTAATGGCAACATATCTGAGGAAGATCCATCTGTGTTTGCAGCTCTAGTGTTTGTAGCTCTGCAGATAATCTCCCTCCTGTCAGCAGCTTGTTTGACCCGTGAAGTTAACAGGCCATGGTGGTTCACTGGTTGGTGTTGAACCTTGATGAGCCCATGAAGGTGTCGCATTGGCTGCCGCAACATCATCATCTTGTCTTTCCTCTCGTCTTCAAATCAAACCTGTTGAAAGCAAATGTTAGAAGTAAGACCTTATTTCGTAATAAGAATGTAATTAAGAAAACCTCTATGATAAGATTTTTTAACCAATCACAGACTGCCTACTAAATATTTGCAATTAACAAAACAACTGAAATGTTGTAACTTGTATACATGTATAGTCAACAGAGTCAAATCTGCTAGAAACACAAATCTGCTACACTTGAAATCTTGCTGCTGAATCTTGCAATGGAGATGTCACTGGGCTATTTTAACACATTTTCTGCTTGTGCGTACTCTCATAATGACCACGTGATAAATAATAGCCTTTTATGGATGCCATTTGACATAAAAGGTGAAATAATTGGCAAGACACACAAGAAATTACCTAAGGCACTGAACCTAATCAATTAACATCAAATTATACTTTGGTTGCATTATTTTGTATATGACAGTCTTGAAGTGGTTGTGTCAAAGTCAGACTCCAATACATATAAAAACATAAATCTGACCCTGCAAACTAATATTCATATCGGTAACATATATCTTCTATAAGGTTATGGAGCACATTATCTTAGGCAACATGTGGAACCATTTACATTTAACATATAACTGCATCCTTCACTTCCAATATCGATTGCAGTCAGGACTGGACAACAACACATGAGCTGATGCAATACTCCTTAACTTTGCCAAAGCCTTTGACAAAGTCCCTCACAACCGACTTCTATCTCAACTAACCTCTTACAGAATCACTAGAAATACACACAACTATATCAGAGCATTTCTACAAATTGTAAACAAATAATAACGTCTCTGTTAGTGGAGCCAAGTCAGACATCACAAATGTTACATCTGGTGTCCCACAGGGCTCAGTTCTATGACCAGTTCTCATCTTGCTCTACATAAGTAACATAAATGAAAACATAAAATCTACAGCTTAAATTTTTTGCAGTATTATATATTGTAAAATAACTTCCAAAACTTAACACGAAATTCTCAAAACTGATCTGATCCAACTCCAAATCAAACCGAAAATTTATAAGGCACCATTCCAACAGTTGCTCAAAGCACCACCATACGTTTTTAAAAACACGTGAATCTTAAAATATGTTTGTTTAAACAACTCATGGCACCTTACAACAGGTTCTAGAAACCAGGTGAGTCTTAAGATGTGATTTAAAATTAACATGTTGTTAATGCTAGTGTCGATGTTCTGATAAATGGCAAAAGGAATTTTTTATACCTTAATGTGTTCACCTACCAATTACAAATAATTGGTAACCCCAGAATGCACCAATATTATTTTTTGACAGCCACTTTCTAAAGTATCTAGCCAGGTTTCAAATTAACCTGGTCAAACCACGTCACTGAAATAGCCTCAGTCTTTGAAAGTCCTAGGCATGATTGAAAGAACTCTAGGTCCGTAGATCAGAAGTACAAGAAACAACCTACAACATGTTAATTTGTGTTCTGCTGGCAGATTTGTAAAAAAATTATCAGACGAAAAAACCAACCAATCAGATTTAATAATCGCCCTTGGATGGCAAACCCTTGAATGGCAGAACATTATCAGATAATCTATAACCTACAAAATTCTAAACATTATCGAGATCAGCCCAGAGGCATCCGCAGGCTTTTTTCTAGAGGGGAGCAAAAAATCTGCTGTCTGATTTCAACCAGAAATCTTTACGCTTACCAAAATGTCTACTTTCAGTGAACAATAATGATATAATTGTATAAAACGAATTAACAAATATAGTAGATGATCTAGGCCTACTTAACACAAATAGTAAACAGTCTATTCGCCATAAAAAACCTAAATTTTACAAACATCCAGATCCAGGGGGCATGTGCCCCCCTTGCCCGAGTTGCCCCCCCTGGATGCCCATGGATCAGCCCCATCCAAGACTACTAATCTGATTGTGAAATGTGTTAGTCCCACTTCAGGTGCCGCATAAATGCAGTACTGTAGCCTATTTCACCCGAGCCGAGGCTGAGCTATTTGAATAAGGGTCCCAGGAAAACTCAAGACGTTATATCAAGAAGTCATTACAAAACTTCCATTCACCACTCCTATTCACCTCGTTCATATATAAAAACAACCAAAGACACACCAATGTTAATGAAGGGAACTATATCTAGACTATGTCATATGACTTGAAGGTCCAAATTCCAAAAGTACAACAAAACCAGTAATCTTGCCAATTCAATAATCATACATTAATTCAATAATCACACATATTTATTCCAAAGCAACAAATAAGTAAATAAAGTAAATTATGAATATTTTGGATACATAATATCTAGTGCAAATTGCATGTTGATTGTCAGCATCACTTACTTTCTGAATAACACAGATTGATGAAAAGCCAGTATACTATTTAGAACATGAGACTATTGGAATATATTAAATTTCACATACAAAATATGGGGTAGTTTACTTTATATGTGTAAAAGCCAGGTGTTATGTATCTCAGAAAATGGCATATGACTAAAATAATTTGCCAAGAATTGTGATTTTTCACCAGCAACAAGTTAGTCATGTATACGGTACATCTAAATTTGGGTTTCATAAAAATTCAGCCACTCCTACTCCATGCCTTATGATGTGTTGATCATATTTGATGAATTACTGCTGAAATGCTAAAAAAAATCAGTATACAGAGACTTTAATTGATATTACCTGTAATCAGCTATTGAGAATAGTAGATCGTTCTGCTTGCCAGTAGAGCTATCCGGTTGTGGTCATTGGTTCTTTAGCTGATGTAGGTTCTCAAATCTTGGTCTACAGTAAAAATTGCTTGCTAGAATAAGCATCCTACAAATGATAAGTTCATGAGGCCTGTGTGTGCTCAGGTCTTCTACTCACTCTAGATGTATTCTGTAATCAAATAACATGATTTCTTCTTCTCATACGTACCTTTATGTTCTGGCTGAACACCTTCTCTCCATGCATCACTGTTTTAGGCCATGGCACAAACTGACCCCAAGCAGGTGTGGTGGCACAGTAACTGGCTAGAAATACTGTTGGAGTAATGTCCTCTCAAATGAGCTCCCCAGTAGCCGTTTTGATAACATTGGTAAACAAAGACTTGAAGTGACATCCAAGTCGACTTTTATGTTAGCTCATTAGTGGGCCATACATAGAACACTAATACAGCTTCTGCAGACTGCTCTTCAATCTGTTATTGTGTCTATAGGTCATTAGTGGAAAAGATAATTAGTAGAAACATTCATTAGTAGAACATTGTAAAAACAGTTTCCGTAGTGTGTTGTTCAATCTGTGTAAACCAAATGAAAACTCAACAATCACAACATAACAACTGTGTAACTGACCATGAACCACACAATACAACACAACAATTTGTACTAAGTTTTAGAGGTTGACATTTTATTACAAACCTAAAACACTACAACATATCACAAAAAATTTGTGAAGTTGTATGCTCATGCATAATGTTACACTGGTTGAAAACCTGCATCGATTGGCTTGCCCATCGATTAAGTTCATACTTGGCCAGATCAAATTTCACACTACAAAATGTTGGTACACACGATTTAGTTGGGACATTAGGACTGCTATTTTGGAATTGATTTAGGTAAGCTTGTGTTCTGTGGAATTGACCCTTAGGTCAATTGCAATTAATGTAATGGTAGGAAGACTTGTGTTCCCTTTTGCTTCAATTACAATTAACAGTGTGGGGTTCTGTAGTTTTTATTAGGAGCTGCGACTGATTTGACCGATTGAGTCACTGGCCTTTTGGTGAGGTATTAGTGAAAAAAAAAATTATTTTCAATTATAAGTTTGAATACAAGAACAGTACGTACAAAATATACATTTGTAAAAATTATACGAGTATATTTAGGTAAGAAAATATCTATATATCTATAAAAACCTATGAAAACAAGGTTTTCCTAGTAAACCACTGTCGTAATATTCTTAACTGTACTTACAAATGGTTCTGTTTTAGTAACTCTTCTAGGCCAAAATATATGAGTTGTTTCCCTTTAATGATATTATATTCTGCAACCCTTGCAATTAGAATTATTGTAGTGTAGTTTATGTTGTTATTTATTTAATTATGTTCATAGCAGCAGCCTTGCACTTGCTCCACATCATTTGCAGACCCAGTGTGAGTGAAGTAGGCCATCCAGGATAAGTGTAGGTTGGTAGGTCAGTCAGTCAGTCGATATATGGTAAACTCATTCATTCATATTGTTAACAGCATGATTCCAATATGAATCAGATATAAAAAGACTCTTAGATGAGTACTTTTAGATATGAGTTACTATCTGTGGCTTACATGGGGTGGGAGGTACTTTAAGTATCTTAAGGTATCTTTCTTGGGGTATTGACATAACCCCTTCCCGACTGACATAAGAGATAACCCCTCACTTGTTTCGAGGAGGGAGGTCAAGTCTTCACATTTGGATAAGGCCCTTTATGTTTAAACATTTCTGATGTACCAGTTGAGTCATTTGTGAGTATGCTGTACGTTATCTAGCTACAGTACATCTATGCGTAGACTAATATTTTCAAATGGCTGTTAATTTAAGTTGAGGCTAATCATGGCTTCAGGAAATCTCTGTTTAAAGTAAACATTTGGGGCTGGTGACTTAACAAGATTTGTCATCCAAGCCAAAGGCCCAGATGGCAAGTGGACAAGGAAGCCATTGGCTTATTGAGAGTCCAACAATGTTCATCTACTTATAAATAACCCGCCCTCCTGAGATATGTGTCAACTTTGTTTTTAAACATATTCACGCTGCTAGCAGTTACACAATCTGTAGACAATTTGTTCCATTAATTTATTGTCCTCTGTGAAAACGAGTGCTTCCTGATGTCCAATTTACATTGATCCTTTACTAATTTTACCTCATGTCCTCTAGTTCTGCTATCCATCTTGAATGAGAAAAACACATTTCTATCAATATTTTCATACCCATTCAATATCTTAAAAACTTCAATCTGATCTCCTCTTAACCTCTAGAGTTGTTAAACCACATTCTTTCTGGCGTTCTTCATAACTAAGGTCTCTCAGTTCTGGAATCATTTTAGTTGCTCTCCTTTGTATGCGTTCAAGCGTATCTATATTATTCTTACGATATGGTCTCCAAGCTTGTATACAGTATTCTAAATGAGGTCTAACTATTGCTTTATAAACAGGTATAATTAGCTTTTTCCCTTGTATGTTGTTTCTTCTAATCAATCCAAGAATTTGATTACCCTTTGAAGCTGCAATACCACACTGCTCTGAAACTTTCATATCAGCGCTTATTGTAACTCCTAAGTCCTTTTCTTTTACAGTAGTACCCAGAACTGTATCTCCCATTTTATAGTTTACATCCAAGTTCCCAAGTCCTGTATGTAGGCATTTACATTTCCCAAAATTGAACAACATCTGCCATTTCCCAGACCATTTCACTAATCTGTCTAGATCATTTTGTAAATGTTGTTTATCACCATCAGTATTAACCTTTCTAAACAGTTTTGTGTCATCTGCAAATTCCAATACGTTACTTGTTATACTGTCGTCCAAGTCATTGATATATATTAAGAATAATATAAGTCCTAATACTGATCCTTGAGGTACCCCACTCAAAACCGATTTCCAATTTGAAAATTCTCCATCTACTACAACTCGTTGTCTTCTGTCAGTCAGCCATTGTTCTATCCAGTCAGTTATGCTATCCCCGATACCATAGGCTTTTAATTTTAGTAGCAATCTTTGATGTGGCACTTGCAGCCAAGTGGACCTATAGGGGGCATCTATAATGTATTCGTGTGTACATATAACTGTTGATGGGGAGATATAGAGAAAGGTATAGTTTCAGTTTGAGATATTTTTACAGTGCCAACATAAATAAATAGTATGCCAGTTCTAGTTAGGCATAAAAATAGTGTATTCATATTTAAATGTTAGTGTGTAAAGGGCAAACCTAATGAATTAGTATAAAACACTGCATATATAACAATTGGTGCATAGAAAGTATGTATATAGTTGCCTCGTTTTGTTAATTTAGTGGTTCAATATACGAGGAAACCCCACACCTGCAAATCTTCAGTCACAACAAACCTTTCAAAAAAAAAAATTAGTTTTTAACATGTATTTACAACTTCTAAAACATGATCAAATGCCCCATGAACAAATGTCTTAGCATGTAAATACTGTATGAGCAATTTTTTAACAAAGTTACAAAACACATTCCTAGTGCAAGTCTTGTGATTTTAGAACTGTTCTAAATGACATATGAAAACATTTCTACCAACACATGATTTAGTTGAATTAAAATTAATTGAAGAATTTGGAGGTTAATTTAATTTAATTGACCTGAAGAATGTGTGAGGTTAATTTAATTTAATTGGAGAATTTCTGAGTTAATTGTAATAATTTAATTGGAGAATTTCTGAGTTAATTGTAATTTTAAGTGAAACCAAAGGCAAATTTGGGGCTTTAGCATCTATAAGAGTACTTGAAAACTAACCATTTGCAACTATAATAAAATATCATGCAAGTGGTTAACTAAATATACCTCGTTGAACACCGAAAATCTGTTTTTGCTCATTTGTTCAGAATCTTACGTCAAGAGTGCTGACTAGGTTTCCCACAACTCCAACTTTAAACACCTGATCATAGGTGTAGATGATTTTAGTCACATACTTGCCAGTATGTTTGGACATGCTGTTTGCATCTAAAATCAACTTATTTGGCAAGATAGTCCAGTCAGTGATTGAACCTCCTCGCATTCCGATTTGACAGTTCTCTTAATTTGCGTGTTGTTGAAGGTTGTTGTCGAGGTACATGTTGGAAGGTTGTATGTACCACTTGAGGCTTTAACAACAACTCTCTACACTTCGCTGAATGATGCTTACATCCGAATGCTGCACAGTACGGCATTGTAATAATTTTTGCTGCGCGTAAATCCAATATAAAAGCAAATGAAACTGTAACCGCACACCTCAACCACGTTAAAAATACACGCGATACACACATCCTATATATGCCACAGCCGTTTAGAACCTTTAGAACATATTCCAAGTTAACCACTTATGTGATATTCCTGATTATAGTTGCAAATGGTTAGTTTTTAGGCACTCATATAAGGGCAAAGGCCTATAACATTGCTTTTGGTTTCACTTTAATGAATTAACTTTTCAAGTTAATTGTCCCATGCCTGGGTCTGGTTCATGACATAATTCACTCATTGTCAGAGTACTGAAATTGACTTTATTAGTTCCAGTAGAGTCAAAACTATTGTATTATTATATATGTATAATAGTACATAAAAGTAAGCCCACATTTCCTGGTGTGTCAGTTTAGACGTTGCAGTCCCCAAAAGTTCTGGTGCCAAATTTCCGGTGGCCAAATGTCACCCATTCATTTATACACATTTTGCAAGGGAATATCTCCTACTTAAAATAATGTTTTTCTTTGCACCAGTGGCAAAGATTCACCTACACGCCATGGACAAATTCAATAAACAACTTCTGTCGTGTTCGCAGTCTGTTACATAATGTGGATTGTTATTTGCAGGATTTTGAAGCTATATATCATGAGAATTGCAAAAAGCAAGCACTTGGCATCAGTATGTCAAGTTTTCTTTCTCTTAAACAAAAGAGATAATTATTTATAATTTATGTCATTCAGTTGCAAAGCTAACCTTTTCCTTGAGGCATTTCTCGTTTCTAGGAGTGTTATTTAATGATAAAACACCTTTTGAATACGGATAACTTTGCAACTGATCATTTGCATGCTTTTCGTAGTCGGCGTCCAAGTCAGCGGGGCATACTACATTGTCGACGTGCCAGTGATTCAGCCGAGAAACATCCCCACGGAGCGCGGACGTCAACAATAAGACAAGCAGGCGGTCGTCTCCGGGAAAGGTCAGTCCGGAATCGGTGACCGCAAATAATTAACCGAGTACAGTCGTTTTAAACAGTTCTCAACGTTACCTGTATTAGCTGATATATGACACTCTTACACTGACCTTCTCGATACAACGTACTGGATCGGTGTGATTATTTAGTCGTAGGATATTCTCACAAGAATCCTGCTCAGCATCAGATATCTCCTCTCACGCTCGTGTTTCTATGATCATTTGTCATTCGGTACAGACTGTCCTTGACCTTGGTCAGTATCCAGATATGTCAGTTCTGCTTACGTTGGCTATATGCAGTTTGATAAATATTATATTTCTCAAAAACATAGATGTTTATATCGTATTTGTATTACCACACGTTGGAAAAGAGCACGTGATTGCACCATTAAAGTGATTATTCAGTATCGAAGCGCACTTCCGGGAATCAGAAAACGTGGCTGTCACGCACTCCATATTAGATGGATCTGACCTTTAAACATGTCAGTATGAAGATAGTACTAGATACATGCATTGCAAGAACTAGATATATGCATTGCATGTATGCATACTAGTGCACTGCACGGGCTGGGCTTTGAGTCCAAGCCCGGCCCGCAGCCCACGGGCCGGACAGGGCCTCTACAAAGCAATAATTATACCACATTTGGAATATTGTATACAAGCAGGGAGGCCGTATCGTAAGAAGGACTTAGACAAGCTAGAAAGAATACAAAGAAGAGCAACTAAAATGATTCCAGAATTGAGAGACCTTAGTTACGAAAGTCGCTTATTACAATGTGGTTTGACAATACATGAGACTATAGAGCTAGGAGACCAAATAGAAGTGTTTAAAATAGTGAACGGTTATGAGGATGTTGATAGGAATATGTTCTTCAAACTTAAAGAAGGCAGTAGAACCAGAGGAAACAAAGCAGCATTAGTTAAGGAGCAGTGTAGGTTGGACATGAGAAAGTACTCTTTCTCACAGAGGGTGATAAATGAATGGAACAAACTGGATATGTTTAAAAATAGAATTGACAGATATATGTTAAGAGCGGGCTACACATAGATGATAAAATTGGACTCTCGGTAAGCCAATGGCTTCCTTGTCCAGTTGCCATCAGGAACTTGTTGTTTGGGATTTAACAAGATTTAACAAGATTTGCCATCCAAGCCAAAGGCCCAGATGGCAAGTGGACAAGGAAGCCATTGGCTTATCGAGAGTCCAACAATGTTCACCTACTTATAACCCGCCCTTCTGATATATGTGTCAACCTTGTTTTTAAACATATTCACGCTGCTAGCAGTTACACAATCTGTAGACAGTTTGTTCCATTCATTTACTGTCCTCTGTGAGAACGAGTGCTTCCTGATGTCCAATCTACATTGATCCTTTACTAATTTTACCTCATGTCCTCTAGTTCTGCTATCCTTCTTGAGTGAGAAAAACATATTTCTATCAATATTTTCATACCCATTCAATATCTTAAAAACTTCAATCTGATCTCCTCTTAACCTCCTTGTCTCTAGAGTTGTTAAACCACATTCTTTCAGGCGTTCTTCATAACTAAGGTCTCTAAGTTCTGGAATCATTTTAGTTGCTCTCCTTTGTATGCGTTCAAGCGTATCTATATCCTTCTTACGATATGGTATCCATGCTTGTATACAGTATTCTAAATGAGGTCTAACTATTGCTTTATAAAGAGGTATAATTAACTTTTTCCCTTGTATGTTATGTTTCTTCTAATCAATCCAAGAATTTGATTACCCTTTGAAGCTGCAATACCACACTGCTCTGAAACTTTCATATCAGCGCTTATTGTAACTCCTAAGTCCTTTTCTTTTACAGTAGTACCAAGAACAGTAGCTCCCATTTTATAGTTTACATTCAAGTTCCCATGTCCTGTATGTAGGCATTTACATTTCCCAAAATTGAACAGCATCTGCCATTTCTCAGACCATTTCACTAATCTGTCTAGATCGTTTTGTAAATGTTGTTTATCACCATCAGTATTAACCTTTCTAAACAGTTTTGTGTCGTCCGCAAATTTCAGTACGTTACTTGTTATACTGTCGTCCAAGTCATTGATATAAATTAAGAATAATATAGGTCCTAATACTGATCCTTGAGGTACCCCACTCAAAACCGATTTCCAATTTGAAACTTCGCCATCTACTACAACTCGTTGTCTTCTGTCAGTCAGCCATTGTTCTATCCAGTCAGTTATGCTATCCCCGATACCATGGGCTTTTAATTTAAGTAGCAATCTTTGATGTGGCACTTTGTCAAAAGCTTTCTGAAAATCTAAGTAGATAATATCTACTGGCGATCCCTCGTCTATCCACTTAGTGATTTCTTCCAAAAACATAACACATTTGTTAAGCATGACCTCGCTTTAAGGAATCCATGTTGAGATGAATTTAATAATTTATGCTTAACGAGGAAGTCCACCATATGGTCTTTAATTAACCTTTCTAATAATTTACAAATCACTGACGTTAAACTCACTGGTCTGTAATTCTCTGACTTATTTCTCGAACCCTTTTTAAATAATGGTATGATGTTTGCTTCTTTCCATTCAAACGGAACAACTCCCTCTTTTAATGACAAGTTGAATACTCTTGCAAGTGGTATACTGATTTGATCTACTGTTTCCATTAGTAATTTTGGAGGAATCCCATCCACTCCCGGTGATTTGTTATCCTTCATTGCCTTTATTTTCCTAGCTACCAATTCTGGAGTTACAACTAACGGTCCTAAATAGTCAGATTTAGTCCCCTGAAATTTAGCATCAGCAACTGGTAATGAACTAATATCTTCTTTTGTAAACACTGAACTGAAGTAACCATTTAGGTCTTCCGCCATTAAAAACCCTGTGATATTATATTTCCAGCACTGTCTTCTAGAGGTCCAACCTTGTCTTGTACGTTTTGTTTACTCCTGACATATGCATAAAAACTCTTGCTGTCAGTTTTTATGTTACATGCCAGTTTTTGCTCATAGCTTCTTTTAGATTGTCTGATTTCAGTTGTAGCTGCATTAAGTGCCTCTTTGTATTTTGCATAGTCTTCTTCCTTTCTGGTACGCCTATAAACCCTCCACATAGTTTGTTTTAGCATTATTTTTCTAATTGCCTCTTTTGACACGTGTTTCTTTCTACACCGTTTTCCTTGTTTTCGGAAGGGAACAAATTTATCAATGATACTCTCAATTTCATATTTTAGAATATTCCAACATTCAATTGCAGTCTTATTCATCAGCATGTTATTCCAATCTAGCTGTGCTAAGTATTTTCTCATATCTTTGTAGTTACCTTTGTAGAAGTTTCTCTTGTACGTTTTCTTATTTTTACTTTCTGATTTTACATTGATGTCAAAATGTATTTGATTATGGTCACTATTACCCAATGGTTCAAATATTTTTACATTGTCCACTAATTCTTTTTGTGATGACAAAACTATATCTAATACATTTTCTCCCTGGTTGGTTCTAGTACGTGCTGAGTAAGAAAGCTATCCTGGATTAAACATAGAAATTGTTGATCCTCAATCCCTGTGCTCTCTAGAGAATTCCATTGTATGTGTCCATGGTTAAAATCTCCCATTATGATACATTCCCCTTTACTAACTTCCTTTATAGCGTTTTTTATTTTTGTGTTGTCCTCTTCGTTTATGTTTGGACTTCGGTAAACTAATCCAACAGTTAATTTTGAATTTCCTGAAACAATTTTGCACCAAACAGCTTCATCGCAATCTGCTTCCCTTTCTAGTTTCATTTCATAAGCCTGAATAGATTCTTTAACATATAAAATAACTCCCCGCCCCTTCTTCCTATTCGATCTTTCCTAAACATTACGTATCCTGTCAGTCCTAATTCAGCATCTGTTATATCTATGTTGGCCCATGATTCAGTTATACCAATTATGTGAGGGTCAATATCTTCTACCATAATGTTTAATTCGTTTTTCTTATTTACTATGCTCCTTGCATTTAAACATACGCATCTATAACCTTTTTCAGAGATGTTTTTCGGATGATTTGATATTGGTTTATCTGTGCTAGTGGTCTCTTGTTCTGCTTGAGACACCTCTAGGTAACCCCCTGCACTTCTAGTTTAAAGAATGTTTACTTCCAAAAATATTTGTCATTGTACCCAAGTCGCTATCTACTGCTGCTGAAAGTTTGTCCGCGAATACTGCCGCCCCTTTCCACTTAAATGAAGCCCATCCTTCATGTACATATCACCCTCCCAACAAAACTTTCCCATAAATCCACAAATCCAACTTCCTCTTCCCTACACAGCCTCTGGACTAACATGTTAATTGCCATCCCCGACAATTTCGATATTTATGACCCCTCCTGCCCATCACAGGTAAAATCCCTGACAGTATTACCTGCTCAACCCGCGTCTGTTTTAGTGTTCTGACCAACTGCCTATATTTCCTAACTATGGCAGTTGTACCCTCCCTCTCTACGTTATTTGTCCCTACATGTACTAAAACAGATCCACCCTTACCCGAGCCTACGATGTTTTTTACCCTCTCAGTTATCGCCTCTATTTTGGCTCCAGGCAAGCAGATCACCACATCATCTCCCTTGTTTAAGACTCTGTCGGTCTTCCTAACTATCGAATCCCCCACAAACACCCTCGCTCTCTTCCTCACCCCCTCTATCACTGCTGCAGAATAACTCTTCCTTTCGATCCCCTCCATCACATTCTGTCCTGACCCCTTCCCTTCCGTCTCCCCCACTCCCTTCTCCTTCCCTCCTGTCTCCCCTACTCCCCTCTCCTTCACTCCGGTTGTTTTCCCTCCCGTCTCCCCCACTCCCTTCTCCTTCCCTCCTGTCTCCGCTACTCCCCTCTCCTTCACCCCGGTTGTCTTCCCTCCCGTCTCCCCACTCCCTTCTCCTTCCCTCCTGTCTCCCCTACTCCCTCTCCTTCACCCCGGTTGTCTTCCCTCCCGTTCCTTTCCTTCCCGTCTCCTTACGTCCTGTCTCCCTATGACCTGTCACCTTCCCTCCTCTCAGCTTCCTCCCAGGCTGAGGTGAGCTCTCCTAGCATCTCTTGTGTCTTTCCCCACTTTATCGTCTACTGTTCCCTCACCGGAACTACTGGCACAACTCCCCTGATCCCTTCCCACCATTGCCACAACGAGCAGTCTCAGCTCTTTCAACTCCACCTCTATTTCCTTCATCCTTGCGCATCCCCTACACTCAAAATTAAAACTATCTGCCTGGACCTCAGCCCAGGACTTTTCGCACCCAGACTTGACGAAATCTACCCAGTTACTACAACTGCCACAAATTACGTGCCTTGTGGCCTTTAACTGTCGTTTGCACGGGGCCATCATACAATTTAGTTTTAATTAGTGTGCTACGTTAGCCTTGAATAAGGCTGTTTTTGTGATCAAAAGAACACTTTAGGCTAAAAATCCTGCCGCCTAGCGAATACGGAGAACACTGTGTAACAAAACAACGAAGTGAGTGTGTACTAATTTACGCTAAAGTCCTGCTGTTAATTCCTTTTTACCGAAAACGTTGACTACCACTATGTCATATATTACCTTATGTATGTAATTTAAGTAAATAAATCACTTTATCTTATATATATATATATTAGCTAATGTAAACGATAGCTCGATGCACGGGTTGAATGACTTGTAAACAAG
The DNA here is from genome assembly GCA_033239005.1 of Lamellibrachia satsuma. NCBI lineage: Eukaryota > Metazoa > Annelida > Polychaeta > Sabellida > Siboglinidae > Lamellibrachia > Lamellibrachia satsuma. The sequence continues at coordinate 2,303,225 of BSQZ01000008.1, read as the reverse complement.
ATGGCAATCTTGTTAAAAAAAATTGGGAGCCGGACCTGGGCCTACATAGTGCAGGCCCGGGCTGAAAAAATATTAAACACATCGGGCTTAGGCCGGGCCTATTGTGAACGGGCCGGGCCGGGCCTACCTTGTATGGAATTATGAATGACACCAGTGCTTTATATATTGGAATGTAGTTTATCCTCTTTTCAACAATGGGATAATTTTAATAATGTGCATTCTTTTAATAGAGACATTTCATATATAATAGCAATGCATAGTATTGCATACACAGTACACACATTACACAGTACATATTACTACTACATAGTACATACAGGATACAGATGTTACAGATGCATACTTTTTGCATGAATGTAGCCTTTTGCATAGATCTAATGGCCCCACAAGTTCACTTGGCTGGAAGTAGCCAGCCCCAAATGTTTACTTAGACATATTTGCAGAGGCAGTCAAGTCATAATTAACCATCAATGTATCACCCTTTGACCCTACTAGTGGACATTCTATTGTCATCCCTCCAAATCTTGCCTGACTGACTGACCTGCCCGCTGGCAACTGCCCGCTGCCCACCCCAGTTGGTATTTTTCAACTGTATTAACTAGTGACTACTGTTTAGTGTCTACAATTCCCGCAGTACTGATTCGTTCACACTTGTACTAATTCACAATTTTGAACCTGATCTGTGTCAGGCTAGTGACGGCAGGCCTGCTGGAAATGCCACTGTCAGTGGGTGACATTTAATTGAAATATAAATTAATACCAAATTAACTGCCCTTACTGGTAACATTAATTAATTAAATTAAGTTAACTTAGTTGAGCTAATTCAATTAACAACTTAGATTAGTATAAAATGTCTCCACCTTCCAATAACAAACAAAACCAAACACAGCACACATAAGTATTCACTTTTTTAGCCACTTATATCTCGGAGTACAATTAGATTCCAAACTATTCTGGGCAAATAACGTCACTGGCACAGCTTCAAAATGTTCGAAAGGCATACAGTAAGGAAGCTGATTGTGTGCGGTCACTGCTTATGCAGTGTGAAGCATGACCGGGACAGTTTTCACACACCAAAACAACTCAACTTTGACTAACATTGAACAATGAATGACTACTCAGTGTTCCATACATCCACCCCCAGTTAGACCAGCTACTGGCAGATAAAGCAGACAAGTGAAATCACGCCCATTGCTGGATAAAATAAAATGAATGCAAAACCCTCTCCATACTCACTTCTCTGTAGACAGGTTTAATTTATTTCCATGGACTAATTTCAATTAACCTATTTCCACTGGCTAGTTGCCATGAACCTATTTCCACTGGATAGCTGCCATGAACCTATTTCCACTGGATAGTTACCATGAACTTATTTCCATGAACTACAGACTTGCTTCTAAACTAAATTTCAGAGACCCACATCTCCAGACTCGGTTTCACAAGCTTACTTCAGTCTCATTTCTAGATTCATTCATCCACAGACTGCCTTCCAGACTCACATCCACAGACTGCCTTCCAGACTCACATCCACAGACTGCCTTCCAGACTCACATCCACAGACTGCCTTCCAGACTCACATCCACAGACTGCCTTCCAGACTCACATCCACAGACTGCCTTCCAGACTCACATCCACAGACTGCCTTCCAGACTCACATCCACAGACTGCCTTCCAGACTCACATCCACAGACTGCCTTCCAGACTCACACCCACAGACTGCCTTCCAGACTCACACCCACAGACTGCCTTCCAGACTCATACCGACAGAGTGACACCCCTACACGTGTTACCACTTCTATACATGATTCACCATGCACGGACTAACTACAGACACCCGCTTCAAGAAACACGCGAACAAAGCAGCAAGAGAGTGATCCGGAAAAACGTGTTTGGTGACGACTCGACATTTATATGTATCTCACATAGATCTATGAGCTCAAATGGAAGAAGAAGACATTGCCAGAGCTCGTTGACGCAATGATAGCAATCATAGCAGGTATAGTTGGACAGGAACTACACACCTGTGAACATCAATGAAAACCTACTTAATTGTCGCCTGGGTGCACGGCTTTTGATCAATGATGATTTTTTCCCATAAATCCGCCCGGCGACTTAGCACATGATTATATACGGGTCATGATTAATACTCCGCCCTAGCGTCTGCAACTGGCAACACCTATAATACCTGTTTAGCAGGGGTTGTTTATGTTTACCCACATGAACCAATATTGTTTTTAAAAAAGTTGTACTGCATGTACGAAAAGTATATACACGTACATGCATGCAAACATGCATTTTGTCCAAACACAAACATATCTTGGTTGAGTGAAACAACGCTGATTTATCAACAGTAAAAAGGGAGGAGAACGTGAAAACTGTTGACATACACTGCTAGTATGCGCGGATAGGGCACACCATATCCACAAATACTTTTAGCAACGATAGATAAATTAAGAAGAGTAGCCGGTGTCGTGGGTATAATAATGAACCTAGCGGACGCAGCCTATATGCACTAATGATAGGCATACATAGGAAACATAGGACAGTGGCAGTTATCTAGAACTATGAGAGGAGTCTGTATAACTGGGGGTGGCGCAGCTGAGAAGAAATAATATCCTACTTTATGATCTACGGGCATACAACGATAGGGCTCAAAGAACAGCCATCTGATGACAGGTAAAATGTTTGTTTGGTAATATTTGGCGATCAAAATTACTCGTGTGTGTACATTTGATGTATTATTTTTTGATAGTCTTTTATGAGTCGTTTTGAGCCATTTACAATATGGCACAACACCTCATTTACAGCCTTTCCTTACTTGAATTATTTTATAAAGTTACGGCTTTGATGATTACAGCTAGTTGCCAACTGTTGAGTGACTTTGAATGCTATAACAATTCATTGCCCTTCAATGTCACGCTTGATATATGCTTATTATAAAAAAATAATATAATATTGAGTACATGATATTGAGTACATGATATTGAGTACATGATATTGAGTACATGATATTGAGTACATGATATTCATTCGAACTCCCTCTATCACTTTAAAAAGCCGAGGTTGCGAGGTAGATGGAAAATTGTCCCCTCCCAAATAAACAACGTGGGGTTCATTTTTTTATAACCATTCAGTAAATTACGGTTAATGCTAATTATAAGAATAATATTATTTAAATAATACTCATTTATTTCAAAAGCCGAAGTTAGGAGGTACTTGGAAAGAGGGGGTACATTTTCCACGGCCACTGAGAACGGACCCTCCCCATATAAACAACGTAAGAACAGCATGGCGCCGTGGAAGGTACATATATGGGGATACATTTATTATAGCCAGTGAGTCAATTACAATAAATCATAAAACACGAGGGTAGGAAGTACACATTCCACGCCCACTGAGAACGGACCCCTCCCATATTTTCGAAATTGCATTTCCACACCCGGGATCCAATTCCATTACTGAATATCTAACTGCTCCTGACCGTTTGATATGAAGTTAATCTACTCACCCAACTTGGCATATATATATATATATATATATATATATATATATATATATATATATATATATATATATATATATATATATGCCAAGTTGGTAAACGTACATCCTATTATATATATATATATATATATATATATATATATATATATATATATATATATATATATATATATACAAACGTACATCACGCCCGGGGTCCATTTACCACGACTGAATATGGACCCCCCGTCCAAATTCCACAATGGTAAATGGACCCCGGGTCCATCTTCACGGGGTCCATTTACAATACGACACCGGTAATGTCAACTCCCCGCCGCGCCGCCTCTGCTACACGTTCGGCACTCGTAAGTAAAACGCTGACGTGCTAAGAACGTCCGTCTGAGGTCTGAACATAATGTATCTTATGACAAGGTCGTTGCTAGGGTTGAGCTTCAACACGCACGCACGCACGCACGCACGCACGGACGTACGCACGCACAGTTAAGAATACAATTGTCTTGATATGTTTTACAATGGAAATGCCCACCCCGATGAAATTACGATATTATCGTGCGGTATTGATTTATTCGCGCTGAAGGCGTGTTCCAGTGCAGTATTGATCGATTCGAGCAAGATATACGGCGACGACAAACCAGGCAACTTAAAACGGATCAGTCGTGCACTGTGTACGCGGGCCGCAACTCGACTAAACTCGCTGACCCGCACGCACGCGCCACTTGCAACTCAACTTTAGCTATGTATGGTCTACGTCTGGAATTACACGCGACAATGATCTATTTTTTACTGCAGAATGTTAGCGTAGATGCTTTCGATGCGTCTATTCTCCCGGGGTATCACTCCGACGATACGTGGGTATCTATGTTAGTTGGGATTTATACATTGAAATTATACTCCTTTCAGAGAAATAATTTCTGGAATTATACCCCTTTAGTGCATATAATAGAACTCGTCTAAAGTGGCCACACGTTTTCGCGGGAATAATCGTCCAAAAGCCCGGAGTCTGTGCTGTAGCAAATATGCATTAGTGCGGGAATTGGGGCGGGGAGGCTGGACAGTTGCCTTAGGGCAGATTGAGCAGTTGCCCTGTGGCCTCCCCAAAACATTGGGGCCACCACAACACTTTTTTGGTCATGCCCCCCAAGGACCACAATGGAAATAAGTTCTTACACTTTCTTGTGTCATCCTTATATTTTAATGTACGTTTGTACTTTCTTGTGTCATCCTTATATTTTAATGTACGTTTGTATGCACACTTAATTGATGTATATACAATTAAGTCTAATTTTTATATTGAATAAATAAATCAAAAACCTTCGGGATCAAACAAATGTACACGAATAACGTGGTCTTTCACTAAATTTAGTGTAATCGATCACTGACATGCTCTTGGTCAGTTGTATTTCATTTATGTATCTGCAGGCACGTACTCTGAAATAAATTGATCTTGCAGGTTTGTGTTCTAAATGGTAAAATTCCGTGTTGTGCTGTAAAGTCCACATTGTAATAGGCATGCAGGGTGGGGGTATTATGTTAGGATGACCGGCCAATCACTGTCCAGGGCCTCCACAGTCCTAAATCCGGCCTTGGATTTTTTCAACATTGGGGACAATCATTACATTCATCTAGGATTTTTAAGAAACCACAAAAAGAGTGTGCGATGTACGGTTCATGAAAAACCCGACAATGACATTTAGTTATTTGAGCGCATCTCCTTACCCCATATAGCGACAGCCTCGGTCAGTGATATCCACATGAGATCGGCACCTGCTGTTTGTAGACGTGTGCAGGATATAGACGTGCCCTGTTAGACTGCCCCTGGTCCAACTGGCAAACACACTCGTGTAATCCTAACACACCTGGAGCTAGCGTGTTACAGTCCAGCCAATCAGAGCAGGCGGTCGTCATCGGTGTCTTACAATTAGGTGTACGTATTAGTTACTCCGCAGGGGGACGTCCAGACGGGTTTGTCATCCTTACGGATGCACTATAAACATAATTATGCACGTGGGTGTGTCTCTGGGTTGGGTGGGGGTAACAAAATAATAAAAGATTTGGCAATAGTATCATCCAAAGCAACAAGCTGCAGTCAGTAGGTTATGCGGACAATAAACCGAATCGTTTATTGAGGCTCAGCAGTTGTTTTATATGTTCAAAAATTCATTAACCCCAAATCAGAGCTATCATGTCCATTTTTACAGATAACGTCGATTATATGTGCTTAGATGTGCACTGATTGAGACCGTTCTTCAGCAATACATGGAGTGGGGCATTTTTACCATTCAAACAAATGCTTCAATTGCCCTCCCCTCCTCAAGATCCCTCTTGCGTTGTCTTTCCTATCTGGTTATGTTGATCACATTTAGTCAGAGACGTTAATTTGGATGGTTTCTAAGAAACAATCTTCAGAGACTGAAGCGTGAATAAATATGGTCACAGTATGTTAAAGTATGGGATTATGACAGCACAGAGGCACTGAAAGGTAGCTTTGAATCGACTGATTGGCAGTCTTACATTCACTTCTGTGAAGACTCGGTGATAAAATAAAAGACGGTGCAGATTTTTTCCAACAACAAACCATGGGTTATCAAAGAGTTAAAAGGTATTTTGAATGAAAAGAAACAGACATTTCTGGTTGGCGACACCAGTAAAATGAAAGAGCTGGACAAAGTCTTCAGAAGTAAAATTAACAAAATTACAATACAAAGTGGAACACAAACTGTTGTGTGGCAATGCAAAAAGTGCTTGGCAGGGTCTCAATACAATGATGGGTAGAACACAGCCACCAACACCATTAGCATCAGATAACCCTTTTCCCTTGGCAAATGAAATGAACAAGTTTTATGCCCGGTTTGGTACTCAGGATTGCCATGCAGAATGTGATCATTTGTGCCTGCCACTTGTATCTAGTCATGTTGTAATTGAAGAGGCTGATATTGTGAGACGTACCAGATGGTCTGCGAGGTCGTGTGTTGAAAGTTGGTGCCGAGCAGCTGGGCCCGTTTTTCACTCGTCTATTTCAGCTGCTTTTAGATAATCATGTTATGCCTTGTTCATGGAAGATGTCAACTATCATTCCAGTGCATAAAATTCCAGGTGCTATTCACATGAAAGATTTTCGCCCTGTGGCACTTACCTCTGTTGTTGCCTAATGCACGGAGAGGATTGTTTGCGCTCAGCTGACTACGTCTGTGGCCGATCGTATAGACCCGTTACCGTTCGCCTATAGGGCTAGAAGAGGTGTCGATGATGCAACTCCGACTCTTGTAGATCTCATTGCTAGTCATTTAGAAAAAGCTGGTACTTCTGTCAGAGTTCTTTTTCATGGATATGTCCGCTGCTTTTCAAACTATTCAGCATCATGCTTTGATACAGAGACTTTCAGGCTTAGACGTAAATTCTGATCTTGTTTTGTGGATAAGGCAGTTTCTGTGCGATCGGCCACAGCGTGTCAGTCTGAATGCCCGCATGTTGGTCAAACCTATATTGTCTGATGAGATTGTTGTGAACACTGGAGCCCCTCAAGGGTGCGTTCTCTCTCTACCTTTCTCACTGTACCTCTCTACCTTTCTCACTGTATACTGTATACAAATTATATCAGATGTCATGCCCCATTTCTCACCCTTCTGTAATATGCTGATGACATGGCTTTTGTGGGTTGTCTGAAAGATGAGTTTTCCATTTCTCAACTCTTTCTTCAGATTGACGTATTGAACAATACAATGTTAAATGTCATTTTTTAAATGTAGGGAAAACCAAGGAGCTTGTTCTTGGCAACAACTGGGAGAGAGGGAGAGAGGCAAGAAGGTCAGTATTGATAGACCAGAGAGAGGTGGAGATGGTTGACGGTTTCAAATACTTCGGTACTATTATTGCTAAGAAACTGACTTTCAATGAACACGCTGACATGGTGTACAAAAAATCACAGCAACGTCTCTTTTTACTTAGCAAATTCAAAAGCTTTTAAGTCATCCCACATGTCCTTCAACTTGTGTACAGAGGTATTGTTGAGAGTGTACTGTCATTCAACATCATAACTTGGTTTGGACATCTTACTGTCAAACAAAAGACAAAACTGGGCCGTGTTGTTAACATAAGTAGTAAACTCATTGGTCAGCAACAACGACAGCTGTCTACTCTGCATGATTCTGCCCTTGCCAGGAAGGCATTTCACTGATCCTGTCCATCCACTTAAATTAACATTTCAGAAACTTCCATCTGGCAGGCGTATTAAAGTTCCTCTTGCACGAAAGAATGTATGTAAGAACTCATTTGTACCTAGTACTAGTGCTGTTGCTGTCGTGAATGATGCACTCAAGTGACGTGTCAGAAGAGCTGCTGTTTGTGTGTGTTTGTGTGTGTGGGGTGGTGGAGACAATGCACGTTTATATTTAATTCATTGCTTTAATCTGTACCAAGCATTATTTGTATAATTTCTTATCACTGTATGTTTTTGACAATGCATGTATTGTAGTACTAGTGCCCTTCTGTGACGTTCTGAGATAAGCTTCCACTTGATAATTGTTAGTCCTGTTTGCATGCTCGGTAAACATTTACACTTAGCCAAGTCTCTGTTTATGTTGTATAGCTAGTTTTCTTTTTAACATATTCTTATGTGTTATTTATAGATATTTTACTCGTAAACTTCACAACATGTGTGTAAACTTCACAACATGTGTGTAAACTTTACAACATGTGTGTAAACTTTACAACATGTGTGTGCAATAATATTGGGTGTTTGTGTATGTATTTTATTTTGTATAATTGACAGAGCTAATTAATTAATTAATGGATGAGTATGAAGAAAATGTTCTGTTTTAATACATACATACATACACACATATATATATATATATATATATATATATATATATATATATATATATATATATATATATATATATATATATATATATATATATATATATATATATATATATATATATATATATTGAAGCATAGTGTTATCATTGTGCGTGGTTTATGTCAGAACAACTGACCAATGCATCTTGGGACCCTACCGGACGCCAGGGACTATCCCTACCAAGGGCCTGGGGAATGAAAGCTGACCAATTAAAAGGCCGATACGAAGCGCAGCCGAACGACAACCTACCAGCAGATCGCCGTCGTCGAGAATCTATTCACTCGCCCCCGGCAGCGCCGGTTTCTGTGGACTTCTTCGAAAACATCACAACATCGGAATCGACTACGCATACGGACTCTGAAACGAGTCCAGCCGTGGAACATTGTCGCTGGGATGTTGGACTCCCAGCCAACTGGTCAACAGCTTCATTCCGTAGGCGCATCGAGGAACGCGGCATAAAATTGCCTACTGGCATCAAGAAAGCACAGCTTGTGCGATTTTACAAGGATAACTTCCACACAAACGAGGGGGACGAGACCACTTACAAGATATTGAATGGGTATGAAAATATTGATAGAAATATAGTTTTGAACTAGAGGACATGAGGTAAATTTAGCAAAGGATCAGTGTAGATTGGATATCAGGAAGTACTCAATCTCACAAAGGACAATAAATGAATGGAACAAATTGTCTACGGATTGTATAACCGCTAGCAGCGTGAATATGTTTAAAAACAAGTTGGAGACATATCTCAGGAGGGCGGGTTATACGCAGACGAACACTGATGGACCCTCGATAAGCCAATGGCTTCCTTGTCCACTTGCCATCTGGGCCGTTGGCTTGGATGGCAAACCTTTTTAAATCTTGTTAAAATCAACCTACGCCTGACGCTAGTGCCAGCGCTGTCCGCACGAGGCCGCCAACGTCACCACCGGTAATTATGTGTGAAGTATGGGACCGTCGTTAGTAGTTCGATGCTGATGAGGCCATTGTGGTAGGCATTGCTTCGCGGATTAATGGCACCGCTTTCTATGAATACCACCGATAATTTTCTGCCCGAGCAGCCGCGCTTATCCAACAGCAGAACGTTAAAGTAGACTGGTGGGTCCGAGACAATGGTCTGTTTTGTTCGCTGTTTGTCGGACAGAAAGCAAACGTGTGTTCGCTGTGTGGCAGTGTAGCTCACTTGAGCAGCTTCTGTCCCCTTCTTGCCAACCATAAAACACACAACCACCAATTCCCCCGAGGTAAAGTCACTGGCATGCAAAACGACTTTAAGGGTAGGCCCAGTGTTAGTGTAGGCCAGAGAGAAGTTTGTAATAACTACAATTCAGAGCGCGGCTGCTTGAGGCAGAATTGTAGGTTTCTGCACTCGAGCCTGGTTTGCAGGGCACCACATGCCAGTGTATCCTGCCCAACCAGGCCAGATGGTTGGAACATGTCCGATAGACACCGAACGAAGACACCCCACAACACCACTAGATCGACACAGTGACTAGTAAAAACAGACACCAATGACGGGCAGACTGTGACTCCTACGCAAAACAGCAAAAAAGGGGACGAACACACTTGGCAGCCAGACTGTGACACCTAACCCACTGACATAGATAGACTGGAGGGGGAGCTAGTGGGGCACCCCGATAAGGCCTTTATGACAAGTTTGATCACAGGTTTAACTTCTTTACTGGGATTAGTGAGCCACCAATGGCCAGTTTGGAATGTCATGGGCGTAGGAGCCGGTCCGGCCGTACCGGCCATGGACGGACCACTTTTCTCTAGGACTCAAAAATGCCCTGGCAACCAGCCACAATGCGTAAAAAAATAAACAATGGTTCACAGCTAAAACTTTCCGTGCCTTCTATTTATATAATTAAACAGGTCTATGCTTGCCTTCATTAGCAATTACTGAAACTACAAATTAGCACGCGATCGTATGCTGACGATTTGTATAGCTAATGTTTTAAGAAATCGGTAATAAAATTACATTCAACAGTCATCTGAGCTAGCCTATCGTCGGCCCGCCGTAGAAGTTTTAGAAATCGAAGGATCAGCGCCGTCAATCATGCATCAAGTGAATTCTCCGCGGGCGAAACTAGATTCCCGCCCGCGATCGCTTCCCACCGAAAGACCGCGTCGTCTGCATCCTTGCGCCGTAGTATATGAATTAGCGTTTTGTAGCCAAAATGCTGACTAGAATTATAGTAGAAAAAGAAAAATTAGGGAAAGGAGGAAAATGGCCGTTGGTTCGAAGTCAATACGACCTCTCTTCGTTCCTGTCTAAGTTACTGAGCTAACTAATATTACGCGTAATTAAATACAGATGTTCAGACCGAGTATATCTCTAAAATGTAATGTTGAACCATGAGGCATGACTGAGGTTGCCTATACTAGGTATTAATATAACTATGACCATGTTGAAAACATCTGTTTAAACAATAATTGTATTAAACCTGCGTAAGCTAAGGCCTAGGCAAAGTTAATCGCCATACAATTTTTTCTATCTGACTGTTGCTGTTGTAAGGCGAAGTTCTCGCTCGGCTAAAACGTAAGTATTTTCATGAAACGTGAAACCTTACAAAAACGCCATAAACAAAGCAATAAACACGTCTTTCGTGTCTGTATGCATTCTTACATGTATATCACTAAAGTTACCTGACAATAACCATGTAAAAGTGTGAAATTACTACATTTTTGTTAGAATGCATGTGCTTGTCAACATTTGTATAACCGGATGTTGTTGTGAGCGAGATTACCAAACGGGATTCTCGTATATCTATATAAGGTCACGCTAAGAATTACCGTCTGCTGGCCATAGAGTTACACCATTAATCATCCCCCTATAAACTACTAACTTACTAACGGGTGTTTTATTTATGTCTGTGCTGCTGGCCCACTCTGGCCTCATTCTACACGAAATCGCGTTTGACCATGTGACCCAAAGGCAACATCACGTGCACAGTATGGCGGCTAATTGTGAAATGTTTTCTATGTCACCGATAAAAGTACTCATAAGTAATTATTTGGAGCACATATTTCTTTAGTTTCTTGAAGCCCAAGTGTTGGTTGTATGTCACAGAATACACATGTGAAACAGTTAGTGCGTACCGGTTTTAAAACTGAAGTTATTAGTTCCGTAGCCATTTGGCTACGGAAAGCCCAAATCGGCGCTTACATAAATCCCGCCGCGGACGCCCGCCCCAGAGACCAAGAGTGGGGCGGACGAGCCTGCCTAGCTAAGACCGATTTACACGAGCGGTGTTTGCGCGGAAGAGCGACAAGTCTAGACACTGGTCACTGCGTCTGCAATCTAGTCTAACTACTTCGGGGAAATGTCACGGCGGACGCCAACCCCATTAACGCGTAGAACAAATAAACGCAGCCTTAACTGCTGCATTGTTTCGCCCAGTAACGCGTACATTGTAATATTACAAGATTATAATTTGAGGAAATTCAAATCAGACAAATACAGACGGAGTTCGTCCGCGATTGCGCACGTGACGATTAGCGCAAAAATAATGTTAAACATCATGTCTACTTTTAATAAATGGCCCAGCAGCACAGGCGTATCCAGGTTGTTTCATTTGGGTGGTGGCAAAACCTCTCAGCACTATTTGCATTAAAAAACCTGCCGCTAAAATTAACACATTATATACTGGTGTTGCATGCATTGCCATTTGCCATTTGGCATTGGTCGTAGACATAGATATAGTTAACGGAATAAGCCGTTTTGCAAAAACACCGGATCAAACCTTTACGAAAAGTATCAATATTCTAAGTCACTAGCCGTTATTTAATCAATACAATGCAAACAAACTGTTAGAAAAGTTGCTTTAAAAGAAATACTTACAATTAATTCAACGAAAAACGCTGCGACTTCCGATGGTATCTCGCAAATTGGTCATGGCGGCTGTGAATAGCCTCGTTCTACGGTAAGACGCAGCGCATTGCTAAATCAACCGCACGGGGCCGTTCGTTAATTTTCCTGTGATTAATAGTATAATTAATTGCGTGTATTTTTGCTAAAAAATAAGGGAAATATGAAGTATGTTTCTCTCACCATCATCGATTTTTACGATTTGTGATGCGCTAGTGCTGCCACCTTTTGCACTAGATACTAAAAACGTCTCAAAAACTTGTTAACGTAAATTTTCTTCGATAATTTTTAATTAGTAGGACATTTATATTCTTAGTGAACAATATATCCGACTAATGGCGTATTTAATGTAATATTCAGTAAGATTTCAAGGCTTACGCTAAGGGGTTGACCAATTTGCGAGAGTGACCAAACCATGCAAGGTAAGTATACTAAAAGACCGGAGAACTGAATAAAATCACGCGCGCACCAAGCCCGCACGCGCAAACACACAAACACAAACGTTACCGCAATACACATTGTTTTAGTCCATTTATTAATAAAAAACACATTTGTTTATAAATAATTTAATTTAAAAAATCCATATGTAAATAATATTATATATGACGGCCAATTGTGTACTATATTATACTAACCCTAAGCTCATATAAGCTGCTGCTGCCACCATAGCTTAGGGTGGGGTCCCCCATTGTTAGTGTATTAGGGCCATAACCCGAACATGTATTGTGGGTTTGGCAGAACAAACTTCAATACATTTAAAAAACTCAAGCTTACCCTGTTTGCAGTGTGGGCCGAAACAAGTGTACTAAGTAACGATGCAATTACAAAAACATCCAGTGTCTCCTGTGTGTGTCAAATGTCATCAACATCGGAGTGGGTTGAGAACGTTGCTAGTAGATTTTATACGAAAGTTCATTATTCACGCGAAGCCTCAAGGGGCGTGTACATGGAAGGTTACCGAGTGACATCAAGGGGCGTGTACATGGAAGGTTACCGAGTGACATCAAGGGGCGTGTACATGGAAGGTTACCGAGTGACATCAAGGGGCGTGTACATGGAAGGTTGCCGAGTGACATCAAGGGGCGTGTACATGGAAGGTTACCGAGTGACATCAAGGGGCGTGTACATGGAAGGTTGCCGAGTGACATCAAGGGGCGTGTACATGGAAGGTTACCGAGTGACATCAAGGGGCGTGTACGTGGAAGGTTGCCGAGTGACATCAAGGGGCGTGTACATGGAAGGTTGCCGAGTGACATCAAGGGGCGTGTACGTGGAAGGTTACCGAGTGACATCAAGGGGCGTGTACATGGAAGGTTGCCGAATGACATCAAGGGGCGTGTACATGGAAGGTTACCGAGTGACATCAAGGGGCGTGTACATGGAAGGTTGCCGAGTGACATCAAGGGGCGTGTACATGGAAGGTTACCGGGTGACATCAAGGGGCGTGTACATGGAAGGTTGCCGAGTGACATCAAGGGGCGTGTACGTGGAAGGTTACCGAGTGACATCAAGGGGCGTGTACATGGAAGGTTGCCGAATGACATCAAGGGGCGTGTACATGGAAGGTTACCGAGTGACATCAAGGGGCGTGTACATGGAAGGTTACGGAATGACATCAACACTGAAAAAAAGATTAATTATACTTTTGTTGTATGATAACAACTTTTTAAAGTAAGATAAATGGAAGCTATATGTCCTAGTAATAATCTAGAGCTCAAATTCAAACCAGTGTCTTCGTTGAGTAATGGCGCCGATTGTTCAATATATTAATTATAAATTCACCGTGAATTTGTGCTCGCCGTATAAGGGTGAGATTACTTATATAACTATTTTGTAATTATGTAAAGTTGTTCGCGTGCTTCAGGTCCTGTTTGAACAAGCTGCCCCCATTTGCCCTTGCAATGATAGATGCTCAGCCCCTGATAAGTAAGATTTGTGTTTGTAGAACCAAAGACGTGACAAGTGATGCTGGTTCATGTACCTTCGAAGATGGGACGATTGGGAACATTGTTAAAATCTACGGCAACTTACCTTCTGGGTGAACATAAAAAAACGAACAGATTGCGGAATATCTGAACTGGAACGAGAAGAAAGAGACTCTGCTGATCTATTACGGGCCGTAAGTCGTGAAGTTACTGGAACGTGAAAGTGATTTCCTTAGCAGAAATGAAACAAACTGGCAGTTCCTGTTGGATAGAGATCTAGACAATCACTACGTTTCGATTTCTAGCCGGATTCAAGAGATGAAAAAGCCTGGTGAATATGCTGTGTACTTGGAGATCACGGGAGTGGCATTTATTATAAAGTCGCCTATTGAAGTTTATCAAGTGAGAGGTAATGACTTGCATCTTCTGGCTAGATTGCCAACAGAGACATACGGTACAAGAGAACCAGTGTGCAGTTCGTACACCATGGACACACATGTGCATGCTGTCATGTTGGGAGACACAGCTGATGATGACATCAAGAATTTACCCCTAGCACATGTGATCGATCCTTGCAGCCAGAGCAGCAGTTTGAGCAGCGACGAGGCAGCTACGTCACAGAGTAGGTTTCAGACATCTAGTGATCATGGAGCCACGATGGAGTTAACTTGTGATGTCGATACAGGAGCAGACAGTGACATAAGTCAGCAGGAACAACTGAATATAGCACAACTGAAAAGTTACCTACACCAGATGTTGGAATGACACCCTTCCAACCAAAAAAAGTCAAATTCCGTAAACGGTCGTTTAGAAAAACAAAGACTTTATACAGAGGCTTTCAAGCTGCCTGGTTTGATCGTTGGTCATGGCTTTACTATGACGCATCTCATGACAAGACATTCTGTCACGTTTGTGTTACAGCCTACAAACAGAATCTAATCGCATCGTCAGTACTAATAGAAAGAATGTGTTAAAGGTTCTGTCGAACGTACGATGTTTGGCAAGGCAAGGCCTCTCCACGGCGGACACACGATGTTTGGCAAGGCAAGGCCTCTCCACGGCGGACACACGATGTTTGGCAAGGCAAGGCCTCTCCATGGCGGACACACGATGTTTGGCAAGGCAAGGCCTCTCCACGGCGGACACACGATGTTTGTCAAGGCAAGGCCTCTCCACGGCGGACACACGATGTTTGGCAATGCAAGGCCTCTCCACGGCGGACACACGATGTTTGGCAAGGCAAGGCCTCTCCACGGCGGACACACGATGTTTGGCAAGGCAAGGCCTCTCCACGGCGGACACACGATGTTTGTCAAGGCAAGGCCTCTCCACGGCGGACACACGATGTTTGGCAAGGCAAGGCCTCTCCACGGCGGACACACGATGTTTGGCAAGGCAAGGCCTCTCCACGGCGGACACACGATGTTTGGCAAGGCAAGGCCTCTCCACGGCGGACACACGATGTTTGGCAAGGCAAGGCCTCTCCACGGCGGACACACGATGTTTGGCAAGGCAAGGCCTCTCCACGGCGGACACACGATGTTTGTCAAGGCAAGGCCTCTCCACGGCGGACACACGATGTTTGGCAAGGCAAGGCCTCTCCACGGCGGACACACGATGTTTGTCAAGGCAAGGCCTCTCCACGCGCGGACACAAGGGAATGGCTCTAATTTTACCCAGTTGTGAAGCTACGCGGTGAAGATGACCCCCGTTTGGAGCCATGACTTAAGAAAAAACAGACAAATAAACAAGTGCGGATATGCAAAATAACGTTGCAGATCATGGGCTTGACAAGTGATATATCGAACCACGAACAGCTTGTGATTTTCATAAGATGGGTAGACGATAAACTGGAGGCCCGCGAAAATGTCATTGGTCTTCAAAAATTAGAACACGCTGATGCATCTTCCATCACAGCCTTGATCAAAGATTGCTTAATACGAATGAATCTGTCCATACATAAAGCTAGAGGGCAATGCTACGATGGCTGCAATACAATGTCATGAGCGAAAATAGGCGTAGCCATACAAACGAAGAAATCTGAAAATCGGTGTTTATACTGTCACTGCTACGGACATTCTTTGAATCAGCCTTGCGCCGATTGTATCAGACGAGTAAAAATAATGAAAGAGGCATTAGATTTTTGTCTTTCATTTATGTTCTGTATTATTAAATTCCGAAATAAAACACTCACTCATAAATAGGAAGCTTTCTCAGATTGTCCTCCTTCAGGGCCACTATCGAAAGTGTATGACTTTATGAGCTGCTAACTGGCGGCTCTCAAAAGAACCTGAGAAGCTCGGCGAGAGCTAAACTAGAATGCTCAGGAAGTGTCCCGATGTCCATATTTCACCTTCATCCCTTAACCGGGACGGTCATACGGTTGCCAATTCGCGAGCTGTGTCTGTCTTCTGCTGTACGTAGTAGGGTCGGTAGGCTTTACTTGGTCCTTTCCTGTATGTTATCCAGCCAGTTTTACCTCTGGCGGCCACGTCTTCTCTTGCCCTCCAGGGTGCCTTGCAGGATGGTTTTCGAAATGGTGTGTCGGGTATTGTGACCAAACCAGGAGAGTGTTCGTCGTTTCACCGTTGCCAACAAGAGCTCTTGCTTTACAACAAGGGAGTCAATTAGCTGCCTCGCGTATTCGTTCGTTTTGTGTTCGGATGAGTCTCTTGCAGCATGACATGTGTTTTGTTTTATTCCACGAACGCTGACGAGGCCTGTGACATCGAAGAGCACTAAGATTTGTCCTGAAAGATGGTCGGAAAGCAGAACATCCACGATAAATTATTTGTGTTTTTCTTGTGTTACTCCGGAGTTACATGCACGGCCATCACCAAACAGGTCGAACAGCTAGGCGTGGAGTGGACTTCACGACCAAACATACGATGGTGCTGTGATTACGGCCGCGAATATGAATGATGTGCAGACCAATAACTAAAAAAACAACGTAGCACAATATGTAGCTCTTGTGAAACCGAGTTCATCCGATAACAAACGTCAGGTTTCCGAGTGAATTGTGATGGATGTCGCGATGGGGATGTAGACCTAATGGCATATGTACGGAACTCAGATTCAAATTAAGCTGAGGTTGGTCATATCATTTAATATACACATTTAAAGAACATCATACAAACCTTATTCTCGGAGAGTGAGAGGCAGTTCTCGGACGAAACAGGCTCGTCACATAGTGAGAACGATTCACATATTAATTACGCACACAAACAAGTTGCTGTTTGTACCGACGGAAGCGAAGTTTTCATCTACAATAAAGTTTGTCCTGATGTAACCTCAAGTTTTTGTTCAATAAAATGCGTCGAGGGTCATCACGTGACGGTCCGGTAACTCGTAGCGATCAGACTAACGTTGGATGTAGAAGATGCCGGACGCGTTTCGAACGCTCTGCCTGTTGTCATTGTTCGAGATCGTGCTAACGTCATCTGCTACCGAGGTTCGGACACGCAAATTTCCAGACAACATTCAAGACATACCGATGGGTGAAAGTGGAAGTTACGGGGTGATACAACTTCGTGGACGAAGCCGGGGCGACACAAGCCGGACCGCGAAGCCGAATTGTGAAGCTGAAGCCGCATGTCTACGTGATCACAGCGGTTCCAGAATCAAGTCTGGCGTCGCCGCGATATCTCGTACGCGACTAGGCACTGAGCATAAACATTTTCTCGTCGTTTTCAGTCGCAACATATGATTACATGTTTACCGGTGACGCATAAAGGCATTGCATGGTTGGTCGGGTGTCCTACTGTCAAGAATGCCCATCGGGAGGGATACCCACATTTCGGAGATACACTTTGTAAAACATTGCAAACATACATAATATTGCGTGCGTTTCACATAATCGTTTAATGGCGTCTGCAAGTAACCGGAAGTTACTTTAAACTGCGATTGCCTAACCATTGGTGGTCTTGCCTTCAGGTACATGTGTACTAAGGTTCGGCTTTTATTTCTTTACGCTGAGTTTTATGACAAGGAGTTATCTCCGGCTCAGGGGGGACTGGGAGCCTCCGGGGATATACACTATAGTTATCTCCGGCTCAGGGGGGACTGGGAGCCTCCGGGGATATACACTATAGTTATCTCCGGCTCAGGGGGGACTGGGAGCCTCCGGGGATATACACTATAGTGACTATATGGTATACCGTACGTTCATAAAATTTCCAGACTGAGGCTTGTCTGCACACCTCACACCAAACCGCGTTGTATTTAGTTTCAAAACTGTGTTCTGTTCTACAGTAGCATCTAACTGATATATCGAACACTTGAACCCGCGAATTGAACTCGTTTGCATCAGTAAGAAATGATAAACTAAAATGTTGCTTGTGCAGAATGTCATGTCATTGTATACATATATTGATATGTAGCTCACACCTACAGCAATATATGTACATCAGTGTGCTTATACGTTTTCGGAATGTGTGTTATTATTGTTGTCGTTGCACAACACGGGAACATTTACAATCTTCTCCTGCCATTTGTTTGGGGCATATCCGCGCAGGCGTATGTGGATATGCCTCAGTCACGTGCGGATATGTCCCAGTGCAGTATGCCAGTAAGTTTATTAGTAGATGTTATTAAAATATATATTTAATTTAGTTCGCCGGTATTTATACAGTCATTATTTGATATATGATATACGCCTTACGCCTATGGCGGATATTCATCAGCTAACCCATGTTTAATTATGAAGGGGGTGCAACTGGGAGGTTGGTCGTAAAAGTTGGTCTAAAAAATAGGTTGGAGGTGTAATTTTGAGGTGGGATGTGTTAAAGACAGTAAACTTATAACAGGACAGTTAATTTAATATCATTATTAATGTCTCTTGAAGTGTACAAATATTAATAATTATAATGTTGTTTATATTATGTGACTGTTTTCTTCGGGACAGGCATGTTGGAGTGGAGGGTTCAGTACTACACATATACAGTAGACATATGTGCGAATGGCGGATGTTATCAATTATCTTAATAATACATAAACAAGCTGTACAGTAAAGATATAACTGAGGTACATATACTACAAATAAGGCGCGTTAAGTGTTCCCATGTCTGCCACCAGGGAGCTACTAAACAACAGCGACGCCGCCCCGCTGCACTAAGTCCTAGAACGCTGTCGAAGCCACTGTGCGCTTGCAGCACTCTCTTATACCGCAACACTCAGTTAATAGATCTTATTAAACAAGTCAACTAGCATCAACTTGTATTATTTTTAAATGTCACACCCTGTTTAATCGTTAACTGAATAAAATACATGTATGTTTACCGTTATGGAATGACGATGTACTGAACTAATAGGCCTACGAATCGAAAAATAATAACCTGGGTTTGAGCAGCCGAAAACGTATATGAGTTAACTCACGCAGTATGTAAGCTGATTAAACATAGAAAACGACAATAGGCAGAATTAATAATCGTTTCACCTCGATTTTCAACTGATCTCGACCGAAGAATAGATTTATGACGCACCACTTAGCATCGATTCAACGTTTCGTATGCGGATGACGAATTCGTATTTTGGTTTAGCGTCGTTTAGATTGGAAGTATGCCATTTCATCCCAGTGTCATATTAGTACTGCATACTGCAGACTGTTTATATGATTGTTATGCGAGGCGTATTTGTGAATCTCGATTGCAATTTCAAACTGCCTAAGCCAAGCCAACATCGGCGATTGATGTCCGCGGCAACGTCAAACAAACGACAGGTTGACATTGTTCACCTGTTTCTTGGGAATTGTCAAAGCAATTCTAAGTAAGTTTAAAGGGGAACTGAAGCAATTTTGTGTTATGCCGTATATTTAAATATATATTATCTAACTATGTATTAATGGTGACAGATACCTGCTAATTTATGAGATAAACTGAAAAACTGATTTTGTTCGAGACAAAATGCATCACTGCGTATCGCCATCTTGTTGTCGAAGCGTGTGGTTTGAGTCGCGTATATCTAATAAAATTTTCGATTTTTTGCGATTTATTTCGTAAATAGGCATCCTGGAGCGAAAAAAGATATGGTTCTCTGTTATATAGAAGTGTTTACACACGTCAACAAAATAGCGTTTTTGTTCGCTCCAAATAAAAAAGTTTCAGAAATTACAACAAAACACGCAAAAAATCGTGGAAAACGCCACACTTCTCGAACACACGAGATGCTAACCAACGAGAACAGGCGATAACGGAATACCGGAACTATTTGTCACTTGTTGACAAGATAGATGCATCGCTTGTGACAGCTTTACCAGATCTGCTACTAGCGATTAGTGATTTACTGAACTTCCGTAATAGCTGTCTATCTTTGGAGAAATGGAAAGAGTCCAGTTCAACAGGCCACACGGAAACAACGGTTAACAGTCGTAAAGTGTCACCGAGTGTGCGAGTCACGCTCCAGACACCAGTCCAGGTCGGCTTCGCCTCTGAGGCTCTGTTGACGTTGGATTCATGAATATTGACGACAGCGCTTTCACTGTCAACGATTCCTGAATAGGTAATGTGATGTGGTGACCCTGTGGAAATTGCGTCCCGATGTCTACGCACGTTTATGTTGAGTCATCATGCTGCGCCGAAGAAGCTACTATGCCTAGGGCTAGGCCGTTTGGCATTTCTCCCGGCGGCAGAGCATCGGGGTCCACGACCAACAGCCTTATATCCGAATCCGCGATAGAACATTGTTTTTCCCATTACACACCGCGCTGTATGTCCGTCGCCATTTTGGAAATAAAATATTTCGAGGAAAAAATCACGAAACTAATGATTATTGTCCGCCAGCTTAGCAGGGACTGAAAACTAAGATATCCTGTCCGCTGTCCGCGTTCACCAGGTGTCCCCTCATCAGAGGGACATTAACATGGTAAAACAGTCCGTACATTGAGAAAGTGTCCCGTCATAGCAGGTGTCCGCTCATCGGAGGGTCCGTTGACGGCAAGTACTACTGACATAGTCTAGATATTTTTATAAACTCAAGATAGAAATGAATATATATATATATATATATATATATATATATATATATATATATATATATATATATATATATATATATACACATATTGCTTTTTTTAAATTAATTTTATACTTTCTGTCAATCGATAAAATGTCACCACATGCACGTGACGTTGATGCAAACATACATGGGCGAATGTCACTAAACGCTGGTCGCTGATGCCGATGATAATTCGACTGGAGAAACACGGACAAGCTACAGTGTGCGCGCATACGTGTATGTGAACAGGACAGTACAACGGTAGATTGAACACAAGAAACGTCATGATGGCACGATTTAAGTTTTATTTTGGATTATTACAAAACCTATAAATTTTCTGATATGTAGGTGTGACTCCCTATCAACAATACTAATAATTATATGATTATTAACACAGAATATTTTTCGGTGAAATAACCAAATCAGAAATGTTTTCTATTCTGGATATAAATATATACTGCACAATCATTTCAGTAACACAATCAATTTCTAAAAGCACCAAGTAAAATAAGTAGGGGAAAGCGGGGCATAATCGCACACCTAAGGGGAAATTATTATGGATAGCACATAATTACTGTGTGATATAATTGCCCAATATTTAGTTTACACAGTTAATTGTCTTTTTTATGCAGACACCGATATGTGTCAAAGTCAGCCACAACTGACCAGCTGGCCAAAAGAGAATCCACAAATAAAGTCATAGAATGACTAATGCATACCCATGGTCATAAATTTTACATTTATTGTTAGCACTCTTGAAATGACAAGGCCTGTTAACAAATGCATATACATTTGAATGCTGAGCATTTGAATGCGCATTCAAATGTCTCAGCGAAATTCTAAATGCATTTGAATGCGTACCTTAAACATTTGCATTTGAATTCAACCCACAAACGTTTGATTTGTCAAATGCCCAATCAAATGCATGCAAAATTCTTTGAATAATTATTATTGTTAGATTCACTTCCACAAGTTCACAACTTGTGGAAGTGAATCTGGAAAAAGTGCTCTGTAGTGAGCAGTATCCTCAGCAGAATATGAAATCATTGTCTGACCTGTGAATCCACTTTCACAACATGCTCTTTGAAAAAGTGCTCTGTAGGTCAATAGTCAACTGGCCAATGACTGAGCTGTTACTCATATAACATGAACATACCTAGTGGTCTATAAGTTGATGGCTTCAGAGGTTACCTGTTCAATGAAACAACGTAGACAAATGACTCCCTTGTGTTGTGTTGGCACTGTTGGGGTGGGTTGGGGTGGCGCCATCAAGGTTGAAAAAATGATTTTTTTTAAATAAAAAAATCGGATTTTTTTAATTTAAATCAGATTTTTTTTTATCTGGTATATAGATGTTTACATTTATAAACTCTTTCAAACGTGTTCTATTCAAATCGATTTGGGTACTTGTCTTAACAGAGGATACTTGATTTTTGCATATATTCACAGGTCAGACAATGATTTCATAATCTGCTGAGGATACTGCTCACTACAGAGCAAACTGTTGATTTGTCAAATGTCCACAAGGCCATTTGTCAAATGTCCACAAGGCCTCACCCCCTGTAATTGCATAATCTGTCTTGGAAAGGAAAGCATGCTGTGTGTCTGTGGCTGTAGCAGTGTTAATTATTGTTTGCTGAGAGGGTGGAATAGCACCTGTCCAGGGCTCTGTGTACTCTATGGGTCTCCAACCAGACTGCAAACTGGTACAGAATTAAACAGTTGTCACCAAGACTGTCTCACTTGAGTCAACATACTCAACTGGTAGCAATTAGGGGGAGTACATATTAGCAATGCCAGCCATAAATATTTACAGAGAGAGAGAGAGTGATAAGTGATAGCTATAATTATCCACCAAATTATCATCCCAGTGACCCCACCAGTGGATAGTCTATTGTCTTGGGTTCCCCTTCCATTCTTGCCTACCTGAAGGATTAGTCTTTCATTCCCTGCCATAGTTCCCAGTAAACTGTCTGTTCCTCCCTCCCATTTCCACCACCTCTGCAGGCCTTGAACTGTGTGAATCAGTGTATGACTCTACAGACATGTTCATGTAGTGGTACTTAGTGTATGACTCTACAGACATGTTCATGTAGTGGGACTGGTATGTAGTGGGACTTTAGTAAATAAATTAATAATGTGTTTGTACACACTGTTTTTTTTTCTCCAAATAAAACAAAACGTTAATATAAAGCCAAAACATCTTAAATTAATTCAAATGCATTTGCAAATGTGTAACCAAAACATCTGCATGTGTTCCCAGAAAATGGCACTTACACTGAAGTGAATCAAGTGAAACATTTGCATTTATATTTAAATGTGTTGAAATGCATTTGTTAAGCCTGGAAACAACACATCATTCCCATGGAATGACTGTTCTTGTTAAAAACTATCATTGAGTGTTGACACACCACAAATGTGTGCATATGCCCCATTACCCCACTGAGAAAAACCTCTGAAGACAAAAGATTTATTTTTGTAAAGAAAAAGATAATATATAGCAATGATGAGATCAAACAGAATAGGAATATTTGAAGTTGCAAAACAATAACAATCTTAATAAAAATGTAAGACTAGTTATATATATATATAATATATATATATATATATATATATATATATATATATATATATATATATATATATATATATATATATATATATATATATATATATTCACACACTAAAATTACCCACAATACAGCATTAGTCAAAATACATGTATATGCATTCATTTAGCATTTATAAAAACATTGATGCACACACTAACACCATAGCCAATATATAAACAAAACTCTCCTCTTATGTAGTAGGCTAGCAGCAGTATGTGGCACCAGTTACTACTATAGAATAGAATGAATGTAACCAGCAGAGCAAGCACTACAACAAACATCACAACTATATTACATTACTGAGTAGGATCACGACTGTATCAAGGAAGTAAAAAAATTAATATAAAAAAGCATAATAATAAAAGCACACTTCATGACCCATTTAAAATGTGCCACATCAATCTTAAATGAACCTGTCTAACCGATTTAATTCTGACAAGTCGCAAGTATGATAAACTGATGCTACCTAAAACACAAATTTCCATTTTAATTTTCATAGATATTAAAAGATTCAACCTCACTGACACCACACTGTGACATTTTAATCAGTCGTATTCCGAGCCGATGGCAATACTCATCTTATCACCTGTGATGAGCGTCGAGTGGAACCAGATGTTTGTGTCAAGTACAACTGGCAACAAAGAAATTACCACTTTTTAATGTTTGTAGATTACAGTTACAAAATAGGCATAAAATATTTTACAAGCTTCATTTCATATCACTGCATAAAATGAGGTTATAATCACATATACCTTGGTCTCGTCACGATTCCCTGGGTAACTGCCAATGGTTACAATCACATATACCTTGGTCTCACACGTCACGATTCCCTGGGTAACTGCCAATGGTTACAATCACATATACCTTGGTCTCACACGTCATGATTCCCTGGGTAACTGCCAATGGTTACAATCACATATACCTTGGTCTCACACGTCATGATTCCCTGGATAACTGCCAATGGTTACAATCACATATACCTTGGTCTCACACGTCACGATTCCCTGGGTAACTGCCAATGGTTACAATCACATATACCTTGGTCTCACACGTCACGATTCCCTGGGTAACTGTCAATGGTTACAATCACATATACCTTGGTCTCACACGTCATGATTCCCTGGGTAACTGCCAATGGTTACAATCACATATACCTTGGTCTCACACGTCATGATTCCCTGGGTAACTGTCAATGGTTACAATCACATATACATTGGTCTCACACGTCATGATTCCCTAGGTAACTGTCAATGGTTACAATCACATATACATTGGTCTCACACGTCATGATTCCCTAGGTAACTGCCAATGGTTACAATCACATATACCTTGGTCTCACACGTCATGATTCCCTGGGTAACTGTCAATGGTTACAATCACATATACCTTGGTCTCACACGTCATGATTCCCTGGATAACTGCCAATGGTTACAATCACATATACCTTGGTCTCACACGTCACGATTCCCTGGGTAACTGTCAATGGTTACAATCACATATACCTTGGTCTCACACGTCACGATTCCCTGGGTAACTGTCAATGGTTACAATCACATATACCTTGGTCTCACACGTCATGATTCCCTGGGTAACTGTCAATGGTTACAATCACATATACATTGGTCTCACACGTCATGATTCCCTAGGTAACTGCCAATGGCAATGTAATGTGTCATCAAAAGTGTTACTATAATATATCTAAATAATATGTGTCCATGATGTACAGCACATTGATCCACGAAGTGGGAAGTAGTGCTATATAAATGCAGTATTGTCATTATTACCAGAAGAGCAAGCAATTCGGTTAACCTTTTACCAACAACCTATTTAATAATGTTGCTTGGTTGATTTACTTTTTACCTACTGGTTTGATTAATTTTTTACACTTTTATTTATTATCAAAGTCCAATGATTAAACATTGGATTAATCAATTGTATAATTTTAATACATGACGTGTGTACATTTATATAATTACTATATATATGTATATATATACATACGTTATTCTAACTTGTTTTTACGTGTGGCTATTTATATATATATATTTATTCTTACTACATGTACTTTTAATGCTCAACATGTGTGTGTGTATAATTATACTGCATATGTGTTTGTGTGTGTCTATATATATATATATATATATATGTATATGTATATATATAGTTTACTTGTATTATATATATATGGGCTTTTGCCTGAAATAAAACATTATCATTATTATTTAGAGAATAAACCATTATTACTGTTGCCAAAAGTTTATTTATTAATGGCAGGCATATTAAACTCATATATGTGGGACTTACTTGTTTCTCCAGTTTCAACGATGACATCAAAGGCTGGGCCGCATTCATAGTAGCACTCTGGCGGGGGCTCCAGGTGCCACAGCTTTGTTCCACTAATCATTGTCTGCCAGGATGCCGCACCAACATTATCCACCTGACAAAAACACCTACTATTATTCATGCTTTTCATGTACATAATGTATTCATGCATTGTTATTTTCAAACTTTGCAATACATGTTTGGGGAATGAAGTTTTTGTATTCATTTGGATCACCAGATTGGCAACAGTGGAGCCTATGGTCTACAATAGAAGTCAGTCCGTCACAGTAGCGCCACCTGGGGATCACACTTTCTGTTAAAAATAATGTGTAGTCCCCACTAAAAAACGACCAAAAACCTTATATTACAAGATGGCTTACTGACGTCAAAAACTGAAGTATCCAATGGGCTCACTTGTCCCCCATTTTAGTAAGCAGTTATCTCACAGGAGCGCTGCAGTGTGCATACTCCTGAATATGGCTTCTACTTCTACTATAATCTTTCATTTGTTTAAAAGTTCCCCCAAATAAGTTGCATACTATAAATGTAACTTACATGTAGTTGAGTTATGTAATTTTATGTTCATTATAAATAATTATTATTCTATAAATCTTCTTGGCAGGTGTCAACAATGGTTGCAGAACACAACCAGACAAGATCTACCGAGTGGGACGACAACCAACCATTGTTCAGCAATTAATTGCAGCAATCCGCAGTCTAAGTGACCAGACTTATCATTCTTCAGATTTCCAAGCAAAAAAAAGAAAGGTAGGAGATCTACACGAGTATATAGAGTAAGAATTATAATCCCATTTCATCACTCGCCACGCCACGGCTGATGGTCTGTAAACTACGTATGTTTTGTCTTTCACTTCCAGGCCTATATTGACAATTTAATTTAGATATAATTAATAATGTTTTGCAACATTTCTATGTAATTGTACAATGCTAAATGTATTGCATGTTGCTAAATAATGATAATAATTAAGCGTAGTTCCGTAGCCTCGCAGACGTGCCCTCAAGCTCAACAAATAGTTGCTGTAGTAAGTCTAAGGAACTTCGTCTTACAGTGACTTTGTATAAAGGTCAACGACATATAAATGAGTGTGTGACACATGTTATAGTCTAAGTGTACAGAAAGGCCTGATGTGTATTTGTTTTAAAGTTTGTTTGCTAATCAGTAAATGAATAATAATAACTGACAAAAGGTGAGGCATGCTTAAGTATTCCCTTAACTGAAGGACTGAGTCTGTATAGACCTGTTTCGTTCAGTTCATAGGGGCAGCAATATAGTGCTGCTAACCAGCTACATCTTTATTTTATCATGCTGATAAGAGTTATAATATTGTATTACATCACCAACTAAACTTGTCATATTCACATTGAGGTGTAAATTTATAGTTCTATAAATTTTTCAAATATGGCAGCATAAATAATATATAATGTAGATCTATATGTGTGAATTATTTTAGACATGTGATTAAACCTGATTAGTAAATTGACAATAAGGAAAGGCATAAATTATATTCTTTCATTTGTTTAAAAGTTCCCCCAAATAAGTTGCATACTTTAAATGTCTTCAGTAACTTACATGTAGTTGAGTTATGTTATTTTATGTTCATTATAAATAATTATTATTCTTTAAATCTTCTTGGCAGGTGTCAACAATGGTTGCAGAACACAAGCAGACAAGATCTACTGAGTGGGACTCCATTGTACCTGACAACCAACTGTTGCTTGTGTTCAGAACATTTTGAAATAGATCAATTCACAAACAAGGAAGCCAAAAACTTATTGAAATGGGATGCTGTTCAGGGCTGGGTCCAATTATGTCATTGTAATTGATTACAGCAACACAAATTAATTGTAATTGTAATTGATTATGGTTTCGAAATGTTGCTGTAATTGTAATTGTTATATTTTGTATAATTGAAAATTTATTCATTACAATCAATTACAGTATGTCTCATATCACAAACTACCTGAACGAATTGTCAATAAAAATATAATTTAAGTCTCACTTGAGTTGAAAATCAAGACTAATAATAACACCTGCTTATATATTTATATTTAAGTTACAGTATTCACTGTCTGGTGGGTACTGGTCCATGGTGCTAGTGATGGATAGCCTTAGCAATTAGCCTTTTCAGTAAGTTGGTAACAGTCAGGAAGCAATAAACAATGCACAGACATTGTCAGACAAAGGCTAAGCTGGTATTCAAACAACATGGAAAGACCTGTAGCCTGATATTGCTTCAGAAAATATCAGCTCAGTGAAACATTGCAGAGTTAGCAAGCCTATTAGACCCCTTGTGTTGTGGTGGATTGGAGACAGGTCATGTGGCAAGGAGTGTTTATATGGCCTCTCTCCCCATTCCCAACACAAAGCAAAGGGCAGACCAATTAAGAATGTTAGCTTAGAGCAGGAGCTACAACCTCAAAGTAAACACAACCTACCCTATTATTAGTATTTCCCCGAAGAAAAATGTAAGAAATGCACACGTATAAATGTCTGCAAAACTAGAAAGGATGCTTAGAGAAGAACTACAAATAAATATTGTATTACGGCCTGTGGGATTTTGTCCTGTGGGATTTTGTTCACTTTTCATATTGTGTGATTTTGTCTGTAAGAAATATGTCTTGTAGGATTATGTCTGGATACTGCATTGTATTCTTATATAATAAAAATACGTTTTAAACGGCTATCGTTTTATTTAGTATAATTCAAAGTCACAATTCAACAAAATGTACAAACATTACCGTTATATTTGTTTAATAGTTGTGTACAAAATATTGAAATTCAGAAAAACATGCCAAAATACATAATTAACAAATGCTGAATATATTTGGTTCCACATAATGTAATTGTAATTGAAACAGTGTACTTGTAATTGATTTGGAAAATTATGACTGTAATTGTAATTGAAAATTTTTTTTTATGTAATTGTAATTTTAACTGATATAATTTTGTGTAATTGGACCCAGCCCTAGTGCTGTTCCTACTTTGTTCAAGGTGTCCAATCCACCGAAACACATCGGAAGCTTCTAAAGAGGACAACTGAAGACATCTCACTACAAAAACGTCCTTAACAGCAGAAAGGTAATGTCATTGTTACAATGAAATATTATGATGCAAACATGCCCCCTGTTTCAAACACCGCAAAAACTATATTCACAAAGTGATTGACCTTGTACATATGGGTAATTATGAGTTTTGTTAGAGGATCTTTACACTGCCATCTATACCATCCCTTCGCCAATGACTGAGTAATGTAGAAATAAGGTCGGGGTTTGAAAATGTTGACACTGAATGGTGCATCTTATGTGGTGTCAAATGTCACAATTTTCTACACTAGGAAGCACAAAATAATGAATCTGCAAGACAACAAAAATGTGGACTGGGTCTAAGCAGGCTGACAACAACCCCATCAGATGATGTGACAACAACCCCATCAGACGATGTGACAACAACCCCATCAGACGATGTGACAACAACCCCATCAGACGATGTGACAACAACCCCATCAGACAATGTGACAACAACCACATCAGGCGATGTGACAACAACCCCCCATCAGACGATGTGACAACAACCCCATCAGACGATGTGACAACAACCCCATCAGACGATGTGAAAACAACCCCATCAGACGATGTGACAACAACCCCATCAGACGATGTGACAACAACCCCCCATCAGACGATGTGACAACAACCCCCCATCATACGATGTGACAACAACCCCCCATCAGACGATGTGACAACAACCCCCCATCAGACGATGTGACAACAACCCCATTAGACGATGTGACAACAACCCTATCAGGTGATGTGACAACAACCCCATCAGGCGGAACATTCATGACTACTATTATTTATGCAATCCTGGAGACATCAAGGTGTGTATATTGTATTCTCAACCAGTCCAGTGTTGATAGCGTTTCCGTCTTCCTGGTCTGTCACTCACACGGCCATGAGACAAGACTGCAGTGTTCATACACCTATGCGTATGTAATGAATCTGACACAATGGGAGAAGCACACAATGAACCAGCTATTGCTCCAGCATGATACATCTACCAAACATGTACACATATTGACAGAACAATGCTACGGAAGTCTGTAACAGGAAGTCAGGAATAACATTATAATAGCCCTTAAAGTTTGCATAAAAGTTGTTAGTTGGCTGCTGAAAATTAGTTTTATAAATGGATTTTAAATATGCAGAAATAGTTAGCTATAATAGGCATAAACATTATCTACATTTACTTATCTAAGTTTTTAAGAAAGCATAGTCTCCATTATTTACCAGTGTTTTAGAGACTGAATCATGCAAAGGTCATAAAAAAATTGTTTAGTCCATTAGGGATATCCAGTTATCAGCAACTTCAACGGTCTAACCAACTGCTGCACTTAATTCAATGTTACACGACTTTAGCCTAAGACTCTGAGGTACTCCAGCAAACAGTAGATGAAATGTGAAAATTGTCATGTTTGAACTGCAACAAATGATGAAGAGGACAATCTGCTGACAACAAAATAAGACAAGGACAACCTGATGACAACAAAATATGATGAAGACAATATGCTAACAACACAACATGAAGAGGACAACCTGTTGACAACAAAATATGACAAGTGGTCAAATACACTGTAATTAAAACACCAGTTGGAATTCCGGAATTGGTGTTGTTTTAAAAAGTATTTCAAATTGGTGAAAATGTAATTAGTTTCTTAGCGACGACTTTTTCAATTACATCATGTAAGTTTTAAACTCAAATTATTCACTATAAATAATCAACAAAATCTATGTTGCATACATCATGTTTGTTTGCTACTATGTAACATAACATGCAGAAATTAAATAAAGCTGCTTTGAAAAAAGAAGTTTTTTGGTGTTGAGTATGTATAGATATATTTGCTCTGTCCACATACTGTTATTTCGATATGGAATTGATATTTGGAATTGGTATTTTTGAGGTGAAATTGGAATTGGTGTGTAATTGGAATTGATATAATTATGTAATTGATGTCTGGTGGCTAGTACTCACATGTAAGTGTGCTCCATAGCCAGGACTTCCCATGAAGATCCAGTCTGTCTTGCTTGACTCTGACACCCGGGGCAGGAAGTAGGGACGACCATAATGCTCTCGGATCAAGTTTGCTGCTGACGAGTCACAATTGCTCCTAAGTCCAACAAGTAAGATAATAAGGCCACAGTCTAGTAATAACTACAACATTTCAAGGCTGGGGGATAACCTACATTATACTGCCTTTTATCTGGTCTGTTAAACTTTGTTCACATCTTCCATCACAAGTATACGTCTGATCATCACTGAAATGTTCTGCAAAAAGGGCCACAAAAACACAAACTCTGTATCTATACTCAGGTGCCTTTTTATATTTATAATTTTCAGTGTACCCCATACCAGTATATTTACCTTTTCTCAAGTACAGAGATGAAAAATGTTTTGGTCCACATTTCATCTACACATGTGTGTATTTGTTCAACCTCCTTTTTGTATAATAATCTAGCTCAATTCAGTTGATTTACATGCATTTTTTCCAAATGGCTGCATAGGTCCATGAAAAATGGATTTTACCCAGTGAGCTGTGTTTGGTGACCAGAGCATATTCTTCAAACCCAGCTGATTGGTGTAATAATTAAACATTGCTGAACAATTAATATTTATAAATTAAATTTCAGCACAGCTGGTAAGATTACCAATAACATTAATGATGCACAGGTAACAGTACATAATCAATCTGTGCATAAGCATCACAATCCAACTACGTGTCCATCCGTTAATTTCCTAATTTGATTTCATCGTACTTTCAATGAGAACTATTCCACATGAGGTGGTCCATCAAGAAATAATCAAAGCTTCACTATACAGGCAATGATATCAGTGCGCTGTGCAGGTGGGTATAATCGTATCAGGAAGTGCATATATATAAGAGTTAATAAAAACATAACCATTAGCAACTACAAACAAGAATATCATGCCAGTGGTTTATTAGGAACATTTCATGGGCTACGCCATACTGTTAGATAACCCTACATAATGAGTACTTGTAGCTTAGCAATATTCGCTCACCAAATGAAAATCTATTTGTAAATACTTAGTCCTATACTTGCCAATATGATATATAGAAAAGCTGTTTGCATCTAAACTCAACTTATTTTGTCTTTATGTTTTTCTGAGAAAACCACTAGCACACAGTGGTGTCGATCTCTGGGATATCTCAAAGAGGAGGTCAAAAGGTACCCAAGCTTAGTCACCCATTAGTTTGCCATGTTACCATGTAGCGACAGGATGGACAAAATCAATAAAATTTAAGCCAAGCTAGCATGATATTTTTTATTGTAGTTGCAAATGGTTATATTTTATTAACTCTTTTAGATGCATTGCCCCAAAACCATGACCTTTGTTTCGCTTTAACATATACTCACCAACAATATTGGGAGGCCTGGCTCCGATACCTATGACTATGTGGTAATAACATATACACAGGTTCAAATTTATAAAATAATGTTTTAAGACATACCAGCCAATGTACCATGGTTCTCCATTGCCATGTGCTCGCGCAGTACTCATGTTGAACACTTCCCCGAGGTTGTTGAACAACGTCTTGTACGGGAAGAACTGGCAGTTGTCATAGGAATTCTTCAAAACTGGACTGTCAGGTTTGTAGATGTCCTTCAGAAATTCAAAACTGAATGTCTTTATGGCTGTCCAGTTTTGTGTCGCGTCAGTAACAACAACTGGGTGTCCAGAGTAGGCGTATTTCTTCTCGAATTCTTCCGGGCTGATCTGGCTTACCTTATCAACGGATGTAACACCGCGGCAGAAATCGCATTTAATCGGCGGTCGGAAGAAGTCCAGCAGCTCGTCCGGCGTTCGCAGCAGACACCAGTCGTTTTCGACTACGTCGTCATAGTCAACATCAATCACATCGAAACACAGTCGAGCGAGCTGTTCTCGCGACATCGGCCATTCTGACACTAGGCTTAAAATTGGAACGGCAACAACAGCTAGCAAAACGCATAAACAGGGATACAACACCTTCCTCTTCAAATGTATTTTCTGAGATGCTGACAGGAGCGGTGCTCGTAGCTTCTGAACGGATTCCAATGACGCCAATTGCTTCCTCGTGAGACCGAGAGCCTTGGCTTTTCTATACAGTTTCCGGAAAGACTCTGCGACATTTTCTTCACTCACCTTGGAATCCATTACGCATTCTCATACACTACGTCTAAACCAGTGCGTGACAGACCGCATGTGTTGTTGACTGTTGTCACATTCAGTCGTACTGCCGATACTACGATAAGTCATGCGGAACGATTGCGGAACTGCATCACATCCATCCGTTCAGGAACGGACAAACACAATATCGTGACGTAATTGTTTTTAGCGCCCTTTTGAGTACTCGCTCTGCTAGCCTCGATTATCCAGGCTCCGCGATGTGGCGCCACCGTTTGTCGCACACGCGGCGGATTCACGAAGCCGAGAGAGAGTCGGATAAGCGGTTCATAGTGATCTCGGCCTTTCGGGATCTCGGCCTTAGTGATCTCGGCCGATTTTGGTGATCTCGGCCTGGTGTCTGGTGATCTCGGCCTGGTCTCTGGTGATCTCGGCCTCGTGTTGCAATACATAATTAAGAGTGTCTATGTGATCTCGGCCTGGTGTCTGGTGATCTCGGCCTGGTTTCTAGCGATCTCGGCCTCGTGTTGTAATACATAATTAAGAGTTTTTATGTCACTTTTAAGCAATGTTGCGATATGCGTATGGATGGTCGTTATGTCACAAGTCACATATGTCATAGACGATGATAATTCATAGATTTGGACGATTTGTCAAACAATTATTTTACGTTTCAATTATGTTGTTCACGCAGTGAACATAAATCGATGATTATTTGTTGTAATGTTGGCAGGGACTCTGCCGTATATCTACGCGTTTTAGACGTTACTTGTTATCGCCCATCGTCGAGCGCTATAGATGGTACTCGCGCTGTAGAATTCGTCGAAATCAAATAAAGTGATGTATGTAAAGTTCATTATGTTAGCAGTCTCCATCATTCAGGTTAATGTTTGTTACATATACATGATATGTGATTCGTATATTGTATGTCATTTTATGCCAATGTTTTGGTAGTAATTAATACAACCAAAAAAGAAACAATTCAGGCAAATATGAAAACAACATTTCATTTATTAAGCACATGCTTGCTTCTTACTGAAATGTCTGCATAATTTAAAATTCAGATCTGCCACCACACAAATAATTCCAAGATGTAATCTTCTAATGGAACACACTGATATAAAACACTAAAGGGACATACTGATATATAAAGATTAATGGAACATAATATAGCAACAAAGACAAAATGGAGCACTAACATCAGTTGGAACACAGTAATATAAAAGAGTAATGGTATATACTAGTAATAAAAAAACTACAGGAGCACACTAACATCACAGAAAAAATGTATCACACTAATATAAAAGACTAATTGAACCTACTAAGACTAATGGAGTACACTAACATCACAGAATAATGTAACACACTAATATCAAAGACTGATACATATACAAACAATAAATGATAATGTCATATTAGTATAATGCACTAATGTTAAATGTGGATAATGTACGCACAAATACAGAACATGTATACGTAGAACAGATGTTGCCAAGTACTAATAATTACAATTTTTTTTACACATTAATGGAAGTAATAATTTTAAACTTAAACACTCATATGTAAATAATAAAAGCTTCATGATGAGTCGTCTGTCTTGCTTGCTGTGTAGAGTGGTCGTCTGGTGATGGTCATCTGTGGGCGTCCTTCCACCTGTTAACAAAAATCGCAAACACCTGGCAGTGATTAATTCATCCATGCACACACACACACCCTGTGTACATGTGAATATTGATATTGACAGTGAAAATTACGTGATATTGACAAAGAAATGAAAATGGATGTAGAATTAGTTGTAGTTAGGTTCGAATAAGGTAATGGTAGATGATAAGAATTAGATGCACCACAACTTATCTGTACAACATGATGAAAAAATGCTTTTGAATATACACCTTTGTCTATTTACATATCTGCATATTTACATATAGTAAACAACCTATTTGCATATCTTACATATCTGCATATTTACATATCATACATACTATACACCGAGAAACAGAGCAGAAAGAAACAGAGTAGATAACCAACTGTTATGATAACACCGAGGACTTCAAGAGTGTAATCCTAGCTCATCTAGCAGATAACATGCGATAAAAGCTAGTGAGTGCCTCTGTAACAAGCTGGACATAGAGGTAGAGCAGAAACAGAGTAGATAACCAACTGTTATGATAACACCGAGGACTTCAAGGGTGTAATCCTAGCTCATCTAGCAGATAACATGCGATAAAAGCTAGTGAGTGTCTCTGTAACAAGCTGGACATAGAGGTAGAGCAGAAACAGAGTAGATAACCAACTGTTATGATAACACCGAGGACTTCAAGGGTGTAATCCTAGCTCATCTAGCAGATAACATGCGATAAAAGCTAGTGAGTGCCTCTGTAACAAGCTGGACATAGAGGTAGAGCAGAAACAGAGTAGATAACCAACAACAGATTAGTGCACGACGGGGCCATATAAACGTGAAAGTGTCTTCAGGCACTGCATAACAGTCCTGGGAGCAACACAGCCTTGTAGTCTTTTGTGCGGCGTCGCGACATCAAACAGAAGAGAAGTGGCACCTGTTTCATGTGGTCACAGTCCCGGACGAAGGCGTGGATCAACCACAGCTGCATGAACTACTCCCGTACTACTTTGAATGTGCCA
The DNA here is from genome assembly GCA_033239005.1 of Lamellibrachia satsuma. Taxonomy (NCBI): domain Eukaryota; kingdom Metazoa; phylum Annelida; class Polychaeta; order Sabellida; family Siboglinidae; genus Lamellibrachia; species Lamellibrachia satsuma. The sequence continues at coordinate 2,267,290 of BSQZ01000008.1, read as the reverse complement.
TCGGCATACCAACGCTTGGCTTTCTGTAGAAGAGTTAGTTGTTTGGCAGTCGCCAGAACAATATGCCTCTGCCCTTCGATCTAAAACAGATCAGGTTAGGGTTACTAGGTAGGCTTAGTAGATATAACTACTGCTCTATTGAAGAACATGAAACATGTTTCAAAATCGTCCAAATATACATGTAGTCATACAAATACAGACCCATTGAAAGGCTCTTCAATACCGCAGAGATGTATACGAAAAAACTTACGCACAGTAGTACAACTGTTGTTATTTCGTGAAACAACCTACCTGAATATCGCGTTGCAGGAATCCATCGGCGATATATTCATCTTGCAGGGTGAAATCCAAGACAGCGGGATCTTGGGGACGTGCCTTCTGTCGCGCGTAATTGCCGTTGCGTACTAAGTAGTCAATATGGGGGATGTTTCGACATGGCCCAGTTCCGATGTGCGTGTTCACCACGGTTTTCACGATGTCGCTGGCGGGACTGAAACACACATAGTAATATTACATATATAGTACGATGCATAGTTTATGCTAGTCAGTTACTGGATTGCTGTTGTCGAAATGGGAGTGAAAAAATGAGTTGCACTGTTGAGCACGCGTGAAAGCAGACATTACTGTTTAACACAAGCTTGAACAAAGGGAAAGGTAGACAACATTGTCGGGAAGTAAACATATAATTGCTAAATTGCCAGTACACACCACAACGATAAAGTCTCCGTACAGCCTACACTCATTGTTTGCTGGATATTCAAAATGCCTTGAATTTGCAATTCGATCACGTTACATTGCGGGTGGATAAGAACAGTTTCCTTAACTGTTATGTACATAAACTAACCGATACAAATTAAATAAACATATTCGACATACCTGTTCCGCATAGTCTGTGTTGCCAGCGGGTGCAACCATCGCACAACAGGGCCTCTTGACGCGCAGTGACAATTCTCAAACAACTCATACAAATCTCTTCGGACTGCATATTGTACGGCGATCGCTAATGATTATTGTAACTAATGGTCGTTTTTTTCGCTCTGTATGTTGAACTTTGTGGTGAGTCCCCCTTCTAAATACTCCGGTGGTGGCTTACATTAGCTTCTGATCGGCCAATCAGAGGCATGGTATATCTGATTGGACCGTTTGTCTTATCAACAACAATCGACCCACCTGAGCGCACCACTTCGTAACATAAAGCCCATTCATTCATTCTGGTGTGTTCTTCTTTAGCCGCCACAACAAAGCGATGTTTGATTGGGGAGATCAACAACCACAACACAAGTACAATTGGTGTGAAGCCATTGTACGACATAACTGGCACTGCAATAATCTTTTCCGTTAAGTTGGTTAACTGTAATATTTACCGAATTACGCATTTCACATAGATTTCTAGCATTGCCTGCATTAATTATAATTCTAAGCCTTCACTGTTCACTGTTGTATATGCGGAGGTGTTATGTCCTACTAAGAATATCGTCGTCAGCATCATCAGCATCATCTAGTCGTTCATAGAACTCGTCCAGCAAAACTCACAGATGACGATTGATGTTGAAACGTTTGATATTTCTATCTATCTACGTCTATTTATATGTATTGTACTCTTAGTGAATAAAGGGATGGAGTCCGTTTAATGTTATTTAAATTGTACTTGTGTTTTTAACTAGTGGCTTGGACTGAAGTGACGCAAGATCTACTCAAGTCCTCATTTCCCACTAAAAGCATTCATGGGCAACCATGGGAAACGCGGCTAGTAGGGTCTAACGGATTAACCTATTTTCAGCTATTGTTATTCCTGTAGTCGTAGTCAAAGTGAAGCCATGTTTATTTAGAAACCGCTGATGTTCAAAGCTCTGTCTCATCGAATGGACATACAATGCTTCACATTTACAACCGCGGTCGCTACGAGCCAGGATTCAACTGGTTGGAAACGTTGTGTAGATCAAAGACCATAATAGAAGCCTAGCCTTCGTTACAAACATATTATGTCCGTTATTATCGATGTTTCTCTGTACACTCTGTATTTTAAAATTCGGCTGAACAGTTTATAGGCAGAAAATGAAGCATTCCGAGGACATTTTTAGTGAATTATACAACTATATTTATTTATACGGCATAAACACATTTTTTTAATAACGATCATAGATACATAACAATACGTACATATTACAACTATAATTAATTCGAAGGCATAAACACTCTTAATTATGTTTTGCAACACGAGGCCGAGATCACCAGAGACCAGGCCGAGATCACCAGACACCAGGCCGAGATCACCAAAACAGGCCGAGATCCCGAAAGGCCGAGATCACTAGCATCGGGATAAGCGAGACTAGGTATATAAGATCGTCGAGTAGAGAGAAGGCCGGGGAGAACTGATCGATTGCGCCATCTAATAATACAAAATATTTGTTGATTTAATAAATATTTTATGAAAAAGCAGATAATAAACCGCCGAATTTATAACGCTTAGGTGACTTTGGACCAGTGCAAAAATAAAGACGATCTCGGCATGAATTCCATATTCACCAAAATTGCATGTGGTGTTAATTAAGTGTACTTCTACATCCCTTTTCTACCGATTTTTAGAATGTGGTCCTTTTTCAAAGTCACCCGGCCGCATTTGGCATGGACTAAAGTCATCCCGGTTTAAATTTACCAAACAAGAACATTAAAAAGTGGGAATATTATGCATTGCTTAATTTAAAAGTAAAATCTTAGAAATGAAATTTAAAATCTCCATGAAATCTCAAAGCGAAACAAAAGGCATGGTTTTGGTGCTACACGCACGCACGCACGCACGCACGCACGCACACACACACACACCAAAACGAGCAACTGCAATCAAGAACATACGCCTATATTATGTCAGTGGTTTACTCTGAATGTTTTCTAAAAGTGCATGCATGGTACATTCTGGTCAAACGTTGACACATTTATTTACTGTCTGTTACTGTTTAAGAGGACCAAATTCTTATAATTGCTAGTAAACTGATGTAGGACTACACTATAATACTACAATTTTGGTGAATGGAATGCACGCAAAGGTCAAATTCTATTTTGCGCACAGCTACCCAGTCAACCCAGCGGACTAAAATCACCCCGATTTACGCTGGTGGTGCGCTTTGCCCCACTTGGCAAAATAAGATGTGTAGGACTGTCACGTATAATTAATTTTTATGTTTGTTGTGTTGTTACTGTTTACAAGTATACTAACTTTATAATATGCACACTCCGAGTGTCAATGCGTTGCTGTTCCCGTACCGCGTCTGTCCCGGGAACACATGTTTATGCGCAATCATGGCGGTAGCATTGAGGCGTGCGGGCATTTTAATATTTAGCTGGGTTGTTGTTTTTTCCGTAATTATCCTGTTGTCACAATTTTCATATATACCAATTCGGCATAGAGCTAAACTGTATCGAACACAATTTCTTTTTGTAGTAGAAACGGTATTGTTCATTGCAAATCGCTACATTTGGTGTCATGCGTTTGCTTCCCGAGATAATCGTGAATCGGACGTCTCGCGATTTGGCACCCGTTTTTTGCAAATGTTGCTGATTACATTTATGATATGTGCTCAGCTTAGTTACATCACAAACCATCGGTTTAATGACACAAACCCGCATACGTTTTCTCTTTTATGTTACGTATGCTTAGCAACGCTCTTGCATGTTATATTTGCCCTGTTGCTGATAAATATCCTTGGCAGCAGTGGCAAACTCTTCCAAAGATGGCAGAAGCATCATCGATTGATTTTATCACTGCTATATGCTGTGGCAGTGACAATGGTTGGATTTTACAATGTTTCTTTGCCACCAGCAGTTAAGCACGTACACGTGCCTATACATAATTTGCCTAATTCTATGGATAACATTCACATCATACACATATCAGACATACACTTAGGACCAACGGTGGGGCAGCGTCGTCTTCAAGAAGTCGTAGATATTGTGAACGGTTTAAGACCAGGTGAGATTATAAACAATGTTGATACAAAATTTGTATGCTACACAGCTTATGTGTGAAAACATACCTTCTGTGTTCATCTAATGATTTCAAGCTGGAAACCATTCACTACATAAAAACAACACATCATATATATATAACTATTCTTTCATACATATCATTCATATCATCTTTTAAGAGAAAATTATTTGATTCTCCAGATTTTTGAGCAAGACCTTAATATGCTTAAGGTCAATTGCTTACAGATCTGGAGGACCAAACATGTTACATACATCTTAAAATATAAGAAGTAATGTAAATTTGATGCAGAGAAAATACAGTACATTAAAAAAAACGTACATATCAGCTTAGAAAGCCATTAGGACCCACACTTATTAGGAACCACACCTGTCCAATCCAGGGGGAAATGTTAAAATGTGTCCACGTGGTAGACAAACACAGTATATTCAAAGTTTCTTCAGATGTAAACAATGTCAGAAATACCACATTGGGTTGACATTTATAGTGATTTGATTTCATAAATTTCCTTGCAGACATTATAGTGCTGACTGGTGACTTAGTTGACGGCTCTGTTGATGCCCTGAAATATGCAGCGATGCCTCTCAAACATCTGAAAGCAAAATACAGCAAGTATTTTGTGACAGGTTCGTTTAGAACATGTTTTATACTCGGTATGTCAACCCATTGCTCGCTGAACAGTGTGTGTGCTTGATTTAGTCTGATATGCTAATTTATTATGTCGTGATACAGGATACAAGTCATTCTAATCAGCACGCCATTTATATATTCACACTCGGTCTTGCATACATTGATGTGATTGCTCAATTGTTAGCTAAAGTGCACCAAACATTTCCACCCAATTATTCAGTTTCATTACAAATTTCCTATACTGTTTAACAAAACTCACTAAATGTGCAGAAATTTCTTCCCTTGAATTTTTTTTCTAATTTCAACAGTCACCCAGTGGTATGAGTGGGGTACCACAAGGATCAGTATTAGGACCTTTACTATCCTTTATATATATATATATATATATATATATATATATATATATATATATATATATATATATATATATATATATATATATATATATATATATATATATATATACATCTACAGATTGTGTAACTGCTAGCGGGAATATGTTTTATAAAACAAGGTTGACACATATCTCAGGAGGGCGGATTACACAGATTAAAAATGTTGGATTCTCTCAATAAGCCAATGGCTTCCTTGTCCACTTGCCATTTGGGCCTTTGCTTTGGATGGCAATGTTGTTAAATTAGATGTAATGTTTTTTTCTCTGAATAACAATAACAGTCCTGCAGCATTATATCTAGATTGTTATACTTTTTTAGAACACTAATTCAATCGTAGAAGTTCTATGAATGAATTGGTGTTTTAAAGTTATATGATATAACTGTATCCATTACAAAATTGTAATATGCATCTCGTAGTTAGCAAATATCACAAGGCATTGTATTTAATCCAATGCACCATCTAATGATTATAATACGCTGTTAGTGGAACTTGACGTTGTATAGTTTTGGCCACATCTTGTGGACAAGTGACCAGAAGATTGTACTTATCTGGCAGGGAACCATGAGTACTACACAGGCGATGTAGACAACTGGTTGAAGTACCTTGGAGAACTTGGCTTTTACGTCCTCCGCAATGAACACGCAGCAGTGCATTCGCAAGAGATACCCGAAGACTTCTTCTACATCGCAGGCACTGACGACATCCAGGCGGACAAGATAGGGTATTAAGTGGTGATGTGTCTCTTCTAGATGTGTGTGCGTGCTAAAGATTGTCTTTTCTTCCTCCTTACTGTAATGTAGTATTATAAACAACCGTTTATGGCAAATCATGAATAAACAAGCAGGTGATGTTGTGCAACGTGAACAAATGATGTTAGTATTAAGAATTACTCTTAGTATTAAAATTACTAGTGGTGGCTCCCGTGTTGTTGGCATTGTTATCCCTTAACGGGAGTCTCCTCACCATTTACCTTTTCACAATTTACATAGTTATGTGTTTATTTGTTGTTGATTATTATTGTTTGGGGAAAAAATTTCATAATAAATGACATTTGTTGGGTCTATTTTGGGTTTAATATGTAGGTATGTACATTTGGCATGAACTGCCATAAATGATGTATGTGAATAGTTACGACGGACACGGGATGAGACTTGATAAGGCATTGAAGTCCTGCACTGACGGCCACCCAGTGGTACTGCTGGCACACCGGCCACAAGCTGCCAAGACAGCCCTCGATTCGCCCCTCTCAACCAACATAGAGCTTGTCTTGTCAGGTAGAAAACACCATTTCATTCCCTGTCATCTCTGCATAGCTTTCATTTTCTTGTTGTCAACAGAAATATTAATGTCACCTTGTTGTGAAGACCTGTAATGTGATGATCTTTGTTACACCCAGCTCTGCAGTATTTGGTGTTTTTGTGTTCTTCATTCCTAGAAAAAATTTGCTTTGTATTAATCGTGTCTGTTGATCATTCGGATCACTCGGATCATTCGGATCACTCGGATCATTCGGATCACTCGGATCATTCGGATCATTCGGATCACTCGGATATTACACATTAAATGTGGCCATATGTTATGTGTGCACCATGAATATTAGTTTATAATTTTATCTTCATTTATTGTTTTTTTTACTCTACAGTGTAGCATTATATAAATTTTCCTTGCTTGTATTGTTGCAGGACACACCCATGGTGGCCAGATGTTTCCTTTCACAGTGATTGTGTACTTTCTCAACCCTTTCTACCGAGGCCTGTACGTTTACAAGGGCAAGCATGTGTATGTCAATGAAGGTACACAGTTCTGGGGCTTTCCTGTGCGTCTCGGAACAACAATGGAGATCACTGACATTGTCCTTGAGACATCAAAGGTCTAGATTCTAACCAACCATGACAAGTGCCTGTCATGCCATATCATATGACGCAACAGACTGCAGTAGAACATTGGGCTCTGGTGGTGATCGTATTGACTTGACAATACCTGTTTCTCAGCCAGTTGTTTAATCATGTTTTGATATGACAGAAACTATGAATCATTAAATTTACAGACGGTCAGACCAACCATTCCAAGTTTATAGAAGTTATGTATACTTTGAAAACATGCCACACTAGGTTAATTTTTGTGGGTACTAAATCAGGGATGGAATGTAATGTATATGGATTCCAATGTATATACTAAAATATTTATTATTTTATGTATTATAAAATGTTAATAAGAAAATATCCAGTGACATAGCTTGAGCTTTTCCATAGAAATATATAAAATAGCTGTAATGACTTAATTACTATAATGTGTCAATGTCACTTAATTACTATAATGTGTCAATGTCACTCAATATTATAGCGATGTATATATATATATATATACGTGTAATATATTTCATTATTTTTTTATTGGTAATAACTGTTGATGTAACCTTCGTGTCATCTTTACTAGGACGTAGCAAGCTTTGCTATTTTTAATTCAAGCAAGCACAATCCAGCATTCCAAACAGTGTTGGATTCTTATAGCCATGCTCATAGCAAAGTAGTCCAAATAAAAGCTGTTGTGATATCAAAATAATATGTACGTATTATGTAGTCCACTCTGAATATGATGAATATGTTTGCCCAGTATTTAATGTGCTGAAAGATATGGCCGTGTGATAGCTAATGTTATTATATTGCAAATGTTATATAATATGTAGACAGTTGGGTATTTCTGACTTATTTCTAATGAGTAAATAAACCTAATACAGGTGTATTAAGTAATTTAAGTTTTTAAAAATAATAAACTGAAAGAAATTGGGTTACATGTTCTTTTCAAACAACCATCATGTAAAAAACAATGGAAGTTACAATTTTTAATACAGATCTTATGCTGGTAAAATGCATGTGAAAAGGTGTTTTTAGATTAAAGCAGCAAATCCTCATTGTTTTACTTTAATATGATAGTCATAGTGTGTACGTACACTGTACATACTATTAGTTTTAATCTAAATATGAAAGCACCAGTTTTTTATTCACTCTGTTTGATATACAATGTTGTCTATAATCTGTAATAAGAAACAGTATATAGATTTATGTGTAGATTAGACAGTTCATCTAATTTTATTATAAGGGATATATTAGTCACTAGTTTGGTACAAGCTGTTATATATGTGGCAGAAACAAATGTAAATAATTGTTCGTTTAATGCAGCTCATTACTATATAGTATTTTAATGTCTGCTTTTATCTTGTGCAATAACATATGGAACTCGGATCGCATGTATGATGTGTTCTGTTGAGTCCGTTGAATGTATTGTAATGAATGTTCTATTTACATTGGGTTATTGAAGGTACGTAGTCATGTTAACTGATGAAAAAGGCATCAGTGTCTATTAAAATGTTACACTCATGACTTAATTACTATTACTACACACTTGTATATTAATGTCTTGTTAATATAAGTATAATTTAGAATTGGAAAATGCAAGTTCTTATACAGTGTACCACAGTATCCAGTCCTTGGGACCAATCAAAGCACTACCCATGGGCAGACCTGTTCCCTCCAACACCAACTCAAATTCTCTGGGAAGAATTCAGCCATACTGCAAACAAAGATTATTTGTTCACATACTCTGATACTCCTACAGCTGAGTGAAATGTGGCAATGTGGAATGAACAAAATTGTCCAAGCTTCGAAACTGCAGCAAGAGGAATGAAACACTGGTGCTCTCTGTTGTGAACTGGATGTTCTAACCACTATTGACCCACTATCAATGACAAACTGCAGCAAGAGGAATGAAACACTGGTGCTCTCGGTTGTGAACTGGATGTTCTAACCACTACTGACCCACTATCAATGACAAACTGCAGCAAGAGGAATCAAACACTGGTGCTCTCGGTTGTGAACTGGATGTTCTAACCACTATTGACCCACTATCAATGACAAACTGCAGCAAGAGGAATGAAACACTGGTGCTCTCGGTTGTGAACTGGATGTTCTAACCACTACTGACCCACTATCAATGACAAACTGCAGCAAGAGGAATCAAACACTGGTGCTCTTGGTTGTGAACTGGATGTTCTAACCACTATTGACCCACTATCAATGACAAACACAGCAAGAGGAATCAAACACTGGTGTTCTCGGTTGTGAACTGGATGTTCTAACCACTATTGACCCACTATCAACGACAAACTGCAGCAAAAGGAATCAAACACTGGTGCTCTCAGTTGTGAACTGGATGTTCTAACCACTATTGACCCACTATCAATGACAAACTGCAGCAAGAGGAATCAAACACTGGTGCTCTTGGTTGTGAACTGGATGTTCTAACCACTATTGACCCACTATCAATGACAAACACAGCAAGAGGAATCAAACACTGGTGTTCTCGGTTGTGAATTGGATGTTCTAACCACTATTGACCCACTATCAATGACAAACTGCAGCAAGAGGAATGAAACACTGGTGCTCTCTGTTGTGAACTGGATGTTCTAACCACTATTGACCCACTATCAATGACAAACTGCAGCAAGAGGAATCAAACACTGGTGCTCTCGGTTGTGAACTGGATGTTCTAACCACTATTGACCCACTATCAATGACAAACTGCAGCAAGAGGAATGAAACACTGGTGCTCTCGGTTGTGAACTGGATGTTCTAACCACTATTGACCCACTATCAATGACAAACTGCAGCAAGAGGAATCAAACACTGGTGCTCTTGGTTGTGAACTGGATGTTCTAACCACTATTGACCCACTATCAATGACAAACTGCAGCAAGAGGAATCAAACACTGGTGCTCTCTGTTGTGAACTGGATGTTCTAACCACTATTGACCCACTATCAATGACAAACTGCAGCAAGAGGAATGAAACACTGGTGCTCTCTGTTGTGAACTGGATGTTCTAACCACTATTGACCCACTATCAATGACAAACACAGCAAGAGGAATCAAACACTGGTGCTCTCGGTTGTGAACTGGATGTTCTAACCACTATTGACCCACTATCAATGACAAACTGCAGCAAGAGGAATGAAACACTGGTGCTCTCGGTTGTGAACTGGATGTTCTAACCACTATTGACCCACTATCAATGACAAACTGCAGCAAGAGGAATCAAACACTGGTGCTCTCGGTTGTGAACTGGATGTTCTAACCACTATTGACCCACTATCAATGACAAACACAGCAAGAGGAATCAAACACTGGTGTTCTCGGTTGTGAACTGGATGTTCTAACCACTATTGACCCACTATCAATGACAAACACAGCAAGAGGAATCAAACACTGGTGTTCTCGGTTGTGAACTGGATGTTCTAACCACTATTGACCCACTATCAATGACAAACACAGCAAGAGGAATCAAACACTGGTGCTCTCTGTTGTGAACTGGATGTTCTAACCACTATTGACCCACTATCAATGACAAACACAGCAAGAGGAATGAAACACTGGTGCTCTCGGTTGTGAACTGGATGTTCTAACCACTATTGACCCACTATCAATGACAAACACAGCAAGAGGAATGAAACACTGGTGCTCGCGGTTGTGAACTGGATGTTCTAACCACTACTGACCCACTATCAATGACAAACACAGCAACAGTCAATAACATCATCACAAATATCACTATTTGAGTTAATTTATAAACAAAACACAATATTTATGCTAAAGTATAACGTATTCTTGCCTTGCTAAAGATTAAAAGCTGACCTGACAGTGTTTGCTAGTAAACATACTTAATTAACAAATTAGCTCAACTGAAGTCGACCTCTCTGTCAACACTACCTGCTCTTGTTCTATGGCGCCTACTCAGATTCAAACACTTCCACATTTCTAGTTACTGGTATATAAAATTGTCTATTTGCATGAGCATTTAAACAAATCCCTGCACAAACTAATGTTCATTGTGTTGTGCTAGTGTTTAAATAGACCTTTTCGCTAATCAACAACCACACAGCGGCTGCTGTTATACCACCAAATCATAATATGCAGTTCTATGTGACAGCTAAATGTTGTACATTTTTTCTTAATACATAACTGCTTGCAATTATACTATGACTATACATAAAACAAGTCTTGCTCAATCATCACAATCTTCCTCTTCTGTAAATGATAATAACTTTGTATTCGTCAAAGTCTTTGTTTTGTTCTTACTGTCTGAGGTGTGGTCTTTACTGTTAGATTTCAAAGATGACGATGTCTTCAGTTCTGAGTTGGATTCGGAAGTAGTTTTCTTTGGCTTTTTGAATATAATCCGCCCTCCAGCCTCTTCATTGGTGCCTTAAAACAATTCCACCATCATTCTTCAAATTCATAGATCATAGCACAAGACAAATTCATAGGATGACTAGGTATTAATGAAATTTACTAATGGTTGTATTATACGACACTTTCCACCCCCTCAAATTATTTTCTACTAGCCCAGTTGCGCGATGTTGTATGAGAGAAAAGGCAAGAGCCTATGACTCCTTCCACTACCCAGTCAAGTTTTGGTACTTGCAGTGCTAATGACATCTCCGCACTACAAAAAACTGCCGGTTTCATGAAGTATTCTGTAGACATTTGACAGATCACGTAACAATGGTTGAAACACATGACGTTGCTAACAATTGCACGTAACTATTGTTCTAATTACGTCAAATGTCCACATTAGTTCCTTCGATGTAATAGCCTACACCCGGGGAATTTCAAATATTTTTTTCATTTATAAACCATTACCATGGGCCCCAGGGAATGCCTACAAAATTCCAACCCCAAACATGCGAAACTGGTGGAGATATGAAGGAACAGACATATATACAAAGTACATTATGTTAAAGATAACATATTGTGTTACTTTATTTCCCATAGTTCTGCAAACTGTGACTTTATTTCTTACTATAAATTGTACCTTTAATTCCAGAAACTGACTTTTCATGTGCCTTCATTTCTTACCACACAACTCCATGGGTCATTGGACAACCAATGTATCAACAGCCATCATTGGCCCAATCAAGTATTGCTAGCTGGGCATGCAAGTACCTGCTGACTGTTCCTTGTTGCCGACACCCTCTATCTGTGCAACTTCATCAGCATCAAGGTCTCCTTTCCTCAACACGACAATGACAGGTTTCTCGTCGTCCCTTTCCTCCCCATCACTGCCGCTGTCGTCCGGAGGTCCCACATATCTCTGGCAGCAGAATGCACCAACATTAGCATATCTCATTTAACAAGATTTTCCATCCAAGACAAAGGCATAGATGGCAAGTGGACAAGGAAGCCATTGGCTTATCGAGAGTCCAACAATGTTCATCTACTTATAACCTGCCCTCCTGAGATATGTGTCAACCTTGTTTTTAAACATATTCACGCTGCTAGCAGTTACACAATCTGTAGACAATTTGTTCCATTCATTTATTGTCCTTTGTGAGAATGAGTGCTTCCTGATGTCCAATCTACATTGTTCCTTTACTAATTTTACCTCATGTCCTCTAGTTCTGCTATCCTTCTTGAGTGAGAAAAACATATTTCTATCAATATTTTCATACCCATTCAATATCTTAAAACTTCAATCTGATCTCTTAACCTCCTTGTCTCTAGAGTTGTTAAACCACATTCCTTCAGGCATTCTTCATAACTAAGGTCTCTCAGCTCTGGAATAATTTTAGTTGCTCTCCTTTGTATGCGTTCAAGCGTATCTATATCCTTACGATATGGTCTCCATGCTTGTATACAGTATTCTAAATGAGGTCTAACTATTGCTTCATAAAGAGGTATAATTAACTTTTTTCTGGTGTATGTTATGTTTCTTCTAATCAATCCAAGAATTTGATTACCTTTTGAAGCTGCAATACCACATTGCTCTGAAACTTTCATATCAGCGCTTATTGTAACTCCTAAGTCCTTTTCTTTTACAGTAGTACCCAGAACAGTATCTCCCATTTTATAGTTTACATCCAAGTTCCCATGTCCTGTATGTAGGCATTTACATTTCCCAAAATTGAACAACATCTGCCATTTCTCAGACCATTTAACTAATCTGTTTAGATCGTTTTGTAAATGTTGTTTATCACCATCAGTATTAACCTTTCTAAACAGTTTTGTGTCATCTGCAAATTTCAGTACGTTACTTGTTATACTGTCGTCCAAGTCATTGATATATATTAAGAATAATATAGGTCCTAATACTGATCCTTGAGGTACCCCACTCAAAACCGATTTCCAATTTGAAACTTCTCCATCTACTACAACTTGTTGTCTTCTGTCAGTCAGCCATTGTTCTATCCAGTCAGTTATGCTATCCCCGATACCATGGGCTTTTAATTTAAGTAGTAATCTTTGATGTGGCACTTTGTCAAAAGCTTTCTGAAAATCTAAGTAGATAATATCTACTGGCGATCCCTCATCTATCCACTTCTTCCAAAAAACATAACATATTTGTTAAGCATGACCTCACTTTTAGGAATCCATGTTGAGACAAATATAATAATTTATGCTTAACGTCACCAGGGTTGGGTTGGTGATTGTGGCTTCAGCTTTCACCACAGTTCCATCATCGCTGACCACCACAAATGCCTTGCACTTCACACTTTTCCTCTTGCTACATGTTAACTTCATGCCATTTGTCAACTGATAGGCACAGAACACCACAAATCCACAATCAATAGTTTATTCAGTTAGAAGTTAGGGCAATTGACTTTCAATAGCTTATGCCTGGATCAGGGCAATTACCTTTTACATGTGAGTTAAATTGGGTTTTGCTCACCTCAAACAAGCTTTATGTAGAGGATTTACTTGAACTCTTAGGATAGTGAGCTTTTCATATTCACACAATTGATGTGTGAAAGTTACATGCAGCTTTAAATGGTCGACCATTCAAAAGCTTAGAAATATCTAGAAAGAGGGGGTGTGTTAAATCAACAGCATACTGATTGGAGGGCTAGTGGCACTCAATTCTCACACCCTGCGGGGGTAGGCAAAGTCAATCGCCCTACAATGTTTTTCTATCTGGCTGTTGCTGTAGTAGGCTAGCTCAAGAGTGGGGCGGATGACTCTGCCTATGGCTATGCGGGGGCTACTGGCACTCAATTCTCAAACCTCGGGGGCTACTGGGGCAGGGGCTGGGCTAGGCTATAGTCAGAGACTATATTTTAGCCAGTTACTGGTTAAATATAATTGTTGATAACCTTAGACTTAGTCTCGCTGTATACTATTTTTTCCGAGCGCATTTGTGACCTATTCTATTGTCGCCCAACAACATCACTGCATTCCGGCTTCAAAATAAAAAGTAGGATAAACTACGTAGATACCTTGGCATTAATGTCGGGACCTTCTTTGTAGCCAATCTTTTCCTTAAACCTTTTGAGAAAAGCGGGTTCATCTTGTTGTGTATACGAAATATTTCGCTTCGACATTATATCTGTTTCTTGCTAAAAACGAATGTTGATGTCCTTCGACGATACATATAGTTAAAAACGGAGTTGTTATTTCTATGTTGGACATGTTATTTATGACCAAATGGGAAATCGACGCGGGCTGAATATTACAAGTGGCACCTTCACCATCGATACTACTTAATGACATTGTTGTAATTTTAACTATATTTCTTTTATATTTTTTGATATTGAAACTTAGGAGCCATTTAATTCTTACTTCACTCGCTAAAATCAACTTGTAAACATAACAATCAGATTTGGATGTTTGTTATAATAATAATATTCTAATAATTTTATTAAAATGGCAACTATAGCAGTTGAATTATACAATTGGCACAGCAAAACAACCAATGATAATAAATTAATTAAGACAAAAATATGACTTAAAATATAAAAACTTAAAAGGTGCATGTACATCATGTTTAAAGTTATGTTTGTATATAAACAAGGTAAATATGAAGGACATAATCATAAATTAAAACTTAAAACAGGCAATACTATAGTAGAATAAATTATGTGGCCTACTACTATTATGTAAAATGTAACTAATTTATCAAATTTAGTTCATAATTACTGCCAGTGTCTTAAAGCATATGGTATAAAAGAGTTCTGAAATCTTGCAGTTCTGCAACGCGGCACACAGTAAGTCCTCGTGTTTCGAGTTGTATACGGAGTTTCCCGGAGGGGAGGCAAAAGATGGTTAATTTATGTGTAGATTATTGCATGCTTATGAATAGTGTTCTACACAACTTCTCCCTCCGGTCTGACAGCGTTGGTAGATTGGCTGCGGTGATGGTTTCGGTGTACGACTTATCTTGGAAAATGATCCGCATTGCCCGTTTCTGGATGTATTCTATCTGTCTCGTTTGCTTTTTTGTAAGGCTCGTGTGCCACACTTCGCATGCGTACTCCAATACCGATCGGACGATTGAAGTGTATATGTTGATGAGATTGTGAGGGTCAATGCGGGCTCTTTTGAGAAGGATGATGAAGTATAGACGTTGCGATGCTTTTGTAGTGATTTCGTCTATGTGTAATTGCCACTTCAGATCTTCAGATAGAGTCACACCTAGTAGACGAGTGCTGTTAACTTGTTGGATTGCTTTACCGTCGATGGTTAGCAGTGTGATGTCCGGAGTTGATTTCTTGAAACATATCCGCAGTTATTTCGTCTTGTCGTAGTTCAGCGCCATTTTGTTACTCGCTGTCCATTGCCCGACTTCGTCTGCTGCAGTAGTTAAGGAGTGGAAACGAGGGATCAAAAGAGTGGCCCAGTAGGTAGTGGCCCTGTGACTTCCGGTCGCAGAGCCTCCTGGGTAGCCTAAGCGCCCCCTGGCGGCGACCTATATCCACCTAGAGCGCCCCCTAGCGACTGGAGCTAACCCTAACGGTCGTAACCCCAACTTATTGACATGATCCCGACCTGATCTCATCAGTGGTGACCCCTGCTGACCCTAACGGAGTGACCGCTACCCTAACGTGACCGCTACCCCGATGCTCGAGGAGTGGAATTATTTTAATTGTATTCCAAGGCATTTAATCCCTGGCTCGATGTAGTCCGCGATACCCTATCCGTTGGTTCGTTGTGGCCCGCGTTACCCTATCTGCCGCTAACCGGCAAAATCTACACAACACGTCATTGAATGAAGTCGCAAAGAAACTTTAATATTTAAAAATAACGATACATCAGATCATAGTAATATAAATATTTAAAAATAGCCATATATCAAATCATATTAAAGCACATAAATTCATATAAATATAGTAATATAATTATTTAAAAATAGCCATATATCAAATCATATTAAAGCACATAAATTCATATAAATATAGTAATATAATTATTTAAAAATAGCCATATATCAAATCGTATTAAAGCATATAAATTCATATAAATATAGTAATATAATTATTTAAAAATAGCCATATATTAAATCGTATTAAAGCACATAAATTCATGTAAATATAGTAATATAATTATTTAAAAATAGCCATATATTTAATCATATTAAGTGTTCGTGTTTTTCATCTCAATGGAAGTTCAGTCGCGGCAGTGATCTCCCTCGTCTGTCTAGGAGTTTTCTTGGTCGTTGTAGTGGCCGTTGGCGTTGTAGTGGCTCGCCTTGAGCGTTGCAACCCAACAACATTTCCATTTCGACCACGGCACGTCGACGGAACATCCCGAGTGCCTTCATAATGCCAGGCCACGATTTTTTGTGCTCGAGAAATGAAGCAAAATGATTACATTCGTCATCCCAACTCTCGGTAGCCGCAGGGCTGTCATAGCCATCATCATCATCGTCGTCGTCTATACACGGTGTGTGACGACACAACTCCTCCATCACGGCTGGCCAGTGTTGTCTATGGAAGCTGAAAACCAGAGTGAAAGACACATAAAAATTGAACCATTGGTAAAGGACTTCGTTAAAAGTATCCTATATATGTTTCTTAAATAGCACATGCATCTGTTAATAATAACCTATGAGTAAACCCGTGAGCGGCGAAAGCCGTACTTTGGAACCAACTCGCTTATTTACTGCTACACCGCCAGCCAGCAGCAGGCGCGTAGAAAGTAGGTCACGCAAAGGCGATAAGTAAACCGGCGACCCGACTCGGCTCGGCTCGGCTCGCGTGCTATTTATGACCAGGCGGCCAGTCGGCTAGCAAGAGGCATTGGAAATAGGTCACAGTCGCATAAAAGATGTCTCTTAAAGTTAAACTGTGCATGTTATGTAGATGCTTTTTAAAAGCTTTTAAAAGCATAGGAGTATGTATTAGCAAACAACGACAGACCTTATGTACTTACGATCGATGCAGTAGCAGAGTCAACGCGGTCCCGACTTCGATGTACACCGCCATCAAATCGGAGAACAACGCAATGCTAGACAGCTTCCTGCGTGACGTCAGAAGCAACAACGGCAACAGCAACAGAACGACGGCAACAGAACGACGGTGAGTGTATAAAGATATACCTAGTCTCAGAACGGTCTTATATAGTAAACACTAAACAATGCAGACAGCTGACATAAGCCACTATAACACAATAACAAATCTGTCAAAGTCATAAAGTTATGCTAGAAAACACCAATAATAACATTTTTATTAAACTGGAATGTCATAAAACAACTGCCAAACCCACTAGAACATTAAGCCATCCTTCACAACGAAAAACATGTTCGTTAAGCAAAATCCCATCTATCACGTGTAAAAAACAAAGTCAACGAGTCCTAAACCAACGTTGTATCGATTCCAGACATTCGGCGTAAAACAATAAACAACCCCTCCCAGCGATAAGCCTGCCGCAGAAGTGTCAACTAACCAACGCTGAATCCGAAAACCCATTTATCACGCGTAAAAACACCAAGTCAACGAGTCCTAGGCAAATGCTATGTTAAATACAGTGCATGTAACTTTAAACAACATAAAATCAGAATGAATCGTCCTATATACTTTCGAGGAGGAAACAGTTTTCTATCTAACTTCTATGCGTGTAGGATAAATGCATGGGGTCATGTTTTTAACACAGTTGAAGCTGCGTACCAGTACAGGAAATGCATCTTTTATGAAGATGTCGAGACGGCAGAAAAGATACTAGCCACAAGAACCGGACTACAGGCGAAATACCTTAGCAAGACCATCCGAGAGAAATAGCATTTATGTGCACAATGGAACAAACAGAGACGATCTGTAATGATCGCGTTAGTTGCGATTAAATTTCGCGACACGACATTACGCAAACTATTGTTAGACACATATCCAGCACCGTTAATGGAATGCGTGAGAAGTAGGGAGGGATACTGGAGCGTGCTCACCTACACTGGACAGCCTGGACAGAACGTGTTGGGTCAGATACTCGTGAATTGTCACGAGTTCGTTCGAAAAAACCAGGCGACAGCAAGTCTGTCTCGTCGACAACACCGAAGCGATAGGAATGCGCGGCGATTGCACAACGCATACCAGTGGGCCAGCTGGCCAGATAACACAGGCGCACCATGCAACCGGCCCCGCTATATAAGGGACTCGCAGCTCTAACTGCCATAACAACTCTTGCGATCGATCGACTCACTCCTCTCTCCTCGTGCACGTTCAAGCTTCGAAGTCATGATGGCCGCGCAGCAAATCGCCGAAGAAGAGCAGAGAATGATGAACTTCACCCGTCTGCAGAAGGAGGTAAGTTCTGGAACGTACAGATTTACAAGACCGTTAACCATAGTCGCTACTGCAACGCAGGAGAAATATGTTGTATATATATCGTCCTCGCAGTGTCCCAAAGGTGTCCAGCGCCGTAAGCAAGGCTACTATTGTCCACTTCACCAATGGCAGAGATCTCCTACGTACAGATACAACCTGCGTGTCCTCCTGCAAGACTGGATTGGCACAGAAAGTTGGGTTAGCGTATTTGATGCAGTGGCAGTTAAAGTGCTTGGCTTTACTGCTAACGCCTACGTCGCTATGATGTCAGACGAAGAGGGGTCGGGTGCACTGTCTGTGTTGAGGGGGTCCGTGTCATGGCGACTATTACAAAACGCATAAACAACAACTACGTAAACTACAACGCGTCAGAGCTGGAAGTACTTGACGAGGCATTCCCTTTGTAGGAAGACAAAGAGAATGCCGTTGACGCCAGCGCTGACAGCAGCACAGGTCCCACCGACGAAACAACCACGAACAAAAAGGTACAGGAGTGGTTAGACGCGTATGAACATCGTAATCTGTTACCATCCTCACCATCCATCACTTCCTCTACCGAACCGACTCTGTGTATAGCAGACGAGGAAAGTAACGATACAGCTATTGTCGTAAGCAGTAGCAGCAGTAGCGATGCAGCTATTGTCATAAGCAGTAGCAGCTGTAGCAGTAGTAACAACGATCATGATATGCAGGTGACGGTAATGAACATAGACAGAATTTGGAATCGTGCGGAAGCCATGATGAATCAAAATACATTCGAAGCAGCGGTAGACGCAGCGTGCGTTCGTTATGCATGTAACGAAGTTGTTCGTATATTAGATCTATCGGAAGATGAGTATTACATACCGTCTTCCAGTCTTATCATGCACATCTTGCGTTGGGTTGTCATAGCGTTGGAGGAGAAGTTTGGGAAAATGCAATGGAGTCTCGATATGGCAGACACGGTCAGAGCGACCATAGCCAGTCGATATGCAGGTAAGAACGATGTTACTGACAGTGATTAAACAGGCGTGTCTTTTTGTTGTCCTGTCTAACATAACGGCCTCAGACAATTGCGAGAGGCCTACGACAACGATGACGTCGACGATGAGAAGGTGGCAACACCGACGCCGCGCAAACGTAGAATGCCGCCGTTGGCTGCGAACGACCGGCGGTTGGTGCTGAACAGAAAGCGTCGGTTTGCGGCACCAACAGCAGCAGCACCAACCGCAGCAGCAGCACCAACCACAGCACCAGCAGCAGCGGCAGCAGCAGCAGCAGCAGCGCCAACCGCAACGACGCCAATGGCACCACCACCCCCGCCGCCGTCGTTTCTGCTCGCAGAGCAGACATCGTCTTCGACTTTCGAGTTCAGTCCAGCGTCGCCACCGCCATCACGCACGCACGCACGCACTCACACACACACACACACACACACACACACACACACACACACACACACACACACTATATAGATGCGCTGAGAGTCCATTCCCTCTCAGTTGTAGATGCGGTCATAATCATGAAAAGACATCAATGTCGTCACTGTGTGATCGCCTTCGACACGTGCGCAGAACTACAACGTCACGTGCAGAGTAATCACTCGACGCCATCTTGCGGTCTTCATTCATACTCGGGGCACCACATATGGTGGCGCCACCTAGCGACTATGCAAGGAGAGCGAAATACGCATGCGAGAAATGCGGTACCACCTTCGGGAGATTGGACAACCTACAGCGTCACGTAAGGTCGGTATGTAGTAGTAGTGGTGGTGGTGGTGGTGGTGGTGGTGGTGGTGGTGGTAGTGGTAGTGGTAGTGGTAGTGGTAGTGGTAGTGGTAGTAGTAGTAGTAGTAGTAGTAGTAGTAGTAGTAGTAGTAGTAGTAGTAGTAGTAGTAGTAACCATCTGACCATACACGCACGAACCGCGTGTGCCGACGTCACCGAGCCACCAGCACCAAAGAGATCAATAAGAAAAGACACTACCCCATCCCACCATCCACTCGTTACCGAGGAAGACCCGTTAGAAGCACCCGATCGACTTCCCTTCGCCGACACTCTGTCGACGGAGTTGCTAGATGTCGTTCGTGCGCACTGGTCTGCTATAAGGACCTACGTGTCAAGAGGTCCTCTCCAATGCAGGTACCATTACAGATTAACCACGCTAGACACGACCGTCTTAGAACCGTCTTTGAAGATGATGTTCCAGGAACAGACCAATGCGTTCAAGATTAACTTCAGTTACGGGTTCGTTCTGAGAAACAAGAACACGGGTCAATACAAGTACTATCATACCTCTTGTAATTGCTGTGGACGCTACCTGGACGAACCCAGTCTCGTCACCAACAGCAAGGACTTTGATGACTTTCTCGAACGCATCCGAGAAACCGACGTCTTGCAATGGACCATCAATCAAAGACCGGATTCCGCTTGGGTGTGCGAACTCGTGACGAATGTCACTTTCTTCGTTAATCGCATCATCGATCACCCTATAGGATGTGTAGGCATGATCCCTCTGCCACCCTACATCAAGAAGAAGAAAAGCATCATCGGTCTGGAAACGGAACCCATCCATAACAAGAGGTACAATGATAACCTGTGTCTGTTCCGATGTCTGGCCCTGCATCGAGGATGCGATCTACATCGATTGGAACCGTCGGTGAAGATACTGTACGAGACATACGATCGAGACACGTACCCATGGAAGCATTTGCAGGGGTCACGCTGGATGACCTCTATCACGTAGATACCACGTTCCAAACGAATGTGTGCGTGTGCCAGCTTGTCAAACCGGATGGAGAGGATGCGGAGGATGGTAAGTCGACTGCCGAACTGGTCTGTCGATCCATGGACATATATTCACTGGACTGCCAGCTTTGCGCGTGCCATGCGTTGCGCCTCTGGTGGAGTTTGTGTTAGCTGCTTGGGCTCGACAGTTTGTATTGTTTACTTCCGGTCTCACTTCGCAACATGAAGCTCGACATCGATGCGATTCTTGCGGTAAGTTAAATGTTGATTTTGCTGTACAGTTTACATTTTAAGTGAAAGCACCTCTAGGCATGGACTATATGATAGTATATCTTTCTTTCAAGAAAATAATGTGCTAATTTATTAAATGATATGCCTTTGAGGCGGCTGGATTTTTAGCAGGGGACATCTCAGCCTCAGCCAGCGTTTGAGTATATGCTATCGTAGCTTAGGAATTGAATGACTCATTCCTTAATATATGACAATTTAGCTTCTGTGTGTGCAGGAACATTTTTTTCTCAAATGAATGATCAACTTGATGTGAAGGAAATAAACAAACCCCATGTGCCCAAGGTGAGTGTAAATACAATATTGAATAACAGTAGAATTAATAATTGTTTTTTTTTACCAATGGCAATGGCAATGGCATTTTAGCTATTAACACTGCCGGTCTTTGGCCATCACACAAAAGTGCTACCCTTAGGCGAACGACTTTTTAAAAACCACCAACCCTATTCTCATGCCTGATGGATACTACTACTTTTAATATTTGCGTGTGTGCGTGCGTATGTTCTAACAACCATTATCACATGGTACATAATCTCTTCATTAATAAAGTAATGTAAGATTTAACTCAAAATATATAATTATGTATGAGATTTAACTCAAAATATATAATTATGTATAAGATTTAACTTAAAATCTATAATTATGTATAAGATTTAACTCAAAATATATAATTTAACAAGATTTAACAAGATTTGCCATCCAAGTCAAAGGCCCAGATGGCAAGTGGACAAGGAAGCCATTGGCTTATCGAGAGTCCAACAATGTTCACCTACTTATAACCCGCCCTCCTGATATATGTGTCAACCTTGTTTTTAAACATATTCACGCTGCTAGCAGTTACACAATCTGTAGACAATTTGTTCCATTCATTTATTGTCCTCTGTGAGAACGAGTGATTCCTGATGTCCAATCTACATTGATCCTTTACTAATTTTACCTCATGTCCTCTAGTTCTGCTATCCTTCTTGAGCGAGAAAAACATATTTCTATCAATATTTTCATACCCATTCAAGATCTTAAAAAAACTTCAATCTGATCTCCTCTTAACCTCTCTAGAGTTGTTAAACCACATTCTTTCAGGCGTTCTTCATAACTAAGGTCTCTAATTATGTAATGTTTCATTACAAAGCGTATTATATATTTAATTTAATTGCACAAACTGTTGAGTAATGTTGAACATTGAATACTTAATTCCTGATGTTGAATACCTTATTTGTTTCAGCTTCCAAAGCTGCAGTCACACTCGAAAAGCTGGTGAGGGACAAGACCCTGTGCAAAGACATCAGGAAGCTGTCCACCCAGTACCAGACCTCCAGCATTGAGCCTTCGACGGCTTCCATAGCTTTGTTATCCACTTTGCTTCAAAGGTGTATGCCTTTTTGTATTATGGCATGGAGCAGAAGTTGCCATGAGTTTGACATAATGCAGGATATATGCAAAAACATGACATTGGCTTAAGTTTATAATGTATCGAAAATACTGTTTTGAACCAGTATGTGTTCAAGGTCAGTGGAAAGGTGTGGAGCAGGTACCCCAAACATATGGGCTGAAGCTGCCATACCAGTGTCACTTTCAAGAATAACTTGCGGCTTGACAACACTGTCCAAAACAACTGCATGTTTAATAGTTTTTGCAGAATTTCTGTGATGCACCAAGGAAGCCGAACCTTGCCAAAATCCTTGCGAATGTCTTCAAAGCTGAAGTATGCAACATGATCAAACTCTGGCGGTGGCTCTCTGTATGACTGAAACATAAAAACGACAAAACTACTGTCTTAGGATTGGTTTATGAAAAAAAAATACCTTCCTTAGGAATTCATTAGTAGACTAGGTAGTGTGGCGCTGTCACAACTGGTTGCCCTCAGAGGAAGTGTCTGACTTTCCCAAGGGAAAATCACAGATTAGACAATCAAATATACCAAATTACAAAAAAGGACAAGAAAAGATAAATAGTCAAAGCAGAAAGAAGTAAAAGTAAACACATTTGATTAAGACAGGATACCTTCAATATGCAAACAGTAATTGAGCAACAGTTACAGGCTCCTGTCGGGTTGTTTCTGGTGTTTCTACAGACTTTGAAGGCATCCATAGGGTTGGCAAACTTCCAGGTATCAATGTTCTGCGAGTTCCGCTTGGACCTGTACAAAAAAGTTATTTTTTGTGTTATGTAAATATATATATATCATACACTTATTACTATTCTTACTGCTATTGTTTCATTGTTGCCATTGCCATTTTGCATTATTTTTGGTATTTAATATTTAAATTTCTTCAGCACTGTGTATTAACAGCTGAGCTACTACCCCACTCACCCCTCCCCCAAAACTGTGCATGTGAAGAATCGTGATTATGAAAATAATTTCATATAGTTATCTGCAGCTAGAGTAAGCGAAGACAGACACTTTTTGATATTATTATACCTATAAAACAGACATACATGTTGGACCTACTTAGCTTAGCCTTTAGTCTTTACAGAACTTTACATACAGTGACACAGTTATTCACTGATTCAGGCTCTTTAACCGGTATATATGTAAATTTGCAACATCACTGAACAGTTATTAACCAATTAATTACAATACCAAGAAACTTACCATGTTTGAAACAATCATCTGTGAAATGCCTGGAGCAGATCTTGGCATTGTCAGCATCGAAGCTGCTGTCCATACTTATTGATGCCAATGATGGAATGCAGCAAACGGGCTCTCCATTCGGTTCCCTTCGGTAGACAATCCTCTGCATTTTGCACTTGTGCAAGCGCAATCGACTATGGCATGCAGCAGTTGCTGCCAACGCTTTTTGACATTTTGATCTGTGCAACTCGAACGCCATTTGCATTCAATCGGCGACGCCGGAAGTAAACAACTCAATGTGTCCGCGGCGGGTGCAAAATCGAACTCGTTCGCGCATAACGCGGAGCTGGCAGTCCAGTGAATATATGTCCATGGTCGATCGTTATGCAAGTACCCCGAAACAAAGTATCTCAACTTTCACGAGACACATTTTTCATTCATCCAAGATGTCCGCATGTACTGCAACTCGTATCGATGTCGGAAGTGTGGTGAGTCGTTATGGAAAGATGCATGGATGCTGTATCGACACGAGCGCACGTGTACGGGGGGTGTGCGTCGAGTCTATCCTGGTGGCGTGTACCATTCCACTCCATCGGTGTTCGAACGTCTGGACGACGAGAACATTCGCGTGACTGAATCGTTGCGCTACTATCCGTATCGAGCCACCTTTGATTTCG
Organism: Lamellibrachia satsuma; assembly: GCA_033239005.1. Lineage (NCBI taxonomy): Eukaryota > Metazoa > Annelida > Polychaeta > Sabellida > Siboglinidae > Lamellibrachia > Lamellibrachia satsuma. The sequence goes on along the minus strand of BSQZ01000008.1, from coordinate 2,242,438 downwards.
AGTGTTGGTTCGATACGGAACAACTTCCGCCGGACAGTGACAAGGTCCACTGGGTAGCGCGTCACGTTCGACTCAGCGTCAGCATAGCATCCAACGTGCCCGGCCACGAACGAGTGCAATGTCTCGTCACGGATGGAGACACCAACAAGTTGGTGAGTAGAATGATGAATATCTTACAAGTGATTAGTGACGCCGCGTACGACAAGATCAAACACTCGTACGAAGATGTCTTGGAACAGCCCGCAGAAGAACTGACGAACTGGGACGAAAGCGAAGAGGCTGGACGATCAGCCATAGGCAAGAAGGAATCTCGTCCGGCGACCAATCCATACAAAAAGCTGATGGGACAACTCTATGGATGGATGCATCAATTAACCGTCATCGGGTTCAATTCGGGTAAGTATGATCTCAATGCAATCAAACAGTTCCTCATACCCTACTTCTTATCCACTACGTCAAAGACAGGGGAACAAGAACAAGAAGAACAAGACGACAAAGAAGAAGAGAACGAGGGTATCGGGTCTTTTTTCGTCATCAAACGCAACAACACTTTCATGTGTCTTTCGACGGATCAGCTGAAATTCGTAGACATGACCAACTACATAGCTCCCGATATATACGACAAATATTTGAAGGCGTACGGATGCGAGGTGACAAAAGGTCATTTCCCGTACGAGTACATGGACCGTCTGGAGAGACTCGACGACACCGCACTTCCATCGAAACAGGCCTTCTTCAGTCGACTGAAGAACGAAGGTATTTCCGACGAGGATTATGCCAGTTGTCAAGAGGCCTGGCGCGACAACTCCATGACGACTTTGCGAGACTTTCTCGTCTGGTACAACAACAGGGACATGGTTCCTTTTCTGCAGGCCATCGACAGACAGTTTGCCTTCAACGAACAACGTGGCATAGACATGTTCAAGCAAGGCATCAGCGTACCTGGTCTGACCTTGCTTTACCTGTTCAACGACCTTCCCGAGAAGACCTACTTTACCTTCTTCAACGAGAAGAATAAAGATCTTCATCACCTCGTCAAAGATCACGTGGTTGGCGGGGCTTCACTCGTTTTTCATCGCTATCACGAGAAAGGGGTGACCACGCTACGTCAGAACGAGTACGGAGAGGCCGCCCGTCCTTGTCGGTCCATTGTCGGATACGATGCCAACGCCCTGTACTTGTGGTCACTCATGCAAGACATGCATATGGGATGGTACACGCGACGACGGGAAGAGAACGACTTCCGACCCGAATCGGCGCAGCTGTACGATCAGATGGCTGCGGAATGGTTGACTTGGGAATCCGAACGCACGGGACGCGTCATACGACACCAGATCAACGGTAGAGAGAAGAGAATAGGCAAACTGCCGGTGGACGGGTGGTGCAGCGAGACGAAAACGGCTTATCAGTTCCATGGATGCTTTTTTCATGGTCACTCGTGCACTGGTAAAGAGGTCAACGAGGTGAACGGGAAACTCATGACTGAACTGCTCGCCGAGACCCGAAAGAACACCGTCTATCTCCGTCACTTTGTCAAGGTCGTAGAGGTGTGAGAATGCGATTGGAAAGAGACGAGACGAGATCCTGTCGTAAAAAAGCTCCTGGATGCTGCATTTCCGCGACGACGTCACGCGCGATGGACGATGACGTCACAACAGATCCTGAGCGGCGTGCGTGCCGGAACCGTGTTCGGTTTGATCGAGTATGACCTTTGCGTACCGGAAGCATTGCGAGAACACTTTGCCGAGATGCAGCCCGTGTTCAAGAACATCCGTCTGACACGCGACGATCTCGGACCGTTCATGCGCCGATACGCCAAGGAGCACAACATCATGGCGACTCCGAGAAGCATGCTCGTGGGTAGCTATCGAAGGGATAAGATCTTGCTTGCCACGCCTCTGCTGTGATGGTACATGGACCACGGTCTCGAGGTGACGCACGTGTATCAGGTCGTCGAGTACGATCCCGTCCCGTGCTTCAGGCGGTTCGGCGATGCAGTGTCCACGGCGCGACGCGAAGGAGACGTCTACTCGCACAAGGCCATCATCGCAGACACCATGAAGTTGCTGGGGAACTCGGGTTACGGAAAGACCATAACCAACGTGGACCGACATCGCGACGTCAATTATTGCAAGGAGAAGGCGGCATCGCTCATGGTCAACGATAGACAACTTGACGTCGTCGTCGACGATGCGTACGAGATAGAGATGAACAAGAAAACCGTCACGTACACCCTACCCGTACACGTGGGATTCTTCGTTCTACAGTACGCCAAGATGCGCATGTTGCAGTTCTATTACGACTTCATCGACAGGTACCTGGAGCGCCCTCTTTTTCAGTACTGCGAGACAGATACAGACTCTGCCTATTTGGCCTTGGCCGCCGAGTCCGTCGACGCCCTCGTGACCCCGGAACTACGAGAACATTACTTCCGGCACCGCTCCGAATGGTTGCCGTCCGAATGTTGCGACGACCATCGGAACGAGTATATGCGCTGTCGACTCGCCAATAGACCGTGGGTCGGCGACGAGGCGTGCTGTAAGGCGCGCAGGGCGTACGACAAGAGGACACCTGGTCTGTTCAAGGTGGAGTGGTCCGGCGACGGGTTCGTGGGGTTGTGTAGCAAGACGTACTATTGTTTCGGACCCACCGAAAATACAGCACCAAAGGACTGAGCAAACGTCACAACGACATCGACAAGAACGCGTTCCTGGAGGTGCTCACCAACCGTCGGAGCGGAAGTGGAAAGAACTGCGGGTTCCGGGTGCGTCACTCGACCGTGTTGACGTACGTGCAGGAACGAGCGGCTCTCACCTACTTCTACGCCAAACGCGTGATGCACGAGGACGGGGTGAGCACGGGTCCGGTTGGCGTGTAGAAAAGGGCGATGCACTGCGGTCGTCTTTCATAAGCGACCATGGACGTGCGGTGGAAACATCCTTTCACGTGCATCGTCGCCGGTCCGACGGGATGTGGCAAAAGTACTTTCGTGACGCGTATGCTATGTCACGCTGCTGCAATGATCGATCCACCCCCCGAACGGATCACGTGGTGTTACGGAGAATGGCAAGAGGCTTTCGCAACGATGGACTTGATCGACGTGCGGTTCGAGGAAGGGTTGCCGAGTGCTAGCATGTTCGATTCGTCGACGAGGAACCTCATCGTCATAGACGATCTCATGGCAGAAACGGACGATCGGGTCACGACCTTGTTCACTAAAAAAAGTTACCACAGGAACACGTCCGTGCTGTATCTCGTACAGAACCTGTTCCCCAAAAACAAAGAGAGTCGTACCATCAGTCTGAATTCTCAGTACATGGTGGTGTTCAAGAATCCTCGTGACGCATCGCAGATGTCGCACTTGGCGCGCCAGATGTATCCGGGACGCGTCAAGTTCGTTCAAGAGGCTTTTAAAGACGCCACGTCGGTACCGTACGGCTATCTATTGGTCGATCTCAAACAGGACACGCCCGATGACATGCGTCTGCGCACGGCCATCTTTCCAGACGACGATGTTCAGTACGTGTACTTGCCGAAGGTATAAAAGACCGCGCGCGTGGATAGTCTCTTCATTCCCACCATGTCTGCGCTAGTGAAGAAACACATCGTGTGCATACAGGCACTGAACAGATTCCAGAACAACAAAGTGAAAAGAGCCATCATCGCCAACGCAGACGCCGATCTGCTGTGTGCACTAGCCGAGTGTGCCTACAACATATTAAAAAATAACTTTCCATTGTCCGAATTACAGAGGCGTCGTTTGAGTAAATACAGAACGAGGTTACGCGAGTTGGCTAAGAGACGAGCGCCAGCTGCCTCGAGAAGACGCATCTTGCTGCGACAGCAGGTCGGCGACGGACAGAGCGGAGGTTTCCTATCAGCATTCCTAGCACCGTTGGCAAGTGCAGCCTTTCTACCCTTGTTTCGATAGGCGCTGCTCAATAAGTAGAAAGACAGAGAGAGAGAGAGAGAGAGAGAAAGAGAGAGAGAGAGAGAGAGAGAGAGAGAGATGGATCACGCACGCAAGATGGCCTTGGTAGATCCACGAATGTTGGACACGCTTCGTTCACCCCCACCCACACCCACGACGGACACCTTAGGTAAGAAGGTGCGAGCTCTCGATGACGAGATGACGACCATCCTCAACAGAAAGGACCTCGACGACAGGACCAAGGTAACATTATATAATCAGGTGTTGCAACGGTATAACGTCTTGTCTGATAAACACGTCAAGGAACCGACACGCGTGATCACGGTGAACGAGTCTGGGACGGGGACGGAGGCGGGGGCGGAGGCGAGGGAGGGAGCAGTAGGAGCTCCTGCTACTACTAGCGAGATAGAGGCCGATGTCGTGGACACCGTCCCCAAGACCATGCAAGGCAAAGCCAGACGTTTGATGGAGCGTATGAAAAGACACATGTCTTGGACCGCTCGCGGCGAACTGATCCACGAGGGTGTGCCGATTGCCGGAAGTAACGTGGTGGATCTCGTGAATGATGTGTTGCGTAAGAGAAATACCAATCCAACGGGATGGCAACCGTTTGCAAGACAACTCCGTGCCATGAACCTGCCCATGGAGTTGGTCGGTACCGTCGCCAGGAGAGACTACATACGTCAGGCGACGATGACGACGCCGACGACATCCACTCCAGGTCGTCGTCGAATACCGGATACTCCTCGTTCTGGCGGTGGTAGCGCAAGAAGATCGCTCAGTTGGACACCCCTCGCTCGTCGACACGGTCAGATGGAACATTCCATGCTCACCCCACCTCCAGAACGTCAACGCAAGGCACTGGCGTCATTGGCTAGTTGGAAAGACATTTAAGACATTGCAACACGTGTCCATAGCACAGTGTGCACTGCGATGTCGAGCGATCCACAGGACACATACCGTTCCGTCATCGTTGCAGTATTTTGCGGTGGACTTTACTTGATTGCTGACGCTATAGCTCGAAGTCTTATACAACAGTCGCTATTCAGGGTATGGTTTCAGTACTAGATTAATGATCATTCGTCATCGTCGTGGGTGTGGTAGTGGGTCTTCTGGTGTATGTCAGCGTACTCCTCCTCACTCGTCAAGAACCGTGCTGCGCAGTAAACATCACAACCACCAGTCCATCGGAACTCTTTTAATGGCGCCGAGGAAAGAACAACCACTTAGGACGGTCTACTTCGATCCGAAAAGGGTAGGTAGTTACGGCGGAGTCGATGCCTTGCGACGCGTCACGCGCATGTCACGAAAAAAGGTCGCGGAATGGTTGTCGGAACAGGACGCCTATACCCTACACAAGCAGGCTAGACGGCATTTCAAGAGACGACGCGTCATCGTGAGCGGTCTGCGTCAGCAGTGGCAGGCCGATCTCGTCGATCTGTCGCATTTGAAAAAGGACAACGACGGTATGACCTTTCTCCTCACGGTTTTCGACGTCTTCTCGAAAGTAGCCTGGTGTGTTCCCATGAGAAACAAGTCCGCGGCGTCGTTGGTAGCGGCACTTGACAGCACGTTCAGCAAAGGCTGGCCAAAGACGTTGCAGACAGACCAAGGACTGGAATTTCTGAATAAATCCGTTCAGGCTCTATTGAAGAAGCTCGACATCCATCACTTCTCCACACACAACGCGGAGACGAAGGCGAGCGTCGTGGAAAGATTCAACAAAACGTTGAAGACACGCATGTGGCGATACTTCACGAAACACCAAACGTGGCGATACATCGACATCCTTCAGGACTTGGTGCAATCGTACAACAACACCCATCACCGCAGTATCGGCATGGCTCCGTCACAGGCGAGTTACCAGAATCAAGAAAAGGTGTGGCAGCGTCTGTACGGTCACGACAGTAAGGGCGTGCCCAAGTTGCGCGTGTCGAATCGCGTGCGTATCATCAAGTACAAAGGTAAGTTCGAAAAAGGCTACGCGGCGAATTGGAGCGAAGAGATGTTGACGATACACGAGGTTCATCCCTCCGATCCACCCGTGTATCGATTGAGGGACGATCTCGGCGAAGTGCTGGAAGGCACATTCTACGAAATGGAGCTGCAGAAGGTGTCGGAACCCGCCGATAAAATGTACTACGTTGAAGCGGTACTGCAGCGTCGTAAGGTAGGTAGACGAACGGAAGCTTTGGTGAAATGGTTAGGTTACCCCTCCAAATTCAACAGCTGGATCGATGCCAAGGCACTCGTCCACTCCACTATAAAGACTAGCCACGCTTACGGTAAGACTTCAGTCGAGATATGACACAAGACACGACAACACGAGACTTCACCACCATCATCGTAGAACAGGAGGAACAAGAGGACGTAGCAGCAACAGCAGCGGAGGACAGTACTGACGCGCAGAACGCAGAGGACAGCAGCAGCAGCAGCGGCGGCAGCGGCAGCAGCAGCAGCAGCAGTAGCACTCCTTGGCATCTGTTCGGTATCGTGTGTCCTAAAGAGGAAATAGTCTTTTTGTGTCAGGTGCTCGTCTTGTTTACGGTCATTCTCATAAGCGTTTGCAACCTGACCACAGGTCACGAGAATTCTAACCTGTGGACGGCCCTGTTGAGTATTTCTTTGAGTTACCTGCTCCCCAATCCCACGTTGAGACGTAATGGCGACTGATTTCTACCTGACACTGCCTAGCAACGCTTCCATGAAGATGTATCCCAACAATACGTTGGCTCATTACATCACAGACTTACCTCAACTTATCGATCTGACTGGCGAGTGGGAATGCGGGGTGGCAGAGATACAGTACCCGCATACGTGGTACAACATAGGAATGTACGACACGATTGCTATGAGTCTAACCCCGAGTGCAAAGATCAGTGCTGGATATTACAAGTCTCCCATGACATTTATGAATCACGTCAACAAGGGACTGAACAGTATGGCGACGGATAAGACGCGAGCAAAGTTGACCTACAGCACCATCACTCAAGAAATGACGTTGCACATGACACCAGGCACCGAGTTCACTGTACTTCACCGCAGTGCGTTGGGAAGAATGTTAGGTTTCGAACCGTCGGTGGTCAGCAGTCCGCCATCGACAGCACCATCGCTACTAGGATTGATCATGTCAGCAGCATCAACAGCAGCAGAGATGACAAGAACGGACGAGAACCCGAGACAAGGTGGAAGGAATATAGGTCTCACAGCGTCGGCCACCGTGTTTTTGCCACCCAAAGAGACTCCCGATGGTCCGTATACCTACCGTAAAGAGGCCGAACACGTGGTGCAGGTGGATCAAGGGTTCGATACCATATACGTCTACACGGACGTCATGGAGTCTCGCATAGTAGGTGACAGTGTCGCACCTTTGTTGCGAGCCCTCCCGGTTGGCGGAAGTCACGGCGAAACGGTATCCGATAGGTTCACTAACATTCACTACGTGCCTCTGTTGTACTCGCACTTCAAGTCGATCGAAATCGATATAAGAGACGACACTGGACGGCGAGTGCCATTCGAGTACGGTAGAGTGACGGTGACGCTTCATTTTCGACGGTGCAGGACCGGACTGTTCTGAAGATGAATTACAACGAGTATTACGCGCGTCAGGCGGGTGGTGCACTGCCCTACTTCGCCGGTGCCCAATACCAGCGGGGTCACGGACTAGGCAGTCTCTTCGGAGGTCTGCTGCGCACGTGCAGGCGAAGGTGACACGAGCCAACGGGGACGATCTCGACTTGGCCGATCCTGTGGGACCGGTGAATAACTGGCTGCATGCACTGATCAGTCAAGTCGACGTCTCCCTGAACGGCGCGCTCGTGACCTCTTCGACCAACACGAATGCGTATCGCTCCTACATAGAGACGCTGCTGAGCTACGGTCCCGACGCCAAGGACACGCAACTGACGAGTCAGCTGTGGCACAAGGACACGGCCACTCGCATGGACGCCATCGAGATAGCCGACGGACCCGCGGCTAACGAAGGGTTCGTGGCTCGACGACAGAACATCCTGAGGAGTCGTCTGGTCGATATGATGGGCCGTCTCCACGTGGACCAACGGCGTCGATGTCAAGATATGACTGGTGCGTAGTAAGCCTGCTTTTGCACTCATGGCTGGTGGGAACCACGATTACAAAATACAAATAGTCAATGCCACCTTGTTTGCAAAGAAGGCCCCATTGAATCCGACCGTGCAGATGGCACACATCAAGGCTCTGGAGATGAGCACGGTCAAGTATCCGATGCGATCCGTCGAGTGCAAGGTGTAATCCATTCCTGCCGGCACTCGCTCGCACACGTACGAGAACCTGTTCCTCGGTACCCTGCCGAAACGTCTGGTGCTGTGCTGCATCGATAACGATGCCTACAACGGCGCGTACGACAAGAATCCGTTTCACGCCAAGAATAACGACATCAACTTCAACGCGGTGTACGTGGACGGACGACAGATACCCTCCAAACCTTTCCAACCGAATTTCGCAGACGACCTCTTCGTCAGGAGCTACATGAGTCTGTTCTCATCGACCGGCAAGATGTGGCAGGACGAGGGGAACGGACTGACTCGCAGCGACTACCGACACGGCTACTCCTTCTTCGGTTTCGACCTGACCCCCGACCAGTGCGACGGCCCCTGCTTCCATCTGGTACAAAAGGGCAACCTGCGCATAGAACTGCATTTCCGCAACCCGCTGCTGAACACCGTGAACGTCGTCGTCTACGCCGAGCTCGAGTCCGTGCTGGAAATCAACAAGAACCGCAACATCATATACGACTACTGAGATGGACACCCTGCAGATCGCTAGACTACTGGCGATGGACCCGCGCGCCAGATCGATATTTCGCGGCGTCGTACCCAAAGACGGACTGCCCGCGACGATAGACGGCGCTCTGCCCGCGACCTTCGTGTGCAACACCGACGACGGCGACGAACCGGGCGAACATTGGATAGCGCTGTACCTGGACGCCGATGGACGCGGCGATTACTTCTGCTCGTACGGTCTGCCGCCACGACACGCGGCGTTCCGCACCTTCCTGAACGAACACTGTTCCGATTTGACTCATAATACCAAGAGGCTTCAGAGTCCTCTGTCTAACGTTTGTGGACAATATTGTGTTGCTTTTGTATTGCTTCGTTGTAACGGCATTCCGATGAGAACTTTTGTTAACATATTCGGCACCGATCTAGTATATAACGATTGCCGCGTATTTGATTGGCTTAAACAGCTGCGATAAGGTAGACTGTATTATCGCTCGTCGTAGTAGTAGTACATCGATCAAGCCTCTGGCGAGGTGGACGCACCACCCGTAAGCTCGCGACCTCTGGCGTGATGGTTAACATCCGCAAGTCGCCTCGTCATCATCGTCGATCACCCTCGAGCCTCTGGCGAGGTGGAGACACCCCTAAGCTCGCGACCTCTGGCGCAATGGTCAACATCCGCAAGTCGAGTCATCATCGTATTCGTCATATTCATCGTAGTCGTAGTGGTGATGTTACACGCTACCCTTGATGTATCGCCATGCTGCTTGTGTTGTTCAATGAAATACGTGTGCACTCGTACCATACCGTGTTGCGTTGATTTATCGTCTCCATTAGTCCCTTTGATAGTTGATAATTAACGACCCTATTATTAATTGCTGCGTATGGGTGGGCACTCCGTCAGGGTTAAGACCGCAAAGGTCTACTGGGTGGGGTTACGACAGTTAGGGTTAGCTCCAGCAGTCGACAGCAGGCGTTAGGGTTAACATTCCAATCAAACAGTTAGAGCTACGACCGTTAGGGTTAGCTCCAGTCGCTAGGGGCGCTCTAGGTGGATATAGGTCGCCGCCAGGGGGCGCTTAGGTTACCCAGAAGGCTCTGCGACCGGACGTCACAGGGCCACTCCCTACTGGGCCACTCTTTTGATCCCTCGTTTCCACTCCTTAACTACTTGCTGCTACTTGGAGTGAGATGTCCATTCCGGAGGATGAAGAAGCTTCCCATATTGTGCAATCGTCGACATATTTTATATGTTCGCATACTGTTTGCAGATCATTAATATGGTGTAGGAAGCTGATTGGTCCAAATATTGTGCCTTGTGGGACACCTGCGTTGACAGTGGTGTACTCCGATTTCACACTCCCGATCTTTACCCTCTGTTTGCGTTGACACAGGAAGTTGGAAGTCCGAGAGATGCACATTTCGTCATTAAAATGTGATGGTCGACTCGGTCAAACGTTTGCTGAAGTCGACGAGAAGTATTCGTACTATGGTTCCAGGGGTCTCGACCGCGTATTTCCACTTGTGAACAAGCTCGACCAGTGCGTGTACGGTTGATGTTCCTTTGATTGATCCATATTGCTGAGGATCAATCTGGTCCATGGTAATGTCCATTATCCACGTGCACATGAATTTCTCCAAGCACTTCGATAAAACTGGCGTTAGAGATATTGGGCGCAGGTCTTTCTCAATTCGCGCTGGTGGTCGAATTTTAGGCACTGGTCGAACGTCAGCGCATTTCCACAGGGCAGGCACGGTTCCTTCCCGTAGGCTGCTGTTGAATATCGCACAGGCGGGAGGAGCGAGGATGACGGCGTAGTCATGCAAGATCCAGTTGGGTATCTCGTCAGGGCCGGTTGCTTTGTGTGTTTTAATTCGTAATAGTGATATGACTACTTCATCGACGTTGATGATGTAGGCATCTGGGACCGTCGTGTCGGCTCCCGGATTACTTGCAGGATGATTATTTAAAGGACTGCAACACCAAGTAGTTTTTTTATATTGACAACGTTTCCACTATTTTTATAAACACAATGTCATGGATTTTGGTATAAGTTCTCCCAAGTTATTCAATTAAAAATACAAACCCACAGCACCTGAGTATAATTACACTCACAATAAATGTAAAGGTTGAGGTATTTCGTATGTAGCACAATATCCAGTATTTAACAAGATTTGCCTTCCAAGCCAAAGGCCCAGATGGCAAGTGGACAAGGAAGCCATTGGCTTATCGAGAGTCCAACAATGTTCATCTATGTGTAACCCGCCCTCCTGAGATATGTGTCAACCTTGTTTTTAAACATATTCATTGTTCCATTCATTTATTGTCTTCTGTGAGAACGAGTACTTCCTGATATTCAATCTACACTGATTTTTTACTAATTTTACCTCAAGTCCTCTAGTCCTGCTATCCTTCTTGAGTGAGACATATTTCTATCAATATTTTCATACCCATTCAATATCTTAAAAACTTCAATCTGATCTCCTCTTAACCTCCTTGTCTCTAGAGTTGTTAAACCACAATCTTTCAGGCGTTCTTCATAACTAAGGTCTCTCGGTTCTGGAATAATTTTAGTTGCTCTCCTCTGTATGTGTTCAAGTGTATCTATATCCTTCATGCGATAGAATTTGATTACCATTTGAAGCTGCAATACCACATTGCTCAAGTTATTGATATATATATATATTAACAATAATAAAGGTCCTAATACTGATCCTTGTGATACCCCACTCAAAACTGATTTCCAGTCAGCCATTGTTCTATCCAGTCAATTATGCTATCCCCGATACCATGGGCTTTTAATTTAAGTAGTAATGTGGCACTTAATCAAAAGCTTTCTGAAAATCTAAGTAGATAATATCTACTGGCGATTCCTCATCTATCCACTTAGTGATTTTTTCCAAAAAACATAACATATTTGTTAAGCATGACCTCGCTTTTAGGAATCCATGTTGAGACGAATATACAATAATTTATGCTTAACAAGGAAGTCCACGTTAAACTCACTGCTCTGTAATTCTCCGTCTTATTTCTCGAACCCTTTTTCAATAATGGTATGATGTTTGCTTCTTTCCATTCAAACGGAACTGGGACTGTTCAAAGCGTTTTACACTTCAACATTTGGCTCATATTTAAACCCATGTCTAACCCAGGGTATGGCTGGACTTCTGTGGCCGCAGTTGAGCAAACTGCATAGAATCCCGTGAACAATGTTGCATGACTAATTTTAAGCTTTTATAGAGTAAGTGGGTCACAAAATATTTCGGAAAAAATTGGAAAGTTCAGTACTATTTACTAAAGTAAAGGAGACAGTCAGTAAATTTCCTACAAAATTACGACATGCCAACATATTATCACTCAACAACAGATTATTTTTGTAATAGGCAAAATACAGCGACACCACCAGCACAAACTGCTGCATCAACAAATCAGATGCTTAGCTAAGAATTTGCCGATTTTAACAAATGTAGCTCACTTTAATGCTTCAAATTGCAAATGTGAGGAATATATGTCATCAATTATTCTGAGCATGCATTGCCAAAACATATAAAGAACTGACGAAACATACTTTATGCCACTTACAGTTGGCTCAGCATTAATGATGGCCTGATTTCAAATAGAAAATATTTTCCTGGATATTCCAGGGGTTGATACCTGTCAACTCTCACGCTAAGTCATGAGAGACTCACGGTTTTGTATTAAATGTCAGTCTCACGGCAAAGGTCTGAAATCTCATGCATATTTTCATAATCTTTAGCAATGAAAATTATGAAACAAAATGTTCCCTTTTGGGAAAAATGAGACACAGAACGTATTTATGCATGTCACAAGCTAAGGTCTTAGTTAATTTTACAAGTAATATCTGCCTTTTACTGAATAACATGTAAAACACGATCAGTAATTGGTCAACAGCTGAGCATCAACCAATGAGATTTTCTGTGGGAAATCAGTGTAAGCACATGTTGAAGATAAGCTTTACTTTACCTTTGGAATTAAAAGAAACTTAGAAAAGTTTACCATGACATGAGTGGTCATGGTTACCACGACCACCAGATTAAATCATGTTTTTTTTAATTTTCTTTCTTTTTTCTTTTTATCTCGCTTTTTAGTGCAATGTTGCTAAGTTTATGCTTTGGGTCACTTTTCATCTTTTGATGGTATCACCAGGCTGCTGAATTTCAGTGTAAAAAAATTAAAATAAATTTCTCATGCCTAAGAACCCTCCCTCAAGGGGTTGCCAGCTATGTTGATGTATTGTAACGTAACACAATGCAACGGTGTAACTACACACAGACATGAACATCACATCTGCCTGATTCATGCCATGGCAAGCTTCAACCATTCCAACTTTTCCTTGTGATTCTTTGAGGTCTTTGCAAAGTTGCTCCTGACCACCTGAAGTGGGATGTCCTTGCCAGTGAGACAGACCTTATTCACCATGTCACTACAGTCAATGTCAGAGAAGGAGACCGTCTCTGACTGTGATCTGCACTTGGCATATTTACAGATGCAGTAAGCAAATGTGAATCCCGTCATGAAGGCATCGTGACCAGCACTGTGACTGCCAGTTCTGCATGTGGATTTAACACTGTCACAACATGTCATGTCTGTGTCCTGGTTGCTGTCATTGTCACAGCTGTTACTCATAGTGTCCATAACCATGTCTCCATCTTCTGTCAGTGTCCCCTTTCTCTTGTGTTTTGATCGTCTGTGACGTTTCTTTTCCATTGCTTTCTCCTCACTGTCTAGAATCACGTCTATGTCATGTGACTTTGGACATGCCTTTCCCGCAGAACACCAGCCATGAGCCTACAGAGAGAAGTCCACAGTGATGCTCTAACACACATACCTCTACATTCACATCGATGTGGCAACACAAGCAGGTTTTCATATATACATTGTATATAGAAATTAAATTGTACACAAACTAAAGTTGATTAGTGGCATTTTTTCAAACTTCTATAAAATCTGGCAATAAATCAGTATGACTCAAACATGGGTGTCAACTCTTACAGATATTTTTTAATTTGACAGTCTTACAGGGGTAGCAGACATTCCTTACAGTTTTGCAAATTATAAACAAGACTTTGATTTGCAGGATTTGTATTTGTCAATACAAATAACAAATTATTAGTTAAAAACACGTCTGAAGAGTGACTCTTGTGAATATTTTAACTGTGCACAATCAGCTGTGCCAAATCCTCACAAGATTTATTTCACTTAGCGTCACTTAACAGGCTCTCGTGTCTTTGTGAACTAGGTGAATTGTCAGAGTTACAATTGGTGATGCCATCTCAAGGAATATTTGAGGATGTGCAAGATCCAACTGATATGTCCCTTTGAGCATGCAGTGGTAGATCATCATGATTCATAACGTGCAGATTTTGATCAGGATCGTTTGCTACCGAGATACGAAACACTTCTAATCCCATCCCAACAATAAATAAGACATAATGAAGTCTATGGGCAGTGGTTGCTACAAAGGTAACTTACGCCAAATGCTTTGCACGGTTCTGTAACCTTTTGGTGATCTGTATCAACACTGTCAGCCGGGCTGGATTGCTGGTACGTCACACTCTCTGTGACCCCCTGGTAACGAGGGAAGGTCAGCTGGATGTGGGAGGACTCCCTGAAGGCACTGAACGTGTTATCCCGTTCACTGCAAGCGTTGTTCATAAATAAAACAAGAAGTCTCATCTTGAAGAAACTTGCAACCAAAGATGAGTAAAACATAACATTATAATTCTCCATCCTGGCTTGTCAATGAATATGTAAGTAAGCATGCAAAAAATCAGCAGCTTGGAAAGCTGAACATATGTAGTAGCAATTCATAGGCTGTCACACCACGTGATTCATGTTGTCTAATTTATTCATTATTCATAAAAACTAAAAATTTTGTTTTTTATTGGAGAAACTTGATAGGCTGAATTAAGTTAACTAATGACATAATTTTATAGTTGGATAATGTAGCTAAGCAGCCTTGTTGGCAAGTCACAAACTGGCAAGTCAAGTCAAGCCTCAAGTCAATGACCTCCAAGTCTTGAGTCATCTGTCTGAATTCCAAGTCCAGTCACAAGTCACCCTGGTTCACCAATCGGCATGATAGTTGTAGTTTTTCTGCAGTAATATTTTGTGGACACTGCCCCACATTAGCCAATCATAATAAGTACTTAATATTTATTGTAGTTGGTTGTCACAACAACACGATCTCGTTTTGCATGTTTCGAGCCACCTGACTTGTTGGCAAGTTGCAGACCGGCAAGTCAAGTAAAGTCTCAAGTCATCTCTCTGAATTCCAAGTCAAGTCTCAAGTCAAGAAAATGGGTGACTCGAGTCAACAAGTCTCTAGCTAAGAAACCACATGATTTTTCTTTCACAAACCTTTTTCTGAAGACGTACTCGAGGTATGAGGCAGACCAGCGTGCTTTGAACTCTGAAATGTACTTGGTGTCGTAAATGCCACCAGGGCAAGCTTCTGAGAGATCTGCCAGGAACGAGGCCAGGGAGGGAGGGAGGTCACAGTAGAAGCACTGGTAGAGGAAGACAAGGTCAATGAGGGCGTTGTGGAAGATGACCGGAACATCACTGACCATCAGCTCACAGAAGAGACGGCGTATGTTCTGTGTCTGGGGCTTCCTGTCCTCCGCCTACAAGTAAAGATCGTGCCAACTGAAGCCTAAGCCAATCAAAACACTACCGTAGTGCCGTTGGTAGATTGTTTTTGTGAACTGACAGAGGTACAGATCCTTTATGGTTCTTACATCATCCTTTAGAACAAAACTAAGCACTTTAACAAGATTTGCCATCCAAGCCAAAGGCCCAGACGGCAAGTGGACAAGGAAGCCATTGGCTTATCGAGAGTCCAACAATGTTCATCTACTTATAACCCGCCCTCCTGAGATATGTGTCAACCTTGTTTTTAAACATATTCACGCTGCTAGCAGTTACACAATCTGTAGACAATTTGTTCCATTCATTTATTGTCCTCTGTGAGAACGAGTGCTTCCTGATGTCCAATCTACATTGATCCTTTACTAATTTTACCTCATGTCCTCTAGTTCTGCTATCCTTCTTGAGTGAGAAAAACATATTTCTATCAATATTTTCATACCCATTCAATATCTTAAAAACTTCAATCTGATCTCCTCTTAACCTCCTTGTCTCTAGAGTTGTTAAACCACATTCTTTCAGGCGTTCTTCATAACTAAGGTCTCTAAGTTCTGGAATCATTTTAGTTGCTCTCCTTTGTATGCGTTCAAACGTATCTATATCCTTCTTACGATATGGTCTCCATGCTTGTATACAGTATTCTAAATGAGGTCTAACTATTGCTTTATAAAGAGGTATAATTAACTTTTTTCCCTTGTATGTTACGTTTCTTCTAAACAATCCAAGAATTTGATTATCCTTTGAAGCTGCAATACCACACTGCCCTGAAACTTTCATATCAGCGCTTATTGTAACTCCTAAGTCCTTTTCTTTTACAGTAGTACCCAGAACAGTACCTCCCATTTTATAGTTTACATTCAAGTTCCCATGTCCTGTATGTAGGCATTTACATTTCCCAAAATTGAACAGCATCTGCCATTTCTCAGACCATTTCACTAATCTGTCTAGATCGTTTTGTAAATGTTGTTTATCACCATCAGTATTAACCTTTCTAAACAGTTTTGTGTCATCTGCAAATTTCAGCACGTTACTGTTACTTTACACTGCAGTTCACAGGCAGAACTTTACATGGCAACCCCTGGCAGAACCTTATATTACAACCCCGGCAGAACTTTATATTACAACCCTGGCAGAACCATTGTGTCATGAGAAATGTTTCTCACACAGAGTCCACTGTGTCATGAGAAATGGTTCTCACACAGAGTCCACTGTGTCATGAGAAATGTTTCTCACACAGAGTCCATTGTGTCATGAGAAATGTTCCTCACACAGAGTCCACTGTGTCATGAGAAATGTTTCTCACACAGAGTCCACTGTGTCATGAGAAATGTTCCTCACACAGAGTCCACTGTGTCATGAGAAATGACAACAAATGATTAACTACTGTATTCAGCTGTACTTGCCACGTCATTGCCTCTGCGATATGGCAGTCCTCGTGAGTACTGTGTGTTGAAGTCAAACTTGTGACCTACGAGGAACTTCAAGGCAGATGGATCAACAACGTAGCTCTCAGAGCAGAGCAGTGGTATGTTGAAGGATTGCACAAGGTACTTGAACTGTCTATTCTTCCCTGGTCCAACAGTCACTGTATCGCCAGGTGAAACGCAGTCATCTGTGTCTGTCTGACTGGTAGATAAAGTGGTGCCTTGAAGTTTGAAGCAGGACAGGCCAAGTGAGATGATGGAATGACTGCGTGCCAACTCACATATCACAGCATAGCGATCATCAATGCACCTGTCAAAGAAATATAATTATACCAAGTGTTATGATAATCTAAGTTATACCTGTGTATACTTAGCTCAGGTGCATTATTTAGTAATAACATGTTTACTTACATACTCACTCATCCTCTTTCTACAATAGTTGGTGTAAAATATGTTTACTAAGGTAAAAATTGTTTTACAATATTTCAATTTGTAATCTTTAATATCCTGTTCATTGAGAACATGAAGACATTTGTGCAGAGTTTCGGATATGCAGTAAACTATGTCAACTGCTGCATATGATACCAGGTACTCACTTGGCATTGAGTTTTGCTCGGTTTCCAAGTCCACTCAGTTCCTACAAACCAAAGTAAATATTAGCACACTGTATAGGGGAGAGTCTTCATTATAGAAACATTTTTATTTAAGAAGTGATCAGCTCAATCATATTAAAAAGTTGAAGATTTTATCGTACAGTATGGGAATCGTTACTAAGCTTCATCAAATTTCAATCATCTGATGCAATAACAAATATTATATAAATAAAAACATACAAGAAATATCCCTTGGATGGACTGATGTTCCAGTTTCTTGGAATGTGATATATTTTACATGGTAATTAAGAATCAAGAAACTCTTGGTATTCTTTCCAACTATTTTTTTCAAATACTTAGACAAACTCACTCAGTCCGCTGATGAAGACCAAGTGAATCACTTGAAAGGTTTGAGCAGAATACCAACTGTTTCTTGGGAGGTCATTACCATGTCAAATACATGTCTTAGGCATGTATCATGGAAAACACCTGTAATCGCTACTAACACAATCGAGAGCTGGACAGCTACAGTTATTTATAATTATGATCTATGTAGGCGCCTTATCCTCCAGTGGCAGTGAAGAGGTGTGAGTGAGAAATAATTTTAGGTAAATTGTGTAATTTTTATGGAAATTGTTATATAGTCAAACTTGTCTTAAGCGACAGCTCAATGGATGGGTAAAAAGTGGTCTATTAATACAGGTGGTCTCTTAAAACAGGTTGCATGTTAATACGGGTGGTCTCTTAATACAGGTTGCATGTTAATACAGGTGGTCTCTTAAAACAGGTTGCATGTTAATACAGGTGGTCTCTTAATACAGGTGGTCTCTTAATACAGGTTGCATGTTAATACAGGTGGTCTCTTAATACAGGTTGCATGTTAATACAGGTGATACTTCGGGAGAAGTTGACTGTGGTTGTTAATGACAGGTGGCCTTTAAATGCAAGTGGTCACTTAACCAGGTTTCACTGTAAACAAAATTCTCCCTGATTCACGATAACAAAATGTTTGAGTTGTTCACAAATGTACATGGTTTTGCTTGACAAATTTCAACATGTGAGCATACTCACAGTGTCTATGGCAACAAAACTTGCTGACTTCAAAGCAAGCAGCAGACTTGGCCACATCTCATGGAAGTTTTCATTATGAATCTCAATGATTGGCACTGTCCCTGGATGTATCCCAGGATCTGTCCCCAGATCACCCATCATCAGACTGAGATGTACCTGCAGATGAAGTCACCAGTAATTATATAAAATTTACATATCTAAAAACAATAAACTTGCACATTAGATTATAAGACATTAATTAAACAGGATTTAATCAGAGCTTTTTGTTTCTGAATTTACATAACTTTATGCACACGTTGACAGTGTTACATACTAACTATATATACAATTTATGCAGCAACTGTGGCTTTATAAATTGATATTTGTATGATATTCATCAAAAGAATGAAACAAAATATATTTTGATCAGTCTTTGCCATTGAAATTCTTTGACATCCTGATTAACTTTTAGTCAGTGACATATGGAAAAGTACCTTTGGCAGTGAGCCTATATATTTTGTAATAATATCAAATGCACAACATATTTGTATACTAGTTATGCAATTAGGGCAACTTTTACGGTGCAACATTGGAAAACGTTTTTCCCCAGCAACTGATACTGCCCACGGGGGTTAAGGTATAATACACCAAATGTTTCTTCCCATTAGAAATGTAGATGTACATCAACTGCTACATCTTGGATGTAGTGGACACCTCACCCAAGACATTACTTAATTAATTACATTGGCCATTGCCAAATGCTAGACAAGTCGGTAATTTGAAAACTGTTATGAAATGTTGGATTGGGCCCAGTTCTTCTTGGACACCAGGCGAGCACCAAAAGCCTATGGCATACCCGTCCCTTGCAGACTTTTGTGCCAGGTCCAGAACCCAGCCAGGGGGGGTAAGTGTGGAAGCTGCCGTGAACTCACAGACAAAGCTTTTACTTCAATAATTGGCATAGACCTAGAGTCCATTTGTCAGGATTTTTACGCCAATTGGTAATACCAATGCAATGGCAATGCCTTGCCCATGGACTGATACAGTGATAGTTTATATTAGAGAATGAGATCACCACCTTTGTGAGTCCACAACAGGTTTTTTCCTGTTTCCCTTCCCTGTGTGGGATATTTTACTTCCCATCGCATTGACTCCAGGAATAAGGGACCAATGGATTTCAGTTTCTATTCCGAAAGACACGGACAATGACAAATCACACAATGTGGGGTAAACGCAAGGGCCCGAAACAGCAGCATGTGATTTTGAATCCCGATAGAAATTACAAGCACAATGAGGCTTGGTACAAAAGAATGGGAACCAAAAATAAGACCTCTCAGGGTTGCACTAAAAAACCAAGAAACAAAGAACGAAATACTGAGAAAATCTGCAAAGTGAAGCAGGTCAACATAGAATTGTACAATCCAAAAACAGTATTCATTGTTCCAGACCAAACCAAACTAGAAAGGGAAGCTGACATCACTTTGCGAACTCAGTTAAAAGAAACAAGATCAAACAACCCAAACAGCAGATTCAAAATCAGAGCAGGTTGGATCGTGAACATCCCACCAAACCAAACCTAGTCAACCAAAAATCAACTAAAAAAATATGTACACAGCACTATTCTTAAAAATGGAAACGAGACTTTACCTCTAAAAATATACTCTTTTAATGCACAATGCATAAGAAACTAATTTACACAACTTGAAGTTCTTACATCGGAGGAAGATCCAGATATTATTGCCATTACTGAAACATGGTTATCCTCAGATATTACTGACTCAGAATTCACACCGCCACATTATACATGCTTTAGCAAAGACTGAAAAATACATTTTTACACACCAGGAACATACACAGTTGATGACAGGGAGGAGTACTACACACCAGGAACATACACAGTTGATGACAGGGGAGGAGTACTACACACCAGGAACATACACAGTTGATGACAGGGGAGGAGTACTACACACCAGGAACATACACAGTTGATGACAGGGGAGGAGTACTACACACCAGGAACATACACAGTTGATGACAGGGGAGGAGTACTACACACCAGGCACATACACAGTTGATGACAGGGGAGGAGTACTACACACCAGGCACATACACAGTGGAAGACAGGGAGGAGTTCTACACACCAGGCACATACACAGTGGAAGACAGGGAGGAGTTCTACACACCAGGCACATACAGGTACACAGCGGAAGACAGGGAGGAGTTCTACACACCAGGCACATACACAGCGGAAGACAGGGAGGAGTTTTACACACCAGGAACATACACAGCGGAAGACAGGGAGGAGTTCTACACACCAGGCACATACACAGCGGAAGACAGGGGAGGAGTTCTACACACCAGGCACATACACAGCGGAAGACAGGGGAGGAGTTCTACACACAGTGGAAGATAGGGAGGAGTTCGACACACCAGGCACATATAGGTACACAGTGGAAGACAGGGGAGGAGTTCTACACACCAGGCACATACACAGCGGAAGACGGGGAGGAGTTCTACACACAGTGGAAGATAGGGAGGAGTTCGACACACCAGGCACATACAGGTACACAGTGGAAGACAGGGGAGGAGTTCTACACACCAGGCACATACAGGTACACAGCGGAAGACAGGGAGGAGTTCTACACACCAGGCACATACAGGTACACAGCGGAAGACAGGGAGGAGTTCTACACACCAGGCACATACAGGTACACAGCGGAAGACAGGGAGGAGTTCTACACACCAGGCACATACAGGTACACAGCGGAAGACAGGGAGGAGTTCTACACACCAGGCACATACACAGCGGAAGACAGGGGAGGAGTTCTACACACCAGGCACATACACAGCGGAAGACAGGGAAGGAGTTCTACACACCAGGCACATACACAGCGGAAGACAGGGGAGGAGTTCTACACACCAGGCACATACACAGCGGAAGACAGGGAAGGAGTTCTACACACCAGGCACATACACAGTGGAAGACAGGGAGGAGTTCTACACACCAGGCACATACAGGTACACAGCGGAAGACAGGGAGGAGTTCTACACACCAGGCACATACAGGTACACAGCGGAAGACAGGGGAGGAGTTCTACACACCAGGCACATACACAGCGGAAGACAGGGGAGGAGTTCTACACACCAGGCACATACACAGTGGAAGACAGGGAGGAGTTCGACATACCAGGCACATACAGGTACACAGCGGAAGACAGGGGAGGAGTTCTACACACCAGGCGCATACATAGTGGAAGACAGGGAGGAGTTCTAACCAGGCACATACAGGTACACAGCGGAAGACAGGGAGGAGTTCTACACACCAGGCACATACACAGCGGAAGACAGGGGAGTAGTTCTACACACCAGGCACATACACAGCGGAAGACAGGGAAGGGGTTCTACACACCAGGCACATACACAGCGGAAGACAGGGAGGAGTTCTACACACCAGGCACATACAGGTACACAGCGGAAGACAGGGGAGGAGTTCTACACACCAGGCGCATACACAGCGGAAGACAGGGAGGAGTTCTAACCAGGCACATACAGGTACACAGCGGAAGACAGGGAGGAGTTCTACACACCAGGCACATACAGGTACACAGCGGAAGACAGGGAGGAGTTCTACACACCAGGCACATACACAGCGGAAGACAAGGGAGGAGTTCTACACACCAGGCACATACACAGCGGAAGACAGGGAAGGAGTTCTACACACCAGGCACATACACAGCGGAAGACAGGGAGTTCTACACACCAGGCACACAGCGGAAGACAGGGGAGGAGTTCTACACACCAGGCACATACACAGTGGAAGACAGGGGAGGAGTTCTACATACCAGGCACATACACAGTAGAAGACAGGGAGGAGTTCTACACACCAGGCACATACACAGCAGAAGACAGGGAGGAGTTCTACACACCAGGCACATACACAGCGGAAGACAGGGGAGGAGTTCTACACACCAGGCACATACACAGTGGAAGACAGGGGAGGAGTTCTACACACCAGGCACATACACAGTGGAAGACAGGGAGGAGTTCTACACACCAGGCACATACAGGTACACAGCGGAAGACAGGGAGGAGTTCTACACACCAGGCACATACACAGCGGAAGACAGGGAGGAGTTCTACACACCAGGCACATACGCAGTGGAAGACAGGGAGGAGTTCTACACACCAGGCACATACACAGTGGAAGACAGGGAGGAGTTCTACACACCAGGCACATACAGGTACACAGCGGAAGACAGGGAGGAGTTCTACACACCAGGCACATACACAGCGGAAGACAGGGGAGGAGTTCTACACACCAGGCACATACACAGTGGAAGACAAGGGAGGAGTTCTACACACCAGGCACATACACAGTGGAAGACAGGGAGGAGTTCTACACACCAGGCACATACACAGCGGAAGACAGGGGAGGAGTTCTACACACCAGGCACATACACAGTGGAAGACAAGGGAGGAGTTCTACACACCAGGCACATACACAGTGGAAGACAAGGGAGGAGTTCTACACACCAGGCACATACACAGCGGAAGACAGGGAGGAGTTCTACACACCAGGCACATACAGGTACACAGCGGAAGACAGGGAGGAGTTCTACATACCAGGCACATACAGGTACACAGCGAAAGACAGGGAGGAGTTCTACACACCAGGCACATACAGGTACACAGCGGAAGACAGGGGAGGAGTTCTACACACCAGGCACATACAGGTACTAGTGCCCTGTGCGGGCCTAGAATTTGATCCCAAGCCCGGCCCGCAATTAGCAGTTAGAGTCCAGGCCCGGCCCAGGCCCGGCCCAGGCCCGCAATAATTTTTCAAGTCCGGCCTGGCCCAGACCCGCAAACTAGAATTTAGGCCCAGGCCCGAACCAGACCGTGAATGTTTGGCCCAGGCCCGGCCCGGAAGTTTCAAGCCCAGGCCCGGCCTATACCCACGGGCCAAAGATGGGTAAGCCCGCGGCCCGCTAAGTTTAGAGAAGATAAACCTATAATCTTATAACAAAGACGAAAAACAAATAAACTGTAAAACAGTTTATTTGTCCATAGTGTGCTGGATGAGTTCTAAAAATCCAGCACCACCAACTTCTTCAAACGAACAAATATCCTGAAGAAAAATAAAGAAAAACTTCTTAGTGTCATTACTATTAAATATGATAAGATTTGTTATATTTGGCTTTAATGTATTGGCTTATGGTTAGGGTATGAGGTTTGTTTATCTAACCCTGACTTAACCCTTATGCAAGCCATAACCCCAATTTATATTGTTAATTGAATTAGGTCAACTAAGTTAACATAATTTAATATATTTCAATTAAATGTCACCCACTGGCACTGACACCCAGTGGCATTTCCAGCAGGCCTGCAGTCACTAGCCTGAGACAGACAGGTTCAGACATGTGTGAATTAGTACAAGTGTGAATGAATTAGGACTGGGGAGAAATACCAATTACCAACTGGGTTGGGTACTGGGTAGTGGCCTATTGGGCACGGACCACAGTCACTTTTCCCATAGACGACCATTATAACATTCTTGCGCCTACATTGAAAATTTATTTTAAATTCACAGAAAATGACAGACCCACTAAGACACCTGGTGTGCGAAATTCGTGAAAATGACATACCTCCTTTTCGCACAAATTGCTTCAAAGCATGAGGCCCGTGCATTTCTGCCATGAAATTCCCCGGTTTCCCAAATATGAGTACATCCTGCCTAACAGCCACTGTGTCCTTACGCAACTGGTGTACCTACTGACAAATGGCATCATTTCAAAGCTTAGATGCTACTGTGCACAAAAACATCACTTCCACTCACTCATGCACACAATTTCTGCTCTCACAAATTAACCCTATCTGCACAATGAATTTTTTCCTTGGGACTCTTTATGTATGTAATGGCGGATGGATTCTGACTGTGATCCGTGCCCTAATTAATTTCCGACATCTCACAAACCGTCACGAAAGTTATACCAAATCGAAGAAAAACATTTATCTCGATAAATCACAGAAGGAAATCCACATCACAATGCTACACATTAATTGATATGTCACCAAGGCATGCCCCCGTATGTGAGGGGAAGAATTTCAAGCGGGCTGAGTTTGAGTTACACATATGCACTTTAGTCATAAAGCCCACACTGCTTGCTGTGCCAGAGATATAGAAAATCTTACAAGTGTTTCACAAAATATGGGGTATTTTCATCAATACAACACTAAAATTGTCAACTAATTTTTTATTAAAATATTTTTATTTATTTTTTTTAATATGCACTGTTTTGGGGCAAAAAGCTAGCATTTCTGTGTATTTCACAACATTGATAGGTAATACTGAGTGTTCAAACTACAACGAATTATGGTATTTGTGAAAACAAGCCATATATCTGACAAGTTTTTATGTGAACATTTGGCATTTCTGACACGGATGACCCAATTTCAAGTCACTGAAGGTGCCAACTGCCTGTCAACGAGATAGAATGGAATGCTGCCTGTTTGGGGCTTTTGAGTGTCTCCTGTTGCAACTACATTGACGATAAGCCTACTTTTTGCTCAGATTTCAACTACAGGTGGTTGTAAATTCTATTCAGAATCTACATTGGGGTATTTTCTCAGCCAATAGCTGTGCAGCATGACAGACAAGTAGTCTACCCCACTAAAATTATGGCCATTGCTTAAATGTCAGTTGGACAGATTGCTCCCAGATCAGTCAGATAGGAAACGTTTTTGACTCTGATACAGATATCAGCATGGAGAAGAAAAGTGAATGTGTGGGGAAGTTCCAAATAGCCAAAAATGAGAGGAGATGTGGCTTTCAGAAGGGGCACACTGTGCCAGGATATTGTGGTTCTACACATACAGAATAAATTGTGCACCTTGGGGGCTTCACTTTGAAGGAGAGGATTTTATGTCACCTGTCCAAGGCATGATAACTGCACAGCAACATTGACATGGATTGCTATGGAGGTGACTGCAAGATATGCAGGTACTCCTCTATAGCCTGCTCAGGTGGGAAAGGAAACTGGTGTAAAAAATCAATGTACCTGCAGACAGGTACTCTCCACTATCTCAACATGACCAGTGGAGACAGGATTACACTGAGAAAGATTCTGCAACTAAGATAAGGGGGAAATGCACTAGCGTTAACAAAACTGTGTCTTAACACAAACCGAAATGATGGCCTGAACAGAGGGTTGAGTGCTTCTCTACCAAAAAATGTGAACTTCAGTCGCAATGTCAAGGGACGTGCCTGTGCAGCCATTGACAGGCTGAATTATGGAGCGGGGGACTCTCTACTTTGGAAATTGGAGACAAGCAAAGCTCCTATTAGTGAAGGTGGAAGTGTGCCACACACTCCCCCCACATGTATGTGAGGGGAGTTCAAGAGAGGATTACCTCATAGCCCTGCGAGCACAATGAAGCATGGACACACAGACAGACAGACAAGCAGCTGAGCATGCAAAAACACACAAACTGGTGAGTAATGATAAGACTGGCTTAATTAATTGATTGATTTGTCTCTCACCTGTTCAACTGTACAATTTCTAAATACACTGAGGGTAATGACCATGACCAAAACAATGCTGCTCTCTCACACACTGTCTTCTATTGTTGTTTACATGCAGTGGCTCCAGTATCATATGCTGTGGATTAACACACAAGCTGACATTGCAAATATGGCTACAACTTAGATGTCTAGGAATCTTTGATAAATCATGGTGTAGCATATACATTAATCTATGTACAAGAACTGTCTTCCATTTCCAAGCTGGAAATTTCACACATGACACCATACTGGGCTAGCTAGCCTACACAATAAATATTATGCTTTAAAACACCCAGTCCATAACATGCAACTGTCATTTCTTGACAAGACAGTGTTAAACTTGATTCTCCACCTATATTTTCTCAAAAAAAATTTCATCAATGCTTGTTTTACCACGATGCGTTGCCTTGGTAACAAGCCAGTCAAAATTTCATATTGGGCACAGACCACAATCACTTTTCCCATAGACGACCATTATAACATTCTTGCGCCTACATTGAAAATTTATCCTACAAATTTATTTTTAATTCACAGAAAATGACAGACCCACTAAGACACCTGGTGTGCGAAATTCGTGAAAATGACATACCTCCTTTTCGCACAAATTGCTTCAAAGCATGAGGCCTGTGCATTTCTGCCATGAAATTCCCCGGTTTCCCAAATATGAGTACATCCTGCCTAACAGCCACTGTGTCCTTATGCAACTGGTATACCTACTGACAACTGGCATCATTTCAAAGCTTAGATGCTACTGTGCACAAAAACATCACTTCTACTCACTCATGCACACAATTTCTGCTCTCACAAATTAACCCTATCTGCACAATGAATTTTTTCCTTGGGACTCTTTATGTATGTAATGGCGGATGGATCCTGACTGTGGTCCGTGCCCTAGTGGGCACTTGGCAGTGGGCAGGTCATTCAGGTGGGCAATGTTTGGAGGGAAGACCTAGACTATAGAATGTCCACTGGTAGGGTCAAAGGGTGATAAGTTGATGGTTAATCATGGCTTGCTTGCCTCTGCAAATATTTCTAAAGTAAACATTTGGGGCTGGCTATTTCCAGCCAAGTGAACTTATGGGGCCATTAGATTCCACGCAAGGTCTCAATTTGCAACTATATAATACTAAAGAAATAATTTTAAGCATTCATTAACTGGAATTACAATTTATAATCAGGTTTTATTAAAAAATAAAGTAATAATCGGTGTTTTTTATGAATATTTTTATTATGTCCAGGCCCAGCCCAGGCCCGCTCACACTAGGCCCAGGCCCGATGTGTTTAAATTGTTTTCAGCCCAGGCCCAGCCCAGGCCCGCAGTATGTAGGCCCAGGCCCGGCCCGCGGAATTATGTAGAGGCCCAGGCTTGGACCCAAAGCCCGGCCTGCGCAGGGCACTAACAGGTACACAGCGGAAGACAGGGAGGAGTTCTACACACCAGGCACATACACAGCGGAAGACAGGGAGGAGTTCTACACACCAGGCACATACACAGTGGAAGACAGGGAGGAGTTCTACACACCAGGCACATACACAGTGGAAGACAGGGAGGAGTTCTACACACTAGGCACATACACAGCGGAAGGCAGGGGAGGAGTTCTACACACCAGGCACATACACAGCGGAAGACAAGGAGGAGTTCTACACTCCAAGCACATACAGGTACACAGCGGAAGACAGGGGAGGAGTTCTACACACCAGGCACATACACAGCGGAAGACAGGGGAGGAGTTCTACACACCAGGCACATACACAGTGGAAGACAGGGAGGAGTTCTACACACCAGGCACATACAGGTACACAGTGGAAGACAGGGAGGAGTTCTACACACCAGGCACATACAGGTACACAGTGGAAGACAGGGAGGAGTTCTACACACCAGGCACATACAGGTACACAGCGGAAGACAGGGAGGAGTTATCAGGCACACATGCTACAAAAGATAAACAATGAAATAAATACAACTGAAAATTTGAATTGTCTCCTTGGCAATTTTAATTTTAGAAAAATTTATTGGTCCAAAGGAGAGAGAAACAGCCAACTAGAGAAAAGTTTCATTGATACTCTTAATGACAATGTTTTGGTAGAGATGGTTGAGAAACCAACTAGAGGTAACAACATCCCCGACCTTGTATGCAGACCCCAGTTGTATAGATAAACTCGAGGTAGAGGAAAGCTAAAAGTATAAAGGCACTACTAAGTGGTCACTAAAGTATAAAGGCACTACTAAGTGGTCACTAAAGTATAAAGGCACTACTAAGATGTCCAGTTGTTCGAATAACATCACAATTGAGAAAAATTTATTTGTATTCAAAAGCTAATTATGAGGCAATAAATAATGAAATAAAAGACATGTTGGACCAAAGAATACAATAATAAATCTATGACTGAAATGTGGGAAAATTTCAAGCAGTGTTATACTGAACTAGTGGAGAAACATGTCCCTTTCAAACAGATAAAGCAGGGCTCAAGACTAAAGTCTCCTTGGGTAAGATACAAATCTGTGCAAAAGGAAAAAGTAAACTTGCTAAACAAGTAGTGGCAAATAAAAGTGGGCTTTCAGCCGATCTTATAATATATGAATTAGAAAAAGAAAAACTACAGAATGTCTTAAAGGAGGCAAAATTGCACTATGAAGAAAAAATTATCGATCAAATAAATGTTAACGATAAAAGATTCTGAAAATACACTACAAACTTTACCAAATCATCGCCAACAATTGGTGATCTTAATTTTGAAGGGAAAAACTTCTCAGATGATCAAACTAAAGCAATTATTATTATTTCATATATGTTCTTATAGATGAGCCAGAATTACTGCACTTTCTACCAACTTTAGATACCGATGTAAAATATACACCGTACAATTTAGAAATGTTACCAACCGAACTAAGGACGAAGTTAACAAAACTGAAACCAGACAAAGCTAGTAGTCCAGACCTACTAAATGTAAATGTTCTTAATTCTAGAACCATTACTATTTTTGTTATATGTAAATGATCTATCCAACTCAGTCAAGGAAACGGCCAAAATATTTGCTGATGACACAAAACTCTACTCAAATATTTCTACATTAGCTGACTGTGAAGCTCTCCAAGATGATCTAAACAAACTTGCAATTTGGTAAAAAAAATTGGCTATTAAACTTCAATGCCACTAAATGTGTAGTTCTATAGAAAAGATATAGATAGATGAACGTAATCATTTTTAACTTACCAGAATCAAGTATTCCTGATGAATGGAAAAATGCCAAAATATCTCAACATATAAAAAAGGAAACAAGAAATTAGCCAATAAGCCTAACAATTGTTGTTTGTAAATGCATAAAAAAATTATTAGAAATCACATTATCAGCTACATGAAGACAATGGTCTGTTCAGTCAAAAACAATATGATTTTTAACTCTGGCAGATCAACAGATCTCCAACTAATTAAAATACTAGATGAACGGACCTCAGAAATGGATAATGGTAACTACACAGATGTTATTTATCTGGATTTTCAGAAGGCTTTTGATACCGTGCCACATAAGAGACTAATAAGTAAATTAAAAAGTTTTAACATTAGAAACGAATTAATTAACTGGATAGAGGCATTCATCACAAACAGGCAACAAAAGGTAGCAGTACATGGAAAATAATCAAACTGGCATAAAGTAACGTCAGGGATACCGCAGGGATCTGTCCTAGGATCTTTATTGTTTATTTTATACATAAACGACCTGCCAGATTTAACTAAACCCAATACATTTCTATTTGCTGATGACATTAAGATATTTAGAGTCATAACAAATAAAAATGGCCAGGATATACTACAACATCTTAGTATCCTTGAACAATGGAGCGACAAATGGTTACTAAAATTCCACCCAGACAAATGTAAACACATGGAAATTAGAAAAAATAATATAGGTGAAAATGAATATTTCATGACAAGCAATAATGTTAAACATGCACTAGCCATCATAGATAAGCAAACTGACTTAGGTGTAATTATCGATTCAAAATTGTCATTTGATGGTCACATAAACCAAGTGGTTAATAAAGCAACCAAAATGACAAAAATAATCAGAAGAACCTTCCAATTCCTAGACACACACCCTTTCTTGCCACTATATAAGACAATGGTTAGATCTCACCTAGATTATGCCATAGCAGTAAGATGAAATATAAAAAAGCAATAGAAAACTTCCAGAGAAGAGCCACAAAACAACTTCCTGGTATGAAGGACTTATCATATAGAAAGACTAAAATTACTTAAGCTACCCACATTAGCATACCGAAGGCTAAAAGGAGACATGAAAGAAATCTATAAAATAATGCATGAAATGTACGATAAAGAATCTGCACCAAACCTCCTGAAATGGGAGGATGTGACACAAAGATCAGGAAATAGAGGACACTCTCATTATTTACCCAAAGAGCGAAAATAAATCTAAGAAAAAATGCATTCCCTCTTAGAGTGGCTGAACCATGGAATAGTCTCCCAAACTCTGTAATACAAGCTAGATCAATTAACTCATTTAAAAACAAACTAGACACATTCTGGTCTACCCAGGCAATAATATACAACTATGAATCTCTTTTAACAATAACTACTGGAACCTGAAATTATGATATAAAATATTTGATTCTGAAGAAGATCTGATCATGGAGGAACCATCTGGATCCTGTGATCAGAATCATCATAAGGTATCATAAGGTAAGGTAAGGAATTAGAGAAAGTTCAGAGGAGAGCGCTGAAACTCAGCATAACCATACCTTGAATCATACCTTACCTAGAAAGGATTGTCCCTAGTATTCTATTTGCTTCTTGACTATGTAGTTTACTTGCTTCTTTACTTTCAGTGATTTATGAATGTGTACTCCTAGGGTTTTTCTATATCTATCGATTATATATGTACATCTCCCATAAACCAGTCATAGTTCGGGTTGTTGTATCCAATGTGCAGGCATCTGCATTTAGTGAAATTGAACAATAGCTGCCAATCCTGACTCCATTTATACATAAGAATGGAGGTCTTCCTGGAGAGTAAATGCATATTCAACTTCAGGAACTTGCCTCAATGTTTTTGTGTCATCAGCAAACTTTAACAGGGAGCTTACTATTGTTGAGTCAATGTTGTTTAAAAAGATAACAAATAACATTGGGCCGAGTATTGATCCCTGTGGTACAGTCAGCTACACCACTGATCACTTTTTACCTGTCTGACTCTGCACCACTTATACACACTCGTTGCCTTCTATCTGTTAGCCAATGTTCTATCCATCTGTTGGTCTTGCCCGTAATGCCATGAACGGGTAGTTTTGAGATGAGTCTGCAATAAGGGACCGTATCAAACACTTTACTGAAATCCAAGTAGATCATGTCGACTTGGATTTCTATTTGGTCGAAATCCGTGTTGTGAATCTAGAATCAGCTTGTGTTGTTTGAGATGTTCAGATATGGATTCCAGAATGGTGCCCTTTCCTGTAACTTGGAATGACATTTGCATCAAGCCAGTCTTGTGGTACCTGCCCACTTTGAAAGCTCTTTGTAAAAAATGCATTCAATGGCCTGGCTAGTCAGCTTCTTTAGTTTATAGCATATACTCGACTCCTCAAATGTGATACTATTTAATTCATCTTCACTACTTCCTTGAAACATCTTAACCGGGTCTGGAATTCTGTCTAGATTCTCCGGAGTGAACTGTGTCACGAAATGATTATTAAATGTTGTTGCCGTCTTGAGGTTATCATTGATAACTATGTTCATCTTCAATTGGTGTTACCAGTTCTTTCACTTTTATTAAGTTTTAGTTGTGATCTCGCATACTTGTAGAAAAACTTTGGATCTTGTTTGATGTTATCTGCTATTTTCCCTGTGGAATCAGTTCCCTTGGAACAGAGACGACTTGAGACGTATATGAGGTATACAAACATCTCAGTGGCTTAAATAGGAATAACCCTGAGCATTTTTTCTACCAATGGCAATGCCAATGCCAATGTAGCAATCTGAGACTGAGTAAGAGGGGCCATGGCATATGCATAGCTTAAAGCTAAGAAAGACATAGCCCACACAGATCCGTAAGCACTTTTTCACAAATCTTGTTGTCGATCACTGGAACAAACTTCCTGAAGAAGTCGTAAAAGCTTCTTCCCTGAACACCTTCAAGAAAAATTTAGGTATCTAGCCACGGGCTAAAAGGAAGAGACTTATACAACCAAGTAAGGTCCCCTCGCCCTCGGCTCGACCGAAAGTCTGACGCTCTACGCCTCTAGACCACACGACCAACGCGCCCCAATAGCATATAAATACCCCTGAGTTATCCGTAGACATAAAGAAGTTATGAGTATAACTGCATGAGACAACCACATAGCATAAAAGAACAAGCTAAATACGAAAAACGAACACAAACCAAATTGAAAACGGTACAAACATTACCCGTCCTTCGTCGTTTGTGTAAACCGTTTTACCAGTACGTAGTAAGCCCAAAAGGCGGCACCACTATCATCTCTCAATATTGCTCGCATGTCTCATTTAACAAGATTTAACAAGATTGCCATCTCGAACAACAAGTTCCAGATGGCAAGTGGACAAGGAAGCCATTGGCGTATCGAGAGTCCAACAATTTTCTCATCTATATGTAGCCCGCCCTTATCAGATATCTGTCAATTCTATTTTTAAACATATTCACACTACTAGCATTAACACAAACATTTGGCAGTTTGTTCCATTCATCCATTCAGTACTTTCTCATGTCCAACCTACACTGCTCCTTAACTAATGCTGCTTTGTGTCCTCTGGTTCTACTGCCTTCTTTAAGTTTGAAAAACATATTCCTATCAACATCCTCATAACCGTTCACTATTTTAAACACTTCTATTTGGTCTCCTCTTAGTCCCCTGGTCTCTAGTGTTGTCAAACCACATTGTAATAAGCGACTTTCGTAACTTAATTCTGGAATCATTTTAGTTGCTCTTCGTTGTATTCTTTCTAGCTTATCTATGTCTTCTTTACGATATGGCCTCCATGCTTGAATACAATATTCCAAATGTGGTCTAACTATTGCTTTATACAGGGGTACAATTAGATGTTTCTCCTTATACGTGATAGTTCTCCTAATTAGCCCTAGAATTTGATTTCCTTTCGAAGCAGCAATCCCACATTACTCTGAAACTTTCATGTCAGCATTAAATGTTACTCCTAAATCCTTTTCTTGTGTGGTTCTACCTAGTACAGCATCCCCCATTTTATATTCCTCGTCCATATTTCCATGTCTTATGTGTATACATGTACACTTCCCAAAATTGAATAACATTTGCCATTTTTCTGACCATTTAACTAATTTTTCTAGATCATCCTGTAAACTTTGTTTATCTGTATCATTAGTAACCTTTCTGAATACTTTTGTGTCATCTGCAAATTTGAGTACTTTGCTAGATATGTCATCCTCCAAATCATTTATATATATTAAAAACAGTATAGAGCCTAATACTGATCCCTGTGGTACCCCACTCAAAACAGATTTCCAGTTTGAAATCTCACCATCTACTATTACTCTCTGTCTTCTGTGTGTAAGCCACTTTTCTATCCAGTTGATTACACCATTGCCTATACCATGGGCTTTTAGTTTAAGTAACAATCTTTGATGTGGCACTTTATCGAAAGCTTTCTGAAAACCTAAGTAGACGACATCCACTGGTGACCCGTCATCTACCCACTTTGTAATTTCTTCTAAAAAACATAAGAGATTGGTTAGACATGACCTTGCTTTTAGGAATCCATGTTGAGATGTATTTATTCATTTATGTTTTACGAGGAATTCCACCATGTGGTCTCTAATTAATGTTTCGAGTAATTTACATACAACTGATGTTAAACTCACTCTTGAAAATTAATAATTTTTTAAAAACATAAAATGCAATGTATACTCTTACACAAGATGTCATGATTCGTCTGCTTTTTATTTGCGTTTATCCTATTATTGATTAACATACCAGATTGAGCACACATGCACGCACGCACGAACGCACGCACGCACGCACGCTCAGAAAGTTGTCTAAAAGTGGGAGATTCTGGTCAAATTTCAGGTTTCCTGGTGGCTGACATGTTGACTAGAGAGACAAATAAGCGCCTGGCAGTTCGTGGAAATTGATGCAGCTAGACTTCCGCTGCGACGCGTTAAGTGCTTTCGACAGAGAACAAAGGGCGACGGATGTACACGGAAGCAAAGCAAGCTCTCAATAAAGATATGTGCTAAGTCAGAACTGTATAAGTTTAGTTAACAAAGGCTAAGCTATGTTACATAATTTGAGTTTAAACGCAAAAAGCATGACAATACTAATATAAAACTAGGTGTTCACAAATATATTTTCAATTTAGTGAGCAAATATTGACAGACTGCAAGCACTCATAACGTAAATATATTGTTACCTAACAGTATGGCGCGGCCCTTGAAATAAATATGCTTCGTGTTCAACAAGATTTTTTTTACTAAACCACTGGCGTGATGTTATATATTGTATTTCCAAATGCATGTCCGTTCATGGGGGGGTCGATAAATTCGAACGAACCCCTTTTTGAGATTTTGTTTTAACTCTAACCTTTTCCAGGAATCATCCCATAAATCCCAGGCTGGGTGTAACGGAATGGAAAAATCTGGTCAGAATAAAGGTTGGTTGGTCGGTCACGTTCTTAGTAGATATAGAATTATTATAGCAGTAATAGGTAACACTGGTATGTCACTGATGAGGACACGTATACACCTAGTGTCAGATCGAGGAAACGAGACAAGACTGGAGAACATTAAAGCAAAGACAAAGGCTATGTCGCGAGGATTACATATTTTGAAGTTGCAATTATCACGGTATGCATGACTAAGAAATATTTGAAATTCAGTAACTAGCATCTATGAGGTTTTTGTGATAACAATTAACGGAAACCAACTTAGCAAAATAATCTAGATAAACAGAAAACGTGATGAAGAAATGGATGTGTAACCGGAAAAAGAAGTGTCGTACATGCACTGACCCAAAATAAAAACAACGATCAGTTTTAGAGACGCTGCGAAGACGCCATCATAGGCAGAGCGAGCGTTCGTAAGAACGAGACTACCGGCAGCGCGCGCACTTCGTAAATGCGCAGACGCAGATGACCGATTAGATCGTGGGGCCTTTGATTGGCTGCACGAAGTTGCATATTTATGAAGAAACGTCACGTACACGTGACCGTCGGTCGCCATTTTGAGCGTAGGTCTTGGCGCAAATGCGGCTTTGTGTGGTGCCCGAAATAGTGCGAGACAAAATCGCTGTTCTCGTATTAGTTACGCACAAGCAAACAAGAACTGAGGTATTGTAGTTCAATAGTTTTAATGTCTTGGTGGTCCATATGTCATGAATATCAATGTTTACTAATATTCAACCATCATAGAGATGAAACAACGGACAGCTCCCGACGGCCGACCAAATTTTGGTAGGCGCTGAAAGAGGGGTGACAGGTTGACTATAAATTGCACGGCGACCATTAGGTTTATCGAATCCTACGTTTATATAGAACATCTATTATGTATCATGCAAACCTCATCGTTGACCATTCGAATCGAAAAAATGCACATTTATTAAACTTGCTGCAAATTTATTTTACTTTAAAAATGTGCGTGTCACCCCTACATATCGATAAACACGTTCGAAACAGCGCTGGAAACTGAGCCTGAGGATAATAATTGCAGCATGGTGGTTTCCGTTGCGTCGGTTATTACGAAAAGCCTTTAGTCTTTAATTAGTTTGTCTGAAGTTGTCGAAGAGCTTCAACTAATTTCAAAATATCAAGGTAATGGCGATGGATGGCTTTTGGTTAGTGACCGTCCCTATATTTATGTGGCGCCTGTATTTTGGTATGTTATGACTTGTGTCTGTGACTATGACGTCTTTTTTTTATGAGGTTATACGCCAAATAGCTTTGTCTAGGCTTATTAGAGTGGTTTATTTCCAGAGTTTTCCTTCTCTAGGGTTAGTGACTTCCCCTGGGTGGTGGATGTTTCGGCCCATAACGGGTTCAGCCCATGGGCCGAACCAACCGTTTTTGTGACCAGCCAAACATGAAGTGATTTTGCTTGCATAGACCAAACCATATGTGTATGCAACCGGTGCCAGCAGACTCCATGGGCCGAAACAACTAATGAATTCTAACTGGGAAATGACATCAATTCATCGAGAAGAGATTTGATGCAGATGCATGATCTCGTTGTTACCCATTGTCCCCACTCCATTTGGTGTAGGCGTTCCCGTGAAACGCCAGCAGCCAATCGGCATTATTATCAAGATGCTACACTAAAAAAATTTGCCTGATTTAACTTTTCAGTCGGACAGTTGGGTCAATATAATCAAAGTTTAAAGTTACTTCAAATTGCATCATATTAAACTGATAAAAGTTCACTCTTATTTTATGAATTAGACAAATGCCTGGATGAGATCTACTTATGTATGCGCCAAGAATCTGGGTACATATATAATTTCCGTCACAATGAGAACTCCACTCTGCATCCAGGTGAAGATGTGTCGGTGGCGTCACAGCGTGGAGCCTGGGTAATCGAGGCTAGGTATTACCCAAAATTACAAGCTTCAAAACGACAGTATGTACAGAGCTTGTATGGCACAATTTAAATCAGTTCAGTCTGCTTTTATCGTCTTCTATTTTAAGTATGGAATCACACACTCTTAGCAAGGGCTGTATGAGTTTGGAGGGTGAAACAGGGAGTTTAAGCTTGCATTACACTACATTGAGGCTCACTGGCACTGCTAACCTGTGAGTCAGTGTGACAATGACAGGTTATTTTTTATCGATGAAATGGGTGTTGTACATCCCCACCAGGCATGTGCATTTTGGTAGATAAAACCAGCATTATGCCAGTCACCCATTTCCTTTGTTAATTTGTCCAAATCAAACCGCTGTACCAACTTGTCCGATATGTAGGCATACTGTTTGCCTCTAATTATGAATTATAATATGCAGTACACAATCATTACAGTATTTCAAGATAACATTTTAAAAAGGTGCTATTTACCAGGCAACCCAAGTCGGAATAGTATACAAAAAGTCTTTCTCATACACTTGCTGCTAGGCGACTTAACAGGTCAGCAACTTGATGAAACGACATCAAATTCAAACTTACATCCTAATTGCTTGTGAATGCTGTACCACAGAGCCATCAGCATCTATCAATCAACTTTATATATACTTTATATATACTCTATATATAGCCAAAATCGTTCACAGACCAACTGTCCAAGCAAGCAAAATTAAACAACACTTTAAAATTGACAGGAGGCTAGTTCTGCAATACTTCAGACCTCAACCCTGACTCAGTGGTCAGTATTGTTTTGTATGACACTGGTCAAGTAGACTGCACAACCTCCTCATTAAACTGTGGTCAACTCTTAGAAATGTGGATTTGAAGTTTGTCCCATTTGTCACTTCAATTAATTAGATGTGTCGTAATGAAACCACTCAACTGGGGAAATATGGCTCGCTTCGTCATTTCAAATCACAACGGCACGGAATAGATTTCGCATTAAAGGAAACAGAAGTCATGGATTTGGGCCTATGCACCATTAAGAGTTACTAAAACATTTGCCATTTGCAACTACAATTAAGAATATCACACCAGTGGTTTACTAAGAAAACCTTGTTGAACACACAGCATCTTAATTTCGTGGGCTGCACCATACAGTTAGATAACCCTATGTCACTAGTTTCTGTAGTCTAGCAATATTCTTGCAAATAGGATATTGCCATGCTGTTTTTATCTAAACTCAAATTGTGTAACATATTTTTGGCTTTTGTTTATTAAACTAGTCCTCTTTTTGACAAAATAGCACAGGTATTTGATTGAGATCTTGCATTGATTCTGTGTATACCGGTAGAGCATGTAGTCTAGGTTACTTGATTTCTTAGAACTGTGCATGCGCTTATCGGTTAACATGTCAGCGATCAATTAACTGGAAACATGACCTGAATCGCCCACTTTCAGAACACATTCTGTGTAAACCACTGGTGTGATAGTTTTGATTTTAGTTGCACGTCGTTAGTTTTTATTATCTCATGTATAGCCCCAAAACAAGGCTAATAACAGAATAGATATAACTAGCCTGTGTCAGCAAAATATAATTTGATGTAAAGCTAAAATCTAGTTGCATTGTTCTGTGCTGCACCAGTAGCTGTGCAGGCCAGTGATTTAAGTTACAAATAATGTGTGCAGGGGAGGTTGTTGCATTTTATATACTATTTGCTGAATTGTTTATTATTCTGTATCATAGCAATGAAAGACTAAACATTAAATATAAGTTTGATGCATGCGCTATTGTTAAATAATTGTTATCGGTTGAAACGGTAGGTTTTGTTATCTAGAAATTATCACGGGCAATTTAATTTTGTCCTAGTAAATATATTTTTGACCACAATATTTCTTAATAACAAAATAAACACCAAATGAAATGTTATAATTATTTGGTAATTTGTTTAACAAAACAGAAATATATATTTTTAATACGTCTAATGAAAATAAAACATTTTTGTAATGACAGTCATGTTAGTTCTCTGTGCCATCACTGCACTTGAAACCAAGGTCACCTTTACTGCAGGCTGCTGTGATCATGCAACATTCACATGCTGCCAGCCAATCAGTGCGCAGATATCACATGATCAGACCACTAAACATAATTGCTTAGCAACAAGCCACTGTTGGATACTGATATATTTAGCACAGCAGGTCATGCTGCTGCTTGGGTTCATTTGCATATGTGATGTCAGTATGCAGAAACATTTGACCTAATTCTACTGGATGGCAATTGTAACATGTAGCTTGGTTTATGCAGCATAGTTAATGTTTATATAATATTTTTGTGTGTATTTTTTTCTTCAAATACTTTCATAGTTTTATAACTTACTTGAATGTGGTATAATTGTGGATGACTTTGTGGAAGCAAAGCAGTAACTTATGCTATATTCAAATTAAATACTTTTGAAAGCTATGCATTATTGAGTGCATATTTAATATTTTTTCACCATGTAGGTAATTATGTTAATGGTTTTTATATTATTTTACACCTTTTTAATTAAATTGTTTGGGTCAACATGTGGCAGAGAAGATCATGTCACATTCACATTGTGGAATAATAACAAAGTTGTAAGTTGAGTAAGGTATCAAATTATCGGGTCTGCTCTTTTTCTGTTTGCTTACTTATATGAAAAATATGTAAGTTGGTATTTCTCCATATGTAATAATTTTTTAATAGATTTGTGCTGTGCTGCTGAACGGCTTTTGTCAATTAACATTTACTAGTTGGCAGAATCGACTCTTGTGGTGTCTCTTTTTCTTTCCATAAAAAATGGCTGAGGCTTGCAGTGATGCACATTGGACTCGGACATAGGCCGATTAAACTTGAAAATGTCCTATCGATGTGGCCTTGATCAGGTCGTTTGTCCCATAAAAATATCGTCGGAGTGGTCGTGTGTCCAATCTTTTTATCACTGTTTACACTGAGAACAACTTTTACTAAACTCCGCAGTTCGTTTGCTAGTTCGGCTTCTCATTATTCGACTGCATTCGCAATAATAATAGCTTTAGGGGTGATGTTTTACGAAAAAAAATTATTCACTAGCCACTAGGGACGCTGCTAACACAAAAACTGTCAAACAAGGGGTGCTCCATTAGTGTGGTCACTGTCCACCAGGTGGCATGCTCGAAATACTTCCGGTTCTAGGCACTTTCAAGATCTGAGCCATTCTAGATCTTGTTGGTTTCAAATACGCTTGCTTACTTCCTACAGATCTTTGTCGAGGGCAGTTGGGAATGTTGTCCGTGGACGCCCTCGCCAGCCAGCAACGTCAGCAGATGTGAAACATTGGTCTTGTGAAGGGGCTTCATTTGACATGCGAAGCACATTTCAGTGTGTGTGTGTGTGAAACTGAATAACCGAAACAATTGTTCAAATATATGTACAAATAAAAAAGTTGTGCCATTTTAATCATACATTTATTGAAAGAAAACAAAAAACTAGAGTATTTTGCCTGTATACAAGATACAAAAATTTTACCATATTTTGCCTATATACGAGATACAAAAATTTTACCTTATTAAAATGGCAATATCTTTGGATCTAATAAAGATAATAAACTAAAAAGTTTTTGGTTCCTTTACATGTCACGTTTCATGTAAATCAATTGCTAATGTTCTATCGTGATATTTAATTGTTGAAGTGCCTGTCTGATAAGTGCAACCAAAATCAATGAGCATCTTTCATGGTAGAATATCCTATTTTTTTGGAGTCAGGACATTGATTTCAGAGGTTCAGGACATTTTATTCTTTCACTTCTGTTTTCAGTGTGCATCACTGGGTGTGAACACTCTTCTGTTAAAAGCCTATTTGTTGAGTAAAGAATAGGGACATCCATAGACTTGGTTTTACTAGAATTGACATGAAAGTGAGTACGATTCTGAAAGTTGTTGTTTTCGTTGCTGTTTCAGTCACATCGTGTATGCAGCGCCTCAGGCAGGGGTTCAGCAGACCTGTTGAGAGATGGAAAGTGCGAAATCTGACACAGGCAATCCGGAATGTGTCGATCAGCAACACCTGAGCAAAAAAGTTGTAAACGGCGATGCCACCACCATATTGGACAAAACACATGCTCGTTTGAATGGTGACTGTTTAGATGGTAAGAACAGTAGACACGGGTCTCCACTTCTGAACGGAAGCGATGATACAGTGACTGAGAGTTCTGGTGGTAAAGAAAAGAGTGAAACTGAGTTGAAAGGGCATAAAAAGACAAATGGGAAAACAGATTCTGATAACAAGGCTTTTTTAGATGTTGCATCACAAGAGAAAGATGTTGGGGAAGAGGATGTTCTTGAAGTCACGGGAGGTGCCAGTGAGTGCATATTGGTAGATGATGATAAAACTGAGAGCAGCCAGCCTGACGTTGAGGCATATAACAGTGAAGTGTCTATGGAAAGTGGCAACATTGTGGTTGAACCTAAACAAGCAGCTAATGTGAATGGTGGCTCGATAAAGTCGGATGGCGACCATCTCGATGACATCAGCAACAAAGACATTAACACAAAATATGTTGACAGCACAGATGTCACAAAACTGATTGACGATGACAGTGAAGAAGATAATGGCAGCAGTAGTAAAGATGTCACAAATGTTGATGATGGTGACAGCAGCAGAGATGTCATAACACTTGACGAAGCTGACAGCAACAGCAGCAGAGATGTCACAAAACTTAACGATGGCAACATCAGCAGAGATGTCATAACACTAGACGAAGCAGACAGCAGCATCACCAGCAGAGATGTCACAAATCTTGATGAAAGTGACAGCAGTAGCAGAGATGTGTCAAAGCTTGACAATGGTGACAGCAGCAGCAGAGATGTCTCAAAGATCGACGATGGTGACAGCAGCAGCAGAGATGTCTCAAAGATCGACGATGGTGACAGCAGTAGCAGAGATGTCTCAAAGATTGACGATGGTGACAGCAGTAGCGGAGATGTCTCAAAGGTTAACGATGGTGACAACATCAGCAGAGATGTCTCAAAGCTTGATGATGGTGACAGTAGTAGCAGAGATGTCTCAAAACTTAACGACGGTGACAACAGCATCAGAGATATCTCAAAGTTTGACAACGGTGACAGCAGACAAGATGGTGCAAAATCTACTGATACAAACAAAGCTAAACTACCCAACAAAGCCAGCAGCTATGATGTCAGTTTAGATGATGATGACAGCAACATTGCAGATGTCACCAAGACAAGGTCACAGTACACAAATGTTGCAGGTCAGGATAAAAAAAATCACAAAGAACCAGTGAAGAAAGACGCTGTGCTAAGTACAATTGCTGCAAAGATCAGCAATGTTGTAACAAACAAGAAGCAACCGGTGGCAAACAAAGTTGAAACCATGAACATCTCACAAAAGTCCCGTGCTGTAGCATCAAGTAGCAAGATTATGATGAAAGATGTCACTCCTCTACGTAGTGCACCATCAATGACTACCCTGGTATCAAAACCAAGCCACTCAAGTCCATCATTGGCTGCCAAAGGGCATCTGACCTCGATGCAGTTACGTCCTATGTCAAGTCTCCTGTACGACTTGGGACTTAACCTCACCAAGGAGCAGGTCTACAAAGACCTCATTCGCATCCAGACGCGGAAACGTTCAAAGAACCGATTGACTGACAAAGAGATACAGCAGCTGAACAAACTGAAGGACGCTCACAAAAACCTCTCTAAGAAGAACACGCGTTTCCACTTCACGACTGAAACTTGCCATCGTTGTGGATTTAAGACAGACTCTGAAAACACCATGGCATATCACAATGAATTTCTTGAGACGGATGAGGCAGGTGATTCTTTATGTGGGTTGTGTAACCTCAAACTGCCACAATCAACACAGGATGTGTCGAAGCAGTTTGTTCACCACATGCGGACCGTGCACAAGCGCCATCCCCGTGTGTACACCCAACTGCTGCAGTTTACCTGCAATCTGTGTCTCTTTGAGACCAACCTCAAAGTTGTACTTGGCAAACACATGAAAAAATGTGAACGTAACTTCAAGTTAAATCGCAACCTAGAACCAGGACCAGCTGACTGTGATATCCCGATGAAATTGCCACGGTATGGCGCACCAATGCTGACTGAGACACTGGCACGCAGACCAAGTTCTCAGGCAGCTCACGGTTCAGGCACTGTGGGCGAACACCTTCGCAAGCGGCGTGAAAACGTGACAGTACATCCGCCCTATCAGCCAACTGGGGCCTACAGAGCCTTGACGCAAGCTCGGCCATCCGTCTCCTCGACGTCTGCTATAAACAGCATGCAGTCGTTGCTGGCACACACATCAGCACCGATTGGCAGCATGCCGCAGCAGCTTGTGCAGGTCGGCGGACGGTTGTACAACCTGATCAATCAGAATGGCCAGACGCTGCTCACGCCAATCACAGCGACTCAGTTGCCTGTTATATCTACTGTGTCTCGACAAATGACAATCACACCACAACCTAGACTTCCAGGTGTTGTTAATGCTGCCCAGCATACTGCACTAGGCATGCCGTCCCGAAGCAGCAGTGACACAACCATTGGCATCAGATCACAATTCTCACCAGAGTCTGTAGTGGCGAAGAATGGCAAGAACGTGTCAGACAAGAATTCATCAGTTGCACCAGCTAACAGCAAGTGTTCGACATCCCCATCTACAGCGCCAAAGTTTGAGATATGCGAGATTTGTGG
Organism: Lamellibrachia satsuma; assembly: GCA_033239005.1. Classification (NCBI taxonomy): domain Eukaryota; kingdom Metazoa; phylum Annelida; class Polychaeta; order Sabellida; family Siboglinidae; genus Lamellibrachia; species Lamellibrachia satsuma. The sequence continues at coordinate 2,199,187 of BSQZ01000008.1, read as the reverse complement.
TGGTTTTGTAAAGGATCGTGATTCTCTGCGCATACATTTCTATTATGCACACAAAGTAGAGATCCAACGGGACGCGTTCATGCACAAGAAGGGTCAACTGATGTGTGACCTATGCCCAAAGCGCTTTTGGACGTACCAGGGTCTGGCGAAGCACCGACAGGGCCAGCACAAGCTCATGCATGAGGAAAACTTCCGCTGTTTTCTCTGTGTCAAGTCGAATATCACAGACATGTTGACTCACCTGAATAATTGCCACGGAATTACACGAGACACACTTTTCCGGCGAACTGTGTGCCCCTGCTGTGGCCAGAACTTTGTTAATCCGAAGTCACTCGAGCATCACATGCGGTTGGCCCATTCAGCAATGTTCAAGGATGCGGACAAGCGGGATGTGCCTACAAGGGCAATGCCATCACGCCTTTACGAGAACATGGCACTGTCGGACAAAACGAACACTGTTCCAACGTGTCTGAAGTGCAACGTACTGTTTGAAACGACCGACGCGTTCCTGAAGCACTGTGAGCAGTTGCACACGTACAAGTGCTCGCGGTGCCAGCAGAAGTGGAGCTCACTCGAGTTCCTTCAGAAGCACTTCACCACTGTGCACGGACTCGAGAAGGAGCCATGCCAACTGTGTAGTGAATCAGTGGTCATCGGTCGGCCCTTTATTCACCACATGAAACGCAGGCACTTGAAGCATGTATCAGTGAGCGTGCCTAGACTTTCCGAAGAGAAGTTCAACTTCTACATGGCAAAGAGACGTAAATTGTCTTCGTAGGCAATTGTGATAAAAGCCTACGGTGGATGTATACATTTGTAGACATTTCATCTTTTTTAGCCAGTGCATGGTGGAGGTACATTCTGTGTATGTGTTTATGCTAATTACATTCTTCATCGAAATCTACACTGACCTCATTACAATGTGCTGGTATTGTTCTCTATTACGGAAATAGATGCACAGAGTTCTAGTAGATGTTTATTTCTAAACTGTATTTGTGCATTCCTTCTACAGTGGACTCTGCTTAACAGAATCACTTCAAGCCAGGACAATTTGAATCTGTTAAGCAGCATATTTTACTACAACATGAATTATTTGATTCCAGCCAATATAGTTCATTCTACTAAACATCTGTTAATTAGTTAGATTTGTGCACTGAAACCTATATTGTGTTGGTCTCCATTGATGTCTTGCTATGAATTACTAATGGTGGATAATTCAGCCATTCACCTCGTGTTGGTTTAATGGCTATTCACTGTTGTGTAAGTTTCTCTTCCATGTTGACCCCAATGTGATACTTGCAATAATCAGCACATTCTCGCCCCAGGTCGGGGATTGAAGTTAGGAATGGAAAAAATGTGTATGCTTCATGTTGACAATATACCACAGGTGTATTTAGACAAATCTATGCTGCTTAAATTTGTGGAGTTTATTTTAAAATGTGTATAGGATATAACAATCATGGAAACAGCAGAGTGGCATTAACTATATGTCGTATCTACTAAGTACATGCAGATATATGTTGCAACTTGTTTCCAGAAAACATTGTTTCTAAACTTAGCAGCATGCATATCACCAGAATTCGTAAATATTGGTATATGAACAGCTTAGTTCATGTATATTTCTACAGAAGTTCATTTAGAAAGCATCAACACTTATGTTGCCATACCATATGTTGGTTTAATGTGTACAATAGGCAAAGAATGTGTATGAGTACTTAAACAATTTTAATAAAATTGATGATTACATGATACAAAGTATACAAAGATACACTTCTACATAAATTTATTTCACATTGTTAATGAAGAGTCTATAAATGTCAATTGGGTAGTTTTAGTTTAGACAATTAGACATGTTAATACACTATTTAACCCAGTTTCTCTCTTCTGAATAAACTGTAGCTGCCTTTTCATATATTCTAGGCTATTTGACATTATAATTTTGTTTTGAAAGTTACTAATAGAACTGGAAGTAGGACTATGATATTACTACTGTTAACTGGATTTGTGAAATTGGCATTTCCATACAACAGTGCTAAATGTGTTTATTTTAGTCTAAGAAAGATGCTATAAATACACAGGTAAATACAAATACCTGGCACAAAAGTAAATGTTAATGTCAGCTTGTCTAAAATGTTGCTTACAGACAATTTGATACAACATTGATTCAACAGTTGTAAATGGTGAAAACTTGCTAGGCGACTTATAGACGACATGGTAATAGTGTATCATTGGGTTATTATGCTGTTTAATACAGCTGTCTCTTGTGAGTGGGTCCATCAAGACCTTATATGACAGGCACTTGGTTAGTGTTGGTTCTGTAGAACTCTTCCTGTACAGCTGCCACTCGTGCGTGCTTCATGTCACGTGTTTCCAACGGCCGTCCCAGGCGATGGCCATAGACAGACGATGACAGCGTTGGCACAGCCTTCGACTCCTCCTACAAAACACGTTATAGGGTTAGTGAAAACCTCACTGTACGGTTTTCAATATGGAAAAAACTATTTTATAGGGTAACATATGAATAATTATTATTTAAGCATTTTCCTCTATCCTTGTGATTTATTCTTAGATATTTAGGATAAGAGAGTAATTTTTCCAGCGCTGTGTAACTAGGGAAGTTAAAGTGTATTTTTTATGTAAGGCTAACACGTGACCTGTTATGACAACTACCCCACACATGGCTATGTTAAGCCTAGCTGGATTTTCATTAACTTGGTTTTGATTGGTACACCAGTAGTTGATTGTCATCAATTAGAAAAACCCAATGTATATTTCTTAAAAATGTATGTAATGCTAATTATTTAAAGGTTTTAATATTGTGTCAAATGTAATATACTTCTTTGATGACTTTTAGTCCCCGTGATTTTGCATGTTCCCTGTCACATCTGTGGAGTTTGTTGTTGAAGCCATAGTCTTGTTGGTACAGTCGGTTGTATGTGTTGTCCATATATCTGTCCTAAAATATAAATATGACAGAGTTGAACATACACAGTTTAATAATTAGCTTTTCAGAAGCCGTTTTGTAAATGTATTGGTTTTACTGGAAATTCTGTAAAGAACACTGCAATTAACATAATCATGTTAATTACAAAAAAAGTTTATTAATCAACGTCTGGTTCACAATGGATACTACTTTCCCAACGCTGTATCCCCCAAGTGATATTTTTCACTTTATACCGCAATGTTCCAAAGTGTCCGAGAAAGTATTAGAACATGCCCCAACACCATATCACTCACAACAACTGTGATTACTTAAATTTAAAATACTGGATAACGGGCCACTATATATATATATACATTGTATATTGTGTATTCATGATTAGAACAACCAAAGCCAAGGAAGAAAAGCATAGGCCATAGCCATGCCCGTGGCATAGGCATAGCCATATGTAAGTCGTGCGTACAAACCCAAGCCCAGGATTCACCAGATCATGATGTCACACGTGGCAACCTTAAAACTATTGTATATTGCTGCTTCCTTGTGAAAATAATTGTATTAGAAGTGTTTGTCTGTAGGACGGCTGTTGCAACTAGCCCCGGTCTCCCCTACGTACTTCCATCAGGTTTCAAAGCTCTGCCTCAAGTCTCTGCCTGTGGCTCTGGCATGTAGCTACTTAATTTTAATTGACAAGCACATTGAATACAAGTTAATTAAATCAATATAGCACGTAGCAACGGCACTGAGATTATCCACATATCACAGTATACATAATCCCAAGAAGATTACCCCGGTTAATACATAGCTTAAATAAGCCAGCGGAAATTTAAAGGCCTAGTAAGTTCCCGTAACCAATGTAAACAAACCATGCATTGCCTTGGCGTACCTGTCTGTCAACGTTGAAATAAGTCTTTGCTTTAGGAGCGGTCCTTCTGGGAGGAATAAAAGAATATGCAGATAATTCGCATGGTCTTCCTTTCATCTCGTAAACGGTGTTTTCGTCAAGTTCGACAACAAGGGTGTCCTTGAATTGTGCCATGATTTTCGTTTCGCGGAAGCACCTGTTCTCCGCTATATCGACACCTGGCGAATCAGAATCAGACTACCAGTCAATGTAAAACCAACTTGCTCCAATTACAACTTCAAAGGGAGACATGTAAGCGACTCGAATATATATATATATGTATATATATATATATATACTATCTTTGTAAATATTATGAAAATTTTGTGATACCGATTGACTACATATAAATAAAAATTGTTGCAGTCTCTATAAGTCAATGACTTCCTTATACGCTTACCATTTGGCTCGTTCACGCTGAGTTGGTTGGGGGCAAGTTTACATTTCACCGCAAACATAAACGAAAAATGTATGATTCGTAATATTTGTATATGATGTGTATTATTTTTAGTTGCTCAAAATGTCGACTTATATAAATAACTAAACAGTTATTGTTCTATATAATTGTTTTTATTTGTTTTTTCGTACGTTCTCGCAAAATCTCGCTGACTATTCAAAATGGAGGAAAAGGTTTGGAAAAATTTGTTTTGGATTTGTTCCCTGTCATGGGTTGCATAATAATATTATGATTTGGCAGTCTTTCTGTCAGTAGCAGTAGTGAGAAAGCAATGTCGATTCCTTATAATAAAAAATTACTTTTCGTTTTTACAAGTTTATTGTTTTGACTCACTTTGTATCAATTTCAAAACGTTTCGTGTTTATCCGTATCGAATAATTCAGATTTCCAGACGAACACATATAAATTGTAAAATTAAGTAATAAGCGCACAGCAAACTCAATTAACAACACGTTTATTTGAATTGAATACATGCAAATTCGTTGTAAATTATTCCTGTGCAACTGCTAGCTAGGCATTCGTTCCTGAATCCTGTTAGCCGGCGATAGGTCAGGAAGTGTAATTGATGAATGATGTCGATGACGTCAACTTATTGAACCATTAATTAGCATTGCTGAAAGCTGTTTCTAGGAAAAAACGTTTGTAAAAAATATAAATTTTACCATATGTAAAAAGTGTAGGGCTTCACATTTGTTTGAAAACAACCTAAATTCACAACATTGTACAAAGGTAAACATACAACAACAGCCGCTGCTTCCAAGATGGACCATTATAGAGGCTAATTCTTTGTAAAGACCGTCATCGAATGGAACAGCCTCACAGATGACTTCATCAACCTGCCCACACCCAACGCCTTTTCGTCTGCAGTCTGGAGGCAGAGGGTTGCATTAAATGGCTAGCAACCTTCTCCATGTCTTTATTCTTTAACTATGTTGTATATAGTGTTTTATTTGCTTTATGGACCAAGAACTGTCTTCGTCAAATTGTGCTGCGTACACCCCAAATGTTATGTTAATAGCCGTGATCGGCTACTGTGATGCACCCACATACAAAAACTGCAGTGGGATCTTCAGATTCAGACTTTCACCCTACACTTTCAAGTAAACTAAATCACTAACTCTGGTTATTTCATTGTTTGGGTGCAACCAAATTGTTTGAAAAGTTGTTTTGAGTAAAATACAATTTAATATAGAGTAACGAAAGCATGTTTAGAAAAGCCTCACAGTACAGTAAAATACAACACATTAAATGTATCATCGGGCTTTTCTGTGGTGATTTTACAAATAGTTGAATACAATTTCATGCAATGAAGTGAATTAAAGCATATGCTCACATCAACTGTCATCTAGCATTCACTGTTGTTATTATACAAAAATATGTTTAAAAACTCTATTTGCCTAATTTTTCTTTGAAAGTTACTTTTGTCAGATGTTTATGCTCCCAGTGACTGATATGTCCGACTAATAACGTATCTGATGTGAAATCCAGTGAGATCTCAAAAGATAGCAGGTTTGTCATGACTAGCAGAAACATACACATGCACGCACGCATGCACACACACACACACACACACACATTTCCATGATGCTGGGCAACAGAATGAAGACATTTGTTTTGTCCCTGTCAGTCACTAGACTGCACACAATCATAAATTTGTCTTCACAGCAATGTATACGTTATTAATATTACCAGATAAAAATATACCTCTTGCACTTGTAGGTGAAAGATATGACCTGAGGCAAAACACAGCCACCAAATGGAATCGCCAATAAATACTGCAAGACAGTTTGTATGTGAATGCAGATGTATGAGTGTTGCATGTCAAAAACAGTAAGCCTCCAACAATTGCAGGGTTCCCAAGTGTAGTGTCATGCTGAGGGCATGATCATTTTATCCTGGCATGTGTTTATGCTCTTCCGTAGCCTACTAGCAGTTGTAAGTTCTAGTGCTGCAAGGCCTTCACAGCCATTTCGCCGGCGTCGCGCCATTGAGTCCGAAATGGGTCCCTGCATCAGTGCGTGTCGTCAGAAAGAGAACACAACGGTGACATCAAGTGCAGTGCCTACGATGGCAACACCTCGACCAATAGAGGGCAGCAATATGCCAGAAGCAGATAGCATCACTGCACAGCGAAACTGTATACTGCAATGTGTGCCACCACAACGATCACCACCAAACTCGATCTCGAGTAACTCTGGTGGTCATCGAACTCATCATCCACCACATCGGAGTCGACATCGCAGTGCAGAACAAAACATAGATCAGTTAGTTCTTGACACACTGCACCTCATTCGAACGCTTGTTGATAAGTGAGTGGCTTCAGCAAAAATAGATCTGGTTCATTGTGTTGGGGATGAGAAATGTTTCACAGTTAACATTGAATGAATGAATGAATCTTTATTTTCAACAACAACAATAATAGAAGTAGTAATATCATTACGACATTACATAACTATGAAATTATCAAAAAAAATATTCAGTTAACACTGTTGTCAAATCTGCCACATCTGGTTGCAGACGTGAACAAAATGCATTTGTATTTTTGAAATTTAAGAATGTCGGCTTCACAAAGTGAACTTTAAAAAAATTTAAGTATTTGTATTAACTATTTTATGGTATTGATTGATGATCTTGATGTACAGTGCTTGCATTTAATTACACAATGGGTAGAAACTGATTTTTAAAATAGAACATTGGAAGTGATGCATATGAATCTGATGCAGTCTCACACAGGTGGTGCTATTGTGTGGTTTGTAATTTTTTTTCATAACAGTTAATATTTGCTCAAGAATGTGAAGTAGCAGATTTAAACTGGTGACTTGAACCTCTCGCTTATTGTAGTTAGACTGTTGATTCACGTGTGATTGTCCTCCTGCAGCGATCAGGACCCGCCCCGCTCCATGCTTGCTCTACACAAGATAGCCGACAAGGAGGCAGGCTGGCTGGCCGTCGTCCAGTCTCTCATCAGTGTGATTCCAATGGAGGATCCCCTTGGTCCAGCAGTCATCACACTGCTGCTCGATGAGTGTCCACTACCCACAAAGGTAGGCTTTCTAGTGCCCTTTAGAAGGTAATGTATTGCTCAGATAATAAAGGGTAAGGGTTACATAGTAATCTACACAGAAAAGACTAATAAGTAATTGTTGAATTACCAAGACTGTGCATAGCAACATTTTAAAGTTTGAAAGAGGGGCCATCTTGGGGCTTGGTCCACATTTTAATGACATGTTATGAATATATCATTATACAGTAATAAACATGGCTTTGTTATTCTATCACATAGTTATTTAGTGAGATATCATTTGGAATTGTTAGCCTGTCAAAGATTTATTAATAGTTGTAAGATTTTGGGGAAATCCAAATATAATAAAATCTCGATTCCAGTCAATGGAATTGTATAATATATTAATCTTGCACTATAGCATACATCCACTTTAAGCAGTGTGGTACATTGCCACAATAGACCTCGCTTGTAGCCTTGTAACGTGTTGTATGTGATCACACACAGGAGGCCATTAGCAAACTGTGCACAATTCTCAAGTTGAGCGATGCGACATCGGTGACGGAACGAGGCAACGCTAAGAAACATCGCAACATCTGTGTAGTTCTCGGCTGTCTAGCAGAGAAGATGGCAGGCAAGTTGGACTAGCTTGTAGTCACAAGATGATGTTTCAAAATCCATGTTTGGCTTTTGAGCCACTATCCAAGACATTTCCCCTCCACAATTTTTCTTGCACATATCAGCTGACTGAATATGTTTAATGATTGTAAACCTTGGTCTGTTGCCATGGAAATTAGCTTATAAATTACGTGTATGCCCATTGTTTACTCTCACTTTTGCAATGGTTGGGTCACTTGGGTGCACTAGCTTTATGATAAGTTGGCTATACACTGCATAGCCAAATTAACATGACAGGTTGACTTGAACATGGCAAAAAAATGGTAGTTTCTGTTATCTGGTTGAGTAATTGAGAATATTATGAAAATAGTTCACAAATAACTTGGATTTACTGACTGTTATAGATGGCATAAAAGGCTAAATATGGATGATCATGTACTATATTGCTCATGGTTCAGTTGTCGTTCTTGTAGGTCCAAGCAGTATATCTTTACTGTCTGCTGATGTTCTGAGATACCTACTTTCCAACTTGGTAAGTTACAAAAGTTCCTGGAAATTTCTTTATTAGTAACTAATGTTTTGTTGTGTTTACTGCAAACTAAAAATATATTTTTTCATTCTCCATAATGACAAACTATTTGGACTAGTGATACATTTTAAATGAAACCAACAGATCTGTCGACATTTTCATTTAATTGACATAACACATAATTGATCTATCCCTTTTTGAAAGACATTCATTATTTTTAGATGAAAGATATGTTCATTATTCTTATGGATCTGTGAATGTTGCTGTTGCTGACAGAATGAAGTGTGCGACCCGTCTGTGATACTTTACTCTCTCATTGGCTTGGAGAAGTTTGCCCAGACCAGTAAGTGCTAGAAGCTCACTTAAGTTATTATGTACTGTAGTACTTAGCTAAGAAATGATGTCCCTGAACTTGGATAAACTGAACAAATTTTCAAACAAAACTAGGATGTTTGACATTTCTATGGCTGTATGTATAAACACATTGTGTCTTATTTAACCTTATTGTGGCTGAATAAGGCAGTTTATTTTAAACTTGCTGCAGTTGAAGAGTGCAGTTTTACAAGACTTACCAGTGAGATGTTTAACTGTAAAGTTGTATTTTTGTTGTACACATCAACATTGTGACTGTAATTAAACAACCTACAAAATGTGCCCATGCCATGTTTGTTGACGTTGTGTCACAACCCTTCAACGTGTGCCCATGTCATGTTTGTTGACATTGGGACACAGTACTTCAGAGTGTGCCCATGTCATGTTTGTTGACATTGGGACACAATCCTTCAGAGTGTGCCCATGTCATGTTTGTTGACATTGGGACACAATCCTTCAGAGTGTGTGCATGTCATGTTTGTTGATATTGTGTCACAATCCTTCAGAATGTGCCCATGTCATGTTTGTTGACATTGTGTCACAACCCTTCAGCGTGTACCCATGTCATGTTTGTTGACATTGTGTCACAACCCTTCAGCGTGTACCCATGTCATGTTTGTTGACATTGGGACACAATCCTTCAGAGTGTGCGATGTCATGTTTGTTGACATTGGGATACAATCCTTCAGAATGTGCCCATGTCATGTTTGTTGACATTGTGTCACAACCCTTCAGAATGTGCCCATGTCATGTTTGTTAACATTGTGTCACAACCCTTCAGAGTGTGCCTATGTCATGTTTGTTGACATTGTGTCACAACCCTTCAGCGTGTACCCATGTCATGTTTGTTGACATTGGGACACAATCCTTCAGAGTGTGCGCATGTCATGTTTGTTGACATTGGGACACAATCCTTCAGAATGTGCCCATGTCATGTTTGTTGACATTGTGTCACAACCCTTCAGAATGTGCCTATATCATGTTTGTTGACGTTGTGTCACAACCCTTCAGCGTTTGCCCATGTCATGTTTATTGACATTGTGTCACAACCTTTCAGAGTGTGCGCATGTCATGTTTGTTGACATTGTGTCACAACCCTTCAGCGTGTGCCCTTGTCATGTTTGTTGACATTGGGACACAACCCTTCAGCATGTGCGCATGCCATATTTGTGGACATTGTGTCACAACCCTTCAGCGTGTGCCCATGGCATGTTTGTTAACATTGTGTCACAACCCTTCAGAGTGTGCGCATGTCATGTTTGTTGACATTGGGACACAATCCTTCAGAGTGTGCGCATGTCATGTTTGTTGATATGTCATAACCTTTCAGAATGTGCCCATGTCATGTTTGTTGACATTGTGTCATAACCCTTCAGAGAGTGCTCATGCCATGTTTGTTGACATTGTGTCACAACCCTTCAGAATGTGCCCATGCCATGTTTGTTGACGTTGTGTCACAACCCTTCAGATTGTGCCCATGTCATGTTTGTTGACATGTCACAACCCTTCAGAGTGTGCCCATGCCATGTTTGTTAACATGTCACAACCCTTCAAAATGTGTGCATGTCATGTTTGTTGACATTGTGTCACAACCCTTCAGAGTGTGCTGATGCCATGTTTGTTGATGTTGTGTCACAACCCTTCAGAGTGTGCCCATGTCATGTTTGTTGATGTTGTGTCACAACCCTTAAGAGTTTGCCCATGTCATGTTTGTTGACGTTGTGTCACAACCCTTCAGAGTGTGCCCATGTCATGTTTGTTGACGTTGTGTCACAACCCTTCAGAGTGTGCCCATGTCATGTTTGTTGACATTGTGTCACAACCCGTCAGAGTGTGCCCATGCCATGTTTGTTGACATTGTGTCACAACCCTTCAGAATCTGCCCATGTCACGTTTGTTGACATGTCATAACCCTTCAGAATGTGCCCATGGCATGTTTGTTAACATTGTGTCACAACCCTTCAGAGTATGCCCATGTCACATTTGTTGACATGTCATAACCCTTCAGAATGTGCCCATTTCATGTTTGTTGACGTGTCACAACCCTTCAGAATGTGCCCATGTCATGTTTGTTGACGTGTCACAACCCTTTAGAATGTGCCCATGTCATGTTTGTTGACGTGTCACAACCCTTCAGAATGTGCCCATGCCATGTGTCATGAATCTCTTCGGGGTAAAGTATTTTGCCTGCTCCTCCCCTGTGCTACCTCCAAGAGTCGTCATTGCTTTAGATTTGTCCTATTTGCAGTTTGCTGGTAACATGTCAGTGTCTCTGTGGTTTCAGGTGAAAATAAAGGTATAATTATGACGAAGTTGACGAAGTCGAACTTGTTGGAGAAACTAGAAACCTGGTGGCATAACAACGCATACATTAAACGAGAGGTCGGCTTCTGTGCCCTCTGGTGTCTCGATAATTTCTGTGAGTTGGTTTTTATGTTTGATGTCTGACGTTGGTAGCCTAGCAACTTCAGTTAGTGTTCGACATGTCTGCCAATTAGGCTGAATTTTAAAGCGTTTTATGCAGGTACTTTTATAGTAACTGAAGTAAGGTGGTATAGTTATTTGATGTTGAAATTTTTATTTTAGTACACTAATAACTAGACGCCTTAGGGATGATATGATTTAACAAGATTTCCATCCCAGACAACAAGTTCCAGATGGCAAGTGGACAAGGAAGCCATTGGCTTATCGAGAGTCCAACAGTTTTCTCATCTATGTGTAGCCCACCCTTATCAAATATCTGTCAATTCTATTTTTAAACATATTCACACTACTAGGATTAACACAATCATTTGGCAGTTTCTTCCATTCATTTATCACCCTTTGTGTCCAACCTACACTGCTCCTTAACTTATGCTGCTTTGTGTCCTCTGGTTCTACTGTCTTATCTAAGTTTGAAGAACATATTCCTATCAACATCCTCATAACCATTAACTATTTTAAACACTTCTATATGTTTAGTGAATAGATCTATGTATCACAGTATGATATGCAATGTGTTATGCATGATTCATAAACATGTTCTTTTATCTACATAATAATAATAATGTAAGTATCTATATAGCGCCCAATCAATGAAGATTGCTCTCAGTATATATGTGCAATCATAACTTTAAAAAACATTATTAATTATATAAAAATAAATATATTTAAAAGTGTTTTATACTAAGGTAGTATCTTTGCTCTCGTTGCTGAAATCAATGTACTGTCACAGTATGACTTTTATTGATATTATGGTTTGGTTAATGGTGGTTGACATTCATTTTTGATGCCCTGGAGCCTGTAATCCCAAAACAGTGTCAGTAAGCACGTGGGGAGACCACATGAGGATAGTATTAATTATGCAGAAGTACTTAGCATTATCAGTTTCACATCGTAGTAAGCATGTCATAATATGGAGTTGTTGCACCTCATACCATTAGAGACCTTCTGTTAACACGCATGATAGTCATACTTGTTTATGTGTTTGTGAGTACTATTTCATCAAATGAAGTCATGTTTCTCTTTCCATTGTATGTGCTGTGGTCTTGCTGTGGTCTTGCTGTGGTCTTGCTGTGGTCGTGCTGGCAGTTGTACAAGAAGTGAGTACATTTCTATGTCAGACACAGTCATTTTGGTTTTTGTAAGATTTTGGTTTTTGATTTTAAGAAGCCTTTTCAAATACTGATGTGAAGACGTCAAGATTAGGGAAATAAGCCTGCTTACAATGTTTCCTGGTAAAACAAGGGATTGGGTTTATTAGTTTGTGTTGTCTTTGAATCAAACATTGCTAAGTTGTAAAAAAAAAATGTAATAGCTGTTTATTAGTGTTTATTTTAATACATTTTAATGACAATATTGACACTTGTAGGGTCGCAAGTTCACATATGAGCAAGTTGACACAAAGTCAATTCGAGTGATGCTGAATAGCAAAGATGTCAGCGAGTACCTTAAATTGTCACCAGATGGCCTTGAGGTATGTGGTTTATTTGGAGTTTTATTGGTTGGCCAGTTGCTTAACAGTAACATTATTTTGTTCTCACTATTAACACCTTTCTATGTGGTATAAATTCCAAGAACACAGCTTATGATTTATACATGATTTATATAAATAATACTTTGTAATGTCTGAAAAACGGCTCGTCAATGCTCCTGCCCATCTGACCAAAGATGATGTTGTCTGAAAAAATAAAAGGAGAAACCTTGATATAAAATAGTTGGAAACAAGTTAGAACAATTCCATTTTGTTATTTTGACCAGTGTGTGTTTTACTTAAGCCAGAGATGATTCATTGTCACTCAGTTGTTTTATAGGCAAGGTGTTTTACTTAAGCCAGAGATGATTCATTGTCACTCAGTTGTTTTATAGGCAAGGTGTGATGCATCGTCTTTTGAGAGTGTCCGATGTACATTCCAAGTGGACTCTGGGGTGTGGTACTATGAGGTTACCGTGGTGACAGCGGGGGTGATGCAGATTGGCTGGGCCACCAAGGACAGCAAGTTCCTCAATTACGTATGTTACTCTTGAGTTGTGTTCAAGTTACTGTCAAAATGGCTTCTGTTGCAATGGTAAGCCGTCAGTTGAAGCCATACTGATAGTAACGGTGACAGTAAGTCTGAATCCTCCAAGTAATTGACTCAGTAGCCTTATATTATATGCATTTCTCACAGCATGTCTACAGTTGTGAAAAATATGCAACTAATTATTATGAAATAATAGTATACTGTAGTTGTTGCACGGCTACCATTGTCATGTTATGCTATTCTGGTTATGATTGATATCTCATTAGCTGTGATGCTGTGAAGTTTTTTAATACTGTATCTGTATGCACTGTATCCTATATGCACTGTATTCTGTATGCACTGTATCCTGTATGCACTGTATCCTGTATGCACTGTATCCTGTATGCACTGTATCCTGTATGCACTGTATCCTGTATGCACTGTATCTGTATGCACTGTATCTGTATGCACTGTATCCTGTATGCACTGTATCTGTATGCACCGTATCCTGTATGCACTGTATCTGTATGCACTGTATCCTGTATGCACTGTATCTGTATGCACTGTATCCTGTATGCACTGTATCCTGTATGCACTGTATCCTGTATGCACTGTATCCTGTATGCACTGTATCCTGTATGCACTGTATCTGTATGCACTGTATCTGTATGCACTGTATCCTGTATGCACTGTATCCTGTATGCTCTGTATCTGTATGCACTGTATCCTGTATGCACTGTATCCTGTATGCACTGTATCCTGTATGCACTGTATCCTGTATGCACTGTATCTGTATGCATTGTATCCTGTATGCACTGTATCTGTATGCACTGTGTCCTCTATGCACTGTATCCTGTATGCACTGTATCTGTATGCACTGTATCCTGTATGCACTGTATCTGTATGCACTGTATCCTGTATGCACTGTATCCTGTATGCACTGTATCCTGTATGCACTGTATCCTGTATGCACTGTATCTGTATGCACTGTATCCTGTATGCACTGTATCCTGTATGCACTGTATCTGTATGCACTGTATCCTGTATGCACTGTATCTGTATGCACTGTATCCTGTATGCTCTGTATCTGTATGCACTGTATCCTGTATGCTCTGTATCCTGTATGCTCTGTATATGTATGCACTGTATCCTGTATGCACTGTATCTGTATGCACTGTATCCTGTATGCACTGTATCCTGTATGCTCTGTATCTGTATGCACTGTGTCCTGTATGCACTGTGTCCTGTATGCACTGTATCCTGTATGCACTGTATCCTGTATGCACTGTATCTGTATGCACTGTATCCTGTATGCACTGTATCTGTATGCACTGTATCCTGTATGCACTGTATCTGTATGCACTGTATCCTGTATGCACTGTATCCTGTATGCACTGTATCTGTATGCACTGTATCCTGTTGGTTGTCACCGGAAATTGTTCTGCTGTGAAACCTTGCCGTAGCAGACACAGATGGAACTGGGTCGATGGCAGAAAAGTGTCCTTGACATGGCCGGGTAGATCCACGAGAGAGGCACGCCTCAGTAGGAACTCGGTCGATGGTAGAACAGTGTCCTTGACAGGGCCGGGTAGATCCACGAGAGAGGCTCGCCTCAGTAGGAACTGGGTCGATGGCAGAAAAGTGTCCTTGACAGGGCCGGGTAGTTCCACGAGAGAGGCACGCCTCAGTAGGAACTCGGTCGATGGTAGAACAGTGTCCTTGACAGGGCCGGGTAGATCCACGAGAGAGGCTCGCCTCAGTAGGAACTGGGTCGATGGCAGAAAAGTGTCCTTGACAGGGCCGGGTAGTTCCACGAGAGAGGCACGCCTCAGTAGGAACTCGGTCGATGGTAGAACAGTGTCCTTGACAGGGCCGGGTAGATCCACGAGAGAGGCTCGCCTCAGTAGGAACTGGGTTGATGGCAGAAAAGTGTCCTTGACAGGGCCGGGTAGGTCCACGAGAGAGGCACACCTCGGTAGGAACTGGGTCCATGGCAGAAAAGTGTCCTTGACAGGGCCGGGTAGGTCCACGAGAGAGGCACGCCTCAGTAGGAACTGGGTTGATGGCAGAAAAGTGTCCTTGTTAGGGCCAGGTAGGTCCACGACAGAGGCACGCCTCAGTAGGAACTGGGTTGATGGCAGAAAAGTGTCCTTGACAGGGCCGGGTAGTTCCACGAGAGAGGCACGCCTCAGTAGGAACTGGGTCGATGGCAGAACAGTGTCCTTGACAGGGCCGGGTAGATCCACGAGAGAGGCACGCCTCTTTTCTTGTTTAGAATATAAATTAAAAACGTATGCATACAAGCAAATGGCACCTACTCAAAGCATGTATGCATAGGTACTTAAGTATATCAGCAATCATTAGCTGATAATGGTTTACATCTAGCAATTGAATGTTGGAATATTCTAAAATATGAAATTGAGAGTATCATTGATAAATTTGTTCCCTTCCGAAAACAAGAAAAACGGTGTAGAAAGAAACAAGTGTCGAAAGAGGCAATTAGAAAAATAATGCTAAAACAAACTATGTGGAGGGTTTATAGGCGTACCAGAAAGGAAGAAGACTATGCAAAATACAAAGAGGCACTTAATGCAGCTACAACTGAAATCAGACAATCTAAAAGAAGCTATGAGCAAAAACTGGCATGTAACATAAAAACTGACAGCAAGAGTTTTTATGCATATGTCAGGAGTAAACAAAACGTACAAGACAAGGTTGGACCTCTAGAAGACAGTGCTGGAAATATAATATCACAGGGGTTTTTAATGGCGGAAGACCTAAATGGTTACTTCAGTTCAGTGTTTACAGAAGAAGATATTAGTTCATTACCAGTTGCTGATGCTAAATTTCAGGGGGCTAAATCTGACTATTTAGGACCGTTAGTTGTAACTCCAGAATTGGTAGCTAGGAAAATAAAGGCAATGAAGGATAACAAATCACCGGGAGTGGATGGGATTCCTCCAAAATTACTAATGGAAACAGTAGATCAAATCAGTATACCACTTGCAAGAGTATTCAACTTGTCATTAAAAGAGGGAGTTGTTCCGTTTGAATGGAAAGAAGCAAACATCATACCATTATTTAAAAAGGGTTCGAGAAATAAGTCAGAGAATTACAGACCAGTGAGTTTAACGTCAGTGATTTGTAAATTATTAGAAAGGTTAATTAAAGACCATATGGTGGACTTCCTCGTTAAGCATAAATTATTAAATTCATCTCAACATGGATTCCTTAAAGCGAGGTCATGCTTAACAAATGTGTTATGTTTTTGGAAGAAATCACTAAGTGGATAGACGAGGGATCGCCAGTAGATATTATCTACTTAGATTTTCAGAAAGCTTTTGACAAAGTGCCACATCAAAGATTGCTACTTAAATTAAAAGCCCATGGTATCGGGGATAGCATAACTGACTGGATAGAACAATGGCTGACTGACAGAAGACAACGAGTTGTAGTAGATGGCGAAGTTTCAAATTGGAAATCGGTTTTGAGTGGGGTACCTCAAGGATCAGTATTAGGACCTATATTATTCTTAATTTATATCAATGACTTGGACGAGAGTATAACAAGTAACGTACTGAAATTTGCGGACGACACAAAACTGTTTAGAAAGGTTAATACTGATGGTGATAAACAACATTTACAAAACGATCTAGACAGATTAGTGAAATGGTCTGAGAAATGGCAGATGCTGTTCAATTTTGGGAAATGTAAATGCCTACATACAGGACATGGGAACTTGAATGTAAACTATAAAATGGGAGCTACTGTTCTTGGTACTACTGTAAAAGAAAAGGACTTAGGAGTTACAATAAGCCCTGATATGAAAGTTTCAGAGCAGTGTGGTATTGCAGCTTCAAAGGGTAATCAAATTCTTGGATTGATTAGAAGAAACATAACATACAAGGGAAAAAAGTTAATTATACCTCTTTATAAAGCAATAGTTAGACCTCATTTAGAATACTGTATACAAGCATGGAGACCATATCGTAAGAAGGATATAGATACGCTTGAACGCATACAAAGGAGAGCAACTAAAATGATTCCAGAACTTAGAGACCTTAGTTATGAAGAACGCCTGAAAGAATGTGGTTTAACAACTCTAGAGACAAGGAGGTTAAGAGGAGATCAGATTGAAGTTTTTAAGATATTGAATGGGTATGAAAATATTGATAGAAATATGTTTTTCTCACTCAAGAAGGATAGCAGAACTAGAGGACATGAGGTAAAATTAGTAAAGGATCAATGTAGATTGGACATCAGGAAGCACTCGTTCTCACAGAGGACAGTAAATGAATGGAACAAACTGTCTACAGATTGTGTAACTGCTAGCAGCGTGAATATGTTTAAAAACAAGGTTGACACATATATCAGGAGGGCGGGTTATAAGTAGGTGAACATTGTTGGACTCTCGATAAGCCAATGGCTTCCTTGTCCACTTGCCATCTGGGCCTTTGGCTTGGATGGCAAATCTTGTTAAATCTCTTGTTAAATTGATGGTGTATCAACTTTCAATGTTTTGTGTGAAGTCTGTTCTTGGCTACACTGAACAGGTATTGTTGGTGTGTTGACAGGAGGGTTATGGCATCGGTGACGACGAGTATTCTGTGGCGTACGATGGCTGCCGGCAGCTAATCTGGTACAATGCACACAGCGAGAAACACAGTCATCCATGCTGGGCTCCAGGTAAATAATCAAGTATTTGTCGTCTGTCTCTGCCTAGGTTTGGCTGGTGCATGTCAATGTTTTGACAAGTATTTATTGTGTCTCTGTCACGGTTTGGCTCATGCTCTGTCAATAGCCAAATGTTTGTTATGTGTCTCTGTCATATGGTTTGGGTCATGCCCTGTCAATAGCCAAGCGTTTGTTATGTGTCTCTGTCACGGTTTGGCTGATGCTCTGTCAATAGCCAAGTGTTTGTTAAGTGTCTCTGTCACGGTTTGGCTCATGCTCTGTCAATAGCCAAGTGTTTGTTAAGTGTCTCTGTCACGGTTTGGCTCATGCTCTGTCAATAGCCAAGTGTTTGTTAAGTGTCTCTGTCACGGTTTGGCTCATGCTCTGTCAGTAGCCAAGTGTTTGTTAAGTGTCTCTGTCACGGTTTGGCTGATGCTCTGTCAATAGCCAAGTCTTTGTTATGTGTCTCTGTCATGGTTTGGCTCATGCCCTGTCAATAGCCAAATGTTTGTTATGTGTCTCTGTCATGGTTTGGCTCATGCCCTGTCACTAGCCAAGCATTTGTTATGTGTCTCTGTCAGGGTGTGACTCATGCCCTGTCACTAGCCAAGTGTTTGTTATGTGTCTTTGTCATGTTTGGCTCATGCCCTCTTGATTACTAAGTGTTTGTTATGTCTCTGTCACGGTGTGACTCATGCCCTGTCACTAGCCAAGTGTTTGTTATGTGTCTCTGTCATGGTTTGGCTCATGCTCTGTCACTAGCCAAGTGTTTGTTATGTGTCTCTGTCACGGTTTGGCTCATGCCGTGTCAATAACCGAGTGTTTGTTATGTGTCTTTATCATTTACTAAACTACCGGTCAATTGATAATTAGATATATATTGTCACAATTACAATTTGAATTAATTATTATAAATATACAATCAGTACTTTCATGTTCTGTCTGAGAAGTTATATATTAAAGATTTATTACATTATTACATAAACCTAATATATATATATATATATTGTTACAGTGAGTCTTCATTTTTCAGTTGCACTTCTGTCCTACCTTCTCGTTTTTTCTAATGTTTTCCTTTATGATAGTTAGATAGTTAGTAGCTACTACTATGATGCCATTGTTAAACACATGAAATTATATAAAATGCCTCCTGTAATCTGTCCAGTATGGCTTATTTAGCCATTCATTTAATAATCATCAAAGTCATCAAAGCAATGTTAATTGGGTGGATTCTAGTTAGTTTCCAGCACTTGGCTCCTGTGAGAGCGACTGTAATATCTTAATAGGAGTCACTGCTCCCTTTAATAAAAATACTTGGTACTTGTATATATGAATATACATATGTTTACTTACTGTTTATATTAAATTGATATTGTCCACACTGTATATTGGGGCCTAAATAAACTCTCTTGTTCTTGTTCTTTCTTGTTCTTGGCATGTGCATAATTTTAATGAAATTAATTAATAACCCCATAGTATTAATAATACATTACTTAAAAAACCCATCAGGGTGTTTCACTTTATTATACTTCCTGTACAGTACAATACATGTTTGTTTAGTATTGTCAATAGTGCAAGAATATAGAAGTACTAAACACTGATGAAATTATATCAAGTGAAGTTTTCTACTTCCTGTGTATTATATTTTCTTGATGATACTCAATAGTTTTTAATTTAATTAATTTAATTTAATTTAATTCATAAAGAACCACACACATTTATTTCCAACATCTGCGACTACAACTACATTACCCAAAAGAAACACTTAATAGGCAAGAAGGACTTATAAGAAGTCACACAGAGAAGTCACACAGAGAAGTCACACAGAGAAGTCACACAGAGAAGTCACACAGAGAAGTCACATAGAGAAGTCACACAGAGAAGTCACATAGAGAAGTCACACAGAGAAGTCACACAGAGAAGTCACACAGAGAAGTCACATAGAGAAGTCACACAGAGAAGTCACACAGAGAAGTCACACAGAGAAGTCACATAGAGAAGTCACACAGAGAAGTCACATAGAGAAGTCACACAGAGAAGTCACACAGAGAAGTCACACAGAGAAGTCACATAGAGAAGAGCAACACTTTCCAAAACAAAATTATCACATTCTTCCACGAGTGCACAATTTGTCATAGCAAAACTTGTTATATACTTTCTCACACAAACAGTCTGTTCATTTGAGGTAATTCCATTAGATGCTAGAGTCCTTCAATTGTTCCAGCTATGTTCAGGGATCCTCCCAGTAATGTATCTGCCTGCATCTGCATTGATGTCAGCGTTGGTGTCGGTGTCTCTTTCATTTTCGGTTCCAACATCTCTTGCTTCATCTTAGCGTACTCCAGCAGTTCGCAAGTCCTCTTTGTACTCAGCATCTTCTTCACAACATTTTGAAGCTTCTTTGTCACTGAATGTTTCTTTGCGCGGTCCACAGTCTGAAGTTGATGCTCAACCATGTGCTGCTGACTTTTCCTGCGTTCGACCTCTTGCTCCTGCATCACTTTCTCCCCCAGACGGCGCCAATAGTCTTTCGGCCCAGGCATGCTGACGTGACGATAGTAGGTGATTGGCTTGGGCGTATGTAGCTCATTGGCCAGGCCTTCCTCTTTGAGTGTGCTCAGAAATACCTTCACCTTCTCTTCTGCTGCATCCTTCTCCTGTCGCATCTCTTTCATGATTCTCCCCTCTGGTACTGAGATGGACTGTGACCGCATTCGTTTGAATTCATTGCTATTTTGCGGGTGGAATGACTGTGTCCTCCTGATCTCTGAATGGATAATGAGTCTGTCCGGAACCCAGTCGCTGATTCTTCCATCTAGAGGGTTTGAGGCGCTGCGCTGGCGAAAGGAACTACTTAGTGGACGTCTCTCGAGGTTTGCCTCCAGTGTTTTTGATATTGGTGTTTTTGTTATCTTTCTGCCATGTTCTCTGCAGGGCATGTCATCATCTGTTTCTGTAGCTTCTGTCGAGTTTGTTGATTTTTGGTCATATTCGAAGTGCACCTGACGTCTCAACGGTTGACCAGAGTAACTTGTCCGTGGCCTAGGTTGAATGTTACCTACCTCACAGGGGAATAACTGTTGTCGTGCCACCGCACTTTGCGAGTGCAATGGTGCAGGCTGGTCCTCGAATGCACGCTCGGCCATGTGTTTAGCCAGCGCATGTCGTGCCTGAAGGACATTGATACTGATGCGCTTCGGGTTGGAGAAGTGACGCATCGGGAATGGGTTCTTCTTGGACAGGTAGAAGGCCCCCACCTGGTCATTGGCGAGGTACTTGGTTGACTGCAGGATAAACTGTTCCTCCTCCGTCACGTCAGCCATCGGGTCCTTCTTTTGCTTGGCTGACATCTCCTGTCTCTTCAGGTCCACCTACACATACAACAGTTGCATGGTTACTGCTGTCTTCATGCAGAGATGCTACTATTGTTAGTAAGTTTTACTTACTCAGTTACTCACTGTGCCATTGAGCATACAATGCGGAGAGCAATCAACGCCATCCAGGCCTATCTGCAGCCATTCCTTTGAAGTCATCTATCTTAAGTATCTGGATTTATGATAAGATTGATTACTGATTGTTCAAAGAGAACGCAGCATAGAGCCTTGTCACAAACTGTTCAACACTACCAGATCCACTGGGATCAACCCAAACAATAACAAAATTAGAAATCGTGTAATGTTATCTAGGAAACAACAGCCTGCCTATAAAGATGCATGAATAACCATTCAGGTGTCGACTCAAAGAGTATGTCTGTTGAAAAGCACCCATAAAGGAGTAGTATATACTCTGTATTCTAGCCAAATGTATATGTGGCTAACAGATTGATGGAAGAAGAAGAAGTAGTGCTTGATGCTCACCTGCATGATAGTGCTTGGTGCTCACCTGCATGATAGTGCTTGATGCTCACCTGCATGATAGTGCTTGTTGCTCACCTGCATGATAGTGCTTGTTGCTCACCTGCATGATAGTGCTTGTTGCTCACCTGCATGATAGTGCTTGATGCTCATCTGCATGATAGTGCTTGTTGCTCACCTGCATGATAGTGCTTGTTGCTCACCTGCATGATAGTGCTTGTTTCTCATCTGCATGATAGTGCTTGTTGCTCACCTGCATGATAGTGCTTGTTGCTCACCTGCATGATAGTGCTTGTTGCTCACCTGCATGATAGTGCTTAGTGCTCAACTGCATGATAGTGCTTGATGCTCACCTGCATGATAGTGCTTGGTGCTCACCTGCATGATAGTGCTTGTTGCTCACCTGCATGATAGTCCTTGTTGCTCACCTGCATGATAGTGCTTGATGCTCACCTGCATGATAGTGCTTGTTGCTCACCTGCATGATAGTGCTTGTTGCTCACCTGCATGATAGTGCTTGTTGCTCACCTGCATGATAGTGCTTGTTGCTCACCTGCATGAAAGTGCTTGATGCTCACCTGCATGATAGTGCTTGTTTCTCACCTGCATGATAGTGCTTGTTGCTCACCTGCATGATAGTCCTTGTTGCTCACCTGCATGATAGTGCTTGATGCTCACCTGCATGATAGTGCTTGTTGCTCACCTGCATGATAGTGCTTGTTGCTCACCTGCATGATAGTGCTTGTTGCTCACCTGCATGATAGTGCTTGTTGCTCACCTGCATGATAGTGCTTGATGCTCACCTGCATGATAGTGCTTGTTGCTCACCTGCATGATAGTGCTTGTCGCTCACCTGCATGATAGTGCTTGTTGCTCACCTGCATGATAGTGCTTGATGCTCACCTGCATGATAGTGCTTGTTGCTCACCTGCATGATACGGAAGTCATACTGTAGCTGGTTCACCTCCTTCAGATGCAGGCGTCTCTTATGGTCGGCTTCATGGTCAAACTTTGAACACATGTCTTTCAGTATCAGGTCGCTCTGAGCATGCTTGATGCTCGCGACTCGTGCGTTGAACTTTAACATCTTGAGTCGTTTCATGTCTCGCATCGTTTCGGACCCCACAGATTCTGCCATTGCTGTTGTCACTTTGCTTTGTTTTTGTGGCTCTGCTGGTGGAATCACATTTGGCTGCTGTCAGCTGTGGTCTGGAATAGAATTTGAATAGTAGACTTGTGAATATTATCAAGCCATCCATGCACTTACCCATGCCTGGGTACATAGGGCCAGGCAAATATCAGTGATGACAACTGTTATACCAACCAGACTGGTACTTCTGTTGGAAATATCCACATTCTGACATTGATTTTCAAATACATCATACAATATGGTTCCAAGTTCCAAGAGACATTTCTAAGAGACCGTGGGCTCATGTATACATGTGGTATGTTCCGTTGCCACACTACTATACTGGTACTCTCCAGCTGGGCATCACCATTCATTATACACTGGTCAATAGCAGTGGACAAAGTGAATGGTTAACCTGAGGTTGTGCAGGAGCAGTGTTTGTGTGAAGTCAGGGTGTAAGCTTGGGTTAATGAGTAAAGTTTACAAATCACAATTAGTAGTGCATTCATCCGTGCAGTTACTCAGATATCATTCTTAAAAGTTTCAAAATGAGCTCATTAACCCATCATGCTTGCAACCTGACCTAATTTAAACTTAATTACTTGAATAATTTGTGTTTCGTTATATGAACAGTGTTTGGAAATCCTAGTTTGTGAGACCCTTTAGGGTGAATTATTACAATTAAGGCTTACCACTTTAGTATATTGACACGTTTGTAGTGAAACATTCATACATTCCATATCCAATGTGGTAATATGGAAAATCTATATTTCGTAAATTCTGTCATTAGCTGCAATGTTTTCTGAACGTATAATTTGCATGTAGCTTATGGAATATGCCAGTCACATTGGTCGAGAGTTTTATTGATGACATGGAGATTAACTAATGGCTGGGTTAATGTGGCAGCTGTGCCAATTACTGGGTGTGTTTACATTGTTGTCAGTGTTGCAACTTATGGAGGTCGAAGGTTATTCATGGTAAGTACTTGTAAACCCGATTATTGCAGCCGTGCCATTTGGCACCATGTTGAATGCTGATGTTGTCATTTAAATTACGGTACAACAACAGCTGTTACTAATTATAGGAATGTGTGTCTTAAGTATTAGTTGTTATATTCCCGCAGCTTGATTAAGATACAGGTAAATCCATCACAGCTAAATGCAGTCTTCATTCTAAGTGCAGTCACTGAGTAATTTGTGTGAATAATGACACAAGTTTGTGCAGCTACTAATTGAGGGTTATTACCAGCAAGTTACAAATACAGTGGCCTCTCGTTATAATTAAGGATTCGCCAACAACTTTGAAATCCCTGTTCTGTCCTGCAATGTTGGTCACCCTTCCTCGTTCTGTCCTGCACTGTTGGTCACCCTTCCTCGTTCTGTCCTGCACTGTTGGTCACCCTCCCTTGTTCTGCCCTGCACTGTTGGTCACCCTTCCTCGTTCTGTCCTGCACTGTTGATCACCCTCCCTCATTCCGTCCTGCACTGTTGATCACCCTCCATCGTTCTGTCCTGCACTGTTGATCACCCTCCCTCGTTCTGTCCTGCACTGTTGGTCACCCTCCCTCGTCCTGTCCTGCACTGTTGGTCACCCTCCCTCATTCTGTCCTGCACTGTTGGTCACCCTCCCTCGTCCTGTCCTGCACTGTTGATCACCCTCCCTCGTTCTGTCCTGCACTGTTGGTCACCCTCCCTCGTCCTGTCCTGCACTGTTGGTCACCCTCCCTCGTTCCGTCCAGCACTGTTGGTCACCCTCCCTCATTCCGTCCTGCACTGTTGATCACCCTCCCTTGTCCTGTCCTGCACTGTTGGTCACCCTTCCTCATTCCGTCCTGCATTGTTGATCACCCTCCATCGTTCTGTCCTGCACTGTTGGTCACCCTTCCTCATTCTGTCCTGCACTGTTGATCACCCTCCTTCATTCTGTCCTACAATGTTGGTCACCCTCCCTCGTTCTGTCCTGCATTGTTGGTCACCCTCCCTTGTTCTGTCCTGCATTGTTGGTCACCCTCCCTTGTTCTGTCCTGCATTGTTGGTCACCCTCCCTCGTTCTGTCCTGCATTGTTGGTCACCCTCCCTTGTTCTGTCCTGCACAGAACAATTGGCCAAGTCCCAACATTTATTCAGAGTATGTGCCGGTGTTTTGTTAATTTCTTACTGTTTTTTTTTTAATGTAGCTTGTCTCAATGTTAAAAAGGGTGTTGATGAAATGTCAGAAATTGTCCCATTTTATAATTATAAAGAAATTCTTTTCTGTATAACATGCGAATTAAACTTCCATTTTCACTGAACCAGAAACCTATGCGTATGTACCGTCCATGTTTTACACTACCATGTATACAATGTTTCACACTACCATGTATACAATGTTTCACACTACCATGTATACAATGTTTCACACTACCATGTATACAATGTTTCACACTACCATGTATACAATGCTGTTTACATTTATGAACTGAACAAAGATTTGTTACTGGAACTAAGTACTGACTGTAAATCTAGTAATCCATATGATAGGCTTACGGTGAAGTATCAGTAATTACTCAGAGATAAACTGTTTCTGAAGTTTTGATAATTGGTGGTGAAGATTCTACCATTATCTTGTCACACAAAGATTATATGGTCCTTCGGGTTTCCTAATCCATGATGCATGCACAGGGGTTAATACATGTAACATGGCACATAACACAATATTAATTACTACATAAAATTAGAAATATATTGATAATTATGACTTGTTTTTGTTTGTTTCTACAATAATCTTTATGTATTATGGTGGGTGCTTACCTATGTTTATGTAGCTTTGTTGCATATCTGTCTGTCTGGCCAGTACTGGTCAGGCCTCCTCAAATGCTACTGACTAATTACTCAGCGTTGACCATAGGCAGGCACCGCTGTAAACAGTGACAGCGAGGCATGACCAGTCTGCACTGGTCAATTGTATACTTGATGACCAGTGTGTTTGTATATGTAGAAGTTCCTGACATTTTGCCATGGGGTTAAATTATACTTGTAGTGAGCCAAACAGTAATATAATGTTATTGTCTTATAGAATGTACACTTAAGCCTTGTCTCTTCAGTAAACAGCTTCCCTGTTTCTTCTCTGTTTCTTCCCTGTTGCCAGGTGAAGGAAGGTCCTTTAATGGCTTTAATTACAAAGATGTTACTAGGAGTTAATTCGATGTATTTTCACATTGTTTGATCACAGTAACTGTACAGGCCTTGTAAGCTTTGTCTCTGGCATTGTTGAATGATGTCTGACATTTTTGATTAAATAAATTAACATCATAAACTTAAAAAGGTGTGCCTACTGTTTGGTTTAAACTAGATGGCCAGGAGATAAATGATTCAGCATATTGCAGACAATAATGTATTTCAACTGTTTGTTTTCAACTGCTATGTTTTGGTGATATGTCACCTATTTTTCATGCATGAAGAGGGTGATCAAAATGTTGCCAGTGATAACTTATCTTATTTTGCAGATAAAGCAGACATAGTTGTGTTCTCACAACCGAGTTTTACAAAGATTTGTAAATTAATAAAGTTGTTGACATTTGTTGGCAAGGAGGGTGTCTCTTTTCACGCTGGCATACAATTTCATCATTTATATCTGTGCCTGTGTAATATTCCTTCATGGTTTGTCTTGTCTGGTACTTTGGAAGCATCTGGCAAGTAGGCGTAGTGTGGAAAAGAAGTTTCAAGCAAAACATTTACAGACTTCAGCAATTAAATTTTCTTATTGGCCAGAACCATTTTTGAAAAGTTCTGTCTGAGTAGTTTTCATTGCTGTGGCTGTTTATGTCGGAACTGAATTGACTTAGGTCTGTGTTTCAGGGGACATTCTGGGTCTGCTTCTGGACATGGACAATCAGCATGTTTTATTTTCTCTAAATGGAAACACCCTCAAACATCACGACAAACTTTTTGCCAATGCCAAGTAGGTAGTCAGAAATGTCACTGGTTGCTTTTGCTTTGTTAACTTTCATTTTCATTGATAATAATATTAGCTGTTATAGTGAACCGATTGGACAATAATTAAGCATAGTTTGCCTCTACTTTTGTATTATGTTCTAAGGAATTAGAGACGGAAAGTACTTTGTAAAAACGGCACACCGTAATCCCAGTAGCCAATCGCAGTGCATGCATAATTGTGTACCTGCCTTTGATGTAATGAGTTCTCTTCAAGCTGTTACCAGCTGTACACTCTTGTAGCACATAGCCTTATACTCTCATAATTGTGTACCTGCCTTTGATGTAATGAGTTCTCTTCAAGCTGTTACCAGCTGTACACTCTTGTAGCACATAGCCTTATACTCTCATAATTGTGTACCTGCCTTTGATGTAATGAGTTCTCTTCAAGCTGTTACCAGCTGTACACTCTTGTAGCACATAGCCTTATACTCTCATAATTGTGTACCTGCCTTTGATGTAATGAGTTCTCTTCAAGCTGTTACCAGCTGTACACTCTTGTAGCACATAGCCTTATACTCTCATAATTGTGTACCTGCCTTTGATGTAATGAGTTCTCTTCAAGCTGTTACCAGCTGTACACTCTTATAGCACATAACCTTATACTCTCATAATTGTGTACCTGCCTTTGATGTAATGAGTTCTCTTCAAGCTGTTACCAGCTGTACACTCTTATAGCACATAACCTTATACTCTCACATACAAGTTGTCATTGGTGCATAATAAGAAAAAGGTGCTTTGAAAAACGTATTATTTTAGGAGGTAATTTATTCAACACCCTTTAGGATATCATGTTATCGGGTATACAGTTTCCATAACATATTATCACAATACAAAATTTCCGAATATCAGCATATCCTGTAGCTGTGGTTGATAGTTTGTGACAATCTGCTTCACTGAAAAGTGATGTAATTTCTGCCTTGCAGACATGGCATCTTCGCAGCTGCCAGCTTCATGTCGTTTCAACAATGTCAGTTCAACTTTGGAGCGACTCCATTCAAGTATCCCCCCACCACCATCAAATATAGCACATTTAATGAGTTTGGAGAGCTGTCTGAAGACCAGAAAGTCATTCTTCCCAGGTGAGTTGTTATTGTTGTGAGTCTGTACTGCGTAACCAGGTAGCACAGTTCAGGATGAACTCATTATATGAGCAATTCTCAAAAGGTCGCCATTTTGTATATACCAATTGTAATTAATCATTAAAAAATATATGTCGTTAATGTATATACGTATGTAACATGTTGTAATTCTCTAATAATAAAGACGTACATATGATTGGATTACATATGTGCGTACAATTATTTTTTATGCCCAATAGTTTCTGCAATATTGGCTATAGAAATACGTTGAAAATGTGACACATCAGCCAGTCTGCCCGCATCGTGAAATATGTATCATAATACTAATCTAACGATAGTTTTGTAAACATGATTCTAACAGCAGTACCGTATTCAACTTAATAAGCATATATTCCACTTGGACAAAAATTGGGCTATGGAAAAATGTCAAGGAATCTGTTCTTGTAAACTTACACCAAAACTTGTTTCTGTAGACAATGAGGTAACTGTTTAATGCTAGTCGTGTCATTTGGTGACTAGTGTGGAATAGCTAAAAAGTGGTGCCACCTGTTTAATGCCAGATGGCAACACAGTTGTTCCCCATTGGACAAGTTACAACACAGTTGTTCCCCATTGGACAAGTTACAACACAGTTGTTCCCCATTGGACAAGTTACAACACAGTTGTTCCCCATTGGGCAAGTTACAACACAGTTGTTCCCCATTGGGCAAGTTACAACACAGTTGTTCCCCATTGGACAAGTTACAACACAGTTGTTCCCCATTGGACAAGTTACAACACAGTTGTTCCCCATTGGGCAAGTTACAACACAGTTGTTCCCCATTGGGCAAGTTACAACACAGTTGTTCCCCATTGGACAAGTTACAACACAGTTGTTCCCCATTGGACAAGTTACAACACAGTTGTTCCCCATTGGACAAGTTACAACACAGTTGTTCCCCATTGGACAAGTTACAACACAGTTGTTCCCCATTGGGCAAGTTACAACACAGTTGTTCCCCATTGGGCAAGTTACAACACAGTTGTTCCCCATTGGACAAGTTACAACACAGTTGTTCCCCATTGGACAAGTTACAACACAGTTGTTCCCCATTGGGCAAGTTACAACACAGTTGTTCCCTATTGGGCAAGTTACAACACAGTTGTTCCCCATTGGGCAAGTTACAACACAGTTGTTCCCCATTGGGCAAGTTACAACACAGTTGTTCCCTATTGGGCAAGTTACAACACAGTTGTTCCCCATTGGGCAAGTTACAACAGTTACAGATCCTGCTGATTAAAAAAGGGTGTGTGTATGTGTGCTAATTATGGCATGTACGCTTAATAGATTGAATATGGTAACAACCATCTAGAATAAACTGTAGTACTCATCATTTTATGAACACAAGTCTTCGAAGTTTGACAATATGCGAGTAATGAGCCTCGTCATCATCAAACTAAAATTCTACGCACACAGTCAGCATTGTGCTATGAGTAACATTTATGATACAGAATATTGTGTGTGGTAAACTACTTTTAATTAAAGTGTTCCCTTTTAAGCGTAGGAATCAAGTATAAGAATCAGCATTGTCATTTTATTATGCATTTTATATTGCACAAGTAAATGCACAATATGAAACAAAATATGTAGATCGCCCCGGCAACATTGTTGATGATGACAGTAATGAATACTCAAGATAAGTAACCCAAAAAGTGGCACGCGATGTTGAAGGAGTCATTGAAACATCATCATCTCAGCAAAATGCGAATAGTCACGTCATGATGTAATAATTGTTATCTAAACGGATACAATATAGTTATTTTGTTGTCTGTTGTTCGAAACGTACGGAAATAACAAACGGATTACACTTGTTGTGATCATTTGAAATATAACTACATGATGTGTTTGGCTATAATGGTGATGTCCAATTACAACCGAACATACATAAACACGTTATTTCAGAGTAAATGCTACCTAACAACCATTTTCACTTTGTATTAATAACAGGTACTTATAACAATTTTAGTATCCCATTTCAAATTTGACCACTGTTAGAAAATATTGTGACATATAATTAATCCATCTGGTCATGTCACACAACAAAGAAGGAAACCATAATTATGAATCGACTTCAATTGAAGTTAAACACATTAATATTAACTGTTTGCCAAACATATAGGCTAGAAACAACGCATTGCATTCTTTTGATGATGGTTTAGTGAGAACAGTCACGACCAAGTAAATGACAGTGTTCATTATAAATCTTCAGCAAGTGATTATTGCTCATCTGACTATCTTCTAAACTTGACATCTCCATAATCTGCACTTTGTATTTGAGTTGCATCTTTAAATTTTTGGTGATTAAGACAATTTAAAATTGATCACACCTGTCACATTTATGGAACCACCTTTTGAGAATTGCTCATAAGCCTCATATGTTTATAGCTGCTTGCTAATTGTTTATGGCTGCTTGCTAATTGTTTATGGCTGCTTGCTAATTGTTTATGGCTGCTTGCTAATTGTTTATGGCTGCTTGCTAATTGGATTTTCATGCTTTGGTTAACTAATAACTAACTTCAACACAGCTAATGTAGGTTGGTTGAAATATTATGGTTGTCAGTTAAGAAGTTTGTGCAAGGGGAGTGGAGTATCAAGTTTGTGCAAGGGGAGTGGAGTATCAAGTTTGTGCAAGGGGAGTGGAGTATCAAGTTTGTGCAAGGGGAGTGGAGTATCAAGTTTGTGCAAGGGGAGTGGAGTATCAAGTTTGTGCAAGGGGAGTGGAGTATCAAGTTTGTGCAAGGGGAGTGGAGTATCAAGCCTCCATGCTGCCCTGAAAATACAGCTATCCTAAACCTCACAACTATGTATCATAAAAGAGAACCTATGTGGTTTATATGTAGTTACAGTACTTTTTAGACCAACAGTATGATTCTAAATTTAGTAGAAGACCATTTCTATGAAAAAAATAAGTGAACAGTATTGAATGAGCACCCACCAAATGTGTAGCACGGATGAGATTTGTTTGTGGGTATGACTGGTTCTGAAAATGGTTGTGAGTATGACTTCTTTGGTTCTGAATATGGTTGTTGTATGACTTCTTTGGTTCTGAATATGGTTGTTGTATGACTGATTGGTGTGATTCAGACCGAAGCGACTGGCGGCACTGAGTCAGGTGCAAGTGAGCGAGGACTCGTGTACATTATGTTTCGACAATCGTGCCAATGTCACCCTCATTCCCTGCACACACAGGTATCGGCCATACTTTCTATGTTATGTTCACCCTTCATTAGCAAGGATATATTATGTTCACCCTTCATTAGCAAGGATATATTATGTTCACCCTTCATTAGCAAGGATGTATTATGTTCACCCTTCGTTAGCAAGGATATATTATGTTCACCCTTCATTAGCAAGGATATATTATGTTCACCCTTCATTAGCAAGGATATATTATGTTCACCCTTCATTAGCAAGGATGTATTATGTTCACCCTTCATTAGCAAGGATGTATTATGTTCACCCTTCATTAGCAAGGATATATTATGTTCACCCTTCATTAGCAAGGATATATTATGTTCACCCTTCATTAGCAAGGATATATTATGTTCACCCTTCATTAGCAAGGATATATTATGTTCACCCTTCATTAGCAAGGATGTATTATGTTCACCCTTCATTAGCAAGGATGTATTATGTTCACCCTTCATTAAGATGTATTATGCATTTATCATTTGTTAGTAATTCAAAATTTTTTACTGGTTAACTAAAATGTGATCTGATATAATCCTTGATTGCAAAAAGGTCCACCACTGTTTGTACATGCTATGGTTTGTCATAAAACACTTTTATTGAAAATGATATCATTAACAGACTCAGGCTGTACATTTACGTGTTATTTGTCATTATTCATTCTAGTTTATT
Source organism: Lamellibrachia satsuma (assembly GCA_033239005.1). NCBI lineage: Eukaryota > Metazoa > Annelida > Polychaeta > Sabellida > Siboglinidae > Lamellibrachia > Lamellibrachia satsuma. The sequence continues at coordinate 2,167,276 of BSQZ01000008.1, read as the reverse complement.
AGGAATTAACTACAAGAGTAAGACTATCTAATTTGTTATGAGGTATCACATTAATAAACAATAAACTATGAGCACCAAAGGTGCATCCAAAGGTGCATCCAAAGGTGCATCCAAAGGTGCATCCAAAGGTGCATCCAAAGATGCATCCTGTCGTGTACAGTGATAGACTGCTGTGTCTTTCAGGGGGTTCTGCATGACATGTGCGATACAACTCGAACTGTGCCCCATGTGTAGACAACAAATTGAGAAGCGTGTGACCGACTCTTAGCACCGGATGTCAGTCGATCTAACTACACTCCATGTTGCCATGTGGTCAAGCGGTCGCAACCAGCAACAGTAGACACTGGTCAAACACACACATACATATGCATTGTGTCTGTACAGGTTTTCGCTCAAATCTCTCTGAATTAAAAAATAGGCACCTTTTATGGATGAGGTGTGTCAGAGTGTTCTGTCATCATTGTCAACATAGTTTTCGTATGTGGATCTATTTTTGTACTTTTGCTATCTACCTCACTGTGATTGTGGTTGCTGTGTCGAGCCTTCCACAGTGATCCTTTGACAGTTTGTATCATCTGTTTTTTGGTATCCCTGTGAATCAACATAAACTATTCATTTATGTTTTTTGTTGTGACAGTTCATTGGTGGACAGATGTTGGTCTCCTACTGTGCCCTCCAAATCTAACTAACGCATTTCAACGAACCTGTTTGTAACGTTGATGATTCAAAATAACAAAAATGTGGCTCATGATAAGATAATGTGAGATGGACAAGGGTGGCAATAGAAAGAGATGGACAAGGGTGGCAATAGAAACAAGAAAGATCAACGAGTTAAAACAAAATACTGCAGTAACATTAATAGAGACTGACATACAGAGTGTATTCAGTTTGTTTCCCCTTTCTGTGTACATATTCTTTGACCATCGTAGTAGAAAAGAATGGAGGACTTCTCTGTGGTATCCATCTGTAGGGAAAGTCTCGGGTGGAGTGCGTCAGGCTTGAGGCCATCAATACTTTCACCCGTTTGTGTGATAAGGAATAAATGTGAGAACATGGGGGGTTGTGACCCTCTCTTATGACTTTCCAGTTTTGTTCTCCACCCTCTGTACACAGAGGGGCAAACGGAATTCACCATTCATTTCTAACAATTATCTAACAATTTCAAATGGAAATTTTAAGAAGCATGTATTCCTGAAAAAATATAATAACTTAAACTGTAACTTTTTTGCTTTGTATTGTATTTATTTTATCTGGCTGCCTCTGAATAAATGGCATGTGTTTTGTCATGGCATATCTTAAAGCTTTACCATTAGTGGCATATCAAATGGTAACCAGCAGTAAAAGTACGCTACTTCTCTGTGATGTGTGTTGTGTTGATGACTGGAGCAATCTTGTCTCCAGCCTGTCTCTGTGTTGATGACTGGAGCAATCTTGTCTCCAGCCTATCTCTGTGTTGATGACTGGAGCAATCTTGTCTCCAGCCTATCTCTGTGTTGATGACTGGAGCAATCTTGTCTCCAGCCTATCTCTGTGTTGATGACTGGAGCAATCTTGTCTCCAGCCTATCTCTGTGTTGATGACTGGAGCAATCTTGTCTCCAGCCTATCTCTGTGTTGATGACTGGAGCAATCTTGTCTCCAGCCTATCTCTGTGTTGATGACTGGAGCAATCTTGTCTCCAGCCTATCTCTGTCTGCATCCTAGGGCTTCCTGTCTTTACAAAGTTCTGCCCCCACTTGCTGTCATTGGTTGTATCTGTACATAAAGGACGGGTGTGGGTATTGTACTGTTGAATGTTACATGTACATAATCTCTACATATAGTGTGTATTGTATTTATCGATTTATATACGTGTGGCATTGTGTCTTGGGACTCTACTACTAATTTGAGGAATAATTATTAAGGAGTTATCATTAAATTGTGCGTTTTTTTAAATATGGAAACACAGAAAATGTAGTGTAAACTTAGTAAAAAACACAAGCTGTTCAGCACAGTAATGGCAATCTACAGAACATTTTGCAGACAGCCGTGCTATCAATGGACAAAAGGAATAACTGTGAGTAATGTGTAAATGGACAACCAGGTGCTTTAACAGCAATCCACTTGTGTAGTAGCAATCTATAAAGTATGATGTTGCAATAAATAGCTTAAGATGCCAGTTCTGTTAGTGTAAATCTCTGGTGAATGTTTTACAGTACCATTTCATTACAAGCTACAAATTGTCTATTTGTGATTTTGCTCCATGATACATTGTTACAATGTGACAACTGTTGGTCAGTTTTATCCTGTTGTCATGTATTGGTTGCATCAGACATGATTATAGTCGTAATTTGTGTCTCATACATGAATTTGTACTTTTGACAACTCAGAAACAGGTATTTTTAAGAAACAATCCATGTGAGTTGCCTGAACATAAGTATCCATTGATATCCTATGACACTGCATCCAGTCACAGGTACCATTTTATCTCACAGGTGGAATTTTATTAATTGTGGCTTTTATCACCACCATTTTATCAACCTCTATTATTTTAAGCACTGCTGTTGAATGTTGTAAAAATAAACTTATCAGAGTTGCAGGGTTTATTCAATTTAAAATACAATTGTTGAGTAGACATTGCCTGCTAAGGTGTACTACACCAGACAGTGCCTGCTAAGGTGTACTACACCAGATAGTGCTTGCTAAGGCATTTAGCAACAAAGCTAGGAGAAGTGTACAGTATTCTGACATGATGTCAGACGTTGAAAAACAGGAAATGCTCAACAAATTTTGGGTGGTTAAAATTTATCTGCTTTACGTGTTTAACATCATGTGTCAACTTATGAAGGGTTTTGTTTGCATAATGCTACAAATGTGTGTATGTGTATATATTGTACAGGTTTCATCGAGATAATGAACATAATAAATTCGCTACTAGTTGATGATGAATATAGAACTATGTGATTTTTGTATCTGTTAAAAATTAACTTGTACAGGCTCCGTAATAAAATGTATATGGCTGTCATTTGATTTCTTATGTAAAATCAATACTTTATTTAGCTTTTTAGTCAAAACCTGTAAGGCTATATAGACTGCAAATTGTTGGTTGCCACACACAAAGTAACTATTTGGTTGCCTGTATATGCCTTTTTAAAGGCACATCTAAATTAGTTTAAAATATTGTACTCTAGTAATTCTTATAAAATGATAACAAGCTGTCCATAATTGGGACATATAAATATTGGATTTGTTTACAGATGATAAGTTTACATTCAGTAAGTATGAATTTAATATAGAACAACTACCAACAAACTTTTTTAAATATCACGATTATGGTCAAGCAACTTGCAATTGTAAGTGTGGTGTTTGGGTTGAGGCAGCATGTGTTGACTATTGTAAGTGTGGTGTTTGGGTTGAGGCAGCTTGTGTTGACTATTGTAAGTGTGGTGTTTGGGTTGAGGCAGCATGTGTTGACTATTGTAAGTGTGGTGTTTGGGTTGAGGCAGCATGTGCTGACTATTGTAAGAGTGGTGTTTGGGTTGAGGCATCATGTGTTGACTATTGTAAGTGTGGTGTTTGGGTTGAGGCATCATGTGTTGACTATTGTAAGTGTGGTGTTTGGGTTGAGGCAGCATGTGTTGACTATTGTAAGTGTGGTGTTTGGGTTGAGGCAGCATGTGTTGACTATTGTAAGTGTGGTGTTTGGGTTGAGGCAGCATGTGTTGACTATTGTAAGTGTGGAGTTTGGATTGAGGCAGCATGTGTCGACTAGTCACACAACTGCAAAGACAGAAACCGCTTCTAATTCTGTACTTCTTACAGCCAAACCTTTGCATATCAGTCAACCATTTTATTACTGATGAGTACATGTACATATCAGTCAACCATTTTATTACTGGTGAGTACATGTACATATCAGTCAACCATTTTATTACTGATGAGTACATGTACATATCAGTCAACCATTTTATTACTGATGAGTACATGTACATATCAGTCAACCATTTTATTACTGATGGGTACATGTACATATCAGTCAACCATTTTATTACTGATGAGTACATGGACCAACTGTTTTCTTCATGATAATGCTGTAGAGGTGCAGTCAGAGTTATAACTTAATCAGTGCTATTGTCATGCTAAATAATTATTTAGCTACACACAAACATACATACGTAATTGCATAATTGTATTGTATGTATAAGTATATTTATATACATGCAAATGAATACATAACTACTAATAGCTACAGAGATAATAGTTTTAAATACTACTAGAATAAGGCAAAACATCAAAATCACTTGCAGAATATATAAGCATAAAGTCACACAGAATACTTTGTGATTACATGTGATTAAAATGTATGACATTTATAAACTGTCGGTGATTATAATATGTACATTATTGCACAAATCATTAATTTTGGGCACATGCAAAATTGGATGAATGCTGGTGTATTCATCCACCAAAGATCACTTGTGACAACACATGAAGCATTGTTTAGAAAAGCAGCACAACATTTTGATAAAATTTGGCAATATCTGGCAAAGTTACTGAGTGCAAATAAGCCTATTGTTGTTTCACAAAACTGTTACAGTGCCAAGCCAATACAGTTTTAATCATGTATTATTGATTATCACCACAAACAATGAAGACACTAGAATTACAATGCGTGGTTCTGTTATATGAAGTGTTAAACAAAATGTATGCTGTAGTACAAACTGCATAGTAGTTTTGCTTTTTTGTACATACCAAAAGAAGATAATTCATCAACAAATTGCATAAATCTATTGTTTTCACGATCATTGAAAACCAGGCAATAATCAGTGACAAAACACAACCAAACCAAATACTGACTGAGGTGATTATTGCATAAACATAAACACAACCAAACCAAATACTGACTGAGGTGATTATTGCATAAAGATGGAACACCGTGGAGCAAGGTACGCTAAGACCTACTTAACATGACTGCTGCAGCGCTCAAATGGCTTCTGCTGGCCAGTTGAGCTGTTTGATGAGACCACCTTTAGGCTTAGCATAACCACCGTATCGTTCCAGTTTGAGTTTGGAGTCAGTTGACCGCCACCCTACCATGGCAGCTGTCGTCTTCGGAACAGGCTTAGTTGATGGGTAGACAGTGACATATTTCTCCAGTGGTGTCACAGGCTGAACTTGCATGTTCTTTGGCAGCACAATCGGTACACGCACTGTCTTCGGACATTCGTCTTTCACCAACTACACATGAAAATAATGAAGCTGATTTACACTAAAAGTTTCCTTTTATGAGTTTATCTCTTGAAGCATAGCACAATAGTACAATAACCAACCACTAATCAATTGATGCTTACTTTATCTTTCATTAGCAATAATATTATGTATGAATGTCTGCATGCATTCACCCATGCATGGATTGGTGGATGGACAGACGGACGGACGGACGGATGGATGCAAGCATGCAGCCAATGCATGCATACACATGTGAACACAGGCACACTGACAGTTAACATCTCTGTTGTCATAGCAAAAAGAGTAACAACATGGGCTAATTTTTTTCTAGTTGTTAAAAAGTAGGTCAAACTTGCACATCATTTTGTTTTCTTTCTGTAAGATGGTAAGGTATATTAAAAATTTGGTTTAAAATGTTAAATTCCAACATCGCCTTCCACAAAGCATTGGCATTAACATGTTATATTCGTAGGCTTGTTTGTATAGCATGTTCACAGCAGATTTTAGGCGGATTAAAATTTCTGTAAATTTTTAGGAAATCTTCCACCCTTGAATAATCCAAGCAGTTAAACAAAAGTCCTCTACAGATACTTACGTCTTCATATCTTGTTGCCATGAAAGCCCAGTTATGGGGGTATTTTCGGGCTGCGACTATTTCTTGTTTTACATGGTCCTTCCTGATCAAACAAAGTCAATTAGTATACAAAAATTATACAGTATTTGTTTAAACAAAATGGATGTAATGTAAATCTCATGTTTTTTTCTTTTGGTGTACTTGTATTCTTCTAGCAGGGCTTGTAGGATGACATTTTTTAGAAGAGCAATTTTTTTGGCTAATCATATGATATTTACCAAATGTTTTATAGCATATATTTTGGGACTTTTTGATGGTATTTAGACATGTTGTTTTAATACCATTTCATATTAAAAAAGTGAAAGGGAGGTTAACTTGCTCTTCTGAAAGAAATTTATCTAGTGGGGTCTGGTTGTAAAACTATAAGTTCATCAAAGGAAAGTGTGGAGATGAATATACAGTTACTGGTAAGAGTCATAATTGCAGCTAGTTTGCCCTGTCTGTATACCTTAAGGAGAGGGTGTGGCAGGGCTCTCAACCTATCATTTTCCACCTGTTTTGGGAACCACCCTCGGCCTCCCATTAATTTTAAGAGTCCATCTCCCACCAATCTCACCTCCCACCCAGTTTTGAGGCCAACCTCCCACCAATGCCTAGAACCAACATCCCACCCACACTTCCTGCCACAATTCTCACATTGAATTAATTATAATATAATATCAGGCCATTCATATCGTAAACCTTTTACAACATGTATTTATTTACAGTGATGTAAGACCACAGAGTTACAACAATAACTCTGATTTATAACTTAAGGTCATTACTCATTCGACCGAGTGTAGGGAACCTAGTAAGGATGGTCACTGTGCATGCATGACGTCATATGACCTCGGTGATAGCAGCTCTTACTAGTCTACTAGTTTGCGACCCCAGTCGGGCCCAGGTAAGAGACATTGTGAGAACAAGATATTGAGGTGAAGACTAACCATATTTGATCCTCGCCAACGTAATTGTGCCCGGCTACTGCCATGCCTTGGGGTTTCGCCATGCTTCGGCACCTGTTTATCAACTCTCGCTCAGACTCAGTTCTGTCTTCTGTTCTGACGCCGCGTCACATGTGCGTAGTCGCGTAGATAACGACCTGTTTTACGTCCTCTGAACAGGTGCGTCAATAATATCTAGCCAATCGTCACGGCGTTACCCTGCAGCGTATAAAGGAACGTCCTTAGAATGTTATCTACATCACACTGGAAGTACAGGCAAATCTAGCGCGATGCTGAGAATGATGCGCGTCAGCCGACACCATAGCAACGCCTACAGCCTTGTAATCCGATCTAGCAATCCCAGTTTGTATACAAGGTGGCGCCACTTCCGCAACATATTGACAGCCATATATGCGTGAGTGTGTTGTGTGAATGTAGTCATGTACACGTACACGGTAGACCCATCCTCAAGGTTTGGAAAACGGAGATTCGAGCGTAATAACTCAGCGTATACAATCTGCCGGAGATTTCTGGGAAGATTTCTGAAAAATGCTACGGTTAAAACAATTTAATATATATATATATGTATGTATGTATGTATGTATGTATGTATGTATGTATGTATGTATGTATGTATGTATGTATGTGTATGTGTATGTGTATGTGTATGTGTATGTGTATGTTTATGTGTATGTGTATGTATATGTATATGTATATGTATATATATATATATATATATATATATATATATATATATATATATATATATATATATATATATATATATATATAATTAAACCAAAGAGAGGCCTCTAAATACGCCACTGTACAAATGTATACATATGTGCGCGAGTGCGTGCATGTGTGCGTGCGTGTGTGCGCGCGCGTGCGTGTATATTATGTGTGTATCTATTTAATTTGTGTGCATATAATAACCCCAATATACGCACGCACGCAGGCATGCGCGCACATACTCAACAGTGTAGCCAATTAAAACAAGTTTCAAAACGCACATAAAAATGAAATTATTTCCAATCTGATTACGTATGAAACGTATCATTTATTTCCGTACTGATTTCAGGCACCTAACTTTGAAAATTTACCGACGTTTGTCTCAAGGCATGTTTGTCAAGCAAAGTAGTCGTTTCTTGTTTCTTATATTGGAGAAACGTTGAAAGTGTAGTCAAATTGTTTATTCAGCGGGGATGTTGTTGATTGTCCCTCACCTCGCCGAAGTAATAATCAAATTGTAATTGACAGAGTACGGTATCTTAATCGCTTGTTTATTCAACGCCAAGTTGGCGGTTGGCGCTCCGACTGACTGCAATTAAAATAAGCTGAAGTCGGCTAAGTATTTCAAATGTTTTCTCGTGTTTTGTGCCGTACTAATGTTGCACAACATCCGATGCGTATTTATGTGATATCGGGGGGTGGGGGGGAGTTGCAAGGGGCCAAGCTTAGTAACATTTTAATTCTTATCCCAAACCAAAGGGCCGTGACCCAAAGGGCCGTGATCCAATGCCTCCCCCACTTGATACACTATTGCATCCTTTCATTTAGTTGGAATCAAAAAGAAAAAACTCCAGTCGCCGAAGAAATTAGGAATTTTAACTAGAAAGATATGACAAAATCAGCCATTAACCATTAAAACAGGATACGTTGGAGAAGTACTTTTCTTCTGTTTCTTATGATCCGGTTGGAGCGAAGAGGATGAACTATCACTTGCAGCTGTGCTTCACACATTGACAAACTGCTCGAGACAGCACCCAAATAAAACAGGTCCATGCAAACTCTACCCAGAGGATAAAAGAAAGTAAATCAGTAAAACAACAAGAAAAACGAGCCCCATCAGTATAATATGTGCTTGTACGTGCATGCGTGCGTACGTGCGTGTGCATACATGTACGTGCGTGTGCATGTGCGTGTTTACGTACGGCTGCGCAGGTAGACCTAGACCCTACATGGAACAACAGAGCTATATCCCGATTTCGTTTTATGTACGTACATATAATGTACGTTTATTTGTCACTCGATCTTCGATGTACCAAAATAAATGGCAATTAAAACAGAAAAGAATTATATTTAAGGCGCAATTTGCTATTCCTTCATTAACATGTCACGTAATATCGACGCATGGCTTACTTTGCAAATTACTATGCATTCAATTAGCAACAATTAAAGCTAAATATATATGCATATACTATATTAATGTATGCACAAATTGTGAGAGAAGTGTGGCCAGTTGATGGTGTCTGAACAATTTTATCCAAACTGGTAGTTAGTGCCCGTCGTACAAGCACAGTGCAATAATCTCAATCACCAAGACTTCCTATGTGGTCCCCGTTACGAGTTACGTCACTCCTGTTTGTGGTTACACTGTCATACCGCGAACCGGGTCAAAACGTGTGATACGCCTTCCTCGCTGGTGTTCATTGCCCAGGATATGGCTTCTCTCCATTAATAAACAAAATAGGTCACTAGTTATAACACAATAGCATTGGCTATATTGCAGGCTAGAGGCGTTCATCTAAACTGTATTGCATAATAATTATTCGTATTACAATTTATGGATGTACCGTGTGCATATTTACAGTTGTTTTGTCACACCGTTGTAAGTATTTTGTCGCATAGTTAGCGGCCACTTGTGTATTCGTGCGCTACCCGTCATAGTCGCATTTCCGTCTGAGATGGAACTTGGAAAGCGAGAAATCTGTATGGTTTCGTGGGCGATAGCAGTATTTGTTCGTGGTTTACGGAATACGACAACTTTGCGTTCCAGTGGACGGCTAACTAGAGTAAGTTAACGGTGGAAGTCACTTTAAGAAATTCTGTAATTTGGCACATATCCAGGGCTTAGGACACGAGCTGGTGTGAACTTCGGCGGAAGTTCCCCTACTTTGGTCGTAGTGAGTCAGTATTCGCCGCTCAGTGAGTACCCTTCTTTGACAGTTATTACTATGCAGAACCAGTCTGGCGCTATGAATTACAGTGGTAACACCACATATCGGCCGGATCACGTTGACGGAGGCAGCGGTGACCACCATGGCGTCGAAATGGTTGGAAACCATGTTGCACTTGGCAGCGCGGGCCGCCGGAGTCCTACGATATCAGCGACGTTCAACCAGACGCGGGATTCGTGCAGCCCACAACGCACGCAGGGCCCTATCCGCGTGGAAGTGTCCAAGCGTCGGATAGGTAGTCGCGGTGACTCTCCACAAAGAGTGATACCGATCGTGCATTCGAAATCGCCGAGTGGGATCAGTTTGCATTCGAACCCTGCGAACATGGCGTCTCCCGGCGTGAATACATCGGTGAGTCGAACTGTCACAGTACAGGGTCAAAGCACAAACTATCAACCCAACGAGCATGGCTTGGTTAATAATCAGGTGCTGCTCACTCCGCAGATGGTTATTGCTCCACAGAACAGTGTACAAAACAAAACGATATTCGTATCAAAATCAGGATCGACCTACTCCAGTCCACGGTCAAGCACAGGGAGTTACGACTCGAAAGGATCTAGTCCCCGAACTAGTATTGTGAATCCATCGCAGCCAACGTATGACTACCAGAGACATGGAAGTCCGCGTTCCAGCATTGTCAGTTCTCGTTCCAGTATCAGTGGTATCTCATTCGACTCAAAGCAGTCTAGTCCCCGCACTAGTGTCACAAGCATTCCTGTTGGAATAACCCTTGAGAAATATACCAGTCAACAACAGCATGGAACAAATGCGAATTCAGACCATGCAAGGATTGTGCATGAGGATAATCGTGTGTCGGTGACAATTAGGGGGCATCCTGGAATGTTGGATCGTTTTAATGAACCTGCGCCGCCACCGCCGTATAACGCAAAAATGATGGCAAATGCTGGGATGTATCTAATGCAACCTTGCACATTAACACCTTGGTATGGACAGAAGCCACAAGTCTTTACCAGTGCCACTGGTGAAATCTCATTTAAGCCACACCATGTAAGTCCTAACCAGATACCCCCAAATGTCCCACATAAAGCCCCGACAAAGCTACGGGGTCTGCACTATGAAGTCATCCCACCGAAACGAAATGGGCCGAGTGAAGCAGAAAAGAAACTTGCTGTTTTGACAAAAAAGCTCGAAAGTGAGATGTGTTTATCGGCGGACAGTACATCGTTGTCAAGCTCGCCACAAAAGAAGCCATCGTCAAACCCACCCCCGTATTATGGTCCACACATTACTGGCACAAACATACACTGCTACTCAACGGCACCGGCGTATGCAAACTCAGATATCAGACATGTGCCTCCATTGACATCAGCTAGCGCTACTTTGGCTTCATCGAAATTGGATATTTCCTCGAACAGTCTGAAGATGGCGCTGCCAGTTGTTGTCACTCCGCCCCATCCTCATGGTCCCACGGAGGCAGAGAAGAAACTTGAAGCTCTCACGCAGGAACTGGAAAGTCAGCTGGAGCAAAACCCACAGGGAGAGTACTATGGTAAGTGCATTTTTAATTACCAGTTTATAGTATTTGTCTAATGTGTTGTTTCATAGTAACTGCCTCTGGAATGGCCTCCAGATAATCAATATCAGATACAGAAACCTGTACAAAAGCAAAGTCGACATCTCCCTTTGCACCTTGTGTAAGCACCCTCCTCCAGAGTGGATATCTTAGCCAAGGAAGATACTGATATAGACATTTTTACTGCTTATAAATGCTTCTTAACATGTTGAATATATGTACATTAGTAGCACAATATTGTATTGCAGTATGCTGTGAAATGTTGCATGCGTGCAAGGCAGTTTTGGTAAGTCAAAACAGCCAAGTCAGCTACAACAACAACATTTTTAGACCTCTAGTAGAATTGAACACTTGTGAGCCAAATGGCTACTCTACAGTTGACCTTGTGTCCAGTCTAAAAGGCATGTCAGGTCCAGACTGGAGATAGGATCTTAGTCTATCCCAGACCTCTGCATGTGTGGGTGGAAGGCCAGACGTTTTTCTTGCAACTCAAAGTGTCCAGGCTATCAGGTTTTATCTCATTTCTCTTTATCGCCTTACTTTGTCCTAATTACTTGAACTACTCTACGTTATTGTTTTCACTGAACCACTCTTTGTTGCTAATTCAGTTTGTATTCTATTTCTTCTAAATGATTATACATATCTAGATTTGTATTGTTTTTTGCGGTCAACACAGCCTAGTAGCTTTGCTGATGTGTGCATGTGCTAGTCACACACAAGTCCGCAACCTGTTCTCACTGTTGCTGAGCTGTGAGTGGCAGTCAGTCCAAATGTGTACGTCTGACTATTTTTAGCCAGATGTGGGAGTAAGTCATAAGTCAGAAGTCATAAGTCAGAAGGGGCAGTCAGTGTTTTTTTTTTTGGTGCTTGTGTATGGAAAAAAGTGCAGGTGCCACATGTAATTAATCTGAACATTTAAGAAAGTAGTCACCTTGCTACTAGGTCATTCCATGTCAAATCAACTAGTTTACAGGAAATTTCGAAAGTTGGTATCTCATAATTTGTTAATATTTTAACCAATGAATAAGTAACTATGCCTGAGCACTGCAGAAGAACTAAGCACTTACGTGCAAATTGTGTTTGTAAGTGTAATGCCCTGTAGTGTGAACAGGGGGTAAGCATCCAAAAACACCCGTTGTTTTTATCTGTTTTCAGGTGCTTCTAACTAAGTTTACAAGATACATATCTGAAATTTGCAGAATAATGTAAACATGTTGGGTGCAGATGATCTATGCAAATTTCAAGAATGATAGGACAAATGACAGTGGGTATGCCGGGTGCACGAAAATGACAACAATGAAATTCAGACTGTTGAAATCCTTCTCGGGAAAAAAATTCTTTTCCATTTTCGTGCACCTGGTCTACCCTTTGTCCTAGCATTCTTAAAGTGTGCATATATAATCTGCACCAATTTGTCTACATATTCAGCAAATTTCAGATATGTAGCATGTAAACTTTTCAAATTAGAAGCTCTTAAAAACAGATAAAAATAATGAGTGCGTTTTTGGATGCTTACCCCCTGTTCACGTTATAAGGCATTACAGACACAATTTGCGTGCAAATCTTTGATTTTTTGCAGAAATGCTCAGGTACAAATTCTGAGACATCAACATTTTTGCCATTGGTTGATTTGGCATGGACAACTATTATTACTAATAACTACTTTGTAGTCACTTTGCTATTAGTTTATATATATATATATATATATATATATATATATATATATATATATATATATATATTTATATAATTTATATGATATGAACTCATTATAAAGTCTGTCATGGCAACACATTGGCACGCTGTACAGACAATTTAACCCTTTATTGATGGAAATACCACAGCACAGCACATGAGCATGTTACCAACTTACCATTGACTGGGCATGATAAACTTACCATTGACTGACACAGAAGCTGCTGGAATTTGACTTGTATTCATTGAGTACAATAGTATCGATACAACTGCAAGTGTGTCATGTATTTGTAAGCTGTTCCCAACAGCAAGAACCACCAAGACTTGGAATGCCCTTGATACATGCCTAGTAGACAATGCTAGACATACAGAAGACTGCTGACCAAATGCATGGTTACCAACTACTGGTTAGTTCTCTAATACAAGATGATTGCCAAATCTATAGTTATTTCTGTGGCTATGTTGGCCGACACATTGAGTACAGAAAGTCATTGTTCAAGCTTCTAAATGTAGCAGATTTAAATGTTTAACTATGGCCAACGTTTTGTGTGTGTGTGTGTGTGTGCGTGTGTGCGCGTGCGTGCGTGCGTGCGTGCGTGCGTGTGTGTTTGTGTGTGTAAATATAATATATGTATACATATATGTATATGTAAATATAATATGTGTATATATATATGTATATACAAATATAGGAAAATGTCTCGTTGAATGCCAAGAATGCATACATTTTCTGCAACTGGTTGTGGGCTTCAGGTAGAGTTTCTGTTGTAACAAATGATTAGTGTTAAACACTCTAAACTTCAGACAAGGTTATTATAAGATAGGACTTGTTATTGTACTTGTAGTGTTCTACGCTACAATGCTAGTTTATGAGAACTTCATTGTTTTAAAATCAGTGAGAAAAGTAGTGAAAAACTCTAAAGTTATGACAGATATAATGTTTCAGTGACTTATTTAAGTGTGCAATGCACACTATGTGTTCTGTGTATATGGTAGAATGTTCTTTGTATATTGTAGAATGGTACTATGTGCTAAAATCAAACATGTCTGTGTGCTGAAACTCTACATTATTGGACATTGAATGCCAGGTGTAACATTTTAGCAGGTAATCAAATGGGTTTGTATAACGATGACAAGGAATATGCACTTAAATGTTCTGTTCTTTTTCTCACAAATGTCTAGCAGCACAGTAGGTTTTGGTAACGTACTTGGGTTTGTGGTTGCTGTGTAAATTGGCCTGTTTAATGTTGACACCAGTGACTGGTGACATCTATGGGGAGTGATGTACATAGATTGTACAGGGAGTGCGCATGGCAGCTGTTGTTTACAACTACACTGTACATGTGGTTGTAGGAGTTCTGCCAGTAGCAATGAGGTGACTGTTAGGCAGGAGTGACTGCAGGAAATAGCTACCTGCTCACTCACATTGAGGACTCTGACTCAAACACATTTTATGTGGTTCATTTAAAATGCACCCAAGAAATACTTTCACCCTTCTGTTAAGTTGCGTTATTGAGGGGCATGGAGAGGGGAATCAGCAGGGAGTCTGGGCAGTGGCACTCCTCTCAGGATGTTGGAAGATATCAAAATATGCTTCTCCCTGTCTCCCTGTAATATGATAGTTGGAGATGTAGGGGTGTAAGATGAGTAGTGCATTATGGGCGATATGGACCATGGTGCATTATGGGCAATATGGACCATGGTGCATTATGGGCGATATGGACCATGGTGCAGCTGTCAGTTCTGAGGCATACTTTAAATGGTGTTTAAGTACTGTATATCAGTAGTAGTTGCACTTTATATTGTTTGTATGTGAGTTGTACACATATATATGATGGATTATATGTACAACCTTCTAGAATGTTTCCCAGGAGTAGTCAGTGAAGTTCAGTGTTTGCCAGTACTTGTGGACCACAAGTTCTGGTCATGAACGCAGAAGGGCCAGCATTGACTAGTGGCTTTTATATAGTCTAAGGCGTGTTCCTGCAATCTGATACTTCAAAACTTATTTTCAAACCGGTGACATACTTGTAAAATAATAAGTTCGAGTTGAATACAAATCAGACATGCCAAGTCTACCGGTTTTCCCGGTAGACTACCGGTTTTTCAACTCTTCTACCGGTCGGTAGAACATTTCTACCGGTTTTTGCGATTTTGGGGGAAATTAATTTTTTCCATTTTATCTGTAAAATCGGCACTGGTGAACGAAAAATCTCGACTTTCCGGTAGATCCCGTTTGAATCTGAATCTCAGCCTCGATTCCGACGACCAATGATATCGCAGCTACGGTGTGTGCGCCCTCGTGATCTATGCTATATAATTATAGCGAGTACAACTCCCTGCCAGAAAAGTTTAAATTTTTCTTTTGCTCGAGTTGTTTCTATCTAAAATTTTTAATCATTGGTCACTAGTTTCTTTACAGCACGATGAAGGCCTCGGCGGCTAAGCCGCGGGCACCGCCTAAGAAGACAAATTATGCCAATGCATACAAGGTTGCCTTCGAGGCCGATTTTCCGTGGGTCGGAATAAGTTCGCGATCTCAATCAGAATTGTGTTTAGCTTTGTATATTTCTGGCATGGTATTTTTATTTTATTTATCAGTATTGCCTTATTTAACAGTATTATTCTGTAATATGTACTTTATTAAGTTATTAAGTGCCTTTTTATCAACATGATGTTTCATATTGATTTGTGCTTTTTTTTACATTGCTGCTTGTCTAGTGTGTTTGTAATTATTGTTGTATAATTTTTTTTTATTTTTATCATTAAATTTTGAACATTTCAGTATAGAATGTGCGTGTTTGTGTAATTGAAATGTGGAGCATTTTATTGTTTTCACTGCTGTGTTGTTCTCCATTACCTTAATTTTTTTATGGACCTTGCATCGTTCTTAGTATTTTTTACATGATTTAAAAAAAATGTTGCAATGCATTTTAGCATTTTGTATACATTTATTAATTATTTATATTGTATATAATTGTTATTTCTTGTGTATTAGAAGTATATGCTGTGTATGCATCTAGCTATTTGCACTGCTATGTTTTTTATCCATTACCTTAATTTTTATGCACCTTTCATTATGCTAAATTTTTTTACCTGCATTTTACCCTGATGTATGTTATTTATGTACATTATTTAAATTGTATATAATTACCATTTCTTGTGTGTATTAAAATAATGTGTTTAACCATTGTGGTTAATAGTGTGTTTGTTGTGCTGTGTCTTGAGTGTGGCTGCCGGTCATCGACCGACGTCGCAACCCCGAAGTTTTGTTGTACGCGGCAATCTACCCCTTTTGGGCCTTCCAAACTTGGCATGTCTGATACAAATTAATACATAAAAGAGATCATCTGCTGTATGATATGTTAATTTTATAAATGCCCTCATTGATTTGTATATTGGTAAAGTTAATTTACGTGCTTGCCTTTTTATTTATGATCTGATATTCATTGGTAGAACTACAAAGATTATGAAAATTCCAAAGATTATTTATTATATAAAATATGTTTGAAATTTGACTTTGTTTTGTTGTAAATACACTAAGCTGGTATAGAATAATGCACTGTGTAATTCTTAGAAAACATGAACAATATAGTAAATGCAGATACAGAGAAGGGAATGTTGTCTTGTTGTTATAACTATGACATTATAAATATGACATAACTATTTGAGAAATCTTGGGTTTACATAGTTCTCATAACTCCAGTCAAGAGTTGTTGACAACTAGATGACAAGCAATTCAGACTGTAAATAAAACTTTCAAGTCAAGTCTTCTTGGGTTTATTACTAACTACTAGGAATAGGTGTCTGAGGAGAGTGAGGTATTGATCTATTGTTGTTGTTTCTTGATAACACGCCAAACACTACAGGTTCAGATGTCATTACTTTGATGTACTCATTAGTGCTGAATGAATTTCCTCTCTGCAAAATGTTTATGTTCCATCACAGTTTGTAAGTGTCCTGGTGTGATTGTGTGCACAACTGATAAGAGCGTTGATTCTCTGACTACAATAACAGTGTTTGTTGGCACTAGTGTCATGCAAATTGGCTGCAATGTGCTCCGCTCTGACTCATCAGCAGGTTGCTTTTTTGTTTGACAAGTATAAATCAGTGTTAATCTTGGTAGGAAGGGGTCTGTTGACAAGGTATGTTATTCACAAAGTAGGCTAGGCTGTGGTGCCTGGGTTGTAGGCATACTGGTTGCATGGCGGCATACCGGTTGGGCATTCACATGACATTGGCAGCATGACATAATGTGCCTGTAGCTTGAGACAAAGTGATTGAGCCCAGAGGAATGTTAGCTAAGGCAACCGTCTTTGACATGGTGTCATCTCATGCTGCTTAGTTTGTGCAGTCAATGTGGAATACAGGTAGTGAGCTACTGTGCAGTCAATGTGGAATACAGGTAGTCAGCTACTGTGCAGTCAATGTGGAATACAGGTAGTGAGCTACTGTGCAGTCAATGTGGAATACAGGTAGTCAGCTATTGTGCTGTCAATGTGGAATACAGGTAGTCAGCTACTGTGCAGTCAATGTGGAATACAGGTAGTGAGCTACTGTGCAGTCAATGTGGAATACAGGTAGTCAGCTACTGTGCAGTCAATGTGGAATACAGGTAGTCAGCTACTGTGCAGTCAATGTGGAATACAGGTAGTCAGCTACTGATTCAAAGCTACACTTATGCAGTGACTACGTGTATCATGTTGACTAATGGCCTGGAGAATGCATCAGTTGTCTGAGACAGATGCCATGTTTACATATGCATCAGTTGTCTGAGACAGATGCCATGTTTACATATGCATAAATTACCACATCCCATCCATTTCAATGCCTTGGTGTAGAGTTCAAACACAATGGACCAAATGTTATATACACTATCTAAATAAAAAGTAAGTGCATTCACAACTTGGTATGTAGACAAGGTGACCTTGTACAAAGGGGTTGCACTTAGCCTGTGTACTCTGCAGCCCTTTAAATACCAACATGACTTCTCTGGCATGTGTCTGTGTAGCTATGTATAGTCTAAGCAACACATTTAGTCAACATATACCTTCATCTGCATATCACTCGTCTGTAGAATGTTATCCTCATTTTACAGCTAAACAAACCTGGATAATGAGGATTGGAAGAGATAGTAAATATTTCTGATTGCCACTGCAGTGAAAGACCACAATTCTATAGGACAGCTGCATACTACTGTGACAGTACTACAAAAAATCATATTCTATGACATGGACATGTTACCGTCTGTTTGATGTGGAATGTTTGCATGCGTATCAGTTATCAGCTGAGCAGTGTGGCAACTTGATATAAGTAATTATCATCAGCCTCATGTGCATCATGCCATGAATAGCAGCAGAGTTATCAGATGGATGACCTTCCATTGGTGGCCCTGCAGCAATGAAGGTCATCTCTTGAAGGCATCTCATGCACAGTGTTCTGGCAAATATGCTTTATCAAATGCACTCCAATGTCCCTCTTATCAAACAAATTGAGAACGCCTATAAATTTTATTAGCAAAATTTGCAGCACCAGATAGTAATTTTCCATGTATACTACGCCCCCAAGTATAATACGCACCCTGACTTTTTGCCCAAATCTGAAAGAATTTCTATACTGTATTTCCATGTATAATACCCACCCCGGCTTTTTAGCATCAACTCCTGATTTTCCTACTTCCAAATTCCAATAGTTTTGTTGAAACACGATTTAGAGCATCCCTTAGCGTGGTGTACCTTTTTCGGTCCAAGTAGCGCCAAGTTGCATCAGCGTCTTCTGCTGTAAGCATCAGGCACTACTTGGACCGCAAAAACACAATATTTAGGAATAGATGTTTTTATACGTAGAATGATTGAATGAATGACTATGCATAAAAATGAGGTAAGAAGTGTTGTTTAGTAGCTTAAATCATTTAAGCCAATCTACTGTTCCTGATTACCGCATATTCTGTCCAACCAATTTTTTTTTAGCTGTTTTGCCTGGACTTTTAGGTAAAACATGAAGGGGGGAAATGCATATTATACACGGAAAATTATGGTGTAATGTCATGTATTGATGTGCATGTCCTTTCTTTATAGTAGAAGTTAATTGGGTCTGTAGCCTATGTAATGGTAATGTATAGTCGTTGTTGTTGACAAATGGTAGTAGGCTACACGCTTTTTTTTTATGCGTCAGCTAACTAGCTAGCTGTAACTTCCACGTATTGTTGGGTCAGCCAACTAGCTAGCTGTAACTTCCACGTATTGTTGGGTCAGCCAACTAGCTAGCTGTAACTTCCACGTATTGTTGGGTCAGCCAACTAGCTAGCTGTAACTTCCGCGTATTGTTGGGTCAGCCAACTAGCTAGCTGTAACTTCCACGTGTTGTTGGGTCAGCCAACTAGCTAGCTGTAACTTCCGCGTATTGTTGGGTCAGCCAACTAGCTAGCTATAACTTCCACGTATTGTTGGGTCAGCCAACTAGCTAGCTGTAACTTCCACGTAGCACTACACTTGTTTCCTACATCATCTGTATATATGTAGTACTCTAGGCCGATATTCTCATAAAAGTTAGATGGTTCTTTTTAACGCCTCACATGTAACAATACAAGAGTTATGTGCAGAATGTTGGAGAATTACAGACCCTGGAGATCGTTTAGCTGTTCACACCAAGTTATGCAAGATATTTTAATGCCTTTTTTGATGCCTGCAATTGGCCATTGAATGCAACCATTAACTCTTTCACTCCCTTGTGGACACTGAGTACACATATAACCAGGAATGTGCAGTGACAACGAATCCAAATATTTATATTCAGCTCAATCAATAGCAGCAGCCTTGTGCATGTTTAGTTTCCTGCTGGCAGACTGAGCCCGTATGTTGTTCTCGGTGCAGCCTGGAGGACCTTGTGCTTGTTTAGTTTCCTGCTGGCAGACTGAGCCCAGTATGTTGTTCTCGGTGCAGCCTGGAGGACCTTGTGCTTGTTTAGTTTCCTGCTGGCAGACTGAGCCCAGTATGTTGTTCTCGGTGCAGCCTGGAGGACCTTGTGCTTGTTTAGTTTCCTGCTGGCAGACTGAGCCCGTATGTTGTTCTCGCTGCAGCCTGGAGGACCTTGTGCTTGTTTAGTTTCCTGCTGGCAGACTGAGCCCGTATGTTGTTCTCGCTGCAGCCTGGAGGACCTTGTGCTTGTTTAGTTTCCTGCTGGCAGACTGAGCCCGTATGTTGTTCTCGCTGCAGCCTGGAGGACCTTGTGCTTGTTTAGTTTCCTGCTGGCAGACTGAGCCCGTATGTTGTTCTCGCTGCAGCCTGGAGGACCTTGTGCTTGCTTAGTTTCCTGCTGGCAGACTGAGCCCAGTATGTTGTTCTCACTGCAGCCTGGAGGACCTTGTGCTTGTTTAGTTTCCTGCTGGCAGACTGAGCCCAGTATGTTGTTCTCGGTGCAGCCTGGAGGACCTTGTGCTTGTTTAGTTTCCTGCTGGCAGACTGAGCCCGTATGTTGTTCTCGCTGCAGCCTGGAGGACCTTGTGCTTGTTTAGTTTCCTGCTGGCAGACTGAGCCCGTATGTTGTTCTCGCTGCAGCCTGGAGGACCTTGTGCTTGTTTAGTTTCCTGCTGGCAGACTGAGCCCGTATGTTGTTCTCGCTGCAGCCTGGAGGACCTTGTGCTTGTTTAGTTTCCTGCTGGCAGACTGAGCCCGTATGTTGTTCTCGCTGCAGCCTGGAGGACCTTGTGCTTGTTTAGTTTCCTGCTGGCAGACTGAGCCCGTATGTTGTTGTCTCGCTGCAGCCTGGAGGACCTTGTGCTTGTTTAGTTTCCTGCTGGCAGACTGAGCCCGTATGTTGTTCTCGCTGCAGCCTGGAGGACCTTGTGCTTGTTTAGTTTCCTGCTGGCAGACTGAGCCCGTATGTTGTTCTCGCTGCAGCCTGGAGGACCTTGTGCTTGTTTAGTTTCCTGCTGGCAGACTGAGCCCGTATGTTGTTCTCGCTGCAGCCTGGAGGACCTTGTGCTTGCTTAGTTTCCTGCTGGCAGACTGAGCCGGTATGTTGTTCTCGCTGCAGCCTGGAGGACCTTGTGCTTGCTTAGTTTCCTGCTGGCAGACTGAGCCGGTATGTTGTTCTCGCTGCAGCCTGGAGGACCTTGTGCTTGCTTAGTTTCCTGCTGGCAGACTGAGCCGGTATGTTGGTTCTCGCTGCAGCCTGGAGGACCTTGTGCTTGCTTAGTTTCCTGCTGGCAGACTGAGCCGGTATGTTGTTCTCGCTGCAGCCTGGAGGACCTTGTGCTTGCTTAGTTTCCTGCTGGCAGACTGAGCCGGTATGTTGTTCTCGCTGCAGCCTGGAGGACCTTGTGCTTGCTTAGTTTCCTGCTGGCAGACTGAGCCGGTATGTTGTTCTCGCTGCAGCCTGGAGGACCTTGTGCTTGCTTAGTTTCCTGCTGGCAGACTGAGCCGGTATGTTGTTCTCGCTGCAGCCTGGAGGACCTTGTGCTTGCTTAGTTTCCTGCTGGCAGACTGAGCCGGTATGTTGTTCTCGCTGCAGCCTGGAGGACCTTGTGCTTGCTTAGTTTCCTGCTGGCAGACTGAGCCGGTATGTTGTTCTCGCTGCAGCCTGGAGGACCTTGTGCTTGCTTAGTTTCCTGCTGGCAGACTGAGCCGGTATGTTGTTCTCGCTGCAGCCTGGAGGACCTTGTGCTTGCTTAGTTTCCTGCTGGCAGACTGAGCCGGTATGTTGTTCTCGCTGCAGCCTGGAGGACCTTGTGCTTGCTTAGTTTCCTGCTGGCAGACTGAGCCGGTATGTTGTTCTCGCTGCAGCCTGGAGGACCTTGTGCTTGCTTAGTTTCCTGCTGGCAGACTGAGCCGGTATGTTGTTCTCGCTGCAGCCTGGAGGACCTTGTGCTTGCTTAGTTTCCTGCTGGCAGACTGAGCCGGTATGTTGTTCTCGCTGCAGCCTGGAGGACCTTGTGCTTGCTTAGTTTCCTGCTGGCAGACTGAGCCGGTATATGTTGTTCTCGCTGCAGCCTGGAGGACCTTGTGCTTGCTTAGTTTCCTGCTGGCAGACTGAGCCGGTATGTTGTTCTCGCTGCAGCCTGGAGGACCTTGTGCTTGCTTAGTTTCCTGCTGGCAGACTGAGCCGGTATGTTGTTCTCGCTGCAGCCTGGAGGACCTTGTGCTTGCTTAGTTTCCTGCTGGCAGACTGAGCCGGTATGTTGTTCTCGCTGCAGCCTGGAGGACCTTGTGCTTGCTTAGTTTCCTGCTGGCAGACTGAGCCGGTATGTTGTTCTCGCTGCAGCCTGGAGGACCTTGTGCTTGCTTAGTTTCCTGCTGGCAGACTGAGCCGGTATGTTGTTCTCGCTGCAGCCTGGAGGACCTTGTGCTTGCTTAGTTTCCTGCTGGCAGACTGAGCCGGTATGTTGTTCTCGCTGCAGCCTGGAGGACCTTGTGCTTGCTTAGTTTCCTGCTGGCAGACTGAGCCGGTATGTTGTTCTCGCTGCAGCCTGGAGGACCTTGTGCTTGCTTAGTTTCCTGCTGGCAGACTGATCCGGTCTGTTGTTCTCGCTGCAGCCTGGAGGACCTTGTGCTTGCTTAGTTTCCTGCTGGCAGACTGAGCCGGTATGTTGTTCTCGCTGCAGCCTGGAGGACCTTGTGCTTGCTTAGTTTCCTGCTGGCAGACTGAGCCGGTATGTTGTTCTCGCTGCAGCCTGGAGGACCTTGTGCTTGCTTAGTTTCCTGCTGGCAGACTGAGCCGGTATGTTGTTCTCGCTGCAGCCTGGAGGACCTTGTGCTTGCTTAGTTTCCTGCTGGCAGACTGAGCCGGTATGTTGTTCTCGCTGCAGCCTGGAGGACCTTGTGCTTGCTTAGTTTCCTGCTGGCAGACTGAGCCGGTATGTTGTTCTCGCTGCAGCCTGGAGGACCTTGTGCTTGCTTAGTTTCCTGCTGGCAGACTGAGCCGGTATGTTGTTCTCGCTGCAGCCTGGAGGACCTTGTGCTTGCTTAGTTTCCTGCTGGCAGACTGAGCCGGTATGTTGTTCTCGCTGCTGCCTGGAGGACCTGGTGCTTGCTTAGTTTCCTGCTGGCAGACTGAGCCGGTATGTTGTTCTCGCTGCAGCCTGGAGGACCTTGTGCTTGCTTAGTTTCCTGCTGGCAGACTGAGCCGGTATGTTGTTCTCGCTGCAGCCTGGAGGACCTTGTGCTTGCTTAGTTTCCTGCTGGCAGACTGAGCCGGTATGTTGTTCTCGCTGCAGCCTGGAGGACCTTGTGCTTGCTTAGTTTCCTGCTGGCAGACTGAGCCGGTATGTTGTTCTCGCTGCAGCCTGGAGGACCTTGTGCTTGCTTAGTTTCCTGCTGGCAGACTGAGCCGGTATGTTGTTCTCGCTGCAGCCTGGAGGACCTTGTGCTTGCTTAGTTTCCTGCTGGCAGACTGAGCCGGTATGTTGTTCTCGCTGCAGCCTGGAGGACCTTGTGCTTGCTTAGTTTCCTGCTGGCAGACTGAGCCGGTATGTTGTTCTCGCTGCAGCCTGGAGGACCTTGTGCTTGCTTAGTTTCCTGCTGGCAGACTGAGCCGGTATGTTGTTCTCGCTGCAGCCTGGAGGACCTTGTGCTTGCTTAGTTTCCTGCTGGCAGACTGAGCCGGTATGTTGTTCTCGCTGCAGCCTGGAGGACCTTGTGCTTGCTTAGTTTCCTGCTGGCAGACTGAGCCGGTATGTTGTTCTCGCTGCAGCCTGGAGGACCTTGTGCTTGCTTAGTTTCCTGCTGGCAGACTGAGGCCGTATGTTGTTCTCGCTGCAGCCTGGAGGACCTTGTGCTTGCTTAGTTTCCTGCTGGCAGACTGAGCCATATGTTGTTCTCGCTGCAGCCTGGAGGACCTTGTGCTTGCTTAGTTTCCTGCTGGCAGACTGAGCCGGTATGTTGTTCTCGCTGCAGCCTGGAGGACCTTGTGCTTGCTTAGTTTCCTGCTGGCAGACTGAGCCGGTATGTTGTTCTCGCTGCAGCCTGGAGGACCTTGTGCTTGCTTAGTTTCCTGCTGGCAGACTGAGCCGGTATGTTGTTCTCGCTGCAGCCTGGAGGACCTTGTGCTTGCTTAGTTTCCTGCTGGCAGACTGAGCCGGTATGTTGTTCTCGCTGCAGCCTGGAGGACCTTGTGCTTGCTTAGTTTCCTGCTGGCAGACTGAGCCCGTATGTTGTTCTCGCTGCAGCCTGGAGGACCTTGTGCTTGCTTAGTTTCCTGCTGGCAGACTGAGCCCAGTATGTTGTTCTCACTGCAGCCTGGAGGACCTTGTGCTTGTTTAGTTTCCTGCTGGCAGACTGAGCCCGTATGTTGTTCTCACTGCAGCCTGGAGGACCTTGTGCTTGCTTAGTTTCCTGCTGGCAGACTGAGCCCAGTATGTTGTTCTCACTGCAGCCTGGAGGACCTTGTGCTTGTTTAGTTTCCTGCTGGCAGACTGAGCCCGTATGTTGTTCTCACTGCAGCCTGGAGGACCTTGTGCTTGTTTAGTTTCCTGCTGGCAGACTGAGCCCGTATGTTGTTCTCACTGCAGCCTGGAGGACCTTATGCTACAAAGCTGTGATTACATTTCCCCCATTCATTGTATATACCCTCAGGATGTGAGTCATCAGTGGCACTCCTCTTGAACTTTACTGATTTCTCACCTAATCAAGGAGGTCACTTCCACGTTGAACTGTTGCACATTGACAAATGTATTCTGCTGTCTAGCTACCCAGGTATGATATTTTAATAAGCTACACAGATATGATAATAATTTGAACAATTCACAAAAATATCCTGCCAGTTAGCTACTCAGGTATAATATTTTATTAATTCACAAATTCATGAGCACTGCCGCTTAGCTACTCATGTGTGATATTTAAATAATTCACTAATATGTGCACTGCCAGAAAGTAACTAAGGTATAGTATTTTAATAATTCACCATTGGTAAAGTCAGATTGGTTTGTAAAATATTCCCACATGTTTTGCTTTCCTACTTTCTAATGACTTAGTTGCTCTATCTTTAATATTCTCAATCCACATATTTATACATTTTGTTCTTGAATAGTTGTTTATTCTTGGATTAAACATTACCAAATAATTGGTAATTTTTTTGACTAAAATAATGGATATATATTTAGTTATGACCGTGTATGTTTAGGTGGTTGGGTTGACCCCCTTCACCACCTGCCCTGTTTTTACCATAAAAATTATTGTTTTATTAATTTATAATGTTGATATGAAGACTCTGGATGTAACAATGTACATAACCAATCATTCTTCACTTTGCTAATTTAGGGCTCAGGTAATTGGATAGCTTTGAATGTTGAAAAATTACTTGGGCCACTGCAATATGATACCCTTGGTTATACAAAATACTCTGATTGATACCCTTGGTTATACAAAATACTCTGATTGATACTCTGGGTTATACAAAATACTCTGATTGATACTCTGGGTTATATAAACAACATTACATATTATCTGCAGTATAACCTATGAACAGACCCAGTAAAAAACTTAATTACCTTCAAGGACTCTCCTTGACCAAAGTTGTGTACATTATAATTTTTCTATTGGTGTGTTTCCTATTCCCCATATCACCAACAGAGTTCCCCGTGCTGTATATCACCGGCAGAGTTCCCCGTGCTGTATATCACCGGCAGAGTTCCCCGTGCTGTATTTCACCATCAGAGCATGTTGAGACATATAATGTAACCTTGAAATGACTTGCTTACTGACTAGGACCGTCAATTAGAAATGCTACAAAAACAACTAGAACAGTCCTTTGTGCTTGATAACATTACAGTTGCTTTGTGTTGAAGTTATTTGTGTTATGGAGGGAGTAGTCCAATGCACTATTAATCAATCAACACAGATTTATTGAAACCCCAGTTATATAGCCTTTGTTTGTTATCCCAGGCATCAACTGACACTTTCTAAACAAAACAACACCATTCCCTTCAGCAGTTTTACAATAAGCTTGTGCCAATTTATGATGTATTTCTGTGACAGTCTGGCCAATCAACATGCCATGAACACATTAACACCTGATACTGCTCTCTCACTCTCTGCCCCATCTGGTCTGTCTCTCTCACCCTGCTCCTGTCATTGTCTCCAGGCAATCAGTCCACACTCTGGCTAATGTATACTGTGATACAGCACCTTCTGCCTATCCACTATCCAGTGAAGGGGTTCTGATGGAGGGGTTCTGATGGTGTCGTTCTGATGGAGGGGTTCTGATGGAGGGGTTCTGATGGTGTCATTCTGATGGAGGGGCTCAGATGGAGGGGTTCTGATGGAGGGGTTCTGATGGAGGGGTTCTGATGGAGTCGTTCTGATGGAGGGGTTCTGATGGAGGGGTTCTGATGGAGGGGTTCTGATGGAGGGGTTCTGATGGAGGGGTTCTGATGGAGTCGTTCTGATGGAGGGGTTCTGATGGAGGGGTTCTGATGGAGGGGTTCTGATGGAGGGGTTCTGATGGAGTCGTTCTGATGGAGTCGTTCTGATGGAGGGGTTCTGATGGAGGGGTTCTGATGGAGTCGTTCTGATGGAGGGGTTCTGATGGTGTCATTCTGATGGAGGGGCTCAGATGGAGGGGTTCTGATGGAGGAGTTCTGATGGAAGGGCTCAGATGGAGGAGTTCACATGGAAGGGCTCGTATGAAAGAGTTCACATGGAAGAGCTCGAGTGGAGAGGTTCAGATGGAGGGTTTCAGACTAGGTAATTAACATCATATGTAAGTGATTATCTACCAAAAAGAATTTGTCATAATGAGATAGCTATTGAAGAATAAATTTAACACATGTACCTAAGTAAGCTGTCTCATTGGTGCTAACTTTAAAAACGTACATGTACATGGACTATTTTATAAGCCCTAGAATTTGAACTTTAGAAGTCTCAACTATGCATATATGTGAATACTGCCAGTAGAGTTAGCACACTGTGTCATGAAGTATGCAGTGCAAAGTTTGTCACCTATAACCTCAGAGACTGTCCTATTTGAC
The DNA here is from genome assembly GCA_033239005.1 of Lamellibrachia satsuma. NCBI lineage: Eukaryota > Metazoa > Annelida > Polychaeta > Sabellida > Siboglinidae > Lamellibrachia > Lamellibrachia satsuma. The sequence continues at coordinate 2,140,360 of BSQZ01000008.1, read as the reverse complement.
AAGGACTACATTTTAATGCCTGTAGTTTATCGACTATTCTGATTTACATTTCTGCCCAGTTATGAAGGCATATATATGTTATTATTCGAGTGGATGGCAATTGTGCAAGACAATGACAATTATAATATTGTGACAAGGCTAATATTTCCACCTAATGACCTAATCATCGCCACTGTCGTCGAATCAATTAGTCAGTCAGTCATTGCAATACTTATTGACAACACAAACTTTACTTAAAAAAATCGTCAACTATTCTGAATTCAGACCTAATCGGAAACATGAAGCAAGAACTGTATAAATCTTCCCAGATGGACATATCACTAGCTGCTGACGAAGCTGCCAAGACAGCCGATCGCGTCTCCCAGCTGGAGATGGAAAAAGTGAAGCTGTCCAATGAGATTGACGTGCTCGAACAGTATAGTAGGAGAAATTGTTTAATCGTCCATGGTGTACCGGACACTGCCGACCCAGAGACCGCAGTTCTGGACATCATCAACAACAAACTCAGTGTTCCGAACAGATGCGAGAGCATTGATCGATTTCACCGGCTCGGATCGCCTTCAAACTCGCGGCTGCGACTGATAATTGTGAAATTCACGAGCTACCAAGCACGGCAAAAAGTGTTCTCGGGGAAACGGCGCCTGAAGGGAACGAAACTTCTCATCTTAAAAACAAGTTAAAACAACGCCTGCTCTCAACGTACTGCAACATGTCCTAATTCCCCACTTAGACTTGATTCGGGCTTAACCTGTACTAATGATGTTTTTTTTATTTATTTATTTATTATGATTTTTTTGTTGTTGCAAATACTAATGAATCTTCACTACATTGTTCAACTATCATTTTGCCTCACGTTGTTATATTGTGCTAGATTGATGGATTACAACCACTTGTAATGTTCTATATGCGTCACATTTACTATTACAGTCGCACCTCGTTATAACGTGCCCCGTTATTACGCGGATTCAGATATAACGCGGTCGGTCGTGGACCCCGAATTTCTGCCGCCAGGGGAAAATGTCTAATGGGCTTGCTTAAACCTACTTAGAATTGCTTTGACAATTCTCAAGAAACATTAGGTGAACAATGTCAATGAACGAGTATCAACGTGTTGTTTGTTTTGCGCTGACGCGGACATCAATCGCTGTCGCTGGCTTCGCTTCGATGGTTTGTAAATTGCAATCGAGATTCACAAATATGCCTCGCGTAAGAATCAGGTCAACCGTTTTAAATGCATTTAATATGCAGTACCAACATAACACTTGGGTGAAATGACATGCTTCCATTACATCGTAAATTTAATCGTTTTCACGACACAAAACCAACATGCCATATTCCTAACCCAAAGCTCTACCGGTGCGCTAAAATACGAATTCGTCATCCGCATATGAAACGATGAATCGATGTTAAGTGGTGCGTAATAAATTTATGCTTCGGTCGAGATTGGTTGAAAGACGAAGTGAAACAATTATTAATTTTACCTATTGTCTTTTTCTGTGTTTTATCAGCTTACATACTACGTTTGTCAAATCATATACGTTTTCAGCTGCTCAGGTCCACGTTATTATTTTCGATTCGTAGGCCTGTTGGTCCAGCACATCATCATCGTAGTAGATATATTCCATAACAGAATACGTACGTGTGTTTTATTCAGTTGAAGAGTCACGAGGGTGTGACATTTAAAAATAATACACATTGATGCTAGTATACTCGTTTAATAAGTTCCATAAACTGCATATTGCCGTATAAGACAATGCTGCAAGCACACGGGGCTTCGACAGCGTTCTTGGGCTTGGTGCAGCGGACGGCGATCGCTGTTGTTTAGTAGCTCCCTGGTGGCAGATATGAGAACACGTAACGCCGTAGACGTAGACCCCGACTACCGCGTTATAACAAGGCTCGACTGCATTAACGTATTTTTTTGCAAATACTAACGAATATTCACTATATTGTTCAGTTAACAAGTCGTTAGATTGTACTAGATTGCTGGATTAAGACGCCCAGTTGTATTTTTTATATTGCTTCATATTTAGTATCATTAACATAATTGCCAACTTGCAGCATCATTCCATGACAAGATTACTATACGTAATCATGGTTGGTTCTCGCAATAAGCCCCTTGGGGTTTCCAGAGAATCTCCTGAGTTACTAAATCAAATTATTTATGACCATACCTGTAAGAACATTGTAAATGAGTAACCAAATAAACTCACATTGATTGATTGATAGATACTTCTTCTTTGATACATTCTTCACACTTGTGTGTGCATTCATGCGTTCGTGCATTCATGTGTTCGTGCATTCATGCGTGCGTGCATTCATGCGTGCGTGCATTCATGCGTGCGTGCATTCATGCGTGTGTGTGCATGGTTTCAGATACCACAATTCATTAAATTCATTGTTTTGTGTACTATAGACCGTTAGGTGCCTTGGCCATAATATTGTGTTGTTTATTTTTAATTCAGGTGACAAGTTTCATCTCTGATGTGTTAATGGTCATCATAAAGCATTTTTTACATGAAATGTAAATTACTAAGTCGCAAATAAATGGCACTGATAGTTCATAATGGCACTGCCAGTTCACAGTGGCACTACTAGTTCACAGTGGCACTATAGCCACTGATTACCCCAGATGCACTTGTCCAGTGTGTACGACATTACTTCATGTCCATCACACTAGATTTAACAAGATTATTATCCAAAGCAATGAGTTCCAGATGTCAAGTGGACAAGGAAGCCATTGGCTTATCCAGAATCCAACAATTTTTCATCTAGATGCCCACCCTTATCAGATAATCTGCAGTTCTGTGGTTCAGTCCTTTAACCAACATGTGCTTGTTATAGTAGCACCACAGACATATGCACATCTGATGATTAAGTTGCAGTATTTGTATATACTATAATTGATTGCAATAAATGCTTATATGATTGTCAGGTCAGCCCATGTTTAACATATTAAATTCATTGTGTACCTTGCAAGTAGACATGCCAAACCAGTAGACATGCCAAGTTGTGTTTACCTAACATTCAGTCTTTATGACAGAATTGTGTAGGGATGCAACATTGTCATACTTCTTCAAAACCCTTTCATCTTAAATTCCCAGGCATCACAGGAGTACTGATGGCACTTTGAAGGATTTGTACTTGTATGACATTCTTACTCAATATCAGATGCTTTGATGTCAGTTTTCCCAGGCTGTGTGACAGCAGGGATGACAACTCGAATGCTGGGATGACAGTGCTTGTGAAAAAAACATGACGGATTATGTTAGGATTCATGCTGTATAAAATGGATCCTGATAAATCTTGAGCTGACAAAATCATCCAGTCATGTAGGGCAGACTTGTAGTGGAGATCTTCAGCATAGTAGAAGAGTTCGCAACAACTTTATTACTGAATGGGAGGTTGCTATCTAACCAGTTGTTACCCAGTTGCTTTGGAAAATTGCGTAAAAAAACCAGCTCTGTCATTTACAAGCCACAATAATTTTTTTTTATAATAGGCCCTATAATAATATATTAGATACAATTTATGTTATGGTCTGCATTTATCTTGTTCTTAGTCTGTACACGCAAGTTGTTGATGTCTGGTCAGTGTGGCTTTGACTGATCAACTGAAACAAGCTCCAGATCAGATTATTATTTTGCTGAAGTGCCCACCCCCATCTAGCACTTGGTCTTATTATCTCAAGTGCTATCAGCCATTACACAGGGATTGGTGTATTAGCTTCAGTAAGCTTTGTATAATGAATACACTTTATAAAGCTGTTTTCTTATCAGTGTGATTGCTGCAACAGAAACAGGTGGTTACATGTGCTAGGTTGCTGACTTTGATGCTTTGTATGCTAGAAGTAACTAGTTTGATTGCTTCAACAGATAATTTCTGTTTCACTATGCTCACTGTTGTGAGAGCTATGGCTTAGCTATTTCTGGAAGATATGTTTCACTATGCTCACTGTTGTGAGAGCTATGGCTTAGCTATTTCTGGAAGATATGTTTCACTATGCTCACTGTTGTGAGAGCTATGGCTTAGCTATTTCTGGAAGATATGTTTCACTATGCTCACTGTTGTGAGAGCTATGGCTTAGCTATTTCTGGAAGATATGTTTCACTATGCTCACTGTTGTGAGAGCTATGGCTTAGCTATTTCTGGAAGATATGTTTCACTATGCTCACTGTTGTGAGAGCTATGGCTTAGCTATTTCTGGAAGATCTTTTAAACAAAACGCACACTGTCTTTTCATGCAGTGTGAGGCTTTGTAATATTATATGACATTTTAAGGAAACTAGACCATTTTAAGGAAAATGCATCATGAGTCATCATCATAAAAATGTACACAGTTGTACGGAGTAAGGTTTACTTTTGGGCCGTATCTATGGATAAAATACCAGTATTTGTGTTTTTATCAACTTTGGCCTAGTAGGAAATATTATCTATGACGTGTTAACCTTTAAAGATCAGTGTGCAATATATTGTGCGACAGCACAGGGGTGGTCTTATACAGTCAAGTGCAACTTTTCTATTGCTCCATAGAGGGGGCATGGGTATTGATCGATAGAGACAGTGTAGGCATTGCCTGGTTGTAATGGCATCGCAAAATTTTTGTTTGAGACCTGCAATTGTAATTTGAAAGACATTGCCGAAAACCTATCCATCCGGATGAAGTAATCATGGCACTACAATCACGGTTGATCATGGATCCAAATGAAGTACTTGGGATTATTGACAATATGAGTGATAGTAATAGATGTTCTGGTGAAGACGACACTGCCAATGACGATGATGTAATATTGGCCATGTCTAAGCATGCGATGAGCGACTGTTTCTGACAATGAATGTTATAGAAATTGTCTGGATTTTTACACTTGTCAATGATGTATGTCCAGAATGTCAAATAATGTACTGATTACATTCATAGTTTGCCACCTTGTGTAAATATTAGTGTTGTTTCTAAATATGCAATCATCATTCATCTGTGACTAGTACTGGTAGTTGTATTTTGGTAGATAAGCAAGTGTGTACATATAGAGATCGTCTGGATTTTTACACTTGCTAATGATATCTGTATAAAATGCCAAATAATGTACTGACTGCCTTCATATTTTGCCACTTTGTGTAAATGTTAGTGTTCTTTCTAAATATGCCATCATTATTCATCTGTGACTATTAGTTCTCTTGTTATTGCATGTGATGTTAGATAGTACACTAGTACTCCTAATATTTTATGGGCATTTTGAATAAATTATGTCACATAACTTCAAAATGACTTTTCTCTCCACAAATAGATTCGTTAGGATGTTACCTTTCCAAAAATTGTATAATGTGTAGGGAAAGTCTTGGTAATAATGAAATCACATGCATTTTTAAATATGCATACACATGACATTTCTGGAAAAAAATCTGGGTCTGTAAAGGTTAATAATAATAAACAGTCTGTATGCCTGTATGTGCCCACAACCCTTGGCTTGTTCAATGTACCACGTGCTGTGTGACATAACAGAATCTTGACAGTGTTTGATTGATGGGCCAATGTAAATTAGCATGCTATGGTCACTGTGGCTCTCTTGTTGATTCCACATATTTTCTACACTGGTTTTTTCCACCATATGGTAATGAATGTGTGCAATGCATGTTCAACCACCTGCGATTCCGGTCGATGACTCAGGAGCTGGTTAAGATGTCACTTCAGTGTCAGATACATTACAAATGACAGGTGTCGAAAGCGTATAACTAATCCTATTTAGCCTCTAAATGGCTCTAGATTTCCTAAGTTTAGTACGTTGTTTAGTTAAAAATGATTGGTTTGTGTTTCCAGACCTACGATGTGGTAGTTGGTTCAGTAGATTGTGCTACTTGAAGCTCCCTTGTTATGAGTCCATGGTTTAGCCGGACAGAAGGAAGATGAGAAACTATATTTAATGAAGGTGGATTGTTGTTGGAGATGCTACCAGCAGAAGAAGATGTATGGAGGGCAGTTGAACAGTTGGATGTAATCAGAATTAAATAGTTTCCTACGCAGGACTGGAGTGCTGCCTGGGCTGAGTCCAAGGTTACTGACTGGCGGAGTACTAGAGTGTTGTGGTTAATATATCCCTGCCTTATCAGTGCAGTTGACCTGACTGATTGAAGGAAGTGCAGGGATGAAGGTTGGGACAAGGTGGGAGCAGGATGTTGAGCACTTCTCTTGTTGCCTCCCACTTGCTTATCATAATATATTTGTAACCCGCCCTCCTGAGATATGTGTCAACCTTGTTTTTAAACATATTCACGCTGCTAGCAGTTACACAATCTGTAGATAATTTGTTCCATTCATTTATTGTCCTCTGTGAGAAAGAGTACGTGCTGATATCCAATCTACAGTGATCCTTTACTAATGTTACCTTATGTCCTCTATTTCTATTATCATTCAATATCTTAAAAACTCCAATTTGATCTCCTCTTAGCCGCCTTGTGTCTAGGGTTGTTAAATCACATTCTTTCAGTCGTTCTTCATAACTAAGGTCTTAGTTCTGGAATCATTTTAGTTGCTCTTCTCTGTATTCCTTTAAGCGTACCTTTATCCTTCTTACGATAATTATGGTCTCCAAGCTTGTATACAGTACTCTAAATGAGGTCTAACTATTGGTTTATACAGAGGTATAATTAGCTTTTTTCTTTGTATGTTATATTTCTCCTAATAAACCCAAGAATTTGATTACCCTTTGAAGCTGCAATACCACACTGCTCTGAAACTTTCATATCAGCACTTATTGTAACTCCTAAGTCCTTTTCTTTTACAGTTGTACCTGGAACACTATTTCCCATTTTAACGTTTACATCCAAATTCCCATGTCCTGTATCAAAATTTAATAACATCTGCTATTTCTCAGATCATTTAACTAACTAGTCTAGATCGTTTGGTAAATGTTGTTTATCACCATCAGTGTTAACTTTTCTAAACACTTGTGTCATCCACAATTTTCTGTATGTTGCTTGTTATGTTATCATCAAAGTCATTGATATAATATATTAAGAATAATAAAGGTCCTAATACTGATCCTTGTGATCCCCCCAAAAAATTTATTTTCAGTTTGAAGCATCCCGATTTACGCTGTCTTCTGTCAGTTAGCTATTGTTCTATCCAGTCGATTATGCGATTCCCAATACCATTGGCTTTTAATTTAAGTAGTAATATTTGATGTGCTTTCTGAAAATCTAAGTATACAACTATATACTGGTGATCCCTCGTCTACCCACTTAATTTCTTCCAAAAAACAACATATTTGTTAAACATGACCTCACTTTTAGGAATCGATGATGAGATGGGTTAAATGATGTATGCCTACCACCATATGGTCTTTAAATATCCTTTCTAATAATTTACGAATCACTGATGTTAAACTCACTGGTCTGTAATTCTATGACTTATTTCTCAAACCCTTTTTAAATAATGGTATGATGTTTGCTTCTTTCCATTCAAAAGGAACCACTCCCTCTTTTACTTACAAGTTGAACACTCTTGCAAGTTGCATACCAATTTGTTCTACTGTTTCCATTAGTAGTTTTGGAGGAATTCCATCCACAACAGGTGATTTATTGTCCTTTGGTGCCTATATTTTCTTAGCTACCATTTCTGGAGTTACAATTAACTGCCCTAAATAATCCGATTTAGTCTCCTGAAATTTAGCATCTGGAACTGGTAATGAACTAATATCCTCTCTGGTAAACACTGAACTGAAGTATCCATTTAGGTCTTCCGCCATTAACAATTATATATTTCCAGCACTGTCTTGAATTCTAGAGGTCCAACCTTGTCTCATACATTTTGTTTACTCCTGATATATGCATAAAACCTCTTGCTGTCATTGTTTATGTTACATGCAGATTTTGTTTCATAGCTTCTTTTAGATTGTCCAATTTCATTCGTAGATGCATTTGTGCCTCTGCAGTTTGGGTAGTCTTCATCCTTTCTGGTACGCCTATAAACTCTCCACATAGTTTGCTTGTGCAATATTTTTCAAATAATTTCTTTTGACAAATGTTTCTTTCTAGACTATTTTCCTTGTTTTTTCAAGGGAACAAATTTATCAATGATACTCTCAATTACATATTTTATAATGTTCCAACATTCAATTGTGGTCTTATTCATCAGCATGTTATTCCAATCTAGCTTTGCTAAGTAATTTCTCATATCTTTATATTTACCTTTGTGGAAGTTTCTGCTGTATTTTTTTATTTGTACTTTCTGATTTTACTTTGATGTCAAGATGTCTTTGATTGTGATAATTGTTACCCAATGCTCCATGAGTCATGTATTTTGACATTGCCCACTAATTCATTTTGCAAAGACAAAACTAAATCTAATATATTCTCTCCCTTGATTGGTTCTAGCATGTGTCGAGTAAGAAAGCTATCCTGAATTAAAAGTAGAAACTGTTGGTCCTCACCCCCTGTACCCTTTAGAGATTTTCATTGTATGTGTCCATGGTTAAAATCTCCCATTATGATACATTCACCATTACTCACTTCCTTTATAGCGTCTTGTATTTTTCTGTTATCCTCTTTGTTAATGTTTGGACTTCAGTAAACTAATCCAATAGTTAATGTTGAATTTCCTGTAGCTATATTGTACCAAACAGCTTCGTTGCAATTTGCTTCCCTTTCTAAGTTTATTTCATAAGCCTGAATAGATTCTTTAATATTACAGGTAATATAATTGTAAAATGGCTCCCCTCTCCCCTTCTTCCTATTTGATCTCTCCTAAACATTACATATCCTGTCAGTCCTAATTCAGCGTCTGATATGTCATTGTTGGTCCATTATTCAGTTATACCAATTATATTATATTATTATTTGTTTTTTTATTTACTATGCTCCTTGCATTTAAACACAAGCATTTACAGCAATCTTCAGAAATGTTTTCCGGACATTTTGTTAGTGGTTTGTGTGTACTAGTGGCTTCTTGTCCTGCTTGAGACACCTCTAAATAACCACTGCGCTTCTAGTTTAAACAATGTTTGCTACCAAAAATATTTTTTATGCTTCCCATGCCACTGTCGACTGCTGCTGATAGTTCATCAGCAAACACTGCTGCACCCTTTCCATTAAGGTGAAGCCCATCCCTCATGTACATATCAGCCCTTCCAACAAACCATCCCCACAAATCCAACTTCTTCCCTACATAGCTGCTGAACTGACATGTTAATTGCCATCATCTGGCAAGTTCGACATCCCTGTCCCCTGCTGCCCATTACTGGTAGAATCCCTGACAGAATTATCTGCTCAACCCGTGTCTGCTTAGCTCATCTAACTAACTGCCTGTATTTCATAAATATGGCAGTTGTATCCTCCATCTCTGCATTGTTGGTCCCTATGTGTACTAAAATAGAATCTCCCAGACCCACAAGTTTTTCAACCCTCTCTGTGATAACCTCTATTTTTGCCCCTGGAAAGCAAACCACCATGTCGGCCCCCTTTAGCACTCTGTCAGTCTTCCTGACTATCGAATTCCCCACAAATACCCTCGTTCACCCCCTCTATCACTACCTCAGAGTAGCTCTTGTGTCAAATCCCTTTGTGGCATTCTGTCCTGCAGTCGTGTCACCAGGCAACATGTTGTCCATCTCCCTCTCACCCACCACCATGTCACCTTTCCCTCCCGTCTCCTGGCTATCTTCTGCTCCTGGTGCCTTCGCTTCCATTGCCTTCGCTCGCTTACGCTAAAATACTGCCTCTGAATAAATGTTAACAAAAACTGTTTCCCAATATATATCTATAATAGGTTTGTGTATAAAATATATAATAGCAATACTTAATCTGATGAATATTCCACGCTTTTTCTGACAGTTCATTGCATCAAATTCAAAACACTGCTGCACCAAGATTCTCCTACCAAATATTGGTTACTTGTCATTGGTGGCCATTTTAGTATTTTTGTTGAAATTTTTTTCAAAAATTGTCTTAAAACTTGCACAGCACATTAAGCAACAATTAGCTGAGCTTCTGTGTGAAATTCGTGAAAACGATGTATTTAATTTGTCAGAAAATTACATCCAAACCTTTTTTATGTTGGTGCATCTACTTAACCTCTGGATTGATCCATGTACAGTCAGGGACTGTCTACTGCTAAATTAACCAATTAAAAGTTCTAATGCAATATTACAGTAAATATTAACTTTTCTCTCAAAGTGCACTAAATAAATTCATTATCACACACAGTTATCTTTTTAAGTAAAATCAACAAGCCCCTGAGAAACAGTGCATTGCAAGTGCCTTGTGTCTGATAGATGTTCCACGGCAGGTATTTCCTTACACTACCTACTCTCTAGTAGTGTCTGTTGTCGCTTGAAGGATGTCTTCCACTATGTATGCTGACAGTCACAGATCGGCTCTACAAGCTACAGGCTCTACAAGCTACAGGCTCTACAAGCTACAGACTCTACAAGCTACAGGCTCTACAAGCTACAGGCACTACAAGCTACAGGCTCTACAAGCTACAGGCTCCCTTCAGTCAACAGTTTTTAGTGTCTTATTCAGATTATGTTGTCATGGATACCACATTCCTTTTGGAAGCTTGCTGTGGAAATGTCATCTGTCAAATGCTGCTTTGCTTAAGTTGAGCTGAATGGTCTTTGTCATGTTGATGCTGCCGGAGTGTCAGGTGTATAGGGTTGACAGTCTTTGTTTTATTAGTCAGGTTACTGTAAGCTGAGCCAGGTTTGGATATGTTCACCTGTTCAGCCAGTGCTGGCCTTGTACAGTCACCTCCAGGGGGAATCTGCCGTCTGGGTCATAATGTCTATAGACAAAACACTAGGCGATAAAATACTTGTGCAAAGTGACAAGTGAGAATATGTAGCTTGATGTTCGGTGAGTCAGCGTGAGGGAGCAGATCAGGGGTGCATTTGACCAGGGAAGCCCCGTAAGATTGTCTGGCGCATCCAGTAGACACTACCTACAGCTTTTAATATCTCATCTGAAAAACATATCCAAAAGTATTTCCAACTTCTTTCCCATATGCCTTTGAATGTTTACTAATGGACTAAATCTACAGCTGGCTGCTACCAAAACCACAATCTGTTGAGGAGCTCCTACTCCAGTCATCATTAAAATGTTAAATAATAAATGCATGATTCAGTTTAATTAAATTCACATGGACAGATGTTCCTTTATGTTTTTGGCATTATATCCAATGATGTTTCGTCGCAGGATGTATTTTCTACAGATAATCAGATATGCAGCCACTCTCCCTTCTGTTGCACCATTTCGCTTCTCATTCACTCATGCAAAGTCAGGCCTTTGGTTTATTGGGGAATCATTTTACCACCATCAATAATTTTTGTAATTGTTGTTTCAAACTTACCAGACTACAGTGTATGTAATTGATGGCTGCATGCTTTTTTATATGATGCTCATGTTTACGGCAGCCATGGAATAACAACAAAATGGACTTAATCTAATATCCATGGTGGAGCTGGCAGTGATTCAGATTATGATTAATATGTAACGGTAATATATTAATCTGTAACGGTAATATATTAATCTGTAACAGTAATATATTCAGTCAGGTTTGGGCCAAATGGCAGGTTTGTCAGTGATTGAATAAGCTGCATGAGTCACATGTTTTTTTAGTGTGATGAAATGTTTTTGTTAAGTTTTAATAAAGATAAGTGAGCTTCATATGGACAAGCTAATGGTTGTATTGGATCAGATTAAAGGTCACAGTTCCTTGATTGGTAGAAGTCAGGCAATTTTTTAAATGTAGATGACAACCTAGACAAATGGTAGGCTTTCAACTGAAATATGATTATGTTTACTGAAGTATACACTTCAGTCAGTTGTGAGTAATCTTTGGATCGATGCTGGTTTGCCATAATTGAAAGCCACATTGAATCCACACAAATGATGGTCTGTTGGTTCCGCCAAATGGTCAACCATTTTTTAAAATTTGTTTGTTTTCAAATTTGGTTTATCCATATAAATAGGATACCATTTTGAAAATAAACATTTGTATTAACAGGAAATATGATGGATGCATCAATATCATTGCATGAAATATAAAATATTTAATGTCAAAGACGGTGATATAGAATATGCAACTTTTCCGAAAAATTCAGCTTTCTGAAAAACATGTATTTTCATCATGTTTTCTTTTTTGGTAAACATTTTTTAATGTGGTAATGAGATAGTGACACAGCAGTTTAACTGTCAAATTAAATTTCTCTGTGTTCAGCATGATTATAGGAATCTTGGTTCCAATTTGGGCCACATCAGGCATGTACGTCCATAACACAACATTAACATTTTGTTGTTCTATCATTTATTATTTACATAATCCCAAAAACAAACAATGCAAAGTTCAGTTTTAGTCCTGAGTATGCACAAGCACTAAACTTGATTTTATTCATCATAGTTTATCTTCGTTATGGACATACACATTTTATGTATGTCCACAACGCTCTACGTCCATAACCCAATTCTGACAGTGTAAAGTTAATAGGACTACCACATTGTCAAATAACTACAGGCTACATACCCAGGGATCAATCTGGAAAAAGACATACGTGTTCCCTTTGGGCACACGAGAAGCATAACAATGTGCCTTTTTTTAATTTTATGCGCCCCAAATTAATTTAATAAAAGTGCAATTAATTTGTATGACATGGTCACTTTACATAACGTGGTAATTGTGAACATTACAGTTAATTTCATATTAGGCCAGTACAGTGTAATTATATTTGTAATTTTTTTATTATATTCAGTACATTTGATTTTGCTTGTTTAATAACTTGTTCTGCACGAAATATGATGTGTAAGCTATCTAAATATAAGATAGTTTTTACTTCTGTTCAAAAACTAAACACTTGTTTTGTGTTTGTATGACTGCCAACTTCTCTAGGTATATTTAATATATTACCAATAACAACAACAATAACATCAACAATAACAACATCAACAATAACAACAACATCAACAATAACATCAACAATAACATCAACAACAACACTAGTTTATTTTAAAATCTATAATGTAACAAAACAAGGTACTGAGTCAGTTCCATGTTTCATGGTCACGCCACTACTGTTTGACTGATCGCATGATGACACGATCTGTTACATTCTGCCACTTTAAAAGCGCAAGCTGGAAGTCAAATTCAGGTTTGAAATGAAACAGGATGTGTCTTGTCAACGGCAGTGCTTCGGTTGTCGACGTTGCCGATGACGATGTCCCCAATGTCACCAGTTACAGCACCCGCCGGCACATTGTCAGTTTTCGTAATTGCTTCAGCAACAACAATCTCAGCTATTATTCGTCTCTTTTTAGCCCACCCGACTAAGTGTTAGGTACCTTGTGAAGGTAGGGGAATTGGTCTTTTTTGGACGGCATTGTTACGGCATTTGGCTTGATTAGCGACAAATTGGGGAAGGACTGTATGTTCACCCAAGTGGACAAATGACGTACCGCCTTAGTAGAGTAATGGCATACCATCCAAGCGACAAAACGCTGAAAATTGCAGAGCAATACAATTCTCCGCTACAACTCTGGATAAAATATTAGTCATGCTGTACTGAAATCGCAACATGCGCATTTGCAGTCGAACACCGACTGCACTTAAAAATATCAGTATTATATATCGCTATTATATATGTGTGTGTGTGTGTGTGTGTGCATGCGTGCATGCGTGACTAGGGCACAATGCTGCAAAAAAACAATGCAGCATTAAAAATATGATGGGTCAATGATTGACACAAGACCGCTGCCCAGATCGATTCTTGCATACCACAAATAACTCACAATGTGGCTCTGAAGCCATTGTTTTCACTTAATGCTAGTTGCCATCATAAGGGAAAATTACTACGCCCAGCATTGGAATTCTACATTGACTGGGACATCAGTATCGACACATGAAGAAGCACATGGATGTGAAATATAATTATAACATCCTAACAAAGGAATTTGATTAACCAAGAATATATATGAAATAGAGTGTGTCCCAATGCAGAAAGTTAACATGCAAAAATGAGAAGAACTGTAAAAGTGCTTTTATATCTGACATACTAAAATTAAATAGTTTACTCTAAAACTATTTTCAAGAAATACAAATAAATAGAACAACATTATCTTTGTAAACCAAAGAGAACAATGAGGGAAGACCATAAACAAAGAGAACAATGAGGGAAGACCATAAACAAAGAGAACAATGAGGGAAGACCATAAACCAAAGAGAACAATGAGGGAAGACCATAAACCAAAGAGAACAATGAGGGAAGACCATAAACCAAAGAGAACAATGAGGGAAGACCATAAACAAAGAGAACAATGAGGGAAGACCATAAACAAAGAGAACAATGAGGGAAGACCATAAACAATACATGAACATCATTTTGTTCTCAGATAACATTAAAGTCAGTTTGTTAGTTTTGATAAGATACTGTTTTATTATTAAATATATAGTTGCATGCCCTTATTAATTGAATTAATGTTTGACTGTGAGACAAGTTATGTATTCATGTTTTATTGAATATTCTAGTTATTTACTGTTCTCTATTTTAAACAGTTATCCTGTTTCCCTGTTTAATTGTGCTGCATAAGCCTGCGTGCAGTTGCTTATTAAAAAAACCAACAGTTATTTATCTTTGAAAAGAATAAGAAAATACAACATTATTGATGGAACAGCTGAGATTCAAAGTATATTTTGTTCAAAGTAGCATATTAAGAACACTGTGACGATAATTATTGATTGGTATTATGGAATTTTTAAAGTGTTTTTGAGAAGACGTGTATCTTTCTGCAAACTAACATTGTGTTAGTTTAACATGTGCAGTTAGAGTACTACTAAGAGACTACTTTTGTACACCAAGGTTATTCAAAGGTGCATGGTTGTTATTGAATATTGCAATTGTTCACAGTTAATTATTTTAAATCTTGTGACATAATGATCTCTTGGGTCTATTTGTTTTTATTCGTTATGTTACATGAGCCTTGATGAAAGGGCTTCCTGAGAAACTCTATATATTTTGACTTGCTAAAAGAGAACAGACCAAACTTCCGGCTGTCAGTGGAACTGCTGAAAATTATGATTTTGTCCATGAAACATTAAATAAAATCTTGTGAATATTCTTAATCTTATATATGCATTTTTTTTAGTTTTATTTCAATCAGTAATGTATTTACGTTGATATTATATAATTTGTGCACTATAAATGGTGAAATGTGAAGTGTACGTACATAACATTCAAAGATGTACGTCCATAACATTCAAAGATGTATGTCCATAACAACATACACATGAACCTGTGACCTAGTTACTAGCAGGAAATGAATTAATTTCTACTTTATTTGGAAGCTTAGTCTTGTGTACAAACACACATGTTTTGTGTGTTCAAACTTCACAGAGTTTTTGAGATTTTTGAAGCAACATTCAAAAAACATTTTCTCTGAGTTCGTCCATAACGGGACTATTTTTACCTGTGTAGACCATTTCTCAAAAATGAGGAAAGCTGGAGGGCAATCATTTGGCAAGTTAATAGTACTAGGTAAGTTACACGTTATGCCCATTTCAAAATCCACGTATTCCAATTGTACTTTATTGCACGTCTTGACAAAGTGTAAAAAATTCTTTGAAATGTACGTCCATAATGCACGAATTGCCCATTTATAGTATTACCATGTTATCTGATACTCAGTATACATGTTCCTGAACATATCACAATAGATGAAGCTACTTGTGTTACATGGGATAATGCCACGTAGAGGGTTGTTTGCATGCCAATGCTGCTTGCATTCCTATAACGTTGTCACGCCAGTTTGTGTGTCCAGAGTCATTTTCTTAGCTGCCTGTACAGCTGCTATTCAGGTTAGTTATAAAATGTTTCTTCAGTAGGATTGAACTTCAACTATCACCAGGGAAGCATGTGTGTATGAGTTTGATTGACAGCTGTCAATCCTTCCTTCTTGGAATAAGTGGGATGGTCATTACATCATGTGACTGGCATCAGAAGGTGGTCAAGTCCTCTCCTGGAAGGATATTGGGTTATGTTGGAAGGATTTTTATTAACTGCCTGTATCAGCCTAAGGGGATAGGGCCTAGCTGTCCCTAATTCTTGGCAGAATCATGCTGATGGCTTGCCTTAGGGAAAGGTTGCCTCTGATATGCTTGTTAATTTGAGCCAGATGATAATGGATGCTGGTGTGAAGAAAAGGTACCACCTGGAGAGGGGGTCACTATCTGGTATATTTGCAAGGGTTCACTATCTGGTATATTTGCATTGTAGTAGATTTTTAATATTAGTAGTAACATTTATAAAATGCCATACATTTTTGCAGCAGCCCATTCATTAGCATTTACAGTAAACCAATGCAAGTACAGTTAAAAGTATATATTAAAATACTTAGGCTGACTAAAGTCTGACTATTTAAATCGTAATGTAAACATGTATCACCCTGGTAGACCATGCACTGTTGCTGTTTCTTACTGCATTGTAGCTGGGTGCATTCATGGGTGTCACTCTGGCAGTAGATTGTAGCTGGGTGCATTCAGGGGTGTCACTCTGGCAGTACATTGTAGCTGGGTGCATTCAGGGGTGTCACTCTGGCAGTAGATTGTAGCTGGGTGCATTCAGGGGTGTCACTCTAGCAGTAGATTGTAGCTGGGTGCATTCAGGGGTGTCACTCTGGCAGTACATTGTAGCTGGGTGCATTCAGGGGTGTCACTCTGGCAGTACATTGTAGCTGGGTGCATTCAGAGGTGTCACTCTGGTAGTACATTGTAGCTGGGTGCATTCAGAGGTGTAACTCTGGCAGTACATTGTAGCTGGGTGCATTCAGAGGTGTCACTCTGGTAGTACATTGTAGCTGGGTGCATTCAGAGGTGTAACTCTGGCAGTACATTGTAGCTGGGTGCATTCAGAGGTGTCACTCTGGCAGTAGATTGTAGCTGGGTGCATTCAGAGGTGTAACTCTGGCAGTACATTGTAGCTGGGTGCATTCAGAGGTGTCACTCTGGCAGTAGATTGTAGCTGGGTGCATTCAGAGGTGTAACTCTGGCAGTACATTATAGCTGGGTGCATTCAGAGGTGTCACTCTGGCAGTAGATTGTAGCTGGGTGCATTCAGAGGTGTAACTCTGGCAGTACATTATAGCTGGGTGCATTCAGAGGTGTCACTCTGGCAGTACATTGTAGCTGGGTGCATTCAGAGGTGTCACTATGGCATTAGGTATTATATTGGTGGTGTCACTCTACAGTACTTGGTATTCTCACATTCTCACAAATTGTCTTGCTGTTTCATGTTCAAAACAAAGGGAAGCATTCTCCTCAGTCAGAGTTGCTCCAAGACTTTGATGTAAGTAGATATGTTTCTGATCCAGGTAGTGCAACTATAGCTGTGAAATACTGTACTTTTTGAAAAATGTTAAAACACATTTTTGCTTGTCATGTTTATAAACGCTATAATGATATGTACACAGACTTGATGATGACCCCTGTCTGGCCTTCCTTTGTAAACCTCCAAAACTAGCTATTTATAACCGAGGAATGTGGTAAACAAACACAGCCTGACTGCTCATTAATCCTCCATCTCCCAGAGGAAGACAAGTTTCAGCCAGTGCAGGTGGATCTCTGGGTCACTGTGTCTTCTCAAAAGTTTCAGTAAAACTATTATTTGCTGTGCCATTTGCTGTGGGATACAGGTACATAGTGAACTAGGAAATGGCATCATTTGCGACTTAGCACAATGACCGATGTCATCACCAGAACCATGTTGCGGAAATTATTTTGTTTTGTTGAACAAGTGGCTCCAATGAGTGAACTCCGTCAGCTGCGGGATCAGCAGCAGCCATGGGATCAGTGATTTTTTTATTAGGTTGATCCCCGCAGCCACAATCAACACGATGTGGGGAAACTGATGTGTGGGGAATCAGCTGTTTCCCCCACTCCTACATTCCTGACATACCACTGTCAAAATGGGATGATGGGCTGCCTCCATATTGCACAGTGGCTGTCAGCAATGGTCGCTTCAACACTTGCTGTGCTTTGGCAGATTCCTGCGGCTTGTTATGTTGGTGTCTTGTGATACCAGTTAAGGGGGTGGGTATGATATACCACCTACTACATGTTGTTCAGTTATCATTTATCACAGTGTAGAAAATAAAGTTTTTGGTTAAGCCTAGATAACACATATCCCAGTTCTGTTGTCCAATTTGCATAGGCTTTCCATTGTCAATTATCTTATGCATGAGATTCCATTTCAAGGGTTTATGGCTAGAAACCCAAGTATCTGAAATTGGGAACATGCAGATTGTTAAACAATATCAAGGAAATGCATGACCTTTCTACAAAATTTTTATCGAATCTCACTATTGCCACCACAAGAAATTAGTCATCAGTCTGGGTCTAAATTGGGGGATATTTGGTTTCTTTCTGAAAAATGAAGTTTGTCATTTTCATGAATTCATACAGAAGATAAGTTAATGGATATTTCATTTGCTGTGAAAGTTTAAAATAACATTGTATGGAAATATTTCCAAAGGGCCCAGAAAATACAGTGACTAGCTCCATCACTGAAAGACAAACCATGCAAGGATTGTCCGAAGGCACTGAAACTTCCCATCACCCACCACAGATGTCAACGTGGTGACACGATTCAGGTGTATAAGATTAAAAAACAATTTGAAAGAGTGGATGACATCTTCACAGCACTGAAATATAACACCAGAGGTGACAGTCAGAAAGTGTTCAATAGGCGAGCCAAATCGCAGCTCCAAATTAACTGTTTCAGCTCCTGAATAGACTGGAACTCACTGCCTGGTCATGTAATTGCCAGCCCAACCCTGAACTCTTTCAAAAAGAAAATAGACATGCACTGGGCCAAAGAACAATATGCACTGCCATGGTCTAAGCATAGACATAGTATATCAGCAATATGCACTGCCATGGTCTAAGCATAGACATAGTATATCAGCAATAAAAGCCAAAAACCTATTTGGTAGAATGAACGATTAGGTTACAATGCAACTTTAACATTTACACCAAAATGCCAACAGACCTACACATTCTGTACATGATAATAATGATGATGATGATACCACACCTGCTGACCATCCATGATAATGATGATGATGATACCACACCTGCTGACCATCCATGATAATAATGATGATACCACACCTGCTGACCATCCATGATGATGATGATGATACCACACCTGCTGACCATCCATGATGATGATGATGATATCACACCTGCTGACCACCCATGATGATGATGATGATACCACACCGGCTGACTACCCATGATGATAATGATACCACACCTGCTGACCATCCATGATGATGATACCACACCTGCTGACCATCCATGATAATGATGATGATGATACCACACCTGCTGACCATCCATGATAATGATGATGATGATACCACACCTGCTGACCATCCATGATAATAATGATGATGATACCACACCTGCTGACCGTCCATGATGATGATGATGATACCACACCTGCTGACCGTCCATGATGATGATGATGATACCACACCTGCTGACCGTCCATGATGATGATGATACCATACCTGCTGACCACCCATGATAATAATGATGATGATGATACCACATCTGCTGACCATCCATGATAATGATGATGATGATGATACCACACCTGCTGACCATCCCTGGCAACATGAAAAGTTATCTCACCATGACAAGGAAACTGAAATCTTCAGATGACAGATTATGGCCAGATATTACAACTTGGGCAATTCTAGTAATCCTTGAGAAATGGAAATATTACCAGTGAATTATGAATTAGTTTCACTGTCTGGTCACACAACCACAGAAGACCCTGTTATGTTGAATAGTGACCAGCCCATTGAAAAGCTCTGTTCTCATTAATGTGTCTGCATTAACCTGGCTGTAGTAATTAAGTCATTAGTACATAGTTGTTTACAAACATGGGCCAGACAGCAGAAGTTGACAGTGTAAACAATGTTAAACTGCCTGCACATGACTGTCTGTAATCAGCTCATTGTCTGGCCATGCTGATCTTCCTGGGAGTATAACAACCTGGATGTGACAGTCTTGACAAGACAGGTCAGTCTAGTAGTGACACTGACATTGTCCACACACTCGTCTCAATTATCCTTGCCTTAACTCTAAAACTTGCCTACTCAAACACAGGTTGTTTTATTCCTGCCCCAGAGACAAATTTTGTTGTTGTAAATCAGTGAAATCTTTGAAGGTTACTGAGCATAGCCAGTCTGCCTAGGTGACTCTTGTGTCAAAGTAAACAGTATGAACCCCCCGATGTTATACACATTTCAAACTTTCAGTTGAAGACTTGATATCAAGCCTTTGTGATAAGTATGTGAATTAAACTGACAGTTAATTTAGCATAGACATAATTAAATGTTATGGTGAACTTATAAATTAAAGTTTTGATGATCAGTTGAAATGTGACTAATCGAAGGAAGTGGTGGTTGGTTGGCTTGAGAGGACCTGTTGCCGCCATTGTTCCGTTGCTGCTCTCTTCAACAGCCAATAAAAACCACCTCCTTTATATTCAACAACAAAGTGGATATTGTCATATTTCTTCGGTCTGCACAAGACCTCCTTGCCACTATGACAAACTGATATATTGTGCACTGGGTAAGCATGGAAAATAGCACACTTTTTAGTGTTGAATAAACACAAATTGTATTGCTGAATACAATATAAATTTTCTTCACTATGCTAACATCTTTTTACCAAGTTGAAATTATACCCGGATGATACTGTAACCGCCTGGTCATGAATTACAGCCCAACAGTGTCCCAGCCTATGGTGCGTTCTGTTAAATGGCCCATGACTTTGTTATATTGAAAGAAACTACACCCTTTGTCACTCCGCAGTAGACAGATTTATTAGTTTTATCGGTGTCCACTCTCACGTA
Organism: Lamellibrachia satsuma; assembly: GCA_033239005.1. Lineage (NCBI taxonomy): Eukaryota > Metazoa > Annelida > Polychaeta > Sabellida > Siboglinidae > Lamellibrachia > Lamellibrachia satsuma. The sequence goes on along the minus strand of BSQZ01000008.1, from coordinate 2,119,457 downwards.
TCTCAAAAAATTTACATAGTTTAAATTGCACAGTGTCACAGGTCCTTTGTGGTGCAAGAATGACCTGTACCAATTATTACGTTGTTGGTTGGAAATTGGCCAGTATTTTTGAAAAGCACCATAGATGTTGAGCTCAGTGAATGTCTGGTGAGGAATGGAACCAAATGACATTTGCACAGGAGGAATTTTGCTAAGACGGTCACAGTTGCTTTCATACTGTTGTGTATTCTTGCCAGTTGATAAAGTAGGTCAGCAGTGTGTGGCATGACAGGGGACAGCTTTGAAGGCAGACACCAGGGACATGACTGGAAACAGCTGTGGAAGACGTCTGTCAACTCTGTCTTGGTGGTTTATTGGGGGCTGTCCTAAAAGGGATAATTTACATGAACATTGTGGGGCTGTGAGTAGCGAAGACACAGGTGTGAGGGCCACGGGACCTGCCATATTGTCATGAGCAGTACGCCAGGTATGTCTTACGGCCTGTGGCGTTGTTGTTGATTGTTTATGGTAATTGGTAGTACTACTCACACAGTGTGGTCATTGTCTATTTATCAGTCATCACTGGCGCACACAATACAGCAATCTTGATGTTCATGTCATGTTGGCACCTGCAAGTGTAAGACAGTGTTGTGAGGGGTGACTAGGTCCATTGTATAATCAGTGTAGCTGGCACCTGCAAGTGTAAGACAGTGTTGTGAGGGGTGACTAGGTCCATTGTATAATCAGTGTAGCTGGCACCCGCAAGTGTAAGACAGTGTTGTGAGGGGTGACTAGGTCCATTGTATAATCAGTGTAGTTGGCACCCGCAAGTGTAAGACAGTGTTGTGAGGGGTGACTAGGTCCATTGTATAATCAGTGTAGTTGGCACCCGCAAGTGTAAGACAGTGTTGTGAGGGGTGAGTAGGTCCATTGTATAATCAGTGTAGTTGGCACCCGCAAGTGTAAGACAGTGTTGTGAGGGGTGACTAGGTCCATTGTATAATCAGTGTAGTTGGCACCTGCAAGTGTAAGACAGTGTTGTGAGGGGTGACTAGGTCCATTGTATAATCAGTGTAGCTGGCACCTGCAAGTGTAAGACAGTGTTGTGAGGGGTGACTAGGTCCATTGTATAATCAGTGTAGCTGGCACCCGCAAGTGTAAGACAGTGTTGTGAGGGGTGACTAGGTCCATTGTATAATCAGTGTAGCTGGCACCCGCAAGTGTAAGACAGTGTTGTGAGGGGTGACTAGGTCCATTGTATAATCAGTGTAGTTGGCACCCGCAAGTGTAAGACAGTGTTGTGAGGGGTGAGTAGGTCCATTGTATAATCAGTGTAGTTGGCACCCGCAAGTGTAAGACAGTGTTGTGAGGGGTGACTAGGTCCATTGTATAATCAGTGTAGTTGGCACCCGCAAGTGTAAGACAGTGTTGTGAGGGGTGAGTAGGTCCATTGTGTAATCAGTGTAGTTGGCACCCGCAAGTGTAAGACAGTGTTGTGAGGGGTGAATAGGTCCGTTGTGTAATCAGTGTAGTTGGCACCCGCAAGTGTAAGACAGTGTTGTGAGGGGTGACTAGGTCCATTGTATAATCAGTGTAGTTGGCACCCGCAAGTGTAAGACAGTGTTGTGAGGGGTGACTAGGTCCATTGTATAATCAGTGTAGTTGGCACCCGCAAGTGTAAGACAGTGTTGTGAGGGGTGACTAGGTCCATTGTATAATCAGTGTAGTTGGCACCCGCAAGTGTAAGACAGTGTTGTGAGGGTGACTAGGTCCATTGTGTAATCAGTGTAGTTGGCACCCGCAAGTGTAAGACAGTGTTGTGAGGGGTGACTAGGTCCATTGTATAATCAGTGTAGTTGGCACCCGCAAGTGTAAGACAGTGTTGTGAGGGGTGACTAGGTCCATTGTGTAATCAGTGTAGTTGGCACCCGCAAGTGTAAGACAGTGTTGTGAGGGGTGACTAGGTCCATTGTAGAATCAATGTAGTTGGCACCCGCAAGTGTAAGACAGTGTTGTGAGGGTGACTAGGTCCATTGTATAATCAGTGTAGTTGGCACCCGCAAGTGTAAGACAGTGTTGTGAGGGGTGACTAGGTCCATTGTGTAATCAGTGTAGTTGGCACCCGCAAGTGTAAGACAGTGTTGTGAGGGGTGACTAGGTCCATTGTATAATCAGTGTAGTTGGCACCCGCAAGTGTAAGACAGTGTTGTGAGGGGTGACTAGGTCCATTGTGTAATCAGTGTAGTTGGCACCCGCAAGTGTAAGACAGTGTTGTGAGGGATGACTAGGTCCATTGTATAATCAGTGTAGTTGGCACCCGCAAGTGTAAGACAGTGTTGTGAGGGTGACTAGGTCCATTGTGTAATCAGTGTAGTTGGCACCCGCAAGTGTAAGACAGTGTTGTGAGGGTGACTAGGTCCATTGTGTAATCAGTGTAGTTGGCACCTGCAAGTGTAAGACAGTGTTGTGAGGGTGACTAGGTCCGTTGTGTAATCAGTGTAGTTGGCACCCGCAAGTGTAAGACAGTGTTGTGAGGGGTGACTAGGTCCATTGTATAATCAGTGTAGTTGGCACCCGCAAGTGTAAGACAGTGTTGTGAGGGGTGACTAGGTCCATTGTGTAATCAGTGTAGTTGGCACCCGCAAGTGTAAGACAGTGTTGTGAGGGGTGACTAGGTCCATTGTGTAATCAGTGTAGTTGGCACCCGCAAGTGTAAGACAGTGTTGTGAGGGTGACTAGGTCCGTTGTGTAATCAGTGTAGTTGGCACCCGCAAGTGTAAGACAGTGTTGTGAGGGGTGACTAGGTCCATTGTATAATCAGTGTAGTTGGCACCCGCAAGTGTAAGACAGTGTTGTGAGGGGTGACTAGGTCCATTGTGTAATCAGTGTAGTTGGCACCCGCAAGTGTAAGACAGTGTTGTGAGGGGTGACTAGGTCCATTGTATAATCAGTGTAGTTGGCACCCGCAAGTGTAAGACAGTGTTGTGAGGGTGACTAGGTCCGTTGTGTAATCAGTGTAGTTGGCACCCGCAAGTGTAAGACAGTGTTGTGAGGGGTGACTAGGTCCATTGTGTAATCAGTGTAGTTGGCACCCGCAAGTGTAAGACAGTGTTGTGAGGGGTGACTAGGTCCATTGTATAATCAGTGTAGTTGGCACCTGCAAGTGTAAGACAGTGTTGTGAGGGGTGACTAGGTCCGTTGTATAATCAGTGTATTTGACACCTGCAAGTGTAAGACAGTGTTGTGAGGGGTGACTAGGTCCATTGTATAATCAGTGTATTTGACACCTGCAAGTGTAAGACAGTGTTGTGAGGGGTGACTAGGTCCGTTGTGTAATCAGTGTAGTTGGCACCTGCAAGTGTAAGACAGTGTTGTGAGGGGTGACTAGGTCCATTGTATAATTAGTGTAGTTGGCACCTGGAAGTGTAAGACAGTGTTGTGAGGGGTGACTAGGTCCATTGTATAATCAGTGTAGCTGGCACCTGGAAGTGTAAGACAGTGTTGTGAGGGGTGACTAGGTCCATTGTATAATCAGTGTATTTGACACCTGCAAGTGTAAGACAGTGTTGTGAGGGGAGACTAGGTCCATTGTATAATCAGTGTAGTTGGCACCTGGAAGTGTAAGACAGTGTTGTGAGGGGTGACTAGGTCCATTGTATAATCAGTGTATTTGACACCTGCAAGTGTAAGACAGTGTTGTGAGGGGTGACTAGGTCCATTGTATAATCAGTGTATTTGACACCTGCAAGTGTAAGACAGTGTTGTGAGGGGTGACTAGGTCCGTTGTGTAATCAGTGTAGTTGGCACCCGCAAGTGTAAGACAGTGTTGTGAGGGGTGACTAGGTCCATTGTATAATCAGTGTAGCTGGCACCTGGAAGTGTAAGACAGTGTTGTGAGGGGTGACTAGGTCCATTGTATAATCAGTGTATTTGACACCTGCAAGTGTAAGACAGTGTTGTGAGGGGTGACTAGGTCCGTTGTGTAATCAGTGTAGTTGGCACCTGCAAGTGTAAGACAGTGTTGTGAGGGGTGACTAGGTCCATTGTATAATCAGTGTAGTTGGCACCTGGAAGTGTAAGACAGTGTTGTGAGGGGTGACTAGGTCCATTGTATAATCAGTGTAGCTGGCACCTGGAAGTGTAAGACAGTGTTGTGAGGGGTGACTAGGTCCATTGTATAATCAGTGTATTTGACACCTGCAAGTGTAAGACAGTGTTGTGAGGGGAGACTAGGTCCATTGTATAATCAGTGTAGTTGGCACCTGGAAGTGTAAGACAGTGTTGTGAGGGGAGACTAGGTCCATTGTGTAATCAGTGTAGTTGGCACCTGCAAGTGTAAGACAGTGTTGTGAGGGGTGACTAGGTCCGTTGTGTAATCAGTGTAGTTGGCACCCGCAAGTGTAAGATAGTGTTGTGAGGGGAGACTAGGTCCAATGTATAATCAGTGTAGTTGGCACCTGGAAGTGTAAGACAGTGTTGTGAGGGGAGACTAGGTCCATTGTATAATCAGTGTATTTGACACTTGCAAGTGTAAGACAGTGTTGTGAGGGGTGACTAGGTCCGTTGCGTAATCAGTGTAGGGAACTCATTGTGTAGACTGTGCGGTATTTATAAATACTATATATCTAAGCCAGTCTGATCATAGGTTCATGTAATAAAACATAAAATAATAGAAATATAAAAACATATACACAGTTTCCACATGCACACTGTGTTGCTGTACACATGCATGCATACATGAATGCACATATACAAGCATGCACATACATATATTATATAAATAATCCCAATATTTACATGCCAAATTTATATTATATCATAATATATGGCAAACGTATATATATACGACTCTCACAATTTCCCAGTAGTCACAGATTAATGTTGTTTAATTATCATGTAACATTGATTTACTATGTTATAATGAATAAAAAATTATAGTGTACTCACTACTGTATATATCTGGTATTTGTGTGCGCATGCTTGTATGTGTGTATACATGCTTGTATGCGTGTATACATGCTTGTATGTATGTATACATGCTTGTATGTGTGTATACATGCTTGTATGTGTGTATACATGCTTGTATGTGTGTATACATGCTTGTATGTGTGTATACATGCTTGTATGTGTGTATACATGCTTGTATGTGTGTATACATGCTTGTATGCGTGTATACATGCTTGTATGCGTGTATACATGCTTGTATGCGTGTATACATGCTTGTATGCGTGTATACATGCTTGTGTGCTGCAACACAGTGAGCATGTGGAAACAGTGTGTATGTTTTTACATTTCTATTATGCTACTTTGTTGTTGTTTTAGAATAAATTACTACTGTAACATCTCATTTTGTATATTTTTACTGTACATTAAAATAAGCTTGTGTGTTTTAGGTTTTTCAGTAAAAAAATTTTTACTGAATGTTGAACTGTATAAAACTATAATACAGTCGCGCCTCGTTATAACGCGGTAGTCGGGGTCCACGACTTCGGACCGCGTTGTAAGTGAGGCGCGTTAGGTGTTCTCATATCTGTCACCAGGGAGCTACTAAACAACAGCGACTGCCGCCCGCTGCACCAAGTCCATGAACCCTGTCGAAGCCCGTGTGCTTATATGCAGTTTATGGAACTTATTAAACGAGTATACTAGCATCAACGTGTATTATTTTTAAATGTCACACCCTCTTGACTCTTGAACTGAATAAAACACAGGTATGTATGGAATAGATCTACTACGATGATGATGTACTGGACTGTGGGGAGCGGTGGTCTAATGGTTAGAGCACCCGCCTGTCGATCGAGAGGACGGTGGTTCGATTCCACCTCCGCCGTTTCGAAGCTTGGGCAATTTCGTTCACCCCACTTTGCCCGTGTCTTTCGGAAGAGACACTAAATGCCGTAGGTCCAAACTCCTGCGTAAGCTCAAGATTGGGCTGTTTGGAGTATAACTACTTGAGACTTGAGACCAACAGGCCTACGAATCGAAAATAATAACCTGGACCTGAGCAGCCGAAAACGTATATGATTTGACAAACGTAGTATGCAAGCTGATAAAACACATAAAAAGACAATAGGTAGAATTAATAATTGTTTCACTTCGTCTTTCAACCAATCTCGACCGAAGCATAAATTTATTACGCACCACTTAACATCGATTCATCATTTCATATGCGGATGACGAATTCGTATTTTCGCCACCGGTAGCGCCTTGGGTTAGGAATTTGGCATGTTGGTTTCGTGTCGCGAAAACGATTAAATTTCCGATGTAACGGAAGCATGTAATTTCACCCAAGTGTTATATTGGTACTGCATGTAAAATGCCTTTAAAATGGTTGATCTGATTTGTGTTTTTTTATACAATAAATTAATAATGTAAGGGCAAATACTAATACAGTATGGTAGACTTGTGTCACTGCAGTGTTGCAGCAACTCTCTGAGTTAGAGGATGTCTGTTATGTCAGGTTGTATACCCAACCATTTTAATTGGTGTTGGAGTCAGCAGGCTACTGTGTCTATCTTGGTACCATATCTTAACATCCTCTTATGTATTCACCTTCACCAACCAGCTCAGATTTCATTCTGAGCACCTGAGCATTTCCACCGTGACTCGCATTACATTTTTGCCCATTTCAGGAACATTATTTTGGCATATCTCGTATAATAATGTAATACAAAAATTCAACTTATGCATAGAGGAACCTATTGGCATAAGGTATTAAATGATATAAAAAAATAATAATTTGATTACATAACATGATTTTTAATTGTATCTAATTATAGCGTGACTCGCATTACAGCAAAAGGAAAACATAAAAACCTGCTTTGATACATGTCAAATTTCTCTTCAAAGTATAAATGACAGAAATCAATGAATACCCTTGTATGAATCACAAATAAATAGGGTTTCAAAAAACACCTTTATTTTTTCAGTAACTTACACAAATATTACATAATCAGCAAGACTCGCGTTACTGTGACTCTCATGAAATCCACTATCACAGACCAAGTGATCATGCACACTTTAGCTTGAGGGAAATGGATTTTTCAGTCTGTAGTTTAGATAAGACACAACATTACATATAAAAACATATATTAATCTGTTTTAAATAATATATAAAGGAAGTAATGCCCACTTGAACAGGTGTTTTAAATCCAGAAATGTTTTAATTACAGGAAAAGAAAAGACAATTGTTTTTTTGTAAAAATGTTGACCTAACAATTACCTTTGCAAGAACACTTGCATGCAAGTTTTATTATAAAGACCAACTAAACCTGTTTAATGATCATGTCTGCTCAGAATGTTCAAGCACACAAGTTTTGAACCCACATGAGATCATTTACAGATCCAGAAAGCCAAAATGCCCATGGTTGTTGACAACGAAGGGTGGCTTCAGTCTCGTTGCCAGTTTGTCAGCAGTGTAGAATATCTCATCTGGAATAACAGGCCATTTCCAATTGTTTCCCGTCGGCACCATGACTGAAACCTGGTATTCAATGCACACAATTTTCTGAACCTCTCCAGGGTACATGTTACCTTGATATTCAACTAGACACCAATCTCTAACGGAAATTCTTGAAACATTGTCATCCCACTCGTCAGAGTCCGCATCTGACGTCAAGGGGAAGTGGACTGTTTTCCCCTTGTTGTGGGCCACATAATGGACTCTAGCTATCCCCTGGATTAGACTGGCATCTTTGAAGACCTGGTCTAAACTCAATGCTTTATTGATCTCATCAATCTCACATGGTTTTACTTCGACCACTTTGACATTGCTTGCGCCTGCTGCTTCTGTGAAACTTAATGCATTGTTTACAATGTTCTTTCTGCTTCTAACAGAGTTCCACACTACACGCTTCACAGATGTTTTATTAACAAACAGGAAATACAAATGATTATGGGATATATTACTAGCAACCTTTTTATATAGAGGGCAACGTTATCACCAGTAAAAACATAATAATGCTGCCCTCTTTACTAAGTCTTTGCAACTAATTGATATTTGTCTTAGTAGAAGAGAAAACAACTGCATTGTGACTCACGTTACGGTATCTTTTTTGTGACTCGCGTTACACATGACTCGCGTTACACATATTCAGGGTCCAATATCATAGATAGACTAGACATGGATGTTGTTTGTATCATTTAATAAGGTATAAACAAAAGGAGGAGATTTATAACTGGCAGTCTCAGGCTACAAAAGGTTGCTGTGTAAAATGAAAAATGTATAACTTTGTGACTCGCGTTACATCACAGTCACCACCTCAGTGAAGAAGCATCTCCTGAAAAAAGCAGAATTGAATCAGAAATATTATTGTCAGAATACATGAGACTAAGGCCTCATAAAATAACAGCAATTGAGCAAACCAAGAAAGTAACAGAAAATAGGGCTGAAAAGGGCTGCTAATTATTTATATTTCAGGTGAGTGAAAATTTGTCATTTCAATGCTAATGTTTGAACATAGCATTTTCACATAAAGCATTGTGCAAATATTGAAAAATAATGTTTTCCTACACCTTTACATTATGTCCTATCAAAAAAACTTAAGATTTCCTTGAAATTCAATAAATAAAATTTAAGACCATTTCCCCTGTTTTCATGGAAATGCTCACCTGTATATTACTGTGTGGAACACTAGAGTTTTTTGTGTCTCCTGTGGGCCTGTCTGTGCAACAGGTGAGCACCTGTCACTGGCTTGACGTGTCTCCTTGGCAACAAAGTGTGACCTACCCCTACAGATTAATGCTTGATCCAAATTGTTGTAGCTCCTGTTTTGGTGCTGGTTCATGGTGTCCAATGAATGAAAGTTTATTCAACAACAACAACAAAACAACATAATACAGATGCATCGCACAGTGTGCTGCCGCCGCTGCCGCCGCCATGCTGTGCTCTTCTCAAACTAAATAAATACAATACAAGTAAAAAATAGAGTACAAAATAGCATTCACTTATAAACTTATTACAGTGGGGCTTGTGCTATTAATAAATTCACTTAATTTAATATCACTTTCAGTTAATAATTTTTAAATATGCTGTAAGTAATGACAACTTGAATATTTTTTAAATTGTTTTAAACTTGGCAGCTGAGTTATTTCATTTGTTAAACTGTTCCACGTTTTTATACCTTTGACAGTGAGTGACAATAGTCTGAGGGTGGTATTTGTTTTTTTAATATAAACCAGTTTGCTTTGTCTGGTGCCATACATATGTATAGCTGTGGTTGATTTAAAGAATGCTTGAACACGATCATTTAAAGAGTGATTGTTTGCTTTATAGAGTATAATCATAGTCTTGTCAATGTTCAGCATTGGCAGGAGATAACATTTTGTTGTCATCGGTTACTGTAAAACAGGGAGCTTGTCATGTAATTTGGGCCAGAGGTTGTTTACTGCGGTTTAACAGCAGTGATAACACATTTCCATAACCCTATGGTACAGTTACAATAACACACATTTCCATAACCCTATTGTACAGTTACACTAACACACACGTTTCCATAACCCTATGGTACAGTTACACTAACACACGTTTCCATAACCCTATGGTACAGTTACACTAACACACACATTTCAATAACCATATGGTACAGTTACACTAACACACGTTTCCATAACCCTATGGTACAGTTACATTAACACACACGTTTCAATAACCCTATGGTACAGTTACACTAACACATACACGTTTCCATAACCCTATGGCACAGTTACACTAACACACACGTTTCCATAACCCTATGGTACAGTTACACTAACACATACACATTTCCATAACCCTATGGTACAGTTACACTAACACACACGTTTCCATAACCCTATGGTACAGTTACACTAACACACATTTCCATAACCCTATGGTACAGTTACATTAACACACGTTTCCATAACCCTATGGTACAGTTACACTAACACACACGTTTCAATAACCCTATGGTACAGTTACACTAACACACACGTTTCCATAACCCTATGGTACAGTTACACTAACACACGTTTCCATAATCCTATGGTACAGTTACACTAACACACACGTTTCAATAACCCTATGATACAGTTACACTAACACACACGTTTCAATAACCCTATGGTACAGTTACACTAACACACACATTTCAATAACCCTATGGTACAGTTACACTAACACACGTTTCAATAACCCTATGGTACAGTTACACTAACACACGTTTCAATAACCCTATGGTACAGTTACACTAACACACATGTTTCAATAACCCTATGGTACAGTTACACTAACACACACGTTTCAGTAACCCTATGGTACAGTTACACTAACACACACGTTTCAATAACCCTATGGTACAGTTACACTAACACATACACGTTTCCATAACCCTATGGTACAGTTACACTAACACACACGTTTCCATAACCCTATGGTACAGTTACACTAACACATACACATTTCCATAACCCTATGGTACAGTTACACTAACACACACGTTTCCATAACCCTATGGTACAGTCACACTAACACACGTTTCCATAACCCTATGGTACAGTTACACTAACACACACGTTTCCATAACCCTATGGTACAGTTACACTAACATACACGTTTCAATAAACATATGATACACTTACACTAACTCACATGTTTCAATAACCCTATGGTACAATTACACTAACACACACACGTTTCCATAACCCTATGGTACAGTTACACTAACACATGTTTCCATAACCCTATGGTACAGTTACACTAACACACACGTTTCAATAACCCTATGGTACAGTTACACTAACACACACGTTTCAATAACCCTATGGTACAGTTACACTAACACACACGTTTCAATAACCCTATGGTACAGTTACACTAACACACACATTTCAATAACCCTATGGTACAGTTACACTAACACACACGTTTCAATAACCCTATGGTACAGTTACACTAACACACACGTTTCCATAACCCTATGGTACAGTTACACTAACACACACGTTTCCATAACCCTATGGTACAGTTACACTAACACACGTTTCAATAACCCTATGGTACAGTTACACTAACACATACACGTTTCCATAACCCTATGGTACAGTTACACTAACACATACACGTTTCCATAACCCTATGGTACAGTTACACTAACACACGTTTCAGTAACCCTATGGTACAGTTACACTAACACACACGTTTCCATAACCCTATGGTACAGTTACACTAACACACGTTTCAATAACCCTATGATACAGTTACACTAACACACAAGTTTCAATAACCCTATGGTACAGTTACACTAACACATAAACGTTTCCATAACCCTATGGTACAGTTACACTAACACACGTTTCAGTAACCCTATGGTACAGTTTCCATAACCCTATGGTACATTTACACTAACACATACACGTTTCCATAACCCTATGGTACAGTTACACTAACACACGTTTCAGTAACCCTATGGTACAGTTACACTAACACACACGTTTCAGTAACCCTATGGTACAGTTACACTAACACACACGTTTCCATAACCCTATGGTACAGTTACACTAACACACAGATTGCTACATAGATCGCTTCACCAACTCACACAATTTGCATCCAAAGTGGTTATTTCATACATTTCTTATGACTTGTGACTTATGACTTGTGACTTGTGACTTATGACTTGTGCTCCATTATATTATTGTACAACTGTCTGAGAAACTCAAACTAAATAGTGTTTCTTATGCAGTGTGGAGTTCTTAGGCAGATGGAGAGTATCCTGTAACTGAGGGAGAGGACAGGTCAAGGTCTGTAAAGAAACAGATTTTAAGATAAGGTTTTACAGCAGAGTATTCCTGGGTGATAACACTTGTAGTTTGGTGATAAGTCATGTAGTTTGGGGTGGGGTGATAACAGTGTATTTACATTGATCATGTCTTTGGAATAGGCCAATAATGATAGCAACATATCTAGTTACAGGACAGACAAGTGCAAGACACTTGTGTTACTATTAAAAGGATTTGTTTAGAATCCAATGACCAGGTCTTGCGCTAATAGGTTGAGAATAGGATAGGAAATTTTGGTTAGGAATAGGCTCCAGATTGGTAAAGGTGTTTCAAAGAGAGTAATATAAAGCACTGGGAATCATTGAATGATAGTATTTAGACATCTGGATCTGAGTAGCTGAAAACGTATGATTTGACACACGTCGTATGTAAGCTGATTAAACATAGAACAAGACCTCGATGGAAGCATAAATTTATCGTGCACCACTTAACATAGATTTATCGGTTCATATGTGGATGACGAATTCATATTTTCGCGCACCTGAAGTGCCTTGGGTTAGGCATTTGGCATGTTGGTTTCGTGTTGCGAAAATGATTAGATTTAAGAGGCAATGGAAGCATGTCATTTCACCCCAGTGTTATATTGGTATTGCACACTAAATTGCATTTAAGACTGTTCATCTGATTCGATTGCAATTTACAAACCGCCGAAGCAAAGCCAGCGGCAGCGACAGCGATTGACAACACATTAACAATCATTCATTGACATTGTTCACCTAAAGTTTCTTGAGAATTGTCAAAGTAATTCTAAGTAGGTTTAAGCAGGCCTATTTAGCATTTTCCCTGGCGGCAGAAAGTCGGGGTCCACAACCGACCGCCTTATATCCGAATCCGCGTAATAACGGGACACGCAATAACGGGACACGCAATAACGGGACACGCAATAACGGGACACGCAATAACGGGACACGTAATAACGGGACACGTAATAACGAGGTGCGACTGGAATGTTGATGATATACGTCTGTATCTTAGAAATAACATTTTAAAAGTGTGGATTTTAACAGGGTGACCCATGATTTTGCAGTGGTTAAGCCTATCTCCCTCCGTGTGTGGTTAACCCTTTCTCACTCTGTGTCTGGATAACCCTGTGCACCTCTATGTTGTTTACCCTTGGTCCCTCAGTGCATGGTTAACCCTATGTCTCTGTGTTCAGGTCAGTGCTTCAGCTGCAACCAGAAGGTGATGGGAGCGAAGGAAGCATGTCAGGCGATGGGCAACCTCTACCACACCAGCTGCTTCATCTGTTGCTCCTGTGGTAAGTCACATCAACCTCTACCACCCCAGCTGCTTCATCTGTTGCTCCTGTGGTAAGTCACATCATCAACCTCTACCACACCAGCTGCTTCATCTGTTGCTCCTGTGGTAAGTCACATCATCACCTCTACCACCCCAGCTGCTTCATCTGTTGCTCCTGTGGTAAGTCACATCATCAACCTCTACCACACCAGCTGCTTCATCTGTTGCTCCTGTGGTAAGTCACATCATCAACCTCTACCACACCAGCTGCTTCATCTGTTGCTCCTGTGGTAAGTCACATCATCAACCTCTACCACACCAGCTGCTTCATCTGTTGCTCCTGTGTACGTCTCATTTCATCATCAACTCGTCTATTTTATGGTTCTGAGCACTCTCACTATTTTTGGTTTCGTTTTGATTTTAGTTTTGTTGTCCCAAATGTTCACTTTGTTTGATTAATTGTGGTGTGGTTTTGTTTTCATGATAGTTATGCACAAGTCTAGTTTTCTCACTTAGTTATTAAATCGACAGAAAGTCATCAACGAGTCTTGATTTCTTATTATATATGTCTCATTATAACTCTGTTTTTTCATTGGTGTATCTCACTTTTTTATTCGTAAATATTGGTCTTGTTTTCATAGTAATTATTAATGTAACATTTTATTGTGAGTACAGGTTAAACATGGATAGGTGCAGTGTTTGCCAGTGTCAGAAATAATACAGATGCTTGCTAGTTCAGAAAGGAAATAGATAGTGTTACCAAAGACTATTAAATAATTAGTAGGGCAACTAGATTTTGCAACTTTGAGGCTGATGGTCTGTTAATGGCTACTACAAACTACTGTTTAATTCTAGGTTTGGGGTTGGCTTTGTTCTACATTGGGCAGTGACTTATCAGGGTATTTGGAGTTGATGAAATCACCTTGAGAATCAACAGGAAATGTCAATGTTATGAGTGTGCAAGGTTATATTGACATCACGCATGAGTGACTGTGGCCTATATTGTAAATTTATTCTGTGATAATGTTATCAGTACTTTATCATGTATCTGGATCATTGTTCTGATAAGACTGCATTATTGTATTGTGCATTGATAATTTTACCACGCTTTTCTGTTTCATATATATATATATACATATATATATATACATATATATATATATATATATATATATATATGTATATATATATGTATATATATATGTATATATATATGTATATATATATGTATATATATATGTATATATATATATATATATATATATATATATATATATATCAATGTTATGTAGAATTACTTGAACTATTGCTATATCAGCATGATTATGTGACATGAAATATATATCTTGACCTGACTAACTTGATTTGTTGATGACAAATATATCAACATGAATTCTGCTTAAAATAGTCTAGTCCTGTATTGGAGGCCCTCAGAAACTCACGGCTTATAAGGCTAATAGCACATATGGCAAATAAGAGTTGTAACACAGAAACAGTTGTAACACAGTAAACAGTTGTAACACAGTAAACAGTTGTAACACAGTAAACAGTTAGGAAACCAACAATTATTATTATTCCTCATAAATGTTCGTAACATATAATTAGTTTATGTAAAATCAGTGTAAATTTATTTTGCTTTCTCTGCTTTATGACTGAAACGAAATTGAGTTAATATCCTATCTTAACTTAACCTGGTGCTGAACTGTTTGCTTTATGCATGTGGATGTGATTCACCTTTATCTGGTAGTAGTATACTGTAAGTTATACTGCCAGAAACTATTTAAGTTTTAATTCAGTTGAATGTGTCGAGCCAGAGAATAATAAAAAAATCACCTAGACTTGAAACGGTTCTGAGCAAGTTTTGCGCCATTTGTCTGAAAGGCCAGTGCTCTAACTACCAGCCCAACATATCCTGGTGGTTTATAAAAAGAATTACAGCTTCTAAAACGGAACTTTGAATCAGTGTTTCTTTATATGTTAGCTCATGTGGAAACAAGTGCCTACTCCGTCATAGAGAGGTGCATTCATGCGCCCAGACACACTTGGTCTAAGAGGAATTTAAACACTGTAGCCGGCTGTTTTTGTCGGTTACAAATGGTAAAAAAAGTGTTTTTGGGGGACTTGATCTTGTAGCTGAAGGAGCTGTGCTCGGTGCCAAACAAAGTATGAATTGTTGTTGCACTAGAGACGTCTAGAGTGTCGTATCAATGGTTCCATCTAGAGCAAGACCTGTTGCTATTGTATTTGATTACTATGATAAATGGCAGTGTAGTCTACCTTGGCACTGTGTCTGTTTTTGAAAATGATAATAAACATAGTTCTGTGTTGTACGTTAATAAAATGGACATTTAAGATATGTTGGCCATGTGGATGTATAATTGTGTCAGTAGTAAGACTCAGTATATTTTTATAATGTAATATTTGATTATTACTTTTGTTTTTGCTCAGGCTGCAGTTTCCTTGCTTCAAAATCAAACAGGAATAAACATGAAATTTCTTGTGTGATTCATAATTAAATGTTAATGAACATACGCATTTCTTTATTTGTGATTCACAACAAAACAAAACGGTGTACTGAGTGTACTCCAGAAACTTAACTGTTTTCATAATTCATAATGACATTTGAGGACATGCTTTTATCATTGCCATGAAACCTAAAGGACTCCAGATATTTAACGCTGTTTGTTTATGTCAAAATAGATTGGTTTGATCCAAGTTGAAGCATTGAGAACTAGATGTGTAGTTACATGGCTATTACTCATCAAGTGATGCTGTATTTAAGAATACATAATCAAGGCTGTCTGGGGCATAGTATAGCAATATTTCCCATCTGCCATCTTACTATAATCAAGCTAGCATATGTTATGTTCCGCTTCCTGGACACTTTGCATCTCATGCGCCAAACTTTCCAGGGTTCATCTACGACTACAGGAAGGATCCATAACACTTTTATTTATTCACCCACTATTACCTTGAATCGTAGTATTACCCTGAATAGTAGATTGTTCGCAGCTGTGCATGTTTTCTACAAATGTTCCAAGTTGCGTCAACCGTCCACGGTACAGTTGCAATGACCTAACACGTCGGAAGCAACAACAACGCATTTTTAATCAAGTTGTGACATGCTGAGTGGTGCCACTATTGGGGACTTTGTATATCACTGACACATGCCTCAAGACCCCCAGTCACACTGTGTCACTGACACATGCCTCAAGACCCCCAATCACACTGTATCACTGACACATGCCTCAAGACCCCCAGTCACACTGTATCACTGACACATGCCTCAAGACCCCCAGTCACACTGTATCACTGACACATGCCTCAAGACCCCCAATCACACTGTATCACTGACACATGCCTCAAGACCCCCAGTCACACTGTATCACTGACACATGCCTCAAGACCCCCCAGTCACACTGTATCACTGACACATGCCTCAAGACCCCCAATCACACTGTATCACTGACACATGCCTCAAGACCCCCAATCACACTGTATCACTGACACATGCCTCAAGACCCCCAATCACACTGTATCACTGACACATGCCTCAAGACCCCCAGTCACACTGTGTCACTGACACATGCCTCAAGACCCCCAATCACACTGTATCACTGACACATGCCTCAAGACCCCCAGTCACACTGTATCACTGACACATGCCTCAAGACCCCCAATCACACTGTATCACTGACACATGCCTCAAGACCCCCAGTCACACTGTATCACTGACACATGCCTCAAGACCCCCAGTCACACTGTATCACTGACACATGCCTCAAGACCCCCAATCACACTGTATCACTGACACATGCCTCAAGACCCCCAATCACACTGTATCACTGACACATGCCTCAAGACCCCCAGTCACACTGTGTCACTGACACCACTGTGTCACTGACACGTGCCTCAAGACCCCCAGTCACACTGTATCACTGACACATGCCTCAAGACCCCCAGTCACCAGGTGTCACTTACACATGCCTCAAGACCCCCAGTCACGCTTTGTATCTTTATGCATACTTGTTTACAGACTACAGATGAAGAGGTTTATTAGTTCTGTTGATAACTATTTTATGTTCTCTGATGACTGTGACTCAGTCCCCTGTGACAGATGTTAGGATATGGTGTACAAAACACAAATGTAGCATGCTACAAAGGTCAGTGCTTTCTATACTTACCCAATAGTGTAGTAGTGTCAGAAATGGATCTTTAATTAGCTGTATAGATAATCACCATAATTTAGAGTAGTGTGGAACAGTAGCAACCACTGAGAACTATTACTATACTTATTGACTGAGAACACTTGAGGTAATTATAGTGATTGTCCATTGCTTGGTGTCTTTGTTGGGAAGTGGTCAGCATGATTAATCTCTGGTTATATGACTTGTTGTTCAGATACTTTGTTGCCATTTATAATATAATGGATTGGTTTTGGAGCATTTACGTCCAAAGAAATGCCCTCATCATTCATAAATAATGCAGATTTAAGATTTATATAAGCACAAGTTACCTATTCAGCAAATGGTTATAAAAAAATTAATATGAGGATATGACTCATATGACAGTATTGTGGAAGCCATCAATACAGTGATGCATGCAAGACTCAAGAACGATATACCAAAAAATATTAGATTAATGTGAGACTATGGTTGTATACAGAAACCCCAGGGTTTTAAAACCTTATTTGGCTAGCTGGCCAGGCTGAACCACTGGGCTGGTTGCAGCCTTTCTCCTGGGTAGGAGACAAGCATGCATTATACAGTACTGATACAATATGGTAGTCTTATCTGCAACAGTGTTAAAATGTTCACATCATTAAAACTATTGCATTGTTTTTAGAAAATCAGCATTGACTTTGTTCCAGAAAACGTTATGCTAAGGGTGACTTCAGGGTCAACGTGGTATGACCTGGTTATCCCCATTACAAAACAGGGTGATACCATTTAACAAGATATGTGTTGTAGTCATAAACAGTGAGATTGTCATGTTTATGCTTAATGTTTGCAGGACGGACGCTGCGGGGCAAAGCTTTCTACAATGTACACGGCAAGGTTTACTGTGAAGAAGACTACATGGTGGGTTCTTGTTATAATATTGTTATTCATGTGTAGTATTTTAGCTTTATTACCTAATGATTCTTGTTCTCACTGACCCTGCTGCTCTGGTCTGACTAATGTGTCTGTGCTACATACAGCGAGTAAGATGTTGACAACTTGGCAGAAAAACTATGGGACATGTAAGTGATACAAGATGCTGCTTCTGGTATAGATTAGAAACAAACAGCATCTTACTAACCAAATAATGACATATGCCTACAGGAGGATAGCACATAATAACATATGCCTACAGGAGGATAGCACATAATAACATATGCCTACAGGAGGATAGCACATAATAACATATGCCTACAGGAGGATAGCACATAATTCTAGCAATTTTCACTCCCAAAGAGGTTCCTATTACATAAACTAGTCTTGGTGTGTGGCAATGTCTTAGAAACTAAACTTACAAAGACTAGACAAGATAATTTATGAAAACTGAATTAATTATCACAGTTAGTAACATAATGTAGATATTTGAACCGAACCATTTGTGTTCAGGGAAATGTTGAGCCCTAATGGAGTGGCAGGAAACGCACAACATGTACAGTCTGCAGTGATGCATATTTGCATACTGGGATACGCACAAGTCTATATATGAAAATTTTGCTCGTTTTGCAGTCAGTAAATATTTAATTATCTAGTTAACAAATTCCATCTTAGTAAAAATCAACAAAGATTTTACAGATTACTTCACCAAATCAACATTAATTTCATATATGGTGAACAATGATTGACCACGGTAACATGCACCATTAAAACTAATTGTTCTTGTGTTTATATTCTGAAACTTCCTTTGTAACTCCTGTGTGTAATTCACAGTGTGCCTCTGAATGTCTGCTGACAGCCCATCAGTTTTCTCGTTATGTTCACCGGGTGCAGTCATGCCCCAGCAATGATGCAGTAGGTATTTCCCAAGCAGAAACAACCCCAGCTGCTGAACATTGAAAAGCACTACCAACATTTCACTTCAGTAGTCCTCTTAACCCATGCCATTTAACAGAGGCTTGCTGCAGAAAGCAGAGATAATTAAATGTGGCTGGAGTTCTAGAGAAAGATGGGCTATACTCTGAGAAGTTGAAGTTATGTTTAGTGATGTAAGACTTCTCATATGCTGTTTGTCACCATACATAAAAATGGGGGACCAACCAGAAGTCTGAACAGGTAATTAAATGTACTTATTTATCCACTCTGTATCCTAGTTGGTGTATAAGGCATTAACTAAAAATAATGTAGAAAGATACGATAATGTAAAAGATGATTATAATATCTCCATATTGTAAGCTGCAGAGTTTTTGTACACTAAATATGTATTGGTTTGCATTTAAAGCAAAATCATGCATGGGATTCTGCACGGTTGATTATCAGTGCAAGTGAAGCACAATATGGTCCACAAAAGTAACAAAAACGTGATTTTTACTATTCATGACCTTTTCCAATGATGTGAAGGGGGGAGATGGTGGGGAGGAGAAATTGAAGGAAGAAAGTTACAGCTGAAGTACAGAGAAAACAAATAGTAGGATATGATGATATTGAGAATTGAGAAAGCGTCAAGCAGAGGCATATCGTATTTACCCACAAAAGCATCAACAGGTTACTACATGGTCAGTCGAGTTTCTAATTCTAGATCTGTCATACCCTGTGTATGGTTTGTCTATTCGCATACACTCACTCAGTGGTCAACTAAATGCCCTGCGCTCTCCCTCTGACAGGGCGAAGTGAATTTCTACCTGGTCTGATTTTGCAAAATCTCTTTCATGTGTACTTCACTGTAATAAATGCTCTTTCAATGGGCTTTGCTACTACCTTCACTATGGTGTTAAAACTGCTCTGAAGTCTATCCGGTTGTCGAGGCAACCAGTTCAAAGGTTAAACATTCCTTCGTGGGCATCTTGAATGTGTTGTCACATCTTGAATCAATGAACGCTTATAAAGATGGCTCTTTTAGCATCCTGGGTGAATCTTCAGCTTCCCAGTTGGATTGATGAGCTGTTTTGTTCCAGCACAGACAACCAGCATCTTACTGGGCAATCAGTTACTTAAATGTTGAGAGAACATTTGGGAAGGAAACATTTGGTAGTGAATGGCAAAGTACAATGTACTAACTAACAGTCAAAGTACAATGTACTAACTAACAGTCAAAGTACAATGTACTAACTAACAGTCAAAGTACAATGTCTCATCACTGATTCACCTGCACATTCAGCAAAGTGGAAATGTGACAGTGACTTGCACAATCAGAGAATCTCAACTAGCATGTACCAGCAGCTAACTGGGTCAGCAAGTTTAAGTAGAGACACCTTGTGGATATATCATTAACTAAATTTAATGTTGCAGTTGTTTCCTTCTGTGAAGGTGTAAATACAAGACTGGCAGGGCAAATGCTTCATGGTTGTCATGCTTTCTTTCAGTATTCTGGCTTCCAACAGACGGCAGAGAAATGTGCTGTTTGTGGACATCTTATCATGGAAATGGTACGTCAACTGTAGCAGCAGCAGCTTTCTGACAGCAAACATCCTATGTGGTGACAGTTTTCACACTTCAATATGTAGACACTAGCCAATTAAGAGGGCAAGTTCAGAATATAGTATTGTGAATAAGCAATACATGTATGCATGAATCATCTCCAGAATATGTGACTTTATTTTAAAATGTACTATAATAAATGTGTGTAGTTAAGTAAACTTGCCTTATCTACTACCGTATTTGACCGCGCTATCGTCCATGTCGGTTAGGTCGAAATATTTAAAAATTGGGGGATCGGCACTAATGTAGGTCTAGGCGATAACGGGGATTCGCATTACCGCCCCCCCCTCCCCCCACATTCAAAAATTACAGAAACAATGTAAGCTGACCAGGGATGTATGATCGCGATTAGGC
Organism: Lamellibrachia satsuma; assembly: GCA_033239005.1. Lineage (NCBI taxonomy): Eukaryota > Metazoa > Annelida > Polychaeta > Sabellida > Siboglinidae > Lamellibrachia > Lamellibrachia satsuma. The sequence continues at coordinate 2,098,455 of BSQZ01000008.1, read as the reverse complement.
ACCAACCAGGGGCCTGTTTCACGAAGCATCCGGACCACTTGAATGAACTAATACGAACCTTTTACGTATAATTGTTTGCATCGTGTTGTGTACGTTCAGTGTTCTTAGTGAAACATCCAGCTTAATTCCTTTGTACGATACACAAACTTCGTGAAACCGGCCCAAACTGCTCATCCAAGTTGGTAATAATACATGCGGCAGGTGTCGCTACTGGTCTGCCCTATCGCATTAGCCATGTCATTGTCAGAAATTAAATAGCTTTTAGAATTTGTCACATATTGCAATATTGTAGTTTGTTGACGCTTCGAAAACACCTACGTTTTGTGGATGGTTGATCAGCCCCGCTGCCATCGAATGAATCTCATCTCTTTTGAAAGCTTACAGTTGGAGGAGTTGGTTATTAAATGGTCTATTAGTAATTAGATGGACACAGTTACAGCATATAAAAAGAAGACTACTTGATGAAATTGGCGAGTTTCAGAGTTATTCAATGCATGCTGGCCGATGTGCCAACCCTCGCCAGAAACAATGTTAATGCAAGGGAGCAGACGTTGTAAAGAATATTCGGCAACTTATTCACTGCCCGTTTTGTGGCATTTCTGCATGGTTATCATTCACATTTCTGCATGGTTATCATTCACAGTTTGATATTATCCTGTGTGGCTCAGATGGGGTGGGCAGTAATGCAAGCAGGTGGGCGGTTAACCCCAAAATTCCGTGAAATGGGGGTGGGCGATAATGCAGGTATGGGCAATAGCACAATCAAATATGGTAATATTTAGGTTATGTGACGTCAAATCATACAGCTCAAGGCACTTATATATAACATAATGAAAACCATTAAATATCTATTTCAGGCTGTTTCCCTTTATGAGATAATACAATTTCATTTTGTGCAAAAAAAATCCTGGGGACATACCGGTAGTAGACAGAAAAATTCAGTGGAAAATTCTATCAAATTATACTACTTTCAGCCAGTTAGCATTTGTGATAAACGTCTTGTTTCTTAATAAGTGGGCGTGCACTAAGTGTTCTTAGTTTACCATGAAATCCACAAATGATGAGCAACCTGTTTAGTCGAATAAGTCTAAGTTATGCATTTCGTTTTGGAGTCTAGTTAATAGATAACAACATAGATTTGATATGTCCACCCAAACATGTGCCCTGTGTGTGTCTGTAGATCCTACAGGCGATGGGCAAGTCGTACCACCCTGGCTGTTTCCGATGCTGTGTGTGCAACGAATGTCTCGATGGGGTTCCATTCACCATCGACGTCAGCAACAAGATCTACTGTGTCACAGACTACCACAAGTAAGTGGTCACCTCAACTGAACCTCTGTCTGTTCTGGCGTGCTTCCAGGAGAGTCTTGCTATTAAAGGCATACTGACAACAATGCTTGATCGATTTATATATCAATAGTGTTATTCAATGCTGCTGCGAGATGTGATGAGGCTTTGTTAATGCTCTCATAACGAACTGACTGTGACTTGTCTGTTTCAGGGTCTATGCCCCAAAGTGTGCTGCCTGTGGCAAGGCTATCACCCCAGTAGAGGGCACAGAAGAAACTGTCCGTGTGGTGTCCAAAGATAGGGACTTCCACGTTGACTGCTACCACTGTGAGGTCAGTGGCATCTCTAAGCATTGTCGTCATCTTATGACGCTGCCGGTAGTTACTTCATCCAATGACACTTTATGGAGTAACACTGCATGGAATGAAACTTCATGCAGTAACACTTTATTGAGTAACGCTTCATGGAGTAACACTTTGTGGAGTAACACTTTATTGAGTAACATTTCATGGAGTAACACTTCGTGGAGTGACACTTCGTGTAGTGACACTTCGTGGAGTAACATTTCATGCAGTATCCTCCCCTCTACTTGCCTCCCACCACATTGGTACCTGATACCCACCCCTCTACCTGCATCCTACTACTTTGGTACCCACTACCTACCCCTCTGTTTCCCATCACCTTCGTATCCACTACCTACCACTCTTACCTGCATCCTACCACTTTGGTACCCACTACCTACCCCTCTGTTTCCCATCACCTTCATATCCACTACCTACCACTCTTACCTGCATCCTACCACTTTGGTACCCACTACCTACCCCTCTGTTTCCCATCACCTTCATATCCACTACCTACCACTCTTACCTGCATCCTACCACTTTGGTACCCACTACCTACCCCTCTGTTTCCCATCACCTTCGTATCCACTACCTACCACTCTTACCTGCATCCTACCACTTTGGTACCCACTACCTACCCCTCTGTTTCCCATCACCTTCATATCCACTACCCACCACTCTACCTAATATTTCAGTTAAGCTTTTGAATTGAAAACAATAAAGACAGAAATATACAAACCAACTACTTTAATAATTAATTAAATGTTAGCGACTGGCATATTTCCAGACAAATTGAAACTTGCAAAAGTTATACCACTTCATAAAAAAGATGACAATACCATTCTCAACAATTACAGACCCATATCAATCTTACCTGCCATCTCAAAAAAATTTTAACGCGTTATCTTTAATCAACTTCATGACCATTTTCATTCTAATCAGCTATATTATACAGGGGTCAACCCTAGTGCCCCTCTTTTTTATTATTTATATAAATGACATCGTATTTGTAAGTACTGTTTTCAAATCAATAATTTATGCAGATGACACATCACTGTATACTACATTAAATAGTCTTCAAGATTCAAACAAACAAAATCTTAATGAAATAATAAATTATGAATTGTCCAAGATAAGCACATGGTTAAAGGCGAATTAGTTATCATTAAATGTAAATAAATCTAAGTTCTTGGCCTTCTGTACACCGCAGACAAAGATACGACTGCCAACTTTGCATATTGATGGATCAGAATTGGAATGCGTAGAAGAGTTTAACTTTCTTGGCATCACAAACACCTTGGTACCCAGTACCCACGTGACCCCTCTATCTGCCTCCCACCCTGCAATCTGCCCTTACTGTGCCTATGCAAGAGGGCAGCGCAACAAAAATGTTAAATATGCAATTAAATGACAGTGTGATGTGTGTATGAGCAAATGAGCCCTTGTCGGTGCGCCTCCAGTTGTTAGTGTTACTTGATAGGGAGGTGAAACACGAGACCTGACTACTCCCTCATGTCAGACATACTTGACACACAGGCCTTGTTGCATGCTGTATAAAAATAACTACAACAATACTTGGTTCCTGTCACAAGAATCATAAATTATACAACAATGGGGCTAAAATAACATAATTAAATGTTGGCTACATATCTGGTGTGTATGTATCATTGTATGTATCATTGTATGCAGTATTTGTCTTCACGCAGTCACTAGATGGATTGTGTCATTGTGCACCAAACACTTATACAGCAAAGTAGTATTTTTGACAGTTCTTGTGGTTCGACCTGTTGGTTTTCTTGATATGGCCATATCCAATCTATTAATTTGACCCACAATTTGATTATGATATGTTGAGGAAGCCATGCTTAATGGGATGACAAACAAAGCCATGCTTAATGGGATGACGAACGAAGCCTTGCTTAATGGGATGACGAACGAAGCCATGCTTAATGGGATGACAAACAAAGCCATGCTTAATGGGATGACGAACGAAGCCATGCTTAATGGGATGACGAACGAAGCCATGCTTAATGGGATGACGAACGAAGCCATGCTTAATGGGATGACGAACGAAGCCATGCTTAATGGGATGACGAACGAAGCCATGCTTAATGGGATGACGAACAAAGAGCATTGATACCTAAAAAACTAATGCATTTTTCCATGTATGTAGAATAGGGCTTAGACAAAAAGATTTCTTCTACCTTTGTTTTAGTAACATGATAAACATTCACTACAGCTTCCACACACACGCACGCATGTACTTGCACAGTCCATGCAAGGTAGCACCCCCTGGTGCATTGTCAAGACTTGCACAGTCCATGCAAGGTAGCACCCCCTGGTGCATTGTCAAGACTTGCACAGTCCATGCAAGGTAGCACCACATGGTGCATTGTCAAGACTTGCACAGTCCATGCAAGGTAGCACCACCTGGTGCATTGTCAAGACTTGCACAGTCCATGCAAGGTAGCACCACATGGTGCATTGTCAAGACTTGCACAGTCCATGCAAGGTAGCACCACATGGTGCATTGTCAAGACTTGCACAGTCCATGCAAGGTAGCACCACCTGGTGCATTGTCAAGACTTGCACAGTCCATGCAAGGTAGCACCACCTGGTGCATTGTCAAAACTTGCACAGTCCATGCAAGGTAGCACCACCTGGTGCATTGTCAAGACTTGCACAGTCCATGCAAGGTAGCACCACCTGGTGCATTGTCAAGACTTGCACAGTCCATGCAAGGTAGCACCACCTGGTGCATTGTCAAGACTTGCACAGTCCATGCAAGGTAGCACCACATGGTGCATTGTCAAGACTTGCACAGTCCATGCAAGGTAGCACCACCTGGTGCATTGTCAAGACTTGCACAGTCCATGCAAGGTAGCACCATCTGGTGCATTGTCAAGACTTGCACAGTCCATGCAAGGTAGCACCACCTGGTGCATTTTCAAGACTTGCACAGTCCATGCAAGGTAGCACCACCTGGTGCATTGTCAAGACTTGCACAGTCCATGCAAGGTAGCACCACCTGGTGCATTGTCAAGACTTGCACAGTCCATGCAAGGTAGCACCACCTGGTGCATTGTCAAGACTTGCACAGTCCATGCAAGGTAGCACCACCTGGTGCATTGTCAAGACTTGCACAGTCCATGCAAGGTAGCACCACCTGGTGCATTGGTTGGAAGCAGAAATGTTGCTAGATTTGTGCTAGCTGGTTTGCCAAACTTATTTCTTGTTTCTCTGTCTTCAGTATAATCATTTTTTGATAATGAAACATGTCAGTATGTCATGAAGAAATGCATTCTGTATAATCTATTAAAATAATTATAGACACAAGATGATTTTTACAATGAATATTATGTATAATTGAAAGTATTTACTGAAACTATTTTAATAGTATAGAAGCACAACATAAAAATAAATCAATAATCATTGAAAAACAAAGTATGCCCCATTTGTGCATTAAAACTTAAATATGTCTGAAAAGTACAACATTAAACACTCAAAAGTTACCAAAGTCGAAATGCGGTGTGCTAAATGGAGACACACCCACCTGTTTGGAAGTGTTCATTACTTGGTGCATGTATGCATTATACAACAATGCTCACTTCCTGTTCCTGTAGGATTGTGGGATGCAGCTGACAGATGAGGCAGACAAACGGTGCTATCCACTCGACAGCCACCTCCTGTGTCGTACGTGTCACATGGCCCGCCTCGGGGTCATGCCAGGTCAGTCGGAGCTGCCGAACAGCGTCGCTGCGGGTCAGGCCAGTGGCGACAGCTACTCACCCGTCAGCATGCCTAGCTACCATGTGCAGACACCGCGGCCACCCGAGGTGACATCCTACCACACGTACGCCAACAACAGCGTCACCAATTCTGTGCCACCAGGGGGCGCTGTCTACGAAGGCAGTAACTTTGGGAATGAGAAGTATCGCATTACGGACCTTTGATGAATGCATCCCGTCTGTTGCTGCCGTTAACACAACAGACGTCTGTTGCTGCGTGTGCACGGGGTGAGACAGATGTCTGTTGCTGCGTGTGCACGGGGTGAGACAGACGTCCGTTGCTGCGTGTGCACGGGGTGAGACAGACGTCTGTTGCTGCGTGTGCACGGGGTGAGACAGACGTCTGTTGCTGCGTGTGCACAGGGTGAAACAGACGTCTGTTGCTGCGTGTGCACGGGGTGAGACAGACGGCTGTTGCTGCGTGTGCACGGGGTGAGACAGACATCTGTTGCTGCGTGTGCACGGGGTGAGACAGACGCCTTGAATGATCATGAGCCATGGCACTTGTCTAGGAGGTGGCGTATCTCATAACAGTTGTACATAAAGTATTACGTTTATAGCAGCTGTGCTGTAATGGTGACAGCAACCGAAGCAGCAGCTACTTCAGCAGCTACGGCTTTACAAGAATCAAAAAGAAACGCAGTGAAACTATGCTACTATTTTCTGTCTGAATGTAAAGCTATTTTCAGATGCGCTTTTCAAGGGGCGTCTTAGTTAGTTGGAACTGTTGTCTTCAAGTCACTTGTCCATGTTTTGCAACAGAGGCCAGAGTTTGTGAATAAAGTCCTGCTATATTTGTACTGACCAAACACAGTTTGTTGTATGAATTAGTGATATGGAACTGAAGCATGTGTGTTTTGTGTCCTCTGCCTTAAACTTATCTTGATGTCCGTGGTGCATAGACTATGTCAGAGGTCCCCGAAAGGGCAATCATTTGTTGGTTCAGCCCACTAGATTGCCTCTTCATGTTGCTATTCTTCTAGACATTCAACGTTGCAGTAATTCTAATGCAGTTTCTTTGATATGTTGATGTGAAGTAAAATCTATAATTAAACAGTATTCAACATTCATCTCTTGGTTTGTGTTTTGAAATTACTGAATGTGCCAGCATTTCAAATAGAAGAAATTTTTTAATCAGCAGTGGTTGAAGCTATCACAGGGTCTTGCTTTCTTGTGCATTTCTGGCTGCACTGATTTCTATCATTGTAAAGGTTAGCCACCCTGACTGTCCTGAGATATGGTTGAAGGGACCATATCCCAAATATGTATGCCCTGATTATTGGGTTATGGTTTTGTATACCTGAATATTTTTTGGGATCTGCGAGATTATATTTTTAATTGTAGAAATTGTAAATATGATGTCTTGTTTGTCGATGTGAATGTTGCAGGACAGCTCATGTTATCCCTGGAAACTTTATTTTACATTTCAGTATGAGAACATTAAGAAGTATTTTGTAATCATGTACTTGGATATGCATTCTTATTTACAAGCATAAACATAACTGTTGGCATGTTTAATTTTGTAGGTTATGCGTAATATAAGTAATTGTGTAGAATGCTCAAGCAGAGTTTGCTGATGTCAGTGAAACATGGTGTGATCTTCCAGAAAAAATATGCACTACAAGTTTTATTTGCCTGGCTCAATCCAAGCTGTTCAGTATCTTTGTTACAAGTGTACCGCTAACTTGCCTGAACATGTAATGAATTTTATATTGTATATATTAATGATTATAGTTAATTGTTTTGCTGTGAATGTTTGTATACATACAGATGTACAGTTCGGAATAAATCTTGCCAAAGGCAGTTTGTTTTCCACTGCATAGTGAATGGGTTCTTACGCAATGTGTTCATGATGTAATAATTGTGAAGAGATTTGTCAGTTGTTTTGTGGTACATGGAAACTATCACATACATTTATTCCAACACCTGCTCGATTGCATTCAAAAACAGTACCGATGGTATTGTGATTTTTGGGTACTTTTCTAGAATCTGGGTCCACCAAACTGCTTGTGTTATCAAGTATCAACAAACAATATGTGTATTAACCATGCACAATGCATTTTTATCAACTGAACATGTAAATTATTAAATAATTGCATAAAAACACATTTAATAATTTTTTTATTCGCAACATGGCAAGTTGATATTAGGCATAGTGAACCGCCCTAGTAGTTTCCCGCTTCATTAACTGGAAGCGAAAGACGAGCCTCTTGCCTAGTTAAATATGCAAATTCGAGCATCGAAAAAGGTAGTTAAGTATGTTTTTTATGCACAACGTCTAATAATTATACATTCTGTAGATAAATATGCATTGTGCATGGTTAGGCATGCTATACATGTATATAGGCCTAGTCAAATGCTACAGTAGGGGCATCGTTCCTGCCTATGTATTTCACGCTTGCAACCCTGATCAATATAGGAACTAGTAACTGACACGCACTAACCGCTTTACATGTGTATTTTATGACACCATGTGCACATTGGCACCAAGAAGCAGAAGAAACATGCTCCAAATAATTGATTATCAGCAAGTTTATCATATAGTAATATGCAATAATCAACGAAATCAACACGCACACGACATCACATGATGTTACAGTTGTCGTCACAAACATAATTTTTTATTTATGCATTGTTATTGTCAACTTTAGTGATATATTTTTATAATCACCGTATGTTTGTATGCATGTACTATAGACAGCTGTAAGCATGTGATACTCTGAGACTTTTTGCAACTCTGGCTTCAAACTTTCAGGGGTTCACTTCTAACCCCATAGTTGGATCGTCAGTTTTATTTATTTACTTACTCAATATTACTGTTTCTACGAACAATCAAAGTACCCTTTGTAGTTATTATGTACAATTGTCAGCAAAGATATCCGAACAATTACGTACAATTGTAGACAACATCATGCTCCTTTTCTTCGATTGTCCATAGTTACGTCATACAAGGCAAGGCGTCGCTACATGTTACTATAACTGCCAATATTACGTTGCAAATTGAAGAAGCCATCAATTAGTCCGGCAGCAGAGGGGTTAGACTTGGAAGTAGGATGCATACAAAGTTTTGAGGCTTCTGGTACTCGAGGGTGCACTGATCCAGAAATTGCTTGATGTCAGTTTAGCATCATTGAGCAATTTTTTTACAACTGCTATTGCCTGTCTCATCGGTTGGGCCCAGACAATTGTCATAGAGATAGAAATGAATGTTGTTGCCACTGTCACCGAGTATCGCATTTGTAATGTGAATAGCATCTGGTATTTTTTGTCATTGTTAGTTAGGAATAAATGACAAGTAACGTGACTCATTCACATCAGCATCATTCACATCAGCATCGGGTTAGTAACATGTTTGTTGGCATTTCTTCGACTTCAATACAACACATATTTACCAAATATTTCTGCCAAGTAATTTTAGTAAATAATTTTGCATCATAAAAGAACTTCATTTTGCTAGTCCATCTTACAATACATTGTCCATGTTTTATTATTATGTTGGTGTGTTGTCAACTCCAGCGCATATGCATTTGTATTTCTATCATGCAACATTATACAGCCAATGTATTCCAGCTTCAACAAAAAAGACAGCATTCCCTGTGTCTTCATAAATATATTTACACATTATAACTAATTAAATGTCTTCACCCGGGCATGTGAACACAACTGTCCAGCTATTTCCCCTTATTTCCATTAATTTAATTATTTTTTTTATTTTACTGCATATTTTAGTAATGCCACAAGAATAGCTGCTCAATATTAGGTCCGTGTCATGACGAATAGCAGCAGCCTATAATTAACAATATTAGGTCCGTGTCATGACGAATAGCAGCAGCCTATAATTAACAATATTAGGTCCGTGTCATGACGAATAGCAGCAGCCTATAATTAACAATATTAGGTCCGTGTCATGACGAATAGCAGCAGCCTATAATTAACAATATTAGGTCCGTGTCATGACGAATAGCAGCAGCCTATAATTAACAATATTAGGTCCGTGTCATGACGAATAGCAGCAGCCTATAATTAACAATATTAGGTCCGTGTCATGACGAATAGCAGCAGCCTATAATTAACAATATTAGGTCCGTGTCATGACGAGTAGCAGCAGCCTATAATTAACAATATTAGGTCCGTGTCATGACGAATAGCAGCAACCTATAATTAACAATATTAGGTCCGTGTCATGACGAGTAGCAGCAGCCTATAATTAACAATATTAGGTCCGTGTCATGACGAGTAGCAGCAGCCTATAATTAACAATATTAGGTCCGTGTCATGACGAATAGCAGCAGCCTATAATTAACAAGAGCACATTATGCATCTTGACGTTTTCAGCATGGACCAGTTTTGCATTTGCATTTTTGTTCTTCTGGTACAGTGTTGCATGTTGGATCTATGTTAACTCAAGGAAGATGACAAATTTATATTCATGGCACTTTAGCGTAGCATCAGGCAGAGTCATGCCGCAAGTTCGTTTTGTTTTTAGTCAGTTTCGTTTGCATTGTATGCACCTACCTGTAGCTTCACCAAATATGGCTGAGTTACACAGGTAATGTCCAAAATAATTGGATTGTCGTGGTTTACTAGTGATCTGAGGTTTAACAAGATTGCCATCCCAAACTACAAGTTCCAGATGGCAAGTGGACAAGGAAGTCATTGCTTATTGAGAGTCTAACAATTTTATCATATATGTATAGCCCGCCCTTATCAGATATCTGTCAATTCTATTTTTAAACATATTCAGGCTACTAGCATTAACTCAATCATTTGATAGTTTGTTCCATTCATTTATCACCATCTGTGAGAATGAGTACTTTCTCATGTCCAACCTACACTGTTCTTTAACTAATGCTGCTGGTGTCCTCTAGTTCTACTGCCTGAGTGAAGATATTCAACAGACTGGATGGTTCAAATGAGTAATATTTTAACTTATTTCACAGTCAGTTTACCCTTTTCTTCCCGTGACATTTCGATTGCTATAAGCAATCTTCTTCAGACGACTACCGCTAGATGGCGACATGGCAGTCATTCTATGCAGACGTCACTCTGGTGTGTGACCCCCGCGGCCGCACCCCGAGTGCCCCCCGTGGCCGCACCCTGGGTGGCCCTTCAGGAGATCATCGTAGATATGTGAGAGTCGATATCAGCCCTCACTCGATTCATGCTGTCTTTGGTTTTCCTTATCCATATCGCTTCTTTTATGCCTCTTGTTCTCCAGTCGGGAAAAGAGATGCATAAATTAGCAATCACAAATCACGACTTAACAGAATCAAATAGTAGACTGGGAGGGGGCCAAATTTGTAGACAGAGAGTCGGACTGGAGAACATGAGGCATTAAAGAAGCGATATGGATAAGGAAAACCAAAGAAACTTTCATGTCATCACTAAATGTTACTCCTAAGTCTTTTTTTGTGGTTTTACCTAGTACAGCATCCCCATTTTATATACTTCATCCATGTTTCCCTGTCCTATGTGTATGCATTTACACATTTTTCTGACCATTTAACATAATTATCTAGATCATCCTGTAAACTGTTTATCTGTATCATTTGCAACCTTTCTGAATACTTTTGTGTCATCTGCAAATTTAAGTATTTTGTTAGATGTGTCATCTTCCAAATCATTTATATATATTAAAAATAGTATAAACCCCTGTAGGTACTAATACTGATCCCTGTGGTACCCCACTCAAAACAGATTTCTAGTATGAAATCTCACCATCTACTATTACTCTGTCTGTGTAAGCCACTGTTCTAACCAGTTGATTACATCATTACCAATACTATGGGCTTTTAGCTTTGTGGCACTTTATCAAAAGCTTTCTGAAAATCTAAGTAGACAACATCCACTGGTGACCCATCATCTACCCAATTTGTAATTTTTTTTCCAAAAAACAAGAGATTGGTTAGACATGACCTTGCTTTGAAGAACCCATGTTCAGATGGCAAAACCTGGCTATAAAAGACGACCTACAAGGTGCCAATATGAAATCATTCTACCAGAGCAGGCTGTCTGGGGCCTTGACGAGGATGTAGTTGGTCAGGAGCAGGCTGTTTTTGGGTCTAGAACAGGTTGTAGTTGGTCAGGAGCAGGCAGTAGGGGGTCAGGACCAGACTGTAGTTAATCAGGAGCAGTCAGTAGGGGGTCAGGACCAGACTGTAGTTAATCAGGAGCAGGCTATAGGTGGTCAGGACCAGACTGTAGTTAATCAGGAGCAGGTTGTTGAGGATCACGAGCATGTTGTAGGTGGTGGTCAGGAGGTGAATATCGTAGTAGGCATGCTAGGCCAAGATGCACAACCAATCAGGAATCGACAAGCCCAGATAGCAGAGCTGCTAACTTTCAGGTGGGTTTCAAATGGCAGAGGTCCTGAATGAGTATTTTAGCTCAGTTTTTACCACAGAAGATATCAGCTCACTTCCAGTTCCATTTATTAAATTTGAGGGCAATACATCAGAACATTTAGGGCAGTTATTTGTAACTCCTGAAATGATAGCAAATAAAATTAAGAAGATGAAAGATAATAAATCACCTGGAGTTGATGAGATACCACCAAAACTGCTTAAGGAAATTGTTGAGCAAATTAGTACACCACTTGCAAAATTGTTTAACTTGTCACTAGAAGAAGGAATAGTTCCTTCAGAATGGAAAGAGGCAAACATTACGCCGCTATTTAAGAAGGGATCGAGGAACAAGCCAGAAAATTACAGAGCAATGAGTTTAACATCAGTTGTATGTAAATTACTCGAAACATCAATTAGAGACCACATGGTGGAATTCCTTGTAAAACATAAATTAATAAATACATCTCAACATGGGTTCCTAAAAGCAAGGTCATGTCTAATTAATCTCTTATGTTTTTTTGAAGAAATTACAAAGTGGGTAGATGACGGGTCACCATTGGATGTTGTCTACTTAGATTTTCAGAAAGCTTTCGATAAAGTGCCACACCAAAGATTGTTACTTAAACTATAGCCCATGGCATAGGTAATGATGTAATCAACTGAATAGAAAAGTGGCTTACACACAGAAAACAGAGAGTAATAGTAGATGGTGAGATTTCAAACTGGAAATCTGTTTTGAGTGGGGTACCACAGGGATCAGTTTAGGCCCTATACTGGTTTTAATATATATAAATGATTTGGAAGATGACATATCTAGCAAAGTACTCAAATTTGCAGATGACACAAAAGTATTCAGAAAGGTTACTAATGATACAGATAAACAAAGTTTACAGGATGATCTAGATAAATTAGTTAAATGGTCAGAAAAATGGCAAATGTTATTCAATTTTGGGAAGTGTAAATGTAATACACATAGGACATGGAAACATGGACGAAGAATATAAAATGGAGGATGCTGTACTAGGTAGAACCACACAAGAAAAGGACTTAGGAGTAACGTTTAGTGCCGACATGAAAGTTTCAGAGCAATGTGGTATTGCTGCTTCGAAAGGAAATCAAATTCTAGGGCTAATTAGGAGAACTATCATGTATACGGAGAAACAGTTAATTGTACCCCTGTACAAAGCAATAGTTAGACCACATTTGGAGTATTGTATTCAAGCATGGAGACCATATCGTAAAAAGGACATAGACAAGCTAGAAAGAATATAATGAAGAGCAACTAAAATTATTCTAGAATTGAGAGACCTTAGTTACGAAAGTCGCTTATTACAATGTGGTTTAACAACACTAGAGACCTGGAGACTAAGAGGAGATCAAATAGAAGTGTTTAAAATAGTGAATGGTTATGAGGATGTTGACAGGAATACATGTATGTTTTTCAAACTTAAAGAAGGCAGTAGAACCAGAGGACACAAAGCAGCATTAGTTAAGGAGCAGTGTGGGTTGGACAAAAGGAGTACTCTTTCTCACAGAGGGTGATAAATGAATGGAATAAGCTGCCAAATGATTGTGTTAATGCTAGTAGTGTGAATATGTTTAAAAATAGAATTGACAGATATTTGATAAGGGCGGGCTACACATAGATGAAAAAATTGTTGGATTCTCCATAAGCCAATGGCTTCCTTGTCCACTTGCCATCAGGAACTTGTTGTTTGCGGATGGCAATCTTGTTAAACCTTGTCCCCTTACAAAAATGCATTAATTGAAAAGGTGGCATTGAGAGGAACAGATGGGGGAGAGGGCTACCAAGAGGGAGAGGAGAACAAGAGGGAGGGCAAGAGGTATGATAAAAGTCTGAGGACAACAATTAGAACGAGAAAGGAAGATTGATGGCCGTGGGAAGGACAAGGATTATATGTAGAACCAGAGGTGGCATACCAAGAGGGGTCAGCATGTGGTGGAGCCAGTGCATATCAGAATGCTGCAGATATTAACAAAGTAGCTGCAGACTACTTTTGTATCTACTGTCACTAAAAATACAATGACCCACAACAAATGATTGGTTGCAGTGTCTTGTGCAGAGTGGTATCATGAAGCGTGTGGTAGCAGCTTTAGTGTTTGTGATATATGTGACAGTTAGGTCAGCCTACCATGACTTAACCACGAAGCAACACTTAAGAGACAGTATGATGCTTTTAATAATGATGCTTTTAATAAACGAACAAATGGAGCACCAATTGGACAGTCTTTGTGTCTCGCTCACGGCTAACACTAGTAGATTCCCAGATCTGTATTGTTGAGTGAATTTACAATAAATCGGCCTAGAAAAAGTTCAAACATTGTTGTTCCTGGGGGGTGCGTTTTGGGGCTATTGAACTAATACAACATATGATGGGGTGCATTTTATGAACAGTGGGGTGTGTTTTGTGAACAGTGTTCCCAAAACGCCCAGTTTGCCCCAAAATAATTTTGCCTCACAACTTTACTACACAACCGTTAACGTGGCATGCATGTGAAATGACCACCAATCATACATGTGAAATGACCACCAATCATACATGTGAAATGACCACCAATCATACATGTGAAATGACCACCAATCATACATGTGAAATGACCACCAATCATACACGTGAAATGACCATCAATCAAACATGATTACAAACTAAATAAGCTTTTCTTGTTTATGTGGCTATTAGCGCGGTCTGTCGGGCTGCACAAGGCATCAAAGTTAAAAGGGTGTGTGTCTTAGAGTCTTAGGCAATTTCCCGTACTTGTATTAATACTGGGGTTAATGCCCTCAAATCAATATCATATTAAACAAATACAGCATTCGGCACTGTCTAGAATCCGTCGCCGTTATAACATGCAATATGTATAGTAACCGTGCACAGGGCGTTTTTTATTGAATTTTCACTGGGGGGGGCAATGTCCTAAAAGGGCACTCCAAATGGTTAAAAAGGGCACCTTACGCATTATTAATGATTATTTACATAACCCTTAGGAATGTATGAAACCTTATATATATATATATATATATATATATATATATATATATATATATATATATATATATATAGTATATTTTTATCCATATGGTTGCACACTGATGACTGCATCTCGGTATAAAATTAATGTTACACTTATATCCCAGAATTGTTTTATTACAAACACATGCAGTAGTTAGAGAAACATGACACGTCTCTAGCAACTTGCAAGTCAGTACGTTTGACAGTCGTCTCAATTTCACTAGACGAGCCCCGTTTTGCGGGTGAATTTCCTAACGAATTCACTCTGCCCGTAGATATCCCAATCTGGAGCTCCGCATCTTCTGGCCTTCTCCAGGAATTTGACGACAGCGGGTCGAGGGTCAAAGTAGGCGGTGCACACACCATTCCGTGCCACCATGAGGCGGGCGTTTCTCGTGTCCTCACCCATGCTGGTGCGGTGATTGTTCTTTCCGGGAATGGTCAATCCCTCATCAATCTCAACTTCTTGACGGCAGCGCCAGTCACAGTGAGAAGATCGCTGATGAACAAATCACTCCTTTGCAACTTCTTCTGGAGTGTTTCAAATATCTCCAGGATGTCGCCCACCAGTGAGGTTATCCACTTCTGTTGGTGGTTCCAAATTCTCAGAAACCCTTTGGCTTCAGCCTTCTCCTTTCTGTCGCTGGTACTTTCAGGTGCTTGCATCTGTTCCCACACCTTAATGCAGTCTGGTAGCACAGCATCCACCAGCTGCAGCTTGTGCTGGGCAAACCTGACATCGTGGTGCTGGGGGGGGGGGGAACTGTTTGACATTCCCGGCTTGCGCTGACAACATCTTCATCCTTCTCGGCGTCCGGAAGAATCGTACGAGCCCCAGTAGATTAGACTTCCAGATGCCCAGCTCCGGTATGGTGCTGACGACCGACTCAATGGCTAAGTCCGACCGGTGAGCAGCACACCAGAAAGTTGCCAGACCTCTCTGCACTTGGTCAGCAAGCAAACGCCATAACCCACCATGTCTGCCAGTGTTTGCCGATTCGCCGTCAGTGGTGACACCGACGAGCTTCGTGTCTTTACCTCCGGTCAGAACCAAAGCTTCGTTCACCGCTTCCAGTAGTCCAGGGGCGTCATTCGTCTCTGGCGAATGCATGACGACGAACACACACGTTACGCTACCATCACTGTTAGCCATCCGTCCACTTACAAACTTGTAGTCCAACATTTGCCTGTCACAGCTGCCATCAATCTGCACACTGAAGACTGTGCATCGGTTGAACATTTGAGACAGCCACACTTTCTCTAGTTCGTATATGACATCCAGCATCTGCTTATAGTAATTTGGGTCCCGGATCATGGCTGCTTGATGAACTGGCTATCGGGCGAGAGCACGACGAAGCCAGAATCTCTATGACTGGTGGTACACCTTTGTCTTTGGGAGTGTCATCAGGTGTGATGGCAGCGGACGGATCATAGTTCCCTGGCGGCATTGTGGGTATTTCTGGCAATGAGTCATTGAGGCTGCGTCGAAAAATTGTGTCTAGGCGTTGACATTTTACGGCAGATTTCTCTAGCCCTTTTTGTTTTCGTTTTGCTTTTCTGTCTCTGTTAGGCATGACTGGCAGGATATCGACCTGGACAAGTTAGATGGTTAAATGTAATAACTAACTCAGGAAAAGCCTGTCTATTTGAAACACTTTTATAGTGGAATTACAATGCGAGCGGCGACATGCTCTAGACTGTAGACATCAATATACTGAAGATATAGGCATAAGGCAGAAAAGAGAGTAATACAAAACATGCATACCACGTCTATCAATCAAATGGTTGGCTAAGTACATAACAAATAAAAATATAGAAAATACGTACTTCCAAAACTGACATGTGCAAATGTTGATTACATTTTTTACCACCAACTTTTGAGTAACAATTTTCCAAAGTTGAAGTCCCTGCTGACCGCCAACTTTCCATCTCACATGTAGACCACTATCAACTACTCATACATTTTAAAATTTATTTGTTTGGTATGTATACAATATGCTTCTTTGAGTTACCATGCTTAAAATTTCGATTTCTCAAAGATGCGGAGAATGAATTGGCTAGGTTACTGCCTCAATAAAAATCTACCCTGACAGGTTTATGGCTGTTGTGATGTTTGTATCATCTTACCTACAAGAGGGATCATTATTAAATGTGATTATTTTGTGATATTTGTTAAACGTTTCCAATTGCTTTCTTGGACACTACACACACTTTGCCAGGTTTATTTATTATTTGAAAAAAAAACAGCCGACTGAAAGGTTGTTGGTACATCGTTAATCCCCGCCCGCTCGCTCTCGACCAGTGGTAATAGCGAATGGGCGTGGTTTAGTCTCGCCTGGTACGTTTCGCAATTTCGCGGCCAGGACACCGGTTTATGTTAACAGCTATTTCAACATCACTGACACTGTAAAGAACTGGATTGCACGCGGCTCAATCGTGTAAAATGTGATGGCGGGTCTTGTTGAATTATACATAATTTAAACAAACAGTAACATGCAGGTACACATATTTACATATACATAATCATTAGCTATTCTAGCACCGGAACACTGACGTCATAAGTAAACACTTCTATGGCTATGGTATGGCTATGCCAAAGCACGTTTTCAGTTCTTTGCATGAACTGTATGAAGAAGCCATTCGGCAATACGTCACTGTTATTGCTATGATGCTATTACATTCCTCACTTCCTGTCGCATGCATTAACATAAACACACCATAACTCGGGTACTACTGCCTATGTCCATGATATTGCCATTATTCTTCGACTTTCGAGTCGAAAGTAAACCTCACCATTCGAGACGCATCGAACATGAAAATGGTAACATGAAAATAGTAACCTGGCATCTAGTTATGGAACAGGAAATATAAAGCCTTTTTTGAAAATGTAAGATTCCCCTCTGAGCCATATCAATAAATTGATCTTTTGTAGACATATTGCCCTTCTTTAACTTTGGTACTTTCTTGGTTTTGCCACCAATGAAAATTAACCAAATCACACTAACAAAAAGAATACAAATTTTGACCTACATTAATACAAGGGGATGGTTAAGGAGAATGGGGGCACGCATTGGGGGGGGCAAGTTGGTTTGACTGGGGGGGCAAATGAAAGGGCTGGGGGGCATTGCCCCCACACTTTGTATGTTAAAAACGCCCTGACCGTGCATAATGTATGCGCAATACATACTGAACTATCGGATGTGTAAATTATTAACCATGTTGCGCGTAAAAAACACATTTAATAACCTTTTTCGATGCTCGAATTCGCATAATATTACTTAACTCGCTTTAAGTTTCTCCATCTTGCGAATAAAGGGGGCAATATGGCGCTCAATGGCAATGCAGGTTAAATATATGCGAATTCGATGTCCGAAAAAGGTGATTAAATGTGTTTTTATGCACAACATGTTTAATAATTTATACATTCCGTAGTTCAGTATGCATTGTGCATGGCTACTATTGTATGTCAGTAATGTCGAATTCTAGAAAAGTACCCAGCACTCTGTTGCTAGTTATTCCAATCTATATTCGCTATATATATTTATAGTTGCCTTTGTTGAAGTTCCTCCTCTATTGGCATTGTTTTTTATGTATTCCCTGTTTTTACATTTATAATATTTTATATTATGTATTAAATTGGATCTGGTTGTGATCACTGGAAGTTGAACCTAAAGCCAAAGGTTCAACTTCCTAAATTCATTTTGAGTTCGATTATTTTCTTGTAGCGATTATTACATAAATTTGCGTACATTTTCGTCAAATAAAGTGAAATATGGCGTATTTACAAAACGCACCAATGTGTCGTACCAGTAAGGCCACCTGGCGATTAATGTGGAACTAGATATACAAAAGTATGTCTCAAAAAACTGTTTATGTAAAAATTTTCGTCGAAAAAGTATTTTTTTCAGGCGTGTAAAACTCCCAGTGACCGACATATGATTCTATGTCGGATCAATGACGTATATAATGTGAGATCCAGCGAGATCACAAAATAAGGCAAAATCTGGCGTGAGGCGAAAACTACTCTGTCTCTGGTGAGTAGATTATACTTGTCTTTTTGAAAAAAAAAATATATATATATACATATATACATATATAAATATATACATATATAACCCTGTGTATAACCCTATATGTACGAGTGAGCCACGCACGCACGCACGCACGCACGCACGCACGCACGCACGCACGCATAGACATCCACATGGCTGCCATCCATTTAGTGATACTACAAAAGGTAGCTGTTCCCACATCGGAAAGGCAGGAATCCTACACATTCATGCGTGTGAGAGTCCACCGGTGAACACGCACGCACATAAATAACAATAAGCTCATTAAAAGTGTGATATATTTATAAATGCTGAATAATATTTATTTTGAATAACACAATTGAGCACAAACTGACAAACGTTGTCTTTTTGACCATTTTTTGACACGATGTTTTTGTCCATTTCTGTGCATTTTTTAAATTCTACATTCAACGTAATTTCTCCCGTGCTATTCACCAGTTAAATGTTGAAAAGGGTTATTTATTTGAATGGGCTTCTTAAGCAGTCGACGACCTGTACCTATATTAAGGAGTAGCCCAAATGTAACAAACAAAAATAATATGTTTACCTCTAAAGTTTGAAGTGCAAGTCACGGTCGCTGCTCATCACACGATATCTATGTTACTATGAACAAAAGGCAGCGTTCCCACACCGGGAATCGAACCCGGGCCGCCTGCGTGAAAGGCAGGAATCCTAACCACTAGACCATATGGGATGCCCACACCTTTCAGCTGCTTGTCCTCATATATCTATCTTATTGATATATGTTCAACTCGCCGCAATACTGGATTCACATGTGATTATTCTGTACAGTCAGCGTATAATTAACTCGAGGAACGCACAACCTACGTCACTGCCTTGGACACTCCCGGGGCCACGGATGTTGTATTATAATCCAGCAAATGTATGTCTGTATGCTATGTCCTCCTAGACGCTTTGCCCGCACCTCTATGCGAACAAATATACGCACCATTGACATTGTTCACTACGTCTTTTCTACGATTGTTACGCAACATACGGACAAGGCGTCGCCAGACGTTACTATAACTGCCAGCATTACCTCGCAACTTCGAGAGTTGGATCCTAAGAAGTTATCAAGATATTGGCTGGCATCACCAAATGCCAAGGCATATAGATGGATATTTTTTTGTGATAATGTTGTGTATCCTGAACTGTAATTTGGTAGAACTGTAATGGTTACAGTCACTTACGAACTACAAGTACGAAGTTATCCCTTCCGGAGGATGGGTATTTTTGTTAGTAGAAGTAATGGGATACCTGTTGTGTAGCCGTAAGATTGGGCGTTGTTGGTTTTAGTTGTTATTTTTACGTTTCTCTGAGTGCACGTGCTAAAATGAATTTCCTTTGTTTTCTCAATACGGCGACGTAGATCGACTTCCCTTAAATGTAATACGATCGACTGTCACAACAATCAGTGCGGTCCGTCGTGGCCAAATCAGCTGTCAATCAGCCCAAACTCAATATCCCAATCAGTATAGTCTATGGGCAATTCCAAATAATCAACAATTGGAGTCGCCGATATAATACGTGCTACTTTAACTAGACATTATAATAATAACAAGTAAAACAGGTAAAATTAAACAATAATATAAAAAAATACGTTCCTATCCTGACAGTCAAACCTGGGCAAATAAAACTGATCATATAATTTACCTTTTCTTAATTAAAAAATTAAACAAAATGCGTTCCCACACCGGGAATCGAACCCGGGCCGCCTGCGTGAAAGGCAGGAATCCTAACCACTAGACCATATGGGAGGCGACCTCTTGTGGTGGGTTTTATCATGGTGTAAATCTACGCCGACCGCAACGTGACGGTTAATAGATGACGTTACAATATTGTTAGGGCGGGCTAAAATTATTTTTAAAAGTACCATTATTAATAATCAATAATCAAGTTTTTGTTTTGCAAAACAAATATAAAACAGATTGTACTGGCTTTGTAATAAATTAAATTTATAAAAATATTAAATCGATTTCTAGCTTCTTCTTCTTCTTCTTCCTGCGAAGGACTGGACTCCTTAGAGGCTTAGGCTTAGCCTAGGCTAGGGCTAGGAGCGTCGTAAGTCATGCGGCGTCTGTGTCCGTTGGTAGTTCCGGTCAGGGCCAATTAAAAGACATTGCACCGCTATTGGGCCAACAATGGGTGTTTTTAGGTTTAAAAACTATATTAAAATCTATATACACGATCTGAAGCAGTGAAGGTATTTATGGAGTGATGAGGACTGGCTGCAGTTTGTGCCTTGTGGAGACTGCGGCCTAGACGACTCTGGAAGGACTCCTGTGAAGGGGTTGAGGAGATAGAGGTTGGGAGGAGGTTCCACTCAGACACTGTACGGGGGAAGCTGTCCAATTAAAGGAATCAAAATCGGATAAAATTGCATAAACTAGCGAAGCTCAAATACACCATATAGCTGCGCATAAGCGTAGCGGGAGAATATTTCGAACACGAACTAACTATAAGACTTCTTAAAGAAGTGCTGAAAATTTTGGATGGCGTGCCGTGGGTCTATTATCTGCTAAACTTAAATGGAAATACACCCATGTCTTCTAATCAAAGTATTTCATCGTAATTTTGGTGCAATTTTAATCAAAAACAGACGAACATGTAAAGGTACTTAATGTTAACCGGTAAGTCACGTTAAAGAAAGGAAACAGCTGACAATACAGGGTGTAAAACAAATGAAAGGACACCCGGGTGCCTGGAATCGGCGCGGCTAAATTGACACAATTTTTTGGACTCGCTGCGCGAGCCGCTCAGCAGATTTTGTTGAAGTGCTTATAGCTAAGGCGAAACGATTTGCATTCGTGTAGAACGACCGAGAGGAACAACTCGAAGTTGAACGCCGCCACTACATATTTTATGGATGGAGCTCCAGGTCAAGGCACGCTGCATGTCTGTCCCCTAAGGCACATGCTTGGAATCAACGCAGTTACGAACCCTGTGCCGAGGCTGTGCTCTGGGCATAAGCTATGTCAATTACCATAAAATTATTATTATATTTATTATGTGAGAAATGGAAAGTAATTGACTAATGTCAATGTCAGTGATAATGCTGATTGAACGCTTAAGTGGTCTAGAATACTGATACACTATATAGTATATATATATAGGGCCTTCTGTGTTACATCGTAATAAAAATCTGGCTAATAATGACGAATTTTTTATGGAGGGTGTACCACTGAAAGCAAGTGGCGGGTCTGGTAGGTCTGACAACTTTGGGCAGCGCCCTCCCCCCACCCTAAGGAAAACGTACAAATTGTACACCAATTATGTTAGCATGTCTTTAATGTGTTAGACAAAGACAAATATGTGTTTTACCCATAGGCAAACTATTTTCGGCAAACAGACAACCTAGCTGAGTTGCATTTTAAATATAGTAAGGGTACCAAAAAAACCTCTTGCCCCATCCCTGGGGCAAGACAGCCGCCTGTCTGAAGCAATACGTTCCATAACTCCCTACCCCAAGACTTTTCGCTATACGAACGAACCATTGCCTGAAAATGAAATGTGTACAACACACACAAATAGTATGATAGTAGTATATCGGGTAATTACAGCTGTTACATTTAAATTGAAGTTGAATAATAGGTACCTTGCAGCCATACATAATGTAAAATGGGTTTAGTAATATTCCATCATATCAGGTTACCGATTAATTCACGATTCGCACCGTTATGAAGTGAATTGCACCATTTTTAACATTAGATCAATCGATATAATAGTGCATATAAAAGTAAAAAAAAACACTGATTTAATTACGTCTGTCTCGTGTTGCTGAGCTTTCCGGGTGGGTATCCGATAAATGTTAGCATCATTTTGCACCTGATTTTTGGAGTTTTGGGGGAAAGTGCCTAAGACGCCCACTGTGCACAAGAGGCCCACCCCCATTTTCCAAGGTATTCCGAAAATAGGATGTAGTCAGCCTCCCACAGACTGGAACTTGATATGATCACTGACCTTGTGCAATAGCAGCAATGGATGTAGTCAGCCTCCCACAGACTGGAACTTGATATGATCACCGACCTTGTGCAATAGCAGCAATGGATGTAGTCAGCCTCCCACAGACTGGAACTTGATATGATCACTGACCTTGTGCAATAGCAGCAATGGATGTAGTCAGCCTCCCACAGACTGGAACTTGATATGGTCACTGACCTTGTGCAATAGCAGCAATGAGGAGACTTCGGCGACAGCAAGGTAAAATGAAAATTTTTCTTACTATTTTTAGTCAATTTCAAACTGTGATAACTCACCAAAGATGGCAGATAGCATGGATCATTTAGGGTGCCCATGATGGCCAATTTTTTTACATATATCATCGCATTAAATCAATGACAAATACGCCTGCGCATCTGAGAAATGACCTTGTAAACGAAAAACGTGCTTATGCTTAAAACGCACTCTACTCTCGTTCTTAAAACGCACACGGGGTGGAATTATCCTACCAAAACAGGCTGTTTGGGGTCTTGACGAGGATGTAGTTGGTCAAGAGCAGGTTGTAAGGGGGTCATGAGCAAGCTGTAGTTGGCCAAGCCAAGAGCAGGCTGCAGTTGGTCATGAGCAGGCTGTAGGTGGTCAGGACCAGACTGTAATTAATAAGGAGCAGGCTGTAGGTGGTCAGGACCAGACTGTAGTTAATAAGGAGCAGGCTGTAGGTGGTCAGGACCAGACTGTAGTTAATAAGGAGCAGGCTGTAGGTGGTCAGGACCAGACTGTAGTTAATAAGGAGCAGGCTGTAGGTGGTCAGGACCAGACTGTAGTTAATAAGGAGCAGGCTGTAGGTGGTCAGGACCAGACTGTAGTTAATAAGGAGCAGGCTGTAGGGGGTCAGGACCAGACTGTAGTTAATAAAGAGCAGGCTGTAGGTGGTCAGGACCAGACTGTAGTTAATAAGGAGCAGGCTGTAGGTGGTCAGGACCAGACTGTAGTTAATAAGGAGCAGGCTGTAGGGGGTCAGGACCAGACTGTAGTTAATAAGGAGCAGGCTGTATGTGGTCAGGACCAGACTGTAGTTAATAAGGAGCAGGCTGTAGGGGGTCAGGACCAGACTGTCGTTAATAAGGAGCAGGCTGTAGGGGGTCAGGACCAGACTGTAGTTAATAAAGAGCAGGCTGTAGGTGGTCAGGACCAGACTCTAGTTAATAAGGAGCAGGCTGTAGGTGGTCAGGACCAGACTGTAGTTAATAAGTTAATAAGGAGCAGGCTGTAGGGGGTCAGGACCAGACTGTAGTTAATAAGGAGCAGGCTGTAGGTGGTCAGGACCAGACTGTAGTTAATAAGGAGCAGGCTGTAGGGGGTCAGGACCAGACTGTAGTTAATAAGGAGCAGGCTGTAGGTGGTCAGGACCAGACTGTAGTTAATAAGGAGCAGGCTGTAGGGGGTCAGGACCAGACTGTAGTTAATAAGGAGCAGGCTGTAGGTGGTCAGGACCAGACTGTAATTAATAAGGAGCAGGTTGTAGGGGGTCAGGACCAGACTGTAGTTAATAAAGAGCAGGCTGTAGGTGGTCAGGACCAGACTGTAGTTAATAAGGAGCAAGCTGTAGGGGGTCAGGATCAGACTGTAGTTAATAAGGAGCAAGCTGTAGGTGGTCAGGACCAGACTGTAATTAATAAGGAGCAGGCTGTAGGGGGTCAGGACCAGACTGTAATTAATAAGGAGCAGGTTGTATGGGGTCAGGACCAGACTGTAGTTAATAAGGAGCAGGTTGTAGGGGGTCAGGACCAGACTGTAGTTAATAAGGAGCAGGCTGTAGGGGGTCAGGACCAGACTGTAATTAATAAGGAGCAGGCTGTAGGGGGTCAGGACCAGAGACTGTAGTTAATAAGGAGCAGGTTGTAGGGGGTCATGACCAAAATGTAGTTAATAAGGAGCAGGCTGTATGTGGTCAGGACCAGACTGTAGTTAATAAGGAGCAGGCTGTAGGTGGTCAGGACCAGACTGTAGTTAATAAGGAGCAGGCTGTATGTGGTCAGGACCAGACTGTAGTTAATCAAGAGCAGGTTGTTGAGGATCACGAGCATGTTGTAGGTGGTGGTCAGGAGGTGGATATCGTAGTAGGCATGCTAGGCCAAGATGCACAACCTATCGGGCAGCAAATTCTAGCATGTTCTCCCATTCCTAAGGCTGCACCACAGGCTAGGGATCGACGAGCTCAGACAGCAGAGCTGCTAACTTCGTACCCTTACAAAAATACGTTAATTGAAAACGTGGCATTGAGAGGAAGAGATAGGGAGGGGGTTACCAAGAGGAGCAAGAGGGAGGGCAAGAGGTATGATTAAAGTCTGAGGACAACAATTAGACGGAGAAATGGGAAGGCCCCAGGGAAGATTGATGGCCGTGGAAGGGACAAGGTTTATGTGTAGAACCAGAGTTGGCACACCAACACCTGCCAGAGGGTCAGAACAGGTGGTGGAACCACCATGTTGCAGATGCTAACGAAGTAACACCAGACTACTTTTGTATCTACTGTCAGGAGAAATATACTGATCCACTAACAGAGGACTTGCAGTGTCAGTCTTGTGCAGAGTGGTATGATGAAGCGTGTGGCAGCGGCTTTAGTGTTTGTGATAAATATGACAGTTAGGCCAGCTTACCGTGACTTAACTATGAAACAACACTAAGAGACAGTAGGGTACCTTTAATAATGGTATTGTCCTGGCTAAAAGAATATGACAGTTAGGCCAGCCTACCGTGACTTAACTATGAAGCAACACTAAGAGACAGTAGGGTACCTTTAATAATGGCATTGTCCTGGCTAAAAGAATATGACAGTTAGGCCAGCCTACCATAACTTAACTGTGAAGCAACACTAAGAGAGAGTAGGGTACCTTTAATAATGGCATTGTCCTGGCTAAAAGAATATGACAGTTAGGCCAGCCTACCATGACTTAACTGTGAAGCAACACTAGGAGAGAGTAGGGTACCTTTAATAATGGCATTGTCCTGGCTAAAGAATATGACAGTTAGGCCAGCCTACCATGACTTAACTATGAAGCAACACTAAGAGAGAGTAGGGTACCTTTAATAATGGTATTGTCCTGGCTAAAAGAATATGACAGTTAGGCCAGCCTACCATGACTTAACTATGAAGCAACACTAAGAGAGAGTAGGGTACCTTTAATAATGGTATTGTCCTGGCTAAAGAATATGACAGTTAGGCCAGCCTACCATGACTTAACTATGAAGCAACGCTAAGAGACAGTAGGGTACCTTTAATAATGGTATTGTCCTGGCTAAAATAATATGACAGTTAGACCAGCCTACCATGACTTAACTATGAAGCAACACTAAGAGACAGTACGGTACCTTTAATAATGGTATTGTCCTGGCTAAAGAATATGACAGTTAGGCCAGCCTACCATGACTTAACTATGAAGCAACACTAAGAGAGAGTACGGTACCTTTAATAATGGTATTGTCCTGGCTAAAAGAACAAGTGGAGCACCAGTCTGTGCGTCTCGCTCACGGCTAACACCAGTCTGTGTGTCTCGCTCACGGCTAACACCAGTCTGTGTGTCTCGCTCACGGCTAACACCAGTCTGTGTGTCTCGCTCACGGCTAACACCAGTCTGTGTGTCTCGCTCACGGCTAACACCAGTCTTTGTGCCTCACTCTCGGCTAACACCAGTCTGTGTGTCTCGCTTACGGCTAACACATGTAGATTCTCAGTTATCTATTGTTGAGTATACAATAAAGTGTAGACTTCGGCTTAGGCCTAGAAAAGGTTTAAACATTGTTGTTCACCCGGAGTGCGTTTTGGGGCTATTGAACTAATACAACATATGATGGGGTGCGTTTTGTGAACAAGGGGTTGCTTTTGTGAACAGTGTTCCCAAAACGCCCAGTTTGTCCCAAAATTATTTTCTCTCATAACTTTACTACAAAACGATGCATATATGTGAAATGACCACCAATCATACATGTGAAATGACCACCAATCATACACGTGAAATGACCACCAATCAAACATGATTACAAACTATGGCTATTGGCGCGGTCGGTCGGTCTGTCGGTCTGTCACGAGGCATCAAAGTTAAGGGGGTGCGTCTTAGGCACTTTCCCGATATATGGCGTACGTGATGTGGGGCCGTCTTACCTCAGAAGGTCGATTGCTTATAGGTTGCCCTATAAACAAAATGACAAGACGGGCAAACGACAAACAAAAAAGACACCAATAATAAATAATTCATAGCAATTACTTTTTTATTTATAGGCCTATAAATATTATGCATTGGTCAGTGGTGTGCCGATACGCCACGTTCAACTGTGATGCCACGTAAGAAAGTTCCATTGTAGTTGTACTAACATCCTAGGCGAGAGATAATTGTAACACCCTTTTATTTATGACATAACGACAAAACAACATTCTACACCGGGAATCGAACCCGAGCCACCTGCGTGAAAGGCAGGAATCCTAACAACTAGACCATATGGACACAGCCAGTCATTGTTGTTACTGTGCTGATCAATATTGATCTCAGCAGGTACAACATGCATCGGTACAGATGCATTTTTGGGGCACCTTAATACAGATGTATCAAATGAAGACAAGTGTAGGGCCTACCACAGGGATGACGTTCCCTATGCAACCTTCGACACGATTTATGCTAGTTTTAGACATAATATTATGTCAAGGCGATACCCTATTCAAGTTTAACTGATATACCTGCATACCCTTTTCCGTGGATGGGAGTCACATTCCGTGTGGTAGTCTTGGCGTTCCTTGGTGTTCCTTTGCGTTCCTTGGTGTTCCTTGGTGTTCCTTTGCGTTCCTTTGTGTTCCTTGGTGTTCCTTTGCGTTCCTTGGTGTTCCTTGGCGTTCCTTGGCGTTCCTTGGTGTTCCTTTGCGTTCCTTGGTGTTCCTTGGTGTTCCTTGGTGTTCCTTGGTGTTCCCTGGTGTTCCTTGGCGTTCCTTGGTGTTCCTTGGCGTTCCTCTTGCATTTCTTCGGAGTTAAATGCGCATCAACAAAAAGGTTGAGCAGCTCGACTTCTGACAGATGCACGACCAAGCATACGTTGTTCTGTGAATATGACCAGGAAGCCGAATGATGTGCAGACTGAAAAAGCCAAAAAGCTTTGTAAACAGTCGTGCAATGAAAGTACGATTCTGGAAAGCGTGCAAGATGATACAGCTCTGACTCTACCAAGATGATACAGCTCTGACTCTACCAAGATGTCATCAGTTAGTGGCGAACGTCTTTAATTTCTCCCCAAATAGCAAGGGAAGCCCAACAGCGTAATCACAAAGTTGGTATCTGAGGCCAGTTGCACTAAGTTTACGGACCGAAGAGTTAATTGTTGTAATGCACAGGTAGGAAGCCCATAACATTACATCATCGGACGTCCTCGCGCATTTCTTCTTCCATTTATATATATATGTGTGTGGGTGTGCGTGTGCGTGTGCGTGTGCGTGCGCGTGCGCGTGCACGTACACGTACACATATACATATACATACAATGTTTGTCTAAGTGTGACTTTACAAGTACAACTAAAACATGCAATAGACAGGATTCGAACACAGGCGAACATTCTACCACTGAGCCATTACAGTTCACCTGATTACGTTATCATTTGGATGTATATTCATGTCAGTCTTGACATACATGTGGCAAGTCTGTAGAGACGCGGGTAAAAATTAGAAAATGGTGAGTTAGTAGAAACGCAAAAAAAATCAGAAAACGGCAAGTTTGTAAAAACGCGGAAAAATTTTGGAAACGCGGGAAAATGCAGAAAACGGCGAGTTTGAAGAAACGCGGGACGCCGCCAGCCGCTAGAAATGCTATAGAACGTAGATCAGCGGAACCGCGAGAAATGCGCATGGATTATCGATGATGTCATGTTTTGGGCTTCATACACAGGAGGTGTTCTTACGACTCGAATAGGGTGGATCGAGGTATTCCGTATACTTCGACTCGATCACACAAGTTCAAAACATAATGTATTGAATTTTTAAGACGGTGGATGTGATCGAGTATTAATTTGTGCAGTATACATATTTAAACAAAACAGATATTCATGCTATTGGGGTTAGATTTCGTATGCAAAATGTAGGCCCTAATGTAGTTTATAATATACAGTCATCCCCTTATAAGGCCATGTCGCAACAGGTCATCTTGCATTGCAGCAAATAAGGCTTTCCGATGATAATTTCCTCGTAACGAGAGGTTACCCCTCATATGAGGCCATTGCACCTTTGTACAAGTGGTGGCCTTTTAAGAGGGGTACTGCTGTGTGCGCGAGTGAGCGAGCGAGCTTGCGTGTATTCTGTAAACATTTTTATAACTATAGACATCCGGCCACCTGGTATCTTTTGAACACCCCGTTTTTTTAAGGTCAAAATCCGCCCATGCTACGGATTGATGGCGTTAACATAGCTTCCACTGTTGGAAAGGCTACTGGCATCGCTAAGCTGCCCCCAAAGAGTCGAATTCAAAGATGATTCTGCTATCACTTGCCGCTAGCGATACGAAATCGTTACATTTTATTTTGTATTCCGGAAAATTGCTATCGCCACCACTCACCATAGTTACGCAATTGAAGCTACTGCTGAAGCAGGGCATAGAAATCACTGACTGGATGTAAACGAAGTGACGTCACAAAACCACGTGATCGCCCATCGCGTTAACTTCGAATGTTACGCGCTCTTTGCGAGTTTGACGCATTAAGCAGTCATTTTACCTATAAATAAATTGTCCTGTTAAATTTTTATGTTGGCATATACTAAATACAATATTAAACTTTGTGCACACACTAAAAAAGCATTCTAGTTAGTACCCTTGTGTTGTTCCCTTAAATGCACTGTCCACATCACTTCAATAAAGACTACCTGAAATAACGTCTTTTCAATGAGATCGCCACATGGCGAATACGCATCCTAGCATTTTTTCAACAGGATTTTCGTGCAATGCGGCAGTTTTAAAATATGTTTTGTGTCTTGTTCGATTTGCGGAGGAAGCCGATCATCAACGAAAGGTCCGGATAACGTCGCTGTCGTTCTCTCGATGTTGTCTAGTGTCATTCTCTTGATGTTGTCTAGTGTTGTCTGTGCCATCGTCGTGGTTGTCCATAGCAACGCCTCCGGGGTGAAGTGTAAAGCGCTTTGAGCAGTCACAAGGACTGGATACTGGTTTTTTTTATGTAAGATCGTACCTTAAATTTACCTTTTATCACGAATAAGTGAGATTATTGTTCTTGCTCTGAAGGTGCGAGGACGTGTTCTGCACAATAATGACAGCCGTTGGCCAAAGATTGGGAGTTTGTTCGAATAGCAATGAAGGTAAAGTCGTAGCCATGCAACAGTATTTTCATTCTTCTTGTGTGTAGAATGTCCGAAGTCTACATTGAAACGTGGGTACTAAAGTTCGGATTTATTTTCATTCTTCTTATGTGTTCGTCTGGCATCCTTCTGTCTGTGATGAGGATGTGTTTTGTTTGTTCAGTGTCTTGTTCGATTTGCGGAGGAAGCACTGCACGAACGAGACTTTCTTTGTCTGAAACCTATACCGACGCATTGCTAGTAAGGTCCAGTTCTGTTCATTGCTAGTAAGGTCTAGTTCTGTTCATGGTCATTTATTCGTGTTGACGATGAGTACCCAGGAAACTCTGGAGACACAGTCCGAATTTTTTTTTATTTCTGTCAATACGTACCGTGATGATTGTAGTAAAAGTGACAAATTGTTCCTCGTGCGTGTTGTGTTTGTTTTGTCTTGTTCGTTGTACGGAAGAATTGGAACGTCGACGGGTCCGTCATTGACACTGATGCCAACAATACGAACGTTCTGTGGGCTGTCAACGTCACTCGAAACTAAAGCTGGCCGAGGCACATGTTCTCGGTCTACGACCAACTAACGTCACGTTTAGAAATGGCCGATCGAGGCAACAATGACATTGACAATGACGACAATGCCATTTCGTGTCACTCTCATTTTCTTGCATAGCAGGCTGCAGTACCAAAAACAGCGACCATCTTGTGAAAATTAACACATTCTTCTTCCAATGTTCTGTCTAGCCTCAACGTGCTGAGAGTAACTAATTTGTTGAAGTAGCATAGCGAAATCCTTTTGTAGCCACCGGTCGTCGACGGATGAAGCCTACGTCATGACGCGTTCAAAATATCAATTCGAATGCCGTCATATAATACGAAATCGGATTACCCAATCAGTGTGGCGTCGTTGTCGGCTGCGTCGTTGGCGCTTTCTTGACGTAAAACCGAGCTGCGTGGCATGTTACGTAGCAACACGTGCTTGCACTCACTTAGCCGACGCTCCACCGCCTCCTGTTTAATTCATGAACTCGGCGATACACAACTCCCCACCAGGGGCACCACTCGCTATTTTATCACTGCCACAACATACATGTGCAGGTTCTGCACATCTTTATTTCATTTCGTAAACTTATTTCGAATTTTTGTCGTCAACAAATTCTCAATGTCAAACAACTGTAGATAGTGTATTCACGTATAAGTTAATATGTTTAATTTGAATGTTTCGACTCTTATACTATATGTCTATATTCATAACCAGATAATGATCAAATTATATTTAAAAAGTGTGGTTCATTCGGACAGTCAAGATGCTAGAATTCAATTCAGTATCTTTATTCCGGACTCAACAGAGCACACGCAAGCACTTACGCACTTACGCACGCACGCACGCACGCACGCACGCAAGCGATCGCCCGCCCGCACGCACGCACGCACGCCCGCACGCACACACAGCATACATTAAAATAATATGTAGTAATGATCTGCAGTAAACAATTATATATAATTGTTTCTGTTACATATATAACAGCTTGTACCAAAGTGTTTGACTTCTTGATGAAAAACGCAAGCTAGTGACTAATATAATATAATTAGATGAACTATCTAATCTACACATAAATTTATATACTAAGTTTCTAATTATGGATTGACAACATTGTACATCAGATTGCTTAACAAATTGTGCTTTCATATTTAGATAAGCCAATAAATAATTTTTAAAGAAGATATGCAATGGGTAATCTATTTATATTAGACTTTTTGTAATTCCACCATAACTGAACAGAATACAGTGGTGAACAATATGTACGGAACAGTGTAGGCTTCACATCTATGGAACACATGTAACATTTGCGTAAGATAATATTGCCTTGCACAAATAAAAGTTCTGCGTTGTCTGTTGATATCTGCATCGTCAGAAAGATCCTCGGTGATTGGGCCCAAAATATTTCTATTTATCCACCACATTAAAAATGGTCCCATTCAACTTAAAGTCAAGAATAGTACACCCTTTCAAGATTTGTTGTCTGAATATCATGATAGCACTTTTTGCGTTATATTTAGCCTCACAACGTATTCCAAATGTATCACATTCATGCAATAATTTACATAGTCCAGCTTTTTTATATTAAATTTATAACCTGATTTTACGATAACATGATGTTGTACTCTTGTGTATAGTAAATAGTCCATAGGTAAGAAAACACAACTTTCGTCTAACTTCACCTCGAATAATGTGCTTGGAGCAGTTTTCACCCGGTAAACGACAGAGAATAGAAGGTGTTTTAGTTATGTCCCATATGTAAAATGTTAAGTGTCGCTCGTGGGTAATAATGTATTGTTTGGTCAGCAAACTATGCTCAAAGAAACAGTGCATAACTTAGACGATCTGTTTCAAACAACTAGTTTATAGCACGCCATTTTAAGTGCCTCGAAACAAGCAATGAACAGGCACATTTCGAACTAAATGCGTTACGCTTGAACTTAAATGGATTTATTTACCTCTAACTCATTTTGTTCATTTAAATTGCTGAAACAACTAACACTTGATGGTAACATTCCTGTGGAGATGTGCACTGCGTGGGTGCTCGATCAGAGGTAGCGACGCGGAACATAAGACCACGTGACACCGTCACGCTTCGACGCCTCCGTGGCGCCATACCATCCACGGGAGCCGACAGTCGACTTGCCCTGATGCTGGGCCAACTGAGCAAAGCGAACTCGTCGTAACGTTCCTTGCAACATGGCAACAACTGACGACACGCAATGAACACAGGTAAGCGATCCCGAGTGCACGTCGACACGCTGTTTACACAACCGATTTCTTAGTGCAGCAGAATTGCCACATGATTCGTGATTTGCATCTCTTTCTCGTTGGTTTCGACACGTTCGATGCGTCTTATTCGTGGGCGGTGACAGTTCGGCGCGTGGGCGGAACGTTGTAATTGCATCTGTATGCGACCGCTGATCCGGTAAGCACACTATCATTTGTATTCATACACGGCGATGCACGGTCGATGTGGACATCTCCTAGTACCGGGCCTCTACTAAATTTCTCGGGCCGGGCCGGGCCGGGCTTGGGCCTACATTTTGTGGGCCTGGGTTGAATTTTTTTTTAAACACATCGGGCTTGGGCCGGGCCTGGTGTAAGCGGGCCCGGCCTGGGCCGGTACCTAATAAAAATATTAATACAAAACCCATACATATTACTATTACATTGTACAGAATACAGAAGTTACAGATACATTTTTTTGCACCACTGCAGCCTTTTGCATAGATCTAATGGCCCCATAAGTTCGTTAGCTGGGAAGTAGTCAGCCCCAAATGTTTACTTTAGACATATTTGCAGAGGACTTAATCAAGCCGTGATTAAGTCATTTAATAAAACAATACGTACACATTACAGTTTATTTATGTTTCGTTTTAATTAGAATAGGTTTGTTTTTTCTAAATTTAGCGGGCCGCGGGCTTACTCGTCTTTGGGCCGGGCCTAAATTCTAGTTTGCGGGCCGGGCTGGGATTGACAATTTTTTGCGGGTCTGGTAAGGGCCTGGATTCTAACTACTAATTGCGGGCCGGGCTTGGGCTCAAATTATAGGCACTAAATCATCTCCACGCGGTCAAGCTCAACTATCTGTTGAGCACACTTGCCATCCTTGGTTAGCTGGTTAAGCTATCGTCATTCTGCTAATTGTTAACGCCGTACTTTTTATGTCGCCTCTCTACAGACCATGCACCCGGTACACCGTCGATTCAGTTGTTATCGGCAGTTGGCGGATATGATGTTGCCTAAAGACACGCTCGATCTAACCAATCTCTAAAAATCCCAGGACTTAATCCCTTGACAGATTGGAGCGATTGGACTAAGTTCGTGTTATACCAACGTCTGAACGTGGTTGCCTAATAACACGATGGTGTTCCATCAGCAACGCGCAGTGCCTTAAGAGGGCGGGATTTCACGCCAGATTTCCCATAAGGCCTTGTGTATTTCATCTTATCCGTAATCAATGGTCTGTTGCTCTCCTTTTATGATATTTTTCGGATCTCCGAATTAAACATTTTATTGTAGGGTACACAAAGCAAAAGCAAAGCAACAGTTCGAACCATACTTGACATAGTTACACGAGAGATTAAAAATTTGTTTTGCTAAATTTAGGCTGGGTAACACAAATTGCCTAT
Source organism: Lamellibrachia satsuma (assembly GCA_033239005.1). Classification (NCBI taxonomy): domain Eukaryota; kingdom Metazoa; phylum Annelida; class Polychaeta; order Sabellida; family Siboglinidae; genus Lamellibrachia; species Lamellibrachia satsuma. The sequence goes on along the minus strand of BSQZ01000008.1, from coordinate 2,064,144 downwards.
TGAAACAGGCAGATGGTTCGATATTGATAGAAATGAAACATACCTTTGTGTAATAGAAATTATATTGGGGGTGAATGTCATCTGTTGTTTAAATGTGACACTTTAAGAGACCAAATAAGTATCTTTCTGCCTAGATATTTGATTAATCACGTTAATACTTTCAAGTTATCTGCGCAGTTTAAAATCCATTCATTTAAATAAACTAATAAGAATTTGTAAATTTATTAAAATCATAATTGATAAGTTTAACTAACATTGAATGTTCTTATTACTTAAAAGTATTATGAGTACTTGCAAGGACTCTGGGTATTGTATATTTATCTCATCCTTTATCTCAAACTCCCGCAAATGGACATGACATAAGAAAACAACAAACAGTGGTGTGTCTGTTCTAAATATATCCGATGTCGGAAATGATGATACGGTGATATGGTTAACAGCGTCTAGTACTAAAAGAGAAAGAAATTGGAAAACGAAATAAAACTAAGCTAGGTCTATCATACCATTAGAAAATATACGAATAAAAAATCAAATGGAAGAATCACTACTGACAGTAAGAAAAATATATACGGGAATTGCAGAAACATACAATGAAGATACGTAGGCGTACAACAGCAAACTAACGCTGAACCGTTGGAATATATAATATATTGCACCTCAAGTTGCTTGGCTGCTATAGCAAAAAAATACAGACAAATTGTGGCAGGATGATTACGAGACTGGTGGGGATGAGCCCATTGACTGGACACAGAGTGTCAGCGTTTTTACCTTATCCTATACTTCATTTGTTTATTGGATGTTTGCGTACAGTAACGACATATGCACGTCATTATCTCAATATAATTCAAAGTAAAGCTTCCCCTCCCAAAAGAGTGCAATAATGGAATAGGTAAAATACCTTATCGTTGTTCCAGCATCACAATAAGCCTAGCATTCAGCTACCCAAATATTGATTTTGTTTTCGCGCAGCCATACTTCAACCCGAAATTATCCAATAAGAAGGATTGAGTGGTGTAGAGAACATTTGAACTCTTTTGGTCCAATGTGCCCTTCACATAAGAGTTCAGATACTGCCTAGACTTTAATGACGGACGCAGTCGAGTGTGAATACGACCGAATGAGAGATACACTGGTTGTAATGTAGTGGAACATGATTAGTGTCATCTCTGGCAATACAATTAAGAAAGTTGGATATTTGTTTTCAAGTACGTTCAATATGTGTACGTTCAAGTGTCGTTTAGTAGATTCCAGTCAATCACAAAGACGTGATTTCCACCACAGTAATTGGAATAGGTAATGTGAAATGCATTTCAGGTAGGCTATTGTTCGCTGTCGATTATGCCACTTCAAAACTTTGCGGAAAATCATAAGCAGCACCTGGAACACGAGGCGCTGTTTAAATAGTAATATCGTAACCGAACTCTTAAATTTCGACTGACTAGTGTGATTCAACCAACTTTAGTGCGGTTAATCCAACCTGAACAGTGGCGTATTGGTGGGGGGGGGGATTGGGCCATGGGTGACTAGGCTTGGCCCTCATTTGGCCTCTCCTGTTGTGAGATCCTAGATCTATACGCCATTGAATCCGAGTGAGATTGGACATACCCAATGTACTAGCCACGACTAGGTACGTGTGGGACGGCCACACCTAACTGTTAGTACGGTTGGGGCACACCCAAGTAGACACCGACATGTTGAACACTCCAGGTATTATATATCAAGTATTTTAGCGCCAAGCGGCTCATGACTCGGGCATTTTCTTTGTTATATGTTTATTACGAGGATGCACGGCCCAAACGTGCCATTTTATTACGGACGAAGTTCGTGTTTTTAATATAAAAATACTGCTTTTTTATCCCGATATGCAGACGCCAGTGTACCAGTGACATATTTTTTTATTGTGGAATATTAATTAGGCGTATTGAACGTGTTTTAGAATGACTAGGTGGATGACTTGTGGTTTGCACGGGACGTTTTAGACCATTATTTACACCACCCTAACAACTTTGCTTTCCGATGTCATGTAAGCAATACAACGACTATGATATTATACACATTTCGACATGAACGAGTTCCATAAGCCGGTTTTAATGGAAAGCGCCTTGAGTAATTTTTAATTACATTTGGCGCTATAGAAGTGAACTGTTTGTTTATTTATAAGCCCCTGTTGAATTTCAATATTGGTGACAAGACTTAAAACGTCGTTTTAATTCCAGATATTTTAGAAAAAAAATGTATTTACTTTTAATGGGCGCCACGAAAAAAACATCAATTAGCTATGCATGCAATGAAAAATTTTAGAAGGCCTCAAATCCTCGTCAGAAAATGGCGACTCTCGGGAAACACTTAGTAAGGATCACATGGTAGGCCCGTCTTCAGAGTTTTGAAAAGGTGGGTTCCTGCGAAGGGCCTACTCAGTCAGCCGGGGATTTCTGGGATGATTTCTGAAAATTATAAAATAATTTTTTTTTAATGGGGGTTTCTTTCGAACGCCCAAGAGGACGGACATGCATGTGTATTATTTATTTGCTGAAATAACTTTAATATATTATACTTTATTACCAGTAACCTATATATATATATATATATATATATATATATATATATATATATATATATATATATATATATATATATATATATATATATATATATATATATATATATATACACACGAGCCGGTAAGTGAACATTGATTGGCAATACGTCTATCACATTGAATTTTCATCTTGTCCACCTGGTGTCGCCAGTATAGAGCCAGACTCCCATGCACGGCTCTTGCAGGCGAGTCAAAGTTCGTGTCGTATTTCGCGGAGGCTTCTCTGTGGCTCAATGGTATACTATATATTCAATGTGTGTTGTAGTGAAACAACACATTTTATAAAATATTTTAATACAGTGTAGTTATAAAGTTCCACAAATATATATATATATATATGGGTGACAGCCCACTGCACTGGCACTGCCAGGCACTGACCGAGCCAGAATGCATTGCCATTGGCATTGGCATTGGGCTGGCATTTCCATTGCAGCATGTTCCAATTTGGTGCGACGATTGAGCACAATTTCACTTATATTTTTGTCTACAGCTAGGATGATGATGGCCGTCTTCCACTAGTCGCATATACGTGCCAGAGAACACGCGATGAGTTTTGGTGATATAGAAATTATACCGAAGCCGTGTTCAATAAAATTAATTCTAGGCAAACCTGACGTCACCTGACCGACAACAGCGGAGCGCAGTGAATGGGCACCGATAGGGGTTTTCTAGGACCGTCTGTGTGTATATTCTATGAACATTTCCCATTATTTTAAGTTAACGACCCATGAACGCCCCGAGCGAAATGTTGAATGGTATTAAGAAGTGCAGATACGATAAGCAAACAAAAGACACAGCAGTACTTGACTGATAGGCAGGTGAATGTGGAATACACAAAAGCAGCTTCGGCAGACAAAACCCTGTCGGTTCCCTTTATCGATCGCAACATCATCTAGCTCGTGCCTCGCTCGGCGACGGCTTGCGCTGATTGGCTGTAGCCGGGAATTGATGCTTATAACTTTATTATAATACTGTTCCGTTATTTTGCGATTTTTCGGCCGAGAATTCGGCTTTATGCATCGTTGACAAAAGGAGAATATTTCATGATCTACTACTCACATCTCTCGCTAGGATTTTTATCCCATACCGTGCGCAGAGGCAGCGAGGAAGCGGCGGGGAGTAGAGCATCTCACAACGCCCGGTTCTGAGGGATATATTTGGTGCTGCGGCCGACGCAAATTTCTACATCATGGGGTGTACTATGAGCCAAGAGGAGCGACTCGCAATGGAGCGCAGCAAGCAAATCGAGAAAAACCTCAAAGAGGATGGAATGCAGGCGGCTAAGGACATAAAATTATTACTGTTAGGTAAGCGTTGAATGCCCTTGGTAGAGCGAGCTTCGGTGAATGGTGGTTTAGGGTGGGCGCCGATATATTGACATTAATGACATCTGTCTGTTATTCTCTCGAGCAGCCATTTTGAAAGGATTATGTGTAGCTCCCGATTTATGCCTAATTATCATTCAATATGCTGGTCGCTTCTTGGCTCAACAACGACCGGGAACTAATTCAACGTTGAGTCCCTTTCTCTTAAATTTCTTGTCGAATGTAAAATAGACACAATTTTCCCGCGAGGAGATGCCATTTCTGGTACAGACGGCCGCCGCCTATTTAGTTGTTGACTTTCCTCCTGCACGTAAATAAATCATCGTCGGTATTCTTTCTGTTCGTCACTCCAGGTGCCGGCGAGTCGGGAAAGAGCACCATTGTTAAACAAATGAAGTGAGTATTCGTTGTTTCTACCTTTCTGTCGCTTCGCTTATTATCTCGCTGAATGGGCGCACTATTGACAGTGTCATTGTTGTGGCACTACTGACACTAGCCTAGTCGAATAGCCTAGTCCAGACCTAGGGCTAGACTAGAGGCTGAGCCTAGGCTAGAGTCCCAGGGATAATCATGCTATATTACATGCAAAGCCAGTGGAATGGCACACCCAGTGCTGGGGGACCTGAATGAGGGGCTAATATCCATTCTATTAAAACTGCTTCCTCAACTGATTTAGCCTATTTTCAAATCCGGTTGATTGGTGTCCATATTTGTAGTGTGTGAATAGTTTATGGAACATCTGCAGTCGATTTAATAATAAAGAAATGCTTATTTTAGTTCCAGTCATCGAAAGAATTGACTTTAGTCGTTAGATATAGTAAGGATCAAAATATCCAAAATGGTAAACACTGTGTGGTTCAGTGCTGATCATGAGCATGACAAAGTTACAAAATTTCACCAAGGAAGAAAATCGTGATTTTTCAGCATTTTTATTTTCACTTCAGTTAATGCTTGAACATAATGCTTTAATAGTCTGATGATTTCACGAAAACTACATACAAGAGTTGCACAAATGAGCAGTTAATACTATGTAGGTTTGGTTTTTCGCAAAATTAGTTTGAAATAGCAAAAAAATCTAATTGCACTAATAGCACATTTAAATGATACTATTTTCTTTTGTTTATGTATGTACGTAATATTATATACCAATTGGTAAAATTAAATATGTAATTTATAAAGTCACAAAAAAACACATTTTCAATATTTGACTCAAAAGGAGTAATGGTCACTTCAGTAAACCTTTTCATTTAATATTTATTTAACAAGCTTGCCATCCTAACTTACAAGTTCCAGATGGCAAGTGGACAAGGAAGCCACTGGATTATCGAGAGGCCAACAATTTTAGCATCTATGTATAGTCCGCCCTTATCAGATATCTGTCAATTCTGTTTTTAAACATATTTACACTACAATCATTTGACAGTTTGTTCCATTCATGTATCACTCTGTGTCAGAATGAGTACTTTCTCATGTCCAACATACACTGTTCCTTAACTGATGTTGCTTTGTGTCCTCAGGTTCTACTGCCTTCTTTAAGTTTGAAAAACATTGCTATCAATATCCTCATAACCATTTACTATTTTAAACACTTCTATTTGGTCTCCTCTTAGTCTCCTGATCTCTAGTGTTATCAAACCACATTGTAATAAGCGGCTTTCATAACTAAGGTCTCTCAATTCTGGAATCATTTTAGTTGCTCTCCATTGTATTCTTTCTAGCTTGTCTATGTCCTTCTTATGATACAGCCTCCATGCTTGAATACAATATTCCGAATATGGTCTAACTGTTATTTTGTACTGGGGTACAATTAGCTGCTTCTCCTTATATGTGATAGTTCTCCTAATTAGCCATAGAATTTTATTACCTTTTTTGAAGCAGCAATCCATCATTGCTCTGAAACTTTCATGTCAGCACTCAATATTAATCCCAAGTCCTTTTCTTTTGTGGCTCTACCTAGTACAGCATCCCCCATTTTATATTCTTTGTCCATGTTTCCATGTCCTATGTATATGCTTTTACACTTTTGCCATTTTTCTGACCATTTAACCAATTATCTAGATCATCCTGTAAACTGTTTATCTGTACCATTTGTAACCTTTTTGAATACTTTTGTGTCATCTGCAAATTTCAGTACTTTGTTAGATACATCATCATCCAAATCATATATATATATATTATTATATTAAAAATAGTATAGGTCCTAATACTGATCCCTGTGGTATCCCACTCAAAACAGATTTCCAGTTTGAAATCTCACCATCTACTATTATTACTCTGTCTTCTGTGTGTAAGCCACTTTTCTATCTGGACAGTTGATTACATCATTACCTATGCCATGGGGTTTTTGTTTAACCCTTTCAAACCCACATGATTGCCAAAAAAATTTGCCCCAGGAACCACAGTTATTTCAATAATTAAGTTTTCTGTTACCGTGCATAGGGGATTGCCTAACAACAGCACAATAGTAAGAGACAGACCCATAAAAGTATACATTTTCTGAAAGCTGAATGAATGAGCTATCCATCCAACTACAATTTATTCATGAAAACACATTGCCATGGAAAGCAACAACAAAATGTACGGAAATTGAAAAAAACTAATGTCCAAAATAAAAATGGTTCACTGATATAAATGTCCACTTGTAAGAGTAGCAGAAATGTCTATATATCACTGAATACTAGTCTGTACCAGTCCTCAAGTCTGCAATTGCTACAACAATCAGCAAAAAGTATGAAAATTGAATGTTCAAATAAAACACACAAAACAGGGACAGCGTCCGAATCGTCCGGGTCAAGTATCACAACGTTATGCGATGTTTTCGAAGTCGGAGACGTTAACTTCGTCATCGCTTTCTCAATCGAAACCGCCTGGACAATCTCGGATTTGTTCCTCCACTAATTCGACATTTTACGCGTAAAGTTCAAATAAAGCACACAAAACAGACACAGCGTCTAAATCGTCCGGGTCAAGTATCACAGTGTTATCGTCAGAGCTGCTGTCAATGTCGCTGTTTTCGAAGTCGGAGACATCAACTTCGTCGGAACTTTCTCAATCGAATTTGCCTGGATTAGTTCCTCCACTAACTCGACACTCTTGCGTAAAACCCGCCGAATTCTCCGCCAATTTCCGTCTCAAACGACACATCGAAAGATTTGCCATCCAAGCCAAAAGCCCAGATGGCAAGTGGACAAGGAAGCCATTGGCTTATCGAGAGTCCAACAATGTTCACCTACTTATAACCCGCCCTCCTGATATATGTGACAACCTTGTTTTTAAACATATTCACGCTGCTAGCAGTTACACAATCTGTAGACAATTTGTTCCATTCATTTATTGTCCTCTGTGAGAACGAGTGCTTCCTGATGTCCAATCTACATTGATCCTTTACTAATTTTACCTCGTCCTCTAGTTCTGCTATCCTTCTTGAGTGAGAAAAACATATTTCTATCAATATTTTCATACCCATTCAATATCTTAAAAATTTTTAATTTTGGCAAATTATGCAGCGCATAATTTTTAGGAGAGCAATCCCTCTTACTCCCTATAGCTAGCGTTAATCAATCATCCACAGAGCTCGCGCTAAAATCACTTGCTCCCAACTAGAGTTGCATGTGGCTCCCTCTGATGGCTTTCATCCTTTTGAACGACAGTCGTTAATTTAGCCGGATCCCGTGCTTCTGAGGATCCTAGATTAGACCGTTAGAATGCCATGATTAGATGAATCTGTCGGAATCCTTAGTTCTCGGGAGCATGACATGGTATATTATTAGTTTAAATGCCTTTATCATCGTGTAGTTAATTAATTGTAGTTACAAATGGTTGCTAACAATTGCATAGGCCAAAAACCATGACTTATGTTTTGCTTTAAATAACTTCATATGATACAACTGAATTTGCCCATTCCAGAGTCCTGAAATAAGTGTTTATGATACACATTAACTTTGATGTCTTCTGATTGCATAGTTTGATAATTAACCCATTAGACCCCAGGATTTTATTAAAACATGCCACCATGTTCCCAGGATTTCTGGCAAAATTTAAGCGATTTTACTTCCTTGTGTTCAAAAATATGTAGAAAAAAAACTATTCAATATTGACAATTACAAGTTGTGTTTATTTTGAAGAGTAGTGATTTCTCCACATGCATGTATACATGGAAATAGGATATATTAATAAAATGTTGACATTTGATAACAATTTGCAAATACAAAATAGTACATTTGTTAAAACTTTGAAAGTTGCGACTGACATTTGACAATGATCCCATGCTATAATCCTATGCAACTCAGCGAAGAAAATGTAGTTATATGTGTTAGCTTTGCACCACTGAAAACATTATCAAATTCTGACGGTTATTTTTCAGGTTACACCATATTTTATCATGACAAATATAGAAATAAAAATTTTCGAGATAGCGTGAACAAAACTGATGAAAATCAAGATTTCCGAAAGGGCAACACATGCACGTAACGAGCTGTTGTTGTTGCAAAATGTATCTGCTAGGGTGTGGCACAATTTGGTAGCGTTTAGTTCAGTAGTTATTCGCCAGGATTTTTTTTAATAGAGGGTCCTGTATGCGGCCGGCGGCGGCCGTTCCAGTACAATGTATGATACCTAAAAATGTATTATGGGCATTCTGTCATTGACTTTTTTTTAAAATGATTGGTAGATATGTGAATGCAGCATATCTTATGATTACTTGGCTTTTTTAGCCATGTAATTGAGTATGATTATTAAAAAAATGTCAGTGATTGCACACTATTATGATTACTGACTACATTTACTCCATCTTTGGTTCACAACCAGTCAAGTTAAAGAAAATTTTATGAGTTGGCTGACTAGATTAAAAAGGTTAATTAAATTAGATATTTTGCTGAGCTAAATTCAACCAATGATTGAATAATATGTTTTATGACTAATTGTTGGTTTGAATATTGGAGCATTGCATATGTGATTAAGGCAAAGTATGAACCCTTTCAGAATAACATGAATAATTATGAAACCAACATTTGCTCTTGGTTATATTTTACATGGATTCAATATTCCTTTACCGTGTGTAGGATATTGCCCGAGATCAGCATCAGCATTGCCTGAGATCAGTGAACCACAAATCATAAAACACATATGGGTGCATGACAGTTGCATTCAAAATTAACAACAAAATGTAAATTAACCCATTAGGCCCCAGGATTTTATTAAAACATGCCACCATGTTCACATGATTTCTGGCAAATTTCGAGCGATTTTACCTCCTTGTGTTCAAAAATCTGTAGAAAAAACTATTCAATATTGACAATTAGAAGTTGTGTTTATTTTGAAGAGTAGTAATTTCTCCACATGCATGTATACATAGAAGTAGGATATATTAATAAAATGTTGACATTTGATTTGATAACAACAACATTTGATAACAATTTGCAAAGACAAAATAGTACATTTGTTAAAACTTGTAAAAAGCGAAAAAATGTAGCTATATGTGTTAGCTTTGCACCACTGAAAACATCAAATTCTGATGGCTATTTTTCAAGTTACACCATATTTTATCAATGCAAATATAGAAATAAAAATTTTCGAGATGGTGTGAACAAAACTGATGAAAATCAAGATTTCCGAAAGGGCAACACATGCACGTAATGAGCTGGTGTTGCAAAATGTATCCGCTAGGGTGTGGCACAATTTGGTAGCATTTAGTTCAGTAGTTTTTTTTTTAACATAGGGTCCTGTATGCGACCGTTGTGGGGTCTAATCAGTTAAAAAAAAAAGTTCAGTGGTTTACTGAAATAAACGTCAACTGTTGGAGTAGTAGCAATGTTTGCACATGTTAGAATAAATGTTCGGTTGTCCCTCGTTTCTGATACTGACTTTTGCGCGTCCTTGTTTACGATTACGCCTACTGATTCTGTTTTGTTGCGCCTCTGAGCTCAGGTTCCTGAGGATATAGGCGCCATAGAAGTCAATTATTATTAATTATTATTAATTAGAATATCACTCATGAAAATCAGTACATATAACCATGTCACTAAAAAGCAATGAAGAAAATTACCACAATGACAGTGTCCATAAATGCGACATCTGGGTTTCTAGTAACTTGGCGTTTTCATAATAGGGAACGTAAGTCTTGTGACCTAGTTTTAGCTCAGGAGTCCACTGGTGACCTGGGCTGTATTGATGCTTATGTGAAGAATAGGATCATATTTTGTTTTGGGTGTACTCACAGAACTTACACCAAACGGTGTAAATTTTTCTGGTTTCAGACTGATGAAAAGATGTTAAAGGTGTGTGAGAAGCTTTATATGTAAAAAATTTCACGGTAAATGTTTGAGAGTTATTTACAACTGGATGCCATATATTATTAGCAAAATTTGCATGGTGGCAAATCTGTTTGCCCAGAACAGTCCGTTTGGGGGCAGTGAGCTTTGTGGGCTTATGTGCATTTAGACACCTTATTAGGCATATATATTTTAAGATTTTTCGAATAATTCCACACATCTAAATGAGCAGTTTTTGCAGAGAGCCGAGATCCGATATTTAAATAATTATTGCAGGGACAATTAAATGGGAAATTACATTTCTGACACAGTTGTTCCTTCTGACCAACAAACATTGTGATTAGAATAAATATTGTCTATTTATAAGTTCTTATGATTGTAGAAACTAAGTATTTTACTGTGTCATTATTTACAATAATATTAATATTGATACTGAAACATTTGTATTACATGAATTACGAAGCTTCTGCTGTGACTGAATCTGGTGTGTTATAGTTACAGATGGAGACCACCATCATTAGAGTCCACAGTATATTACAGCATTAAAGAGAGTGAATAAAAAATAATTAAATGTATAGCTTCAATGCTGTTTACTATAAATTATGTAACATGTTTTGCAAAAGGTAATAATGTCATTCCCAATTGAATAAACAGACAACCTTAAATAGTCAGAAATGTAAACATGGCCATGAGTAGATTACCACACATACTGAATATTACCATAGCATTATAGATAAGCACTGTTTCGACTTAAAGCCCCAATTTTACTGTGGCAATTCCTTGTGTGTATGTAGTACTATATATGTACCAGAGTCACGATGGTTTTTTATTTATATTTAATTATACCATTTCATTTTGAAAAAGGTTTATTTATCAGAATTTACTTAAATTTTAACCAATGACTAATTGGTTATAATGGAGCACTTCTGCAGAAGAACTAAGCATTTACATGCAAATTGTGTCTGCAATGCCCTATGATAGATGTCAACAAGGGGTAAACACCCAAAAACATACCCATTATTTTGACCTGTTTTCATGTGCCTCTAACTTGAGAAGTTTACAAGCTACACATCTAAAATATTTAGCAGAATATGTAGAGAAATTGGTACAGATTGTGTATACAAAATTCAGGAATCATAGGGAGAAGGATAATGGGTGCACGAAAATGGAAAAATCCGTTGTTCACATCATAGGGCATTACACATACAATTTGTATGTAAATGCTTACTCTTGATTGCTAAATAAACATATAGGCCAAATAAAAGTATAGGATGGCAAATCGGTCAAATTTAATAATAGTATAGTGCCGAATAACAGTATAGTGGGGCAAATTGTTCAAAACAAATAATAGTATAGTGTAAAATAGTCACTAGTATATTTGCCTTTTTATCGTCGAAGCCAAATTGTTTGATTTGACGTGAAGGCATCCTTAGTAAACTACACGGTCGCCGTGTATTTCGGGTTTTTCCCGCCAAATATGCGTAAACTTTGTGCATATTCACATTGCGTCGCTGCAGATATAGTAACTGTGTTTTATATATGAAAAATCGGGGAATTTTCATTTTAGATGGACATTACAGTTTTATTGAATTGAATACACAAGCCCATTTCAGGGGAAACCGCCACCAGCCGGTTACGTCCGGTTTTAAATTGAAAGGCGCAGCGCATGGCGCCCATTTACGATCACTTTACATGGTGATAATGGCGTTTTAACTAATAATATACCATGTCGAGCTCCCAAGAACTAAGGATTCTGACCGATTCATCTAATTGTTGAAATCTAACGGTCTAATGCTTCAGGATCAAAATCTAGGAATCTCAGAAGCACGGGATCCCGCTAAATTCACGACTGTCGTTCGAAAGGATGAAAACTTAGTCATCAGAGGGAGCCACATGCAGCCTCCAGTTGGGAGCAGGTGATTTTAGCACCGCTCTGTGGATGACTGATTAGCGCTAGCAATAGGGAGTGAGAGCGATTGCTCTCCTAAAAATTATACCCTGCATAATTTGCCATGATATTCGGAGAATATAGGCTGGCACAAATGTTTAAATTTAATAGTATAGTGCCAAATAAGGTGCGTATAGGGTGGTATTTTTCATCAAATAAATACACGCTTTTTCGGCACACAAGAGTAGTTTTTTACAACAGTGCTTGAGTATAGCCACATAGTCATTAGTTAAATTCTGAGACATCATCTGTTTTAACCGCCTAAAAATTGGTTTATTTCCATGACTAGTTTTGCTTATGAACATTTGTAATGATACTACATTATAATATTATAACGTATGTTTTATTCTTGTAACAGAATTATTCATGAAGGTGGCTTCACGTCAGAAGACAACAAACAGTACAAACCGGTCGTTTACAGCAACACAATCCAGTCTCTTGTGGCAATCATTCGAGCCATGGGAACACTAAATATCGCCTTTGGTGAACCAGAGCGGGAGGTGAGTGCCACATAGTTTTTAATGATTACATTTATGTCTGTTTTCTTTCAGCATGGTATCTCTAGTTGGGGTTGGAATAGCACAGTCTACAATACCATCTGCCACCATGTAAATGTAAATGCACCAGGTATTCCCTTGGAAACATTTAAAGTATATTTTCTGGTGGGGATTTTGACACATTGAGAGAATGCTCAGGTTGAAAGTAGCCAATGTTGTCTTTTGTTTGGCCATTTTCTATTATTTTTGATGTGTTTAGTCATATATCTACCCACATTTAACCTTTTTAAAACCATAAATAACCTTATTTGTGGTTTTAAAAAGGCTAAATGTGGGTAGATATATGTGTAGACAACACAAAAAATAATAGAAAATGACCAAACAAAGGCCAACATATATATATATAGATGCATGCATCTATATATATATATATGCATATATAAACCAGATGCACTTCTGTGCGGACAATGAGTCAACGAACATGAGGCAATCAGTTGTTTACAGTTGCACGCCAATGAATGACACGATATGATCGCACAAAATGTGTTATACTATTTAAATTTCACATACTCTTGAGTGCTGAATAAACGTATAGGCCAAATAACGGTATAGGGTGGCAAATCGGTCAAAGTTAATAATAGTATAGTGACGAATAACAGTATAGGGGTGCAAATTGTTCAAAACAAATAATAGTACAGTGCAAAAAAATCATTAGTATATTTGTCTTTTTAGCGCCGAAGCATTTTTTTTACTCGACGCAAAGCCAAAACTACGCAGATCAACTGTATTTTAATTTTTTTTCTGCCGAATATGTATAAACTTTGTGCATATTCATGTCACTGCAGATATTGTAACCGCATTTTATATCTGGAAAAAACTGGGGAATTTTCCATTTTTAAATGGACATTAAAGTTTTATTGAACTGAATACGCAAGCCCGTTTCAGGGGAAACCGCCGCCAGCCTGTTATGGCTGGTTTGAGGCGCTGTGCACGTCGGCCATTTACAGTTGGTTTACGCGATGATTAAGGCGTTTAAACTAATAATATACCATGTTGTGCTCCCGAGAACTAAGGATTCTGACGGATTCATCTAATCATGGTCTAATCTAGGATCCTCAGAAGCACGTGATCCCGTTAAATTCACGACTGTCATTCGAAAGGATGAAAGCCGTCAGAGGGAGCCACATGCAACTCTAGTTTGGAGCAAGTAATTTTAGCGCGAGCTCTGTGGATGATTGATTAGCGCTAGCTATAGGTAGTGAGAGTGATTGCTCTCCTAAAAATTATGCCCTGCATAATTTGCCACGATTATCAGAGAATATAGGCTGGCATAAATGTTTAAATTTAATAATAGTATGGCATTTTTTATCTAATAAATACGCGTATAGGGATGCTTATTCGGCACTCGAGAGTAGTGAAAACAAGAAACTTGATGATCAACTGAAGTTTTTCGGTGCACATTTTCAACCATTGACTGGTGGCGAAAATGATAATTCGTCTAAGCTATATGGCATAACGATTTGACTCTAAATCATCTGGCAAATAAATGCATTACCTTTGCTAAGTTTTACATCAGTGTAAAGAACATTATATCACAATTTAGGTGATATTAAATAAGTCTTAATTGTACCCAAATAAATTTTACAAAGGCCTTAGATGAACGATGTCATAATTTTTAACGTTCTGTGAACCCGATTTGGCCATTTCTGTGATTCCAGATTTCTCTATAAGCAACCTAAATGATTAAATATATGGTTGTTCGTCGTGGTTAAAATTCTGATTGACCTGACTGTTGTTTGCATTTTAGGGATGGTTGTTGACGAGACGTCATTTAGCTCATTCAAAATTTGCCCCAGGAACCAGGTTTTTCAATGAATAAATTTTCTGTTACCCTGCATAGGGGATTGTCTAACAGCAATAGTAAGAGACAGACCCACACAAGTAGACATTTTCTATCCAGCTATCCATCCATCCATGTTCATAATAAAAGTGGTTCACTGATATTAATATCCACTTCTTGGAATAGTAGCAGTGTATCTCAGAATACCAGTCTGTACCAGTCAGCAAGTCTGCAGTTGCTACAACAATCAACAAAAAGTATGAAAATTGAATCTTCCAATAAAACACAAAAAAGAAACGTCCACTTTCAGGAATAGCAGCAATGTCTGCATATGCTGGAGTGCCAGTCTACACATCTACACAAGTCTGTACGATTAAGTCTCATTATCGCACCATATTGTTTGCATCTGTAAATGCGATATCTGGAGGATGAACAAGATGTTCAGTCCACTGGCGTTCTTGTGGCAAAACAGGCAGCGTCTGAATTGTCCGGGTCAAGTATCACTGTGTCATCATTGGAGCTGGCTGGCTGTTTTCTAAGTCAGGGACGTCAACTTTGTCGTCGCTTTCTCGACTGAATTTGCCTGGACGATCTTGGATTAATTATTTCACTAACTTGACATCTCTCGCGTAAAACCTGCCAAATTTTTCGTCACTGTCCGCCTCAAACAACACATCGAAAGACGCATCACCAGCTCCACTCGATCCCACCATTTTTGCTTTTCGGCAACCTTGAAAAATTACGATGAACGATGCAAAAAATTCACTTTTATTATCTCAATTGAAAACATTGAGAAAAGATGGCCAACAGTACGATACTGCACATCCAACAAAACCTACTAAGACACTGATTGGACCGTATTTATGAATGGAACTTGGAGTATGTATATTTACGTATGTGGGTTGCAACGGCTTTTAAATATGATACGTATATATATATATATATATATATATATATATACATATACATATACATATACATATACATATACATATACATATATATATATATACATATACATACATACGTACTCAGGTCTGAATGGGTTAATGAGGTCAGTAGATGTAGTCTGTCAGTAAAAAAATGGTGGGGAAAGCAGGGTAGTCGTTGGTCAGGGAGGCCATTTGACCTCAGTTCAACTGTAATAGTGATTGTGATCTGTCATAATACTAAAAGCCATTGTTAAATTTTTGTTTCAAGTTAACCCTTTCGTGGCCAAATTAACACCAATTTGTACCTGCTGCTGAGTTGTATTGTTTCAATGCATTGTTTCCTAAAGAATCCTATTAAATCATGAAATGATGTTGTGAATAAATCCTATAATTGGCTTGGGTTGCATGAATGCAAATAAGTATTTTATTTTTCATCTGATTAAAAAAAATTGCACAGTAGTTGAAGAACTAACTGCTGAAGTAAATAGCAAATTATTTGAGAGTTATGTGAATTTACTTACAAAATATGCTTTGCTAAAATTATTCTTGATAATTCATTTTTATTATATTTTCCATCAATAATTAGCGGATACATGCAGCATATGAAATGTAGATAAATTAATATTCTGAAAAATGCAAAAAAAATGTACTAAAATAGAACGCTAAAAATTTATAATTTGTTGCCAGGCGATTTGAGGCATTCTGGCCTCTAGGCATAGTCGGGTTGATTCGGGCGTTCTGGCCGTAAGGTGTAGTCGGGTTGATTCACATGAAATGTCAGTTTTTAAGGATATAAACATCACACAGAACATAAACACTATTAATTACTCATTTGGATATGTAATCAGACTGGTTTTTACAGACCCTGTTTTTATAAATTGGGTGGGATTATTGTGTGTACTTCTGTTTTATGTTATCATAGATACATCATCAGGGAATACTGAATGACATAGGTGGTAACATAAAAGACATATTCTGGACAAATTGTATAATTTTCTTAGTGTAATCATGTATGGCCAAAATGTGTTGAACTGCTATAATGTTGCAGCCTAATATCTTGCAGCATGCCAAAAACATGGTTAGAAATTAGAATAAGTGGCAGAATGGCAGTGAACACCAAAACGTGTAGACACTGTCATTCAAGGTGAAAAGCACCCATGTAGAGCTATGAATTGTCATACCTGTGTCCCCTGACCTGCCTGAAATGAACTGTTCCATGATTGCCATGGCAACACATCAGGCAGCTGTTGTGCAGGCAGTGAGCAGGGAGTGGATTAGTACTGGGCTGATTGATTAAGAAATATTCGATTTGATGGTAATGAATGCAGGGAGCACTGTGAATGTGACATCTTTACATGCCACACCCAGTCGCTGAAACTGTTAGGTGGACATGTGCTGCTTGTCTCAGTGTGTATGTGTATGTGCGCATGTATGTCTGTGTGGATGCATGTATGTCTGAATGCAAATAAACATACATGCTCATATACATGTGAGTTTGTCTAGTCGCTTATTAAGGTTCAACTGACACGGGCCTATTTTTTACACCTAGTTTTTCATTAAAGCAAATAAAAAATTTATTAGGCGCTTAGTTACATGGGTTATACAGTGACAGTTCAATCACAGCAAACTCTCATTTATTTATTCTGTTTATCCATGAAATCCGGGTGAGGCCGACATTGATAATGGTTGTAAATTTTTGTTTTACTTCCGTCACTGTTCCCATTTCACTGCTGTCTCCACCACCCATCTCCACTCACCATCCCTTGTTCTTTAAAAATTTACATGTAAATCCTGTACTGCGTAAGAGCAATTTACCTATATGAAAGACCTTAAAATTCTATATGTGCCAGTATGTATGTTTTCATGCATATTTCTGTTCATGTATGTACCTGGTGCATTCTGCCTGTCCATATTATGTGTATTAGCGTCACACCCAAGTTCCGCTGATGTACCATTATATTTTCCATCTGAAGTTTCTCATTGAGTTAGATATTTGTGCAGGATTCACTTTTCAACCAGCTGTTTTACTGTTGACCTTATCTGTGGTCTCACCTGATGGTAGTTCAGTCTACATTATACCAAACTAGTTGTCGCTAGGTGAACCAAAGCATTTTTGAACTTTGGGTTAACAGAACTGACCAGTCACCAACAGCAAACCAAAGCTATACAGCTTACTTTTACCATATGTTTCAGGATTACAATGTACTGCCTTACGAAAAAACAAATATTTTTGAAATCGTCATTGGAGTATATGTAAATTTGCTGCTACTATAAAAAGTATTTTTAATTGATATTCAATATGGAGTTGAGCAAAAAAGCCTCACTAAAGTGTACCAAATTGAAACATAGCTTGAAACCACCCTCGATGTATTGCTGTTTCATAAAGCTACCCTTTATGTTCTTTCATTTTCCACACAGGTTTCAGCCATTCCAGGGTGGTGGTGACACCATGTTCAGTTGACTTTTAACTGAATGATTCCCAACTTTATATTTAGCAACATTGTCAATTGATATAGACAATTAGAATTTATTTAATCCTGAGATTATTAATTGATGGAATTTTAGTGTGTCATTGTATAATGCTATATAGAAATGTCATAGAATTAGGTAACTGAATTTCAAGAGACCCCACTGGAAATTCTCAGTTGAAACCGTTACTCCACTAAACAAGTCTTACAGAGACAGGTCATGGATTTCTTCACATCCATTGTTTTCTGTCATATATGAACATTATTTTTTATCAGTTATTTTTAGACCAGTCTTTATATAGCAGTCAGTGTTTTCACTCCAAACAAGTACCTTTACTACAGCTGACAGTTTAATTAATAAATTAATAAGTGATAATTTTATGTTTGCTTCTTAACCCATCTAAACCTATTTGCACGTGTTTGTTCCATAATCCACCCTTTCTTTATTAGCACCTTTATTTAGCACCTACAGTTTCATTTGTGCTTTATTCCACATTACTAACTGTCTGTACTTCCCATTTATTACTCATTATCACGTTAATTATCATTAGCTGTAATTAACCTAGCAACATGGCAAGTACGTGCCATGTTTATTGTTTGTGTTATGTTCACATTATGACTCTGCCTGTATTATACAGGAGACTCATTAAACAGTCTTCCTCAATGCTTCTGATGTGACCTTCTCTGCGTGCTGCTGACTGCTTGTATGTGGCTTGCCAATGCTTTGTGCTCATCTCCCAGCATGTGCATTATTGATGCTCTGTTGACTTGTGTAACCGATACAGCTTCCTCCATTGTCGCTATTGGTTCTGGTGGCTGGTGTAGTGCCACACCATGCCACTGTTGTAGAGTGTGGTAAATAACACAGTCGATAAAGCCACACCTCCACCCACTGTTGCCACGGGTAACCGTCTTGGAGGCAGAATAGGGTATGAGCAGTGGTCATAGCGTTTATTGATCAAGGTCGCTCGAATAAAGTATGGCAGACATTTTGCCTGAGGTTCATAACAGTGAAATAGGTCAGTCAGTCTGTGCTTAGACAAGTGGAGAATTGTGAGAGCTGTACAGCGGCCTGACACCTGTACACTAAGGTCACAGTTCACAGAATGCTCAATGCTTGTCTGGGAAGGTCAGCATCACAAATTACAGTCAGCTAAATATGTTATCTCTAAAACGGAAGAGAAAACATTCACTTGTGAAGCTAGTTTTTGTCAAGATACCTACATTAATAATGGGAAGAATCATTTGGTGTATAATCGTGTGGGTATTCAGTGAGCAGCATCAGTCTACCTCTCTTGCTACTGCCCTTACCTGCTTTCTGTGCTCTCTTTGTTAATGTCTCATGCATTCTCTGTGTGTGCTTGCCATCCCATGTGTGTGCCTGTCGTCCCATGTGTGTGTGCGTGCCATCCCATGTGTGTGCCTGTCATCCCATGTGTGTGCCTGCCATCTCCTGTGTGTGCTTGCCATTGTGTGTGCCTGCCATCCCCTGTGTGTGCCTGTCATCCCATGTGTGTGCCTGTCATCCCATGTGTGTGTGCCTGCCATCCCATGTGTGTGCCTGTTAGTGCCCTGCGCGGGCCCGGCCCAAGCCCGATGTGTTTAAATTGTTTTCAGCCCAGGCCCGGCCTGGGCCCGCAGTATGTAGGCCCAGGCCCGGCCCGGCCCGCGAAATTATGTAGAGGCCCGCGGGCTGCGGGCCGGGCCGGGCTTGGACCAAAAGCCCGGCCCGCGCAGGGCACTAGTGTGCTTGCCATCCACTGTGTATGCCTGCCATCCCATGTGTGTGCCTGCCATCCCATGTGTGTGCCTGCCATCCCCTGTGTGTGCCTGCCATCTCCTGTGTGTGCCTGCCATCCCATGTGTGTGCCTGCCATCCCCTGTGTGTGTCTGCCATCTCCTGTGTGTGCCTGCAATCTCCTGTGTGTGCTTGCCATCCCATGTGTGTGTGCCTGCCATCCCCTGTGTGAGCCTGCCATCCCCTGTGTGAGCCTGCCATCCCATGTGTGTGCCTGCCATCCCCTGTACATGCTTGCCATACATTGTGTGTGCCTGCCATCCCCTGTGTGAGCCTGCCATCCCATGTGTGTGCCTGCCATCCCCTGTGTGTGCCTGCCATCCCCTGTGTGAGCCTGCCATCCCATGTGTGTGCCTGCCATCCCCTGTGCATGCTTGCCATACATTGTGTATGCTTGTCATTTTCTGTGTGTGCCTGTCATCCGTGTGTGTGCGTGCGTGCGTGCGTGCGTGCGTGCGTGCGTGCGTGCGTGCGTGCGTGCATGCGTGCGTGCATGTGCCTGCCATTCCCTGTGTTCGCCTGCCATTCCCAGTGTGTGTGCCTGCCATGCCCTGTGCATGCCTTCCATTCCCTGTGTGTGACTGCCATTCCCTCTGCGTACCTGCATGGCCATCACAGCTTTAGTTTTTTCCTTCAAATTTTGAAGTTTGTGCAGCCTCAAATTAGTTTACATTGAAATTACCATTAATTTGTCATGTTTTGACCTCCTTATTACCCTCAGTCGAAGAGAGCAGTTAGAGACGTCATCGTGGGCAATCAGTCACTTGCATTCTGTAGGAGCATTCTCTGATACAAAGAATTTAGACACATTCAGTTTATGATAAGTAGTTTACAGGCAATGAAAGTATATGACCATCAATGTGGGGCCATAAAGCACCCCCAAGTCACACTGTCTCCATTCTGTCACATGGGAGTGTGTGGATTAGGTGACAGAGCATTAAATTACAATACACTTGCTATAACTTTTTGTTGATTTCTCAATGGCTAAATGCACACTGTAAAGGTAGAGCATGTATTGATTTATAAGCTGTGTTACACACAGACCGAATTGATTTGAAATGTGGAGTTTCTCTTTTCTGAAGAGCCACATGGTGCCTGCATCTGGAAGGCATTATGCCCTGTAAAGGAGGGTAGTTAGGGTCAGTCTGGAGAAAACACATGGAGCCTATAAAACCTACAAGTTGAGCAGCTAATTTTAGAGCAGCCATGGATCTCACTGATGTAGGCTGCACTGTTGATTTGTTATCCCTGGTGCACTGCATGAAAGGGATTTGGGCAGCGAATGCATGAGGAGAGCGAAGGTCGCTGTCCCATAACTGGCATGTTTACTTAGACCTCCATTGATTGTGAAGGCATTTTTTATTTTGTATATATTTCCTGTGTAGGAAATGTACTTGAGGTATAAGGGGGATGGTTGAGATACTGAGATGTTTATGTAAATTTATCAAGAAGTTAGCATTTAATAAGGTTTAGATTTTAATGTAGTTTATAAGCCTGGTAAAATATAAACCTTGTCTGATAGAACAGTTGTGCTGTTTTAGCCCTCGTTTGATTTGGCCAGCTATTGTATATGGATGTGTTAAGCACACTGCACATAGAAGATCATGAAACAGATCTCATTTAAAATATATCAACTGATGATGGTAAATTATCAACTTGAAATAGCTGGTAATAACATTTAAGGGACATTGTCCAAACCGGAAATTCAACTGCTCCTATTGGAATTGGCCCAATAGCATAACGGCTGATGCTTGTAGATGTGTGCAACAATAGGTTTATGGCCAGTCGTATACATGTATAAATATGCATGTTTTTATATTATTGATTTTGGGACTAACATTGTTCAATAAAATGTTAATAAATTATCTTGATAGAATTGATCATCAAAATTATGGACCAGGGCAAATTGCTTTATTAATTATTGAAACAAACATTGATAGGTAAGTTCCTCTGACTCCCAATTCCTGTGAGATGTCATTGATAAGGAACTGGTTATAAATGTCATTGAGAAGTTTACATGTACAGAACCAGTAGTCATTATGTTGTCATGGCAACGTCAGTGTGACAGCAGCTGGTGGTGTGCACTGAATATTGGATATTGAAGCTGGTGTGGCAATGAATACTATGGCAAGCATCGCCTGTCTTGGCATGTATTACTACATGTATTACCACATGTATTACCACATGTATTACTACATGTATTACTACATGTATTACCACATGTATTACTACATGTATTACTACATGTATTACTACATGTATTACTACATGTATTTAACAAGATTTAACAAGATTTAACAAGATTTGCCATCCAAGCCAAAGGCCCAGATGGCAAGTGGACAAGGAAGCCATTGGCTTATCGAGAGTCCAACAATGTTCACCTACTTATAACCCGCCCTCCTGATATATGTGTCAACCTTGTTTTTAAACATATTCACGCTGCTAGCAGTTACACAATCTGTAGACAGTTTGTTCCATTCATTTACTGTCCTCTGTGAGAACGAGTGCTTCCTGATGTCCAATCTACATTGATCCTTTACTAATTTTACCTCATGTCCTCTAGTTCTGCTATCCTTCTTGAGTGAGAAAAACATATTTCTATCAATATTTTCATACCCATTCAATATCTTAAAAACTTCAATCTGATCTCCTCTTAACCTCCTTGTCTCTAGAGTTGTTAAACCACATTCTTTCAGGCGTTCTTCATAACTAAGGTCTCTAAGTTCTGGAATCATTTTAGTTGCTCTCCTTTGTATGCGTTCAAGCGTATCTATATCCTTCTTACGATATGCTTGTATACAGTATTCTAAATGAGGTCTAACTATTGCTTTATAAAGAGGTATAATTAACTTTTTTCCCTTGTATGTTATGTTTCTTCTAATCAATCCAAGAATTTGATTACCCTTTGAAGCTGCAATACCACACTGCTCTGAAACTTTCATATCAGCGCTTATTGTAACTCCTAAGTCCTTTTCTTTTACAGTAGTACCAAGAACAGTAGCTCCCATTTTATAGTTTACATTCAAGTTCCCATGTCCTGTATGTAGGCATTTACATTTCCCAAAATTGAACAGCATCTGCCATTTCTCAGACCATTTCACTAATCTGTCTAGATCGTTTTGTAAATGTTGTTTATCACCATCAGTATTAACCTTTCTAAACAGTTTTGTGTCGTCCGCAAATTTCAGTACGTTACTTGTTATACTGTCGTCCAAGTCATTGATATAAATTAAGAATAATATAGGTCCTAATACTGATCCTTGAGGTACCCCACTCAAAACCGATTTCCAATTTGAAACTTCGCCATCTACTACAACTCGTTGTCTTCTGTCAGTCAGCCATTGTTCTATCCAGTCAGTTATGCTATCCCCGATACCATGGGCTTTTAATTTAAGTAGCAATCTTTGATGTGGCACTTTGTCAAAAGCTTTCTGAAAATCTAAGTAGATAATATCTACTGGCGATCCCTCGTCTATCCACTTAGTGATTTCTTCCAAAAAACATAACACATTTGTTAAGCATGACCTCGCTTTAAGGAATCCATGTTGAGATGAATTTAATAATTTATGCTTAACGAGGAAGTCCACCATATGGTCTTTAATTAACCTTTCTAATAATTTACAAATCACTGACGTTAAACTCACTGGTCTGTAATTCTCTGACTTATTTCTCGAACCCTTTTTAAATAATGGTATGATGTTTGCTTCTTTCCATTCAAACGGAACAACTCCCTCTTTTAATGACAAGTTGAATACTCTTGCAAGTGGTATACTGATTTGATCTACTGTTTCCATTAGTAATTTTGGAGGAATCCCATCCACTCCCGGTGATTTGTTATCCTTCATTGCCTTTATTTTCCTAGCTACCAATTCTGGAGTTACAACTAACGGTCCTAAATAGTCAGATTTAGTCCCCTGAAATTTAGCATCAGCAACTGGTAATGAACTAATATCTTCTTTTGTAAACACTGAACTGAAGTAACCATTTAGGTCTTCCGCCATTAAAAACCCCTGTGATATTATATTTCCAGCACTGTCTTCTAGAGGTCCAACCTTGTCTTGTACGTTTTGTTTACTCCTGACATATGCATAAAAACTCTTGCTGTCAGTTTTTATGTTACATGCCAGTTTTTGCTCATAGCTTCTTTTAGATTGTCTGATTACAGTTGTAGCTGCATTAAGTGCCTCTTTGTATTTTGCATAGTCTTCTTCCTTTCTGGTACGCCTATAAACCCTCCACATAGTTTGTTTTAGCATTATTTTTCTAATTGCCTCTTTTGACACGTGTTTCTTTCTACACCGTTTTCCTTGTTTTCGGAAGGGAACAAATTTATCAATGATACTCTCAATTTCATATTTTAGAATATTCCAACATTCAATTGCAGTCTTATTCATCAGCATGTTATTCCAATCTAGCTGTGCTAAGTATTTTCTCATATCTTTGTAGTTACCTTTGTAGAAGTTTCTCTTGTACGTTTTCTTATTTTTACTTTCTGATTTTACATTGATGTCAAAATGTATTTGATTATGGTCACTATTACCCAATGGTTCAAATATTTTTACATTGTCCACTAATTCTTTTTGTGATGACAAAACTATATCTAATACATTTTCTCCCCTGGTTGGTTCTAGTACGTGCTGAGTAAGAAAGCTATCCTGGATTAAACATAGAAATTGTTGATCCTCAATCCCTGTGCTCTCTAGAGAATTCCATTGTATGTGTCCATGGTTAAAATCTCCCATTATGATACATTCCCTTTACTAACTTCCTTTATAGCGTTTTTATTTTTGTGTTGTCCTCTTCGTTTATGTTTGGACTTCGGTAAACTAATCCAACAGTTAATTTTGAATTTCCTGAAACAATTTTGCACCAAACAGCTTCATCGCAATCTGCTTCCCTTTCTAGTTTCATTTCATAAGCCTGAATAGATTCTTTAACATATAAAATAACTCCCCGCCCCTTCTTCCTATTCGATCTTTCCTAAACATTACGTATCCTGTCAGTCCTAATTCAGCATCTGTTATATCTATGTTGGCCCATGATTCAGTTATACCAATTATGTGAGGGTCAATATCTTCTACCATAATGTTTAATTCGTTTTTCTTATTTACTATGCTCCTTGCATTTAAACATACGCATCTATAACCTTTTTCAGAGATGTTTTTCGGATGATTTGATATTGGTTTATCTGTGCTAGTGGTCTCTTGTTCTGCTTGAGACACCTCTAGGTAACCCCCTGCACTTCTAGTTTAAAGAATGTTTACTTCCAAAAATATTTGTCATTGTACCCAAGTCGCTATCTACTGCTGCTGAAAGTTTGTCCGCGAATACTGCCGCCCCTTTCCACTTAAATGAAGCCCATCCTTCATGTACATATCACCCCTCCCAACAAAACTTTCCCATAAATCCACAAATCCAACTTCCTCTTCCCTACACAGCCTCTGGACTAACATGTTAATTGCCATCCCCGACAATTTCGATATTTATGACCCCTCCTGCCCATCACAGGTAAAATCCCTGACAGTATTACCTGCTCAACCCTCGTCTGTTTTAGTGTTCTGACCAACTGCCTATATTTCCTAACTATGGCAGTTGTACCCTCCCTCTCTACGTTATTTGTCCCTACATGTACTAAAACAGATCCACCCTTACCCGAGCCTACGATGTTTTTTACCCTCTCAGTTATCGCCTCTATTTTGGCTCCAGGCAAGCAGACCACCACATCATCTCCCTTGTTTAAGACTCTGTCGGTCTTCCTAACTATCGAATCCCCCACAAACACCCTCGCTCTCTTCCTCACCCCCTCTATCACTGCTGCAGAATAACTCTTCCTTTCGATCCCCTCCATCACATTCTGTCCTGACCCCTTCCCTTCCGTCTCCCCCACTCCCTTCTCCTTCCCTCCTGTCTCCCCTACTCCCCTCTCCTTCACTCCGGTTGTTTTCCCTCCCGTCTCCCCCACTCCCTTCTCCTTCCCTCCTGTCTCCGCTACTCCCCTCTCCTTCACCCCGGTTGTCTTCCCTCCCGTCTCCCCCACTCCCTTCTCCTTCCCTCCTGTCTCCCCTACTCCCCTCTCCTTCACCCCGGTTGTCTTCCCTCCCGTTCCTTTCCTTCCCGTCTCCTTACGTCCTGTCTCCCTATGACCTGTCACCTTCCCTCCTCTCAGCTTCCTCCCAGGCTGAGGTGAGCTCTCCCTAGCATCTCTTGTGTCTTTCCCCACTTTATCGTCTACTGTTCCCTCACCGGAACTACTGGCACAACTCCCTGATCCCTTCCCACCATTGCCACAACGAGCAGTCTCAGCTCTTTCAACTCCACCTCTATTTCCTTCATCCTTGCGCATCCCCTACACTCAAAATTAAAACTATCTGCCTGGACCTCAGCCCAGGACTTTTCGCACCCAGACTTGACGAAATCTACCCAGTTACTACAACTGCCACAAATTACGTGCCTTGTGGCCTTTAACTTCTACATGTATTACTACATGTATTACTACATGTATTACTACATGTATTACTACATGTATTACTACATGTATTACTATATGTAGTAATACATGTATTACTACATGTATTACTACATGTATTACCACATGTATTACCACATGTATTACTACATGTATTACTACATGTATTACTACATGTATTACTACATGTATTACTACATGTATTACTACATGTATTACTACATGTATTACTACATGTATTACTACATGTATTACTACATGTATTACTACATGTATTACTACATGTATTACTACATGTAGTAATACATGTATTACTACATGTATTACTACATGTATTACTACATGTAGTAATACATGTATTACTACATGTAGTAATACATGTATTACTACATGTATTAATACATGTATTACTACACGTATTACTACATGTATTAATACATGTAGTAATACATGTATTACTACATGTAGTAATACATGT
This sequence comes from Lamellibrachia satsuma, assembly GCA_033239005.1. Lineage (NCBI taxonomy): Eukaryota > Metazoa > Annelida > Polychaeta > Sabellida > Siboglinidae > Lamellibrachia > Lamellibrachia satsuma. The sequence continues at coordinate 2,037,524 of BSQZ01000008.1, read as the reverse complement.
ATTAATACATGTATTACTACATGTATTACTACATGTAGTAATACATGTATTACTACATGTAGTAATACATGTATTACTACATGTATTAATACATGTATTACTACATGTAGTAATACATGTATTACTACATGTATTTTTAATGTATGTATGAAGTATATAGGAAATTTGGTTTAAGAAGGAGTTGTTTTGTTAATCACGTGGGCTATTGATTCAGTGCTTCTGGATAACAGAACATGTTTTTTTTCAATTTGGTTGTCAAGCATTTTTTATCATAAACCCACCCACCCCACTGGAATGTTTGCACAATATGTTGGAGTTACCAACAAAAAAGTTAATTTTCTTCTGGTCATGAAATTGTGGCTTTCTGTAAACTGAATGATATTTGACAAATATGTACGCTGTTATGAATGTATGCAACCTACTAGGTACTGCAACCTACTAGTTACTTCAACCTACTAGGTACTGCAACCTACTAGGTACTTCAACCTACTAGGTACTTCAACCTACTAGGCTCTCCTAAATATTTCCTCTGGCTGTAGCTGCACCATTTGAAACTTGCTGTGCCAAAAACTTATTGTGCTAAACAAACATGTAGAATAAGGGTTTTTCTCAGCATTAACCATTAGAAGCCAATCCCATTTATTAACACAATTTCTAAGGTAAAATGTGAACTCATATTGTGAGTAAATGAATAAGTGTCACATCATTTGGTCACACAAAACCGTGTGAATAAGTAAACTTCCCACTGTAAAATGGTGATATAAATTAGGCAGGTATGGCATTCATTGCGTAGTAAATACCTCCTGTCCAACTAATTCAAAGCATATTCTGTTAATAATCATTTTGATTGGCTGATATGAAGAAGCATGGCAGCTAGAAGCAGCTGTTTTAAATTCAGCCTACTATTGAAGTAACCTTCCCACAATGGCTGCAGATTTGATTGAGGTGGCATGTGATGGCAGCGTCTCTCACTGCAAGGGATGTGATCCAGAGTGATGGTTCACTAAAAAAAATTCTGCTTAGCAAAAGTGCAGAAGCTGTTGCCAGTGACAACCACATTCTTCCTTAGACATACTGTAAATCTATACGGCTGACTAAATAAACAGATTTAAGATGTTGAAACATCAGTGCTAAAACAATTTTCTGTTTGGAACAATAATACAATGTTGGTGACCCAACAAACCAAAAAGTAGACTTTAAAAGAAATCTATTTAAGGCATTAATGATTATAAATATTTAGAAGTTGACATTGATCATAGTGTTCTCAATTAGTAATTAGGGCATCAAAATGTAATCATGTATACAATCATTTATTAGTGATTAAGCATTGCAAACCTTATGTGTTGCCATAATGAACTTGTATAATGAATCAGGGTTGTCAACAGTAAGGTAGATTGATGTAGGGTTGCCAAACTGTAACACAAATGCAAGCATCTCAGAATAACAGCTTTGTTTTTGTTTCATAATGGTTACAGTTGTGTCATGATTTTTAGTGTACTTAGATATCAATAAACTTAGTGTAACATCAAGTTACATGCCTTTTAAGAAGGCATGTTAAAATAATGGTGCCCACGTTTCGGTTACCACAATAATGTGAATATTTCATATAGATCAAGTAAAGAAAATTCAATTGTTCCCTATTGACCCAATGATTACTGCATGTATATGAAGTGACATCATTAAGAGAGTGCCTCATTAGACAATGTCATAGTAATTAGTGGTACAGTGGGCTGGATCAGTTAATGTCTACCACTACCAGGGTGTCTGTTTCACAGTCATTATGGTGATGGTTTGTACTTTGTAGATGTACTTGTGTGAAGACATGCCCAATGTTGAACACTATAATCATCCTGGCTAATTAGTCTTGGTATCGCCTTCAAAATGTTTGCAGAGTCCACTAGAGTTTAGGTAGATAGCTAGAACTTTATTTATTTATTTATGCAGAGTCCACTAGAGTTTAGGTAGATAGCTAGAACTTTATTTCAATCACAAATTGATTATTACAATATTGCATAATGTAAACAAATTACAGTGTAACTGTGGAGACTCTTTAAAGACCCTAGATGGTTTTTGATGGAACCACTTATAGTGTCCATTTATGCAGCACGGTTAACAAGATTGCCATCCAAAGTATCAAACTGCAGCTGGCATGTGGACAAAGAAAGAATGGTTTAGCAATTTGTGGATTAAACAAAATTCATACACCTCATCCCACCTACCCGATACTTCTCCCCATTCAGATATGCAATCAGATATTCATCTGCTTGTTTTTACACCATTATACACTGTACAGTGTTAGCATATAAACACTCAACAGGCAGTTTGTTTCAATCAGTCATCTGTTATGGGTTATAATTATTGGCTATTGATAAACCTGTGGCTCTTTTGTACACATACCATCTTGATCATATAATTTTTTTATTCTAAATATTTTTCTGTCATGCTGTAAAACGTTGAGATTGTTAATATGTGGTTTTGTTAATAACAACTACAAAGAAACTAAGTGAAACATGGGTTACTCATTATTGCTACTGTTGTGTAGAGTTGTTTACTGGTTGATACGTAGAATTGTTCAGCAATGTAAATGTTGTTGCATTCTGTCTCCAGGCAGCAGTAATTCTGATGTGCTAATGTTTTGTGGTTGATGTGATTTCAGACTGATGTAAAAAAATTTCCTGGACATGATAGCCAGGATAGAGGACACTGAACTAATGTCGTGTGGTTGATGTGAGTTCAGAGTGATATAAAGATGTTCCTGGACATGATAGTCCGGATGGAGGACAATGAACTAATGTTGTGTGGTTGATGTGTTCAGTGTGATGCAAAGATTGTGTTGGCCGTGATCACCCAGATGGAGGACACTGAACTAATGTGTGGTTGATGTGTGTTCAGAGTGATGCAAAGATGGTCCTGGACGTGATAGCTCGGATGGAAGACACTGAGCCTTTCTCGGAGGAGTTGCTGCATGCCATGAAGCGTCTCTGGTCAGACACTGGTGTACAGGAGTGCTTCAGCAGATCCAACGAATACCAGCTTAACGACTCTGCAAAATAGTGAGTATTTCCTTCTGCCCACGTTTCTTGTTTGTTTCCAGTATAATTTCTGTTTTTGAGAGTATTCCATTTGATTCTGTTCAAAATCGTCTTAGCCAACATGCAAAAGAATCTTAATATTTTATTAAGAATGTAGTTTTGTTTATCAAAATGTTTAAGTTGGCAGGTTGTGTATTGATGTTTTTGTTCATATCTGGGGTTGTTATTGTTCTTTCTATTAACTCATTTGTGAATTTTGAAGCCATATATTTGATACAAACATTGACTTTGAACAGCTGTTATATCATATTCTGTTGTCTGAACTGTTATGAAATAATATATATTTTAAATAAGCTTTGCTTCTTCAAAAAATAATCTGTTCTACTTTGGGTGGTGTCGTCAGGTGGCACTGCAACATTTGGGTGGTGTCGTCAGGCGGCACTGCAACATTTGGGTGGTGTCGTCAGGTGGCACTGCAACATTTGGGTGGTGTCGTCAGGTGGCACTGCAACATTTGGGTGGTGCCGTCAGGCGGCACTGCAACATTTGGTTGGTGTCGTCAGGTGGCACTGCAACATTTGGGTGGTGTCGTCAGGTGACACTGCAACATTTCCCACATAATGGTTTTAGCTTCATGCAATTAACTTATTTTGTCCCATTTTTCTACAAATTAATTGTTTGATATAACTGTCATACATGTTATTGGTGTACGTATTGCAACAATAGAGACTCCATTAAAATATGCTCTTCTCAAACAACAATAGAGGTGTCTGACCGTGTCTATGTTCGCATGAACGGTTGGAACCAAGAGACGAAGGAAACTTAACCCGGTCGTTGTTGAGTCTTATGCATGATGCCGCTAAATCAAAAAATTACATTTTCAGTTATGGTCAAAGCATTGTTGAAGATGGCTTTATGGGTGTCCTTCCAGCAACAACTTGAAGTCTTAATGTCAGCAGACGACAGCTCTGGCCTACTTTACAACCAGGCTGACTTAAAAAAATCTGCAAGTTGTTTATTTCCAAATGGTTGTAGCTGATTGATTGGTTGTTGAAAGTTACATGCCCAAGTTGTATTTATTATATCAGGTTGACCTACTTACACGGTGGAGAATGATAACGTGAAGTTGTATTTATTATATCAGGTTGATCTACTTACACGGTGGAGAATGATAACGTGAAGTTGCATTTATTATATCAGGTTGACCTACTTACACTGTGGAGAATGATAACGTGAAGTTGTTTTTATTATATCAGGTTGACCTACTTACTCTGTGGAGAATGATAACGTGAAGTTGTATTTATTATATCAGGTTGACCTACTTACACGGTGGAGAATGATAACGTGAAGTTGTATTTATTATATCAGGTTGACCTACTTACACGGTGGAGAATGATAACGTGAAGTTGTATTTATTATATCAGGTTGACCTACTTACACTGTGGAGAATGATAACGTGAAGTTGTATTTATTATATCAGGTTGACCTACTTACACTGTGGAGAATGATAACGTGAAGTTGTATTTATTATATCAGGTTGACCTACTTACACTGTGGAGAATGATAACGTGAAGTTGTATTTATTATATCAGGTTGACCTACTTACACTGTGGAGAATGATAACGTGAAGTTGTATTTATTATATCAGGTTGACCTACTTACACTGTGGAGAATGATAACGTGAAGTTGTATTTATTATATCAGGTTGACCTACTTACACGGTGGACAATGATAATGTGAAGAAGGTCAACAGTTTTACTTTTATTTACTGAAGGATTCATCTATCGACTTTGTGGAGCTTTCACTTTGCTCACATATGTTAGGGAAGATGCGGCTACCTATGTCTATTGCATTGTTTTCAGTGTACTTTTTTCTTTCAATTCCCTGCTGTGTAAATGTTTGTAGTTATTAAAGCAAGGTTAAAATATTTATGATGTTCACATGACTGATTGAGGCAGTGTTATTTTTACACCATGATAGGTCAAACTGGTTATGATTTGTGAATGGGGGCGATGATAGATGCTGGCTGGTCTTTGTTGCTAGGCAACCCATCAATTAATTTCATTCTTTCATTGTGGGTGCATTCGCTCTTGTCCAGTCTGCCCAGCTGTTGTCTCTTCCAGCCAGACCAACCAGTCACCAGGTGGCTCGCTCTAGGTCCTCTTTGGTTCTGCGTACATAGTACAAGGTCAACCAGTAGTTGAGAGTGTGTATCTGTAATTTAACTGGTATATAACAGTGTTCTGGCCAGGTTTTCCAAAGGACAGTGCCATTTTAGAAAAAGAATGCAGTGAGCAATGGTTAAAAAGGCACTTGCAATGTGCGACTAAATAGTTAACATGACACATCAGGCATGGCACAATTTTCCGAAATCAGCAATCAAAGGGCGACCATAGCACTACGAAAACACGTGTCCATTACAGTTGGTGGCCAAAAGTACCTGTAGTCTTTGTAATGACTCACAAAAAAACAAACACTTACAGTAATGATATCGGTAGGAAATATGTGCAAAAATAAACGTGATTAATTACTCATTAGTTGCCACTACTGAATTTGTATTTAAAAACAACAGTTACCATTCCTATCATCACTACTACACTCTAGTCCTGTAGGTCTACTTACTAGTAGTTACTATAATTATACAGGTGGTATGTGCCATTATTTTTCCTCAATGCAGTTGAAGGCTAACTCTTGCCTAAAATGATTTACGATTTCATCATCAAAGCACGCACACACCACCACTGCATGTTTTTACATCACAAGTGTCAAATATGCCAACACTCTGTCAATGTGAAAACGTGATGGGCGATAATAGTTGACAAATCTATGTTAAAATACACGTGAGCCTGCATTCTGGGCAAGTGGTCAATGACCAGTAGTTCCACTAACAACTTATGAGATCCACCAAGCATAACATCTATTACAATAGTGTAAGTAGCCTGGCCCACCAGGGTCGGCTGCACTTATTTGTTCAGTTATAACACCATCGTTATATAAGCCTAACTCCCTAAGCCAAGAGCAAGGCTAGGCCTTAGCAAAGCGACTATTTGAATCTGCGTGAATTTCCACGCATTCAGATTAATTTTACCAAACATACCTCTGCGCTGCAGCTGAACGAGCGAATATATATATATATATGAAGTTATGGATTGCTACTGCTTTGGCACTAAGTCAGTTCTTTATTTGATACCATATTGTCATTTAACAATGGAAAACTGATGAATATGTGGCTGAAATCTCTAGTTTCTCATATTCCTTTTTTTTTCTGGGTTTGAAATAGGATGCGATTTTGTGTCTTTTTGCACTTATTTTTAAAATATCACATATTTTTGGAGAGTGCACGACACCAATGTTGTGTGATTTTCTTATATATTGCACATATTTATCAATGGTCCAACACCTGACATTGTTATGGTAGCGCAACATCTAATGCGGCTGTGAAATAATTCACATTACAAATGCAGATATAGAGTCTATTGCACATGGTTTCTGTGATTGTTGGAAGTTAACATTTTATATAGCGAACATTTGATTTACCATAAAAACCACTAAGAACTATTGATATACAGGGTATTTTGAAAAAATAAAGGTGTTATGTATCATTCGTGGGGTCGTAGATTAATCCCTGAAAGTTTGGCGCCCAAGGTGCAAGCTGTCTAAGAGGAAAACATGAGCAAACATATGCTAGCTCGATTATAGTTAGACGTATTATATATATATATATATATATATATATATATATATATATATATATATATATATATATATATATATATATATATATATACCCCTGCTTATATGCTTCTTCATTCTGAAAATGTTAATTTGTGACAAGATTATCTTTTTAAGTCACTTGGATGTAAATTATCATCACAGAATTCTGATGTACATTTAGTTTACATTGTACATACATTTATATGTGCGCATGTAACTTCTGCTCAGGTCGTAAACGTGACAACCGTCTAACCTCATAATATCATAGGTCGACATTTGCTCTCTGCTGTGGATAATCTGCAAGTGATGCTAGGCAGACTAGCTCCTAGGTGCATTGAGTGCTGCAAGTGATGCTAGGCAGACTAGCTCCTAGGTGCATTGAGTGTTACAAGTGCAAGCTAATCTATACACTTGTAACAATGTCCTAACAGCTCTTCTACACATGAAGTCTTCTGTATACTTGACAGCCACTTGGAAGTTGCCAATGCAAATTGATTGCATGCCTTGTGTGTTAGCCTTTCAGCTAGAGCTGTAGTGTAGAATAACAGCCATCTCGGGCCTGGCGGCTGCTGATATACTTATACCTTATAATGGGTTAACCTGATCACGAATATGAAGTCGTTATTGTGGTTGATGGTCTCGACTGATTGCAGCCACACTGAAATTTACTTATCATCAGTAAGAGTTGTTTTTGTTGCAGTTGGCAATTTCTACTGAAGAGAACAGACTACTATATCTTGAGTCTGGTTAGGTGTTTGTCCAAGTTCCATATTGTTGCTTTGGGTGAGATGTTGTTGAGCTATACTCGACAAAGAATGTAGCATTCTTGTGAACACAACAATGATGACAGTTTCCCACAGTATTACCTTTTTCTTCTTTGGTGGTATTGTGGAGGACCTGATTTCTGGGTAATGTGACCCAGGACAACAAAATCAGTCGGAAGTCGCAACTAGAGATTATCGGCAACGGGCCCATATAATGACACAGGTCAAAATGTTCACTTTTCATGTTTATGCATTTTCGAGCACTAAAATATATTATCTGTGTTTGCATCTTGGTTTATGCATGATAAAATATCATTAACATACTATAAATGAGCAATTTGTAAACGCTAGTCACTTGAAAAGGGGGATTAAACTGAAACAAAAGCGATAATCTAGACCTAGTCTAGACAAATCGATTTCACGTTCTGAGTGACGCAACCCCTTGATCCGGGTATCGTTGTGAAGAATGGAATTCCCTCTTTCCCGTTGCCATTACGGTATTTCCAATGACATAATATTCAGCCAATGAGCGCATTTGTAAGAAAGGCCCCAGACGTAAACAAATGCCACATTTTATGCGCCGCGTTCAATGATTGGTTGGAATCTTGTCACGTGGTGGCTCATATCTAAAATGGGTCCGACTTTGAGTGCCGCTTTCGCGTAAACATTATTCACAAGTAATGTTGAATCTGGCGCGTTGGAGGCACAATGGATGGAGTTGCTGCCAGATTATTTTGGTGGCGATGTCTCCGATGACAGCATCAGTAGCAACGAAATTGACAGTACGGATGTCAGGCAGAATCGCAGTGATTCCAATGACGATGACAGCGTAGCTGGTTCAGTCGTCATCGATGAAGTGGCAGTGGTGATGGAAACTCTCTAGATATTGTCGATGACACGGACAATGCAGCTGAGCTATGAAAAGTACACAAGTTCAGTTGTGTAAACAAATCATCAAAAAACAGCTGTTGTCTGAACAATGGCAATCCATGCTACAGTGGCTTAACTGAAAAGTTTGTGCTGGAGCTAAGAATGAACATGAGTTCCTTGCCAGACTATGAGAAAGATCTCATCATCCTGGGGGAAAATCAATTCCACGAATCGCAATGGTCAGATGACTGAGAAGTCAAAACTAAAACAGCATACGCCTAGACAGCAACAACGCACAAACTACTGTGTCGAGGGACAACGGGTCTGCAGAGAAACTTTCAAGTTTCTGCACTGGTAAGTACTGCAGTTTTGTAACTGTAAATAACTACTACATCCATTATATCATACAATTCTGACAATGCCTGCTCCAGACCCTGATTAGACAGTTATTGTTTATATTATAATTATATGGGTGTTGTCACCTGCCTGGCTGTTGTCATAGATATAATTTATTGCACTCTCACCTGGGTTAATGCAAGATACTTATTAGCTCGGTTCCTGGTTTAGATAATAATGATGTTTAAATAATTACCACAATAGCATCCAGTTGCTGTGTGCCCCTGTGTTATTATAATAGTTATAGTTATTAGTACCGATACTTCTAATAGCCAAAATGTGTATCCTGTGATCTGACAATAACTCTCTCAACGGAAGCACTGTTTCACATTTTGCATGTACAATACAGTATAAAATTACTGTACAATACTAACTTGTAATAATAAACATGTTTATTAAATATCACTCATATTTTTTGTTCTAGCATCAGCCAAGACAAGCTTACAGCGCTGCCGAAGCACTGCAAAGAGTTCGGATTGACACCTCGGTACAAGCTTACAGCGCTGCCGAAGCACTGCAAGGAGTTCGGACTGACACCTCGGTACAAGCTTACAGCGCTGCCGAAGCACTGCAAGGAGTTCGGACTGACACCTCGGTACAAGCTTACAGCGCTGCCGAAGCACTGCAAGGAGTTCGGACTGACACCTCGGTACAAGCTTACAGCGCTGCCGAAGCACTGCAAGGAGTTCGGACTGACACCTCGGTACAAGCTTACAGCGCTGCCGAAGCACTGCAAGGAGTTCGGACTGACACCTCGGTACAAGCTTACAGCGCTGCCGAAGCACTGCAAGGAGTTCGGACTGACACCTCGGTACAAGCTTACAGCGCTGCCGAAGCACTGCAAGGAGTTCGGACTGACACCTCGGTACAAGCTTACAGCGCTGCCGAAGCACTGCAAGGAGTTCGGACTGACACCTCGGTACAAGCTTACAGCGCTGCCGAAGCACTGCAAGGAGTTCGGACTGACACCTCGGTACAAGCTTACAGCGCTGCCGAAGCACTGCAAGGAGTTCGGACTGACACCTCGGTACAAGCTTACAGCGCTGCCGAAGCACTGCAAGGAGTTCGGACTGACACCTCGGTACAAGCTTACAGCGCTGCCGAAGCACTGCAAGGAGTTCGGACTGACACATCGGTACAAGCTTACAGCGCTGCCGAAGCACTGCAAGGAGTTCGGACTGACACCTCGGTACAAGCTTACAGCGCTGCCGAAGCACTGCAAGGAGTTCGGACTGACACCTCGGTACAAGCTTACAGCGCTGCCGAAGCACTGCAAGGAGTTCGGACTGACACCTCGGTACAAGCTTACAGCGCTGCCGAAGCACTGCAAGGAGTTCGGACTGACACCTCGGTACAAGCTTACAGCGCTGCCGAAGCACTGCAAGGAGTTCGGACTGACACCTCGGTACAAGCTTACAGCGCTGCCGAAGCACTGCAAGGAGTTCGGACTGACACCTCGGTACAAGCTTACAGCGCTGCCGAAGCACCGCAAGGAGTTCGGACTGACACCTCGGTACAAGCTTACAGCGCTTCTGAAGCACCACAAGGAGTTTGGACTGACACCTCGGTACAAGCTTACAGCGCTTCTGAAGCACCACAAGGAGTTCGGACTGACACCTCGGTACAAGCTTACAGCGCTGCTGAAGCACTACAAAGAGTTCGGACTGACACCTCGGTACAAGAAATCTGGAGGCCGGCGTGCAGCAGATGTCCGACTACTACCTCATGCCGACATATCCAGAGTTGTTGCCTTTCTAGTCAATTTCACGGAAGACCATGCCTTGATGTTGCCTGGCCGAATCCCTGGATTTAAGCGATTTGACATCAAACTGTTGCCATCCAACTACACCAAGGCGAGTATTTGGAAGCAGCTGGTGAACAGGCCGTCAAGATTGACTCCTTCCGCAAACTGTGGCGAACCCTTGTGCCATACATTGTGAAGACGCGACCGACGACAGATCTTTGTTGGATCTGTCAAAAGAACAACTCGGCAATATACAGAAGTGCTAATGTGTCTGATGAAAACAAATCTGAGAGAGTCAGAAACCAACAGGCACATCTGCACAAAGTTGTGACAGAACAGTCACTGTACCAAGACATGGTGAGAGCTGCAAAGGTAGTGGTGGAGCGGGAAGGTGGCAAACTTGGCATCAATGCGCCTGCATCCATGGACATCACCATGCACTACAGCCTTGATTACACCTGCATCCATGGACATCACCATGCACTACAGCCTTGATTACACCTGCATCCATGGACATCACCATGCGCTACAGCCTTGATTACACCTGCATCCATGGACATCACCATGCACTACAGCCTTGATTACACCTGCATTCATGGACATCACCATGCGCTACAGCCTTGATTACACCTGCATCCATGGACATCACCATGCACTACAGCCTTGATTACGCCTGCATCCATGGACATCACCATGCACTACAGCCTTGATTACGCCTGCATCCATGGACATCACCATGCACTACAGCCTTGATTACGCCTGCATCCATGGACATCACCATGCACTACAGCCTTGATTACACCTGCATCCAAGGACATCACCATGCGCTACAGCCTTGATTACACCTGCATCCATGTACATCACCATGCGCTACAGCCTTGATTACACCTGCATCCAAGGACATCACCATGCGCTACAGCCTTGGTTACACCTGCATCCATGGACATCACCATGCGCTACAGCCTTGATTACACCTGCATCCATGGACATCACCATGCGCTACAGCCTTGATTACACCTGCATCCAAGGACATCACCATGCGCTACAGCCTTAATTACACCTGCATCCATGTACATCACCATGCGCTACAGCCTTGATTACACCTGCATCCATGGACATCACCATGCACTACAGCCTTGATTACACCTGCATCCATGGATATCACCATGCACTACAGCCTTGATTACACCTGCATCCATATACATCACCATGCACTACAGCCTTGATTACACCTGCATCCATATACATCACCATGCACTACAGCCTTGATTACGCCTGCATCCAAGGACATCACAATGCACTACATCCTTGATTACACCTGCATCCATGGACATCACCATGCACTACAGCCTTGATTACGCCTGCATCCATATACATCACCATGAGCTACAGCCTTGATTACACCTGCATCCATGGACATCACCATGCGCTACAGCTTTGATTACGCACAACAAGTACATTACCCATCAGACCCGATGGGCCGATGTACTTCCTGTGTCCAAGAAAATGCGGTTTGTTTGGCGTTACCTGTGAGAGGGAATGCCACAACAGGTGACTTACCTGAATGACGAAGGAATGACCATCACCAAGGGAGCTAATTCTGTTATTAGGTACTTGGACCATTTCTTTGCCAATTACGGTGTTGGTGAGATGCATGTGCACCTGCATTGTGACAACTGTTCTGGCCAGAATAAGAACAACTGCCTGCTGTGGTATCTGGCATGTGCACCTGCATTGTGACAACTGTTCTGGCCAGAATAAGAACAACCGCCTGCTGTGGTATCTGGCATGTGCACCTGCATTGTGACAACTGTTCTGGCCAGAATAAGAACAACCGCCTGCTGTGGTATCTGGCATGTGCACCTGCATTGTGACAACTGTTCTGGCCAGAATAAGAACAACCGCCTGCTGTGGTATCTGGCATGTGCACCTGCATTGTGACAACTGTTCTGGCCAGAATAAGAACAACCGCCTGCTGTGGTATCTGGCATGTGCACCTGCATTGTGACAACTGTTCTGGCCAGAATAAGAACAACCGCCTGCTGTGGTATCTGGCATGTGCACCTGCATTGTGACAACTGTTCTGGCCAGAATAAGAACAACCGCCTGCTGTGGTATCTGGCATGTGCACCTGCATTGTGACAACTGTTCTGGCCAGAATAAGAACAACCGCCTGCTGTGGTATCTGGCATGTGCACCTGCATTGTGACAACTGTTCTGGCCAGAATAAGAACAACCGCCTGCTGTGGTATCTGGCATGTGCACCTGCATTGTGACATCTGTTCTGGCCAGAATAAGAACAACCGCCTGCTGTGGTATCTGGCATGTGCACCTGCATTGTGACAACTGTTCTGGCCAGAATAAGAACAACCGCCTGCTGTGGTATCTGGCATGTGCACCTGCATTGTGACATCTGTTCTGGCCAGAATAAGAACAACTGCCTGCTGTGGTATCTGGCATGGCAAGTCTTGCACACACTGTACCTATCCATCTCGCTAAACTTCCTCATCACAGGGCACACCAGATTTGGACCTGACTGGTGCTTTGGTCTAATATAGCAGAATTATCTTCGACACATGGTGCCATGTTTAGGTGATATCGTCTATGTTGTCAAAACAAGCACCGTCACGGGCGTCAACATCCCACAGAAAGTTGGAACCGAAGATGGCAAGGGTGCTGTGCCACAGGCCAACTGGCAGTCATTTCTGCTGCCTTTCTTCTGAGTGATGAAAGGCATAAACAATATCACCATTTCCGGGGTGATGTGGCGCACCCTGGAATGGTCTTCAGAAAGGAGTTTGGTGATTCGGAGGAGGAGATGTGTGAACTGCTTCTGGATGCTGACGTGCTACCACCACATCACCAGCCACAACCCATCACACCACCGGCCACAACCCATCACATCACCAGCCACAACCCACCACATCACCAGCCACAACCCACCACATCACCAGCCACAACCCGTCACACCACCTGGTTTGGACATCAACAGAAAGTGGTACCTCCATAAAAAATTTGTACACCAAACACCACAGACATCACCTGTCGACAGCCAGAAGAGGAGCCTGAGAATGTAGTTAGGACAGTAGTGCAACAGAGTGTTGGGCCCACTAGCCACAGTCGTGATCACGGGCGTGGACAAGCTTGGCCACAAATTGATGAACAACCTGCAGCAAAACGTGGATGCAGGGGGCGCCACTAGCCAGTGACATGATTAAATTCAGTGTCTGATACAATTGACGTTATTGATTGCCATCAGTTATCAATTGCAATCAGAGCATAACTAACTTGCATAATAAAGCATTACAACTAAAAAATAAGATTTTTTTAATTTTGTGAACAAATAACGTGAGTGTTCATAATAACAATAATAATACAAAATAATGTTATGAAACCAATTTACAAGTAGAACTAGTCAGACATGTATCTGCCTGATATGATGTGTGCATAAACACCGTGTTACATGATAGTTTCCAGTGTAATCCTCCCACGACAAGTTATTGGATCTTCGAAGTCGATTTTCTCCAAATTAACTTTTTTGACCATGGTGTGTTTAAAATGAGATATATCTACAAAAAAATTGTGACACATCATTGAGGATGGTATCATTTTGAAGCTAAACATATGCTTGTTCCAGAAACATAATAAACTACACAAACGTTTTTATGTCCAAGTGACTGATTTTGCTGTCCTGGGTCACATATTATTATTAAGTTAGTAAGAACTATTTTTTGCAGTTAAAATGTTTGCTTGTCAGAATTTTCATGACCAGCTGCACAAAATTTTATCAGTAAATTCCATTCATTGGGAGGACCCATAACTGTTTACGTAGTGGGTACTTTTGGTTAGCTCGAATACAAATAATCAGACAACGAATTATTCCATATTTGAAAGTACATAATAATAATTACAACAGATGCAGTTATCTAATAATGTGTGCATTGATCTATTGCTGCAGTCGCCAGGTCTTTCCATCCACCCTTCCTGCAGACTAACCATCCCGACTTTCCCTGTGCTTGCACACATCCATCAAACTGTCCCCACTGTATACAGACTAATAACATTGCCGGATTTGTAACTCACGAATGCAGACTTTTTTCAAAACTACTTGGCTACAAATATACGATAAAGATGTCTTTGTAATTTCTGCCAGAGTTTGCATCTATCCAAGGCATGGCAGATCAGTAATGGAATAGGGCTAACATATTTTTTCTGCTAACATCATTTCATGTCAACAACCAACATGCATTCAGCAAATGAATAAGAATAAGCTTTTCCTGGCTGTGGTTCTTGGAAGGTATACACATATATTTTCATAGAAATGAGAAATTAAGTAGTTCCCAGGTCAAGAGACTGACCCTAGGGTGTGATCCTAGAAAGATTGTTCCTGGAGCAATGAAAAGTGTCACCAGATGCTACATGAGAAAGTACTCTTTCTCACATAGGGTGATAAATGACTGGAACAAACTGCCAAATGATTGTGTTAATGCTAGTAGTGTGAATATGTTTAAAAATAGAATTGACAGATATCTGATAAGGGCGGGCTGCACATAGATGAGAAAATTGTTGGACTCTCAATAAGCCAATGGCTTCCTTGTCCACTTGCCATCTGGAACTTGTTGTTCGAGATGGCAATCTTGTTAAATCTTGTTAAATCTACATCAGCAATTACTAGTGTTGCAGGTCTTGTGGGATCCTCCTCCTCCCCCCTCCTGTCTCTACAGGGCCCAGTTCGATGAATTTTTTGTTGCATACAATAGAAAATTGAAATTCCACTAAGCAATAATTTTAGGATTAAATAAGTTCTAACCACATATCTAAATATGATTGTGAAATTAGAATTATAAACAGCGAAAGGTGATGATTTGTTGCAGTTGTCAGTTAATAAAAATAAAAATTTACTTATAAAATATAACTAACTAGGTAACTAATGGATTCCTACAGGGTTTTATGATGGCAGATTCACTGATTTGAGTCAGACTTCTACGTTAAATTGTGATTTAGAACGCACATTCTGGCAGACAGCTTCAATGGGTGGAAGACTTCATCTCATCTAAAGGTGTCAACAGGTCTGAGTTTCTACATACAGTATTATCTGTCTGCCATCAGTTCAGGCTGTGTGGTTTGTTTACTGTCACTGGTTGGAGGCTGTCTTCAGTCAGTGTCAACGGCAAGTGGATTATGAGCTTTGCAATGATTCCAATGCAATTATCACACACCTTTGCTTTTGATGTTTATGCTTTCCTTCCACAGAACTATTTCGTTTATACTGGGTGGGACTGAATGCATAGGATATTGGCAGTGAGTTGAGTGTGACAACTATGCCATGCTGCACACCGCGGGTCATTTGGAACTGTGAGAGATTCATGTATTCAGTCCACCACATCTACTTTCTCTTGCAGCTTTTTAGATGAACTAGACCGTTTAGGAGCGAAAGACTACATGCCGACTGAACAGGATATACTTAGGACACGAGTAAAGACCACTGGTATTGTAGAAGTACACTTCCACTTTAAGAACTTAAATTTCAAGTAAGTATGTGCCTTCAACGTTGTTGTCCCAGTTGTAGGTGGCAGCACCACAGTGGTGCCTGTCTGTAGTGGGCAGGTGGACGGTCTCGCGAATGCATACAGGGACAGAGTGCAGGAAAAATATTTTAAAAATATTTTTTGGCCATAATTCTACAATTTCTGCTATTTTGGTATCTCTGCTTATTGCAGACTTTTGGAGCACTCTGTATGCTTGTGATCGCGTGACACGTCAGCATGCACACCTGTCACGTGGGGTGGTTGCATGTCGGCGGTGCACAGTTGTCGCATGTCTTTTTCCATTTAATGTTGTGTTTTCTGTTCTTCCATTGCAGCTTTTTAGATAGCCTAGACCGTTTAGCTCAAGACAATTACAGCCCAACTGAGCAGGATATATTACGGACACGTGTAAAGACAACGGGTATCGTTGAGGTTCAGTTCAACTTTAAGAAATTGCATTTCAGGTATGTGTATAAGTAATGTGCATTCGCTTCAGTGCTGGGGACAAGGTGAAGAGCATGTGGTCAGCAGCACTGGCCGATGACCAGCTTCTACTAAACGCTGAGTGACTGCGCTGCTTTGCCTGGGCATCACTTGCAACTCTTTCAATATCGTCAACGTGTACCTTCGCTTTCTCTAGCCTCTGTCTGCCTTCTAGCAGTAGTCTGATGCTTCTTACAGGGCAAGAGATTACATGCTTGGTATTGTACATGTCTTTATTGCAAAACTCTACTCGCAGTAGAACTTAAAAACAAAATGTTCACTAGTCCTGTAGTCTGATTCATTGCAATCTACCTCCAAATGTATTGATTGATCTCATTGTGTGCAACATCCTTGCCTAAAACACTGCTAGTCTTGTACCTGGAACCTTTATCAATGCAAACAAGTTGATAGTATATGTGAAATGTCTCTTATTAATTTTAACTGGTGCACATCATACCAATATCTCATATTAACTCATATTAACATTACAGAACAACCTTAGAAATGCACCATTCTTATTAATACTACAGAACAACAACATTACAACTGCACCATTCTTATTAATACTACTGAACAACAAACAGCATTAGAAATGCACCATTCTTATTAATATTACAGAACAACATTAGAAATGTATAATTCTTGTTAATATTACAGAACAACATTATAAATACACCATTTTATTAATATTACAGAACAGCATTAGAAATGCATCATTCTTGTTTCATGTGCATTTTACACAAAAATATGTTTTCATGAAAAATATGCAAAAAGTTGGCCCTCAATCATCGATGTGTCACTTCACAATTGTTTTGTGTTCTTCATAAAATTACTATTTGGTGATATTTGGCATGCTATGGGAAACATGCATATTATCTCGTGCACTGTCGATGACATCAACTTCATTAGCCCTGGAAAGGGAAATGACAATGCTGGTAGGGTTGTTTTAGTGTCATCAACACTAGAAGTGGTCACGTCACGCCAGAATAATAATTCCACTTTATCATAATGATTTCTGCAAAAATCACAGAAATGCATGTAAGGACAATACCCGGGTACTTCTGGACAGTACCCGGGTACTTCTGTCAGTGTTAGTACTACAGTGATGCTAAACTATAAAAAGTGCATTTCTGTAAAAACAACATTTTCTGAAACACATCCAGAAATGGGCAGACATAAAGGTCACATCTTGTATCATAAGGCGGCTAACCAACTCATTGCAGTGCATCGATGCTGAAATTTAATTTTTAATCTTCTTTCATAAAGGTACTCGCTATTGCATTTAATGTGCTAATGTGAATAGTTGCAGCTGTTCATGATTTGCAGTTGCATGTTAGTGCTAGAAATTACAGTATTCAGATGGAATTATGTTTTTTACTTATTTATAAAATGATAAGTTATTTTTAATTGAAAAAATATTGTTTTCATTTTGCATCTACAACTTTGCCAAATTTATTTTTTGTGCATGTGTCTGTCTTATTATGATGTATTGTATTGATGCTGCATTGATCATTATAAATGTCGGTTCTCATTTACTTATCATTTCTGCATTAGACAGTATTTTTCTCCAGGGTTTGTGGCACATCTGGGCCGGGTAGGCAATTTGCAAAACAGTTGGAATGTACTGAATAATGTAATGGTTTAGGAATGGTTAATCGTGACATGGAGGCAGCAATTGTAGGTTGGTGTATGTTGGTGTAGGTTGGTGTAGGTTGGTGTAGGTGGTGTATGTTGGTGAAGATTGGTGTAGGTTGGTGTATGTTGGTGAAGATTGGTGTAGGTTGGTGTATGTTGGTATAGGTTCGTGTATGTTGGTGTAGGTTGGTGTAGGTTGGTGTATGTTGGTGTAGGTTGGTGTATGTTGGTGTATGTTGGTGCATGTTGGTGAAGATAGGTGTATGTTGGTGTAGGTTGCTCCCATGTACCTATACTGGACAGTTAGTTGGTTTTTCTGGTGCATGGAAATGTGTTCTAACGATGTCATCTCTAGTATGCCGGTTGTTGTTGAAGATGTTCTTTTGTGGGAACAGGGAATGCATGAAGGTGGCTTAGACATGATAGATAATAGAATATTAATAATACGATACAACATAATGAGAGTTCACATAGTGATTCGGTTTCCTCGTTTCTCTCACTCATTACCACTTCTGAAATCTCTCCATTGGCTTCCTATTCGATATCGTAGTACTTTTAAAATCTGTACTATAACCTATCAAGCACTTTCATCTAGGCAACCAGCATGTTTACATTCACTCACTTCACTGCTCATTCCTGCAAAATGGCCCAGACCGTTTTGATCATCTAGTTCTGGTTTACTTTTTTAAGTTTTGTAATATTGCCACACCGACTTTATGGAATACACCCTCTTTGTGTTAAATGTATAAAACATTACACATCTTTTTAACCATGCTTAGTTCTCTAGCATATCCATCCACCCTCATTAGTTCCCTAGCATATCCATCCACCCTCTTTATTTCCCTAGCATATCCATCCACCCTCCTTTGTTCCCTAGCATATCCATCCACCCACCTTAGTTCCCTAGCATATCCATCCACCCTCCTTAGTTCTCTAGCATATCCATCCATCCTCCTTAGTTCCCTAGCATATCCATCCATCCTCCTTAGTTCCCTAGCATATCCATCCACCCTCCTTAGTTCTCTAGCATATCCATCCATCCTCCTTAGTTCTCTAGCATATCCATCCATCCTCCTTAGTTCCCTAGCATATCCATCCACCCTCCTTAGTTCTCTAGCATATCCATCCACCTTCTTTATTTCCCTAGCATATCCATCCACCCTCCTTAGTTCTCTAGCATATCCATCCATCCTCCTTAGTTCCCTAGCATATCCATCCACCCTCCTTAGTTCTCTAGCATATCCATCCATCCTCCTTAGTTCCCTAGCATATCCATCCACCCTCCTTAGTTCCCTAGCATATCCATCCACCCTCCTTAGTTCTCTAGCATATCCATCCATCCTCCTTAGTTCTCTAGCATATCCATCCACCCTCCTTAGTTCCCTAGCATATCCATCCACCCTCCTTAGTTCTCTAGCATATCCATCCATCCTCCTTAGTTCCCTAGCATATCCATCCACCCTCCTTAGTTCCCTAGCATATCCATCCACCCTCATTAGTTCCCTAGCATATCCATCCACCTTCTTTATTTCCCTAGCATATCCATCCACCCTCCTTAGTTCCCTAGCATATCCATCCACCCTCCTTAGTTCCCTAGCATATCCATCCACCCTCCTTAGTTCTCTAGCATATCCATCCATCCTCCTTAGTTCCCTAGCATATCCATCCACCCTCCTTAATTCCCTAGCATATCCATCCACCCTTCTTAGTTCCCTAGCATATCCATCCACCTTCTTTATTTCCCTAGCATATCCATCCACCCACCTTAGTTCCCTAGCATATCCATCCACCCTCCTTAGTTCCCTAGCATATCCATCCACCTTCTTTATTTCCCTAGCATATCCATCCACCCTCCTTAGTTCTCTAGCATATCCATCCACCCACCTTAGTTCTCTAGCATATCCATCCACCCTCCTTAGTTCCCTAGCATATCCATCCACCCTCCTTAGTTCCCTAGCATATCCATCCACCCACCTTAGTTCTCTAGCATATCCATCCACCCTCCTTAGTTCCCTAGCATATCCATCCACCCTCTTTATTTCCCTAGCATATCCATCCACCCACCTTAGTTCTCTAGCATATCCATCCACCTTCTTTATTTCCCTAGCATATCCATCCACCCACCTTAGTTCCCTAGCATATCCATCCACCCTCCTTAGTTCTCTAGCATATCCATCCATCCTCCTTAGTTCCCTAGCATATCCATCCATCCTCCTTAGTTCCCTAGCATATCCATCCACCCTCCTTAGTTCTCTAGCATATCCATCCATCCTCCTTAGTTCCCTAGCATATCCATCCATCCTCCTTAGTTCCCTAGCATATCCATCCACCCTCCTTAGTTCTGTAGCATATCCATCCACCCTCCTTAGTTCTCTAGCATATCCATCCACCCTCCTTAGTTCTCTAGCATATCCATCCACCCACCTTAGTTCCCTAGCATATCCATCCACCCTCCTTTGTTCTCTAGCATATCCATCCATCCTCCTTAGTTCCCTAGCATATCCATCCACCCTCCTTAGTTCCCTAGCATATCCATCCACCCTCCTTAGTTCTCTAGCATATCCATCCATCCTCCTTAGTTTCCTAGCATATCCATCCACCTTCTTTATTTCCCTAGCATATCCATCCACCCTCCTTAGTTCTCTAGCATATCCATCCACCCACCTTAGTTCCCTAGCATATCCATCCACCCTCTTTATTTCCCTAGCATATCCATCCACCCACCTTAGTTCCCTAGCATATCCATCCACCCTCCTTAGTTCCCTAGCATATCCATCCATCCTCCTTAGTTCCCTAGCATATCCATCCACCCTCCTTAGTTCCCTAGCATATCCATCCACCTTCTTTATTTCCCTAGCATATCCATCCACCCTCCTTAGTTCTCTAGCATATCCATCCATCCTCATTAGTTCCCTAGCATATCCATCCACCCTCCTTAGTTCCCTAGCATATCCATCCACCCTCCTTAGTTCCCTAGCATATCCATCCACCCACCTTAGTTCTCTAGCATATCCATCCACCCTCCTTAGTTCCCTAGCATATCCATCCACCCTCCTTAGTTCCCTAGCATATCCATCCACCCTCCTTAGTTCTCTAGCATATCCATCCACCCTCCTTAGTTCCCTAGCATATCCATCCACCCTCCTTAGTTCCCTAGCATATCCATCCACCCTCCTTAGTTCTCTAGCATATCCATCCATCCTCCTTAGTTCCCTAGCATATCCATCCATCCTCCTTAGTTCCCTAGCATATCCATCCACCCTCCTTAGTTCTCTAGCATATCCATCCACCCACCTTAGTTCCCTAGCATATCCATCCACCCTCCTTTGTTCTCTAGCATATCCATCCATCCTCCTTAGTTCCCTAGCATATCCATCCACCCTCCTTAGTTCTCTAGCATATCCATCCATCCTCCTTAGTTTCCTAGCATATCCATCCACCTTCTTTATTTCCCTAGCATATCCATCCACCCTCCTTAGTTCTCTAGCATATCCATCCACCCACCTTAGTTCCCTAGCATATCCATCCACCCTCTTTAGTTCCCTAGCATATCCATCCACCCTCCTTAGTTCCCTAGCATATCCATCCACCCTCCTTAGTTCCCTAGCATATCCATCCCCCCTCCTTAGTTCCCTAGCATCTCCATCCACCCTCCTTAGTTCCCTAGCATATCCATCCACCTTCTTTATTTCCCTAGCATATCCATCCACCCTCCTTAGTTCTCTAGCATATCCATCCACCCTCCTTAGTTCCCTAGCATATCCATCCACCCTCCTTTGTTCTCTAGCATATCCATCCATCCTCCTTAGTTCCCTAGCATATCCATCCACCCTCCTTAGTTCCCTAGCATATCCATCCACCCTCCTTAGTTCTCTAGCATATCCATCCATCCTCCTTAGTTCCCTAGCATATCCATCCACCCTCCTTAGTTCCCTAGCATATCCATCCACCCACCTTAGTTCCCTAGCATATCCATCCACCCTCCTTAGTTCCCTAGCATATCCATCCACCCTCCTTAGTTCCCTAGCATATCCATCCACCCTCCTTAGTTCCCTAGCATATCCATCCACCTTCTTTATTTCCCTAGCATATCCATCCACCCTCCTTAGTTCTCTAGCATATCCATCCACCCACCTTAGTTCTCTAGCATATCCATCCACCCTCCTTAGTTCCCTAGCATATCCATCCACCCTCCTTAGTTCCCTAGCATATCCATCCACCCACCTTAGTTCTCTAGCATATCCATCCACCCTCCTTAGTTCCCCTAGCATATCCATCCACCTCTTTATTTCCCTAGCATATCCATCCACCCACCTTAGTTCTCTAGCATATCCATCCACCTTCTTTATTTCCCTAGCATATCCATCCACCCACCTTAGTTCCCTAGCATATCCATCCACCCTCCTTAGTTCTCTAGCATATCCATCCATCCTCCTTAGTTCCCTAGCATATCCATCCATCCTCCTTAGTTCCCTAGCATATCCATCCACCCTCCTTAGTTCTCTAGCATATCCATCCATCCTCCTTAGTTCCCTAGCATATCCATCCATCCTCCTTAGTTCCCTAGCATATCCATCCACCCTCCTTAGTTCCCTAGCATATCCATCCACCCTCCTTAGTTCTCTAGCATATCCATCCACCCTCCTTAGTTCTCTAGCATATCCATCCATCCTCATTAGTTCCCTAGCATATCCATCCACCCTCCTTTGTTCTCTAGCATATCCATCCATCCTCCTTAGTTCCCTAGCATATCCATCCACCCTCCTTAGTTCCCTAGCATATCCATCCACCCTCCTTAGTTCTCTAGCATATCCATCCATCCTCCTTAGTTTCCTAGCATATCCATCCACCTTCTTTATTTCCCAGCATATCCATCCACCCTCCTTAGTTCTCTAGCATATCCATCCACCCACCTTAGTTCCCTAGCATATCCATCCACCCTCTTTATTTCCCTAGCATATCCATCCACCCACCTTAGTTCCCTAGCATATCCATCCACCCTCCTTAGTTCCCTAGCATATCCATCCACCCTCCTTAGTTCCCTAGCATATCCATCCACCTTCTTTATTTCCCTAGCATATCCATCCACCCACCTTAATTCCCTTGCATATCCATCCACCCTCCTTAGTTCTCTAGCATATCCATCCATCCTCCTTAGTTCCCTAGCATATCCATCCACCCTCCTTAGTTCCCTAGCATATCCATCCACCTTCTTTATTTCCCTAGCATATCCATCCACCCTCCTTAGTTCTCTAGCATATCCATCCACCCTCCTTAGTTCTCTAGCATATCCATCCACCCTCCTTAGTTCCCTAGCATATCCATCCACCCTCCTTAGTTCTCTAGCATATCCATCCACCCACCTTAGTTCCCTAGCATATCCATCCACCCTCTTTATTTCCCTAGCATATCCATCCACCCACCTTAGTTCCCTAGCATATCCATCCACCCTCCTTAGTTCCCTAGCATATCCATCCACCCTCCTTAGTTCCCTAGCATATCCATCCACCCTCCTTAGTTCTCTAGCATATCCATCCACCCACCTTAGTTCCCTAGCATATCCATCCACCCTCCTTATTTCCCTAGCATATCCATCCACCCACCTTAGTTCCCTAGCATATCCATCCACCCTCCTTAGTTCCCTAGCATATCCATCCACCCTCCTTAGTTCCCTAGCATATCCATCCACCTTCTTTATTTCCCTAGCATATCCATCCACCCTCCTTAGTTCCCTAGCATATCCATCCACCCTCCTTAGTTCTCTAGCATATCCATCCACCCTCCTTAGTTCCCTAGCATATCCATCCACCCTCCTTAGTTCTCTAGCATATCCATCCACCCTCCTTAGTTCCCTAGCATATCCATCCACCCTCCTTAGTTCTTTAGCATATCCATCCACCCACCTTAGTTCCCTAGCATATCCATCCACCCTCCTTAGTTCCCTAGCATATCCATCCACCTTCTTTATTTCCCTAGCATATCCATCCACCCTCCTTAGTTCTCTAGCATATCCATCCACCCACCTTAGTTCCCTAGCATATCCATCCACCCTCCTTAGTTCCCTAGCATATCCATCCAACTTCCTTAGTTCCCTAGCATATCCATCCACCCTCCTTAGTTCCCTAGCATATCCATCCACCCTCTTTATTTCCCTAGCATATCCATCCACCCTCCTTGGTTCCCTAGCATATCCATCCACCCTCCTTGGTTCCCTAGCATATCCATCCATCCTCCTTGGTTCCCTAGCATATCCATCCAACCTCCTTGGTTCCCTAGCATATCCATCCACCCTCCTTAGTTCCCTAGCATATCCATCCACCCACCTTAGTTCTCTAGCATATCCATCCAACCTCCTTAGTTCCCTAGCATATCCATCCAACCTCCTTAGTTCCCTAGCATATCCATCCACCCTCCTTAGGTCTCTAGCATATCCATCCACCCACATTAGTTCTCTAGCATATCCATCCAACCTCCTTGGTTCCCTAGCATATCCATCCAACCTCCTTGGTTCCCTAGCATATCCATCCACCCTCCTTAGTTCCCTAGCATATCCATCCACCCACCTTAGTTCTCTAGCATATCCATCCAACCTCCTTAGTTCCCTAGCATATCCATCCAACCTCCTTAGTTCCCTAGCATATCCATCCACCCACCTTAGTTCTCTAGCATATCCATCCAACCTCCTTGGTTCCCTAGCATATCCATCCAACCTCCTTGGTTCCCTAGCATATCCATCCACCCTCCTTAGTTCCCTAGCATATCCATCCACCCACCTTAGTTCTCTAGCATATCCATCCAACCTCCTTAGTTCCCTAGCATATCCATCCAACCTCCTTAGTTCCCTAGCATATCCATCCACCCTCCTTTGTTCCCTAGCATATCCATCCACCCACATTAGTTCTCTAGCATATCCATCCACCCTCCTTAGTTCCCTAGCATATCCATCCATCCTCAATAGTTCCCTAGCATATCCATCCACCCTCCTTAGTTCTCTAGCATATCCATCCACCCACCTTAGTTCCCTAGCATATCCATCCACCCACCTTAGTTCCTTAGCATATCCATCCACCCTCCTTTGTTCCCTAGCATATCCATCCACCCACATTAGTTCTCTAGCATATCCATCCAACCTCCTTAGTTCCCTAGCATATCCATCCACCCTCCTTAGTTCCCTAGCATATCCATCCATCCTCAGTAGTTCCCTAGCATATCCATCCACCCTCCTTAGTTCTCTAGCATATCCATCCACCCTCCTTAGTTCTCTAGCATATCCATCCACCCTCCTTAGTTCTCTAGCATATCCATCCACCCACCTTAGTTCCCTAGCATATCCATCCACCCACCTTAGTTCCCTAGCATATCCATCCACCCTCCTTAGTTCTCTAGTATATCCATCCACCCACCTTAGTTCTCTAGCATAGCCATCCACCCTCCTTAGTTCCCTAGCATATCCATCCACCCTCCTTAGGTCTCTAGCATATCCATCCATCCTCCTTATTTCCCTAGCATATCATCCCTCCGCTTTCAATGCAAACATGACATTCGCGATGAAACATTAAACAGAAATGGTGAAGCGTATATTTTGCAAAATGTGATTCATTATTAGAACGCATTTGGGGGTCAAGATGTTAGAGTAGATATAGTTGATACTATATAACATATCTTTATGATCAAAACCATAATATTTTGTACCTTTTAGAGAGGTTACTTGTTTGTTTCTATCTACGTTGTACATTTTAGAGATGCATTTACTATGATAATTAACTTAATAAATAAATTACACTTAGAAGTTACTCATGTAGTTAGTAAGTTGATTTTTGTTTTGTAGATTATTTGACGTAGGGGGGCAGCGGTCGGAACGGAAGAAATGGATCCACTGCTTTGAGGATGTGACGGCCATTATATTCTGTGTAGCCATGAGCGAATACGACCAAGTCCTGCACGAGGACGAGACAACTGTAAGTGTTTGTCACGTCTTGTCTTGTTCTACTATCAGGACATCTCTGTATCTATTGATTTGTATGACGCCAGTTCGTTTTTAT
Source organism: Lamellibrachia satsuma (assembly GCA_033239005.1). NCBI lineage: Eukaryota > Metazoa > Annelida > Polychaeta > Sabellida > Siboglinidae > Lamellibrachia > Lamellibrachia satsuma. The sequence goes on along the minus strand of BSQZ01000008.1, from coordinate 2,011,316 downwards.
CTGTAGATCGTTGCCAGTGTACCATGAGAAAAAAATGTAAATCTACCTCCTAAATCATTGTGAATGACAGCTGACCGTTTAAGCGATGTTGTGAGTTCAACGAACTCTGCATGTGGTCACAGTGCTGCGGGATATTTAGAAAGAAACACATCTGAAACACAATATATACTTGGTAGTGAGGCCGTTGTGGGTTTCATTGTACCTTTAACACAATATATACTTGGCAGTGAGGCCGCTGTGGGTTTCATTGTACCTTTAACACAATATATACTTGGCAGTGAGGCCGCTGTGGTTTTCATTGTACCTTTTAATGTCATTATGTCATTATCTGGCGTCATAAAGTTTTACGATTGTGAAAACAAGCCCACATGTTCATTTTGTGGCAGTTGCTAATATTGACATGATAAGGTGTAATATTTTGGATGATGGTTTGCAGTATTTGCATTTCCTTGGTAAGGTTTCAGAAATTTCAAACAGCATTGTGGCATAAATTCTTGATTAGATAAGAATTCCTCTGCAATATGTGTAGGGTAAGATTCATATGACATAGTTAATTTGTTGTACAACATTATGCTACTTCAGGTCTTGTGCGGATGAAAATGTATTGCTTTGATGATCTTACCAAACACTGACACATTAAACAAGTATGAGATATACACATTTTACACACAGGCTACATTATGACATATCTGAGTTTCCATAGAACCTACAGAATGCGATATATGTGCATTGTGATGGTACGAGTTACATTTTCTGAAATGCTGATTGTACCTGACGTACTTGTTATAGTAGTCTGATATTAGTTCTGATGAAATGCAGTAATTTCGTTGTTTGTTGCAGAATCGCATGCAGGAGAGTCTGAAACTATTCGATTCCATCTGCAACAACAAATGGTTCACGGACACATCTATAATCCTTTTCCTGAACAAAAAAGATTTGTTCGAGGAGAAGATAAAGAAGTCGGCACTGACAGTATGTTTCCCTGAGTACACAGGTATGTACACCTAGACTGTGACTGTCGTCATGGTAACAGTCTAACAGTGCTTTGTAACAAGTGATCCCTCCTGATGCAATATCTGTCTGTTACAGGAGTCGGCATATTGAGTTACTTTTACACAGGTAGAAAGGTTTCTTACACAAAGCCAAAACAATGATCATCAAGACCTATCATAAAGAATATCTGCATTTTGAAATTGTGTCAAGTGTCAGGCTGGAGCAGCTCATCCCATCGATTAGAAAACAAACATGATGGCAAGGCACATGTATCTTTAGTTGTTACTTGGTTCTAAAAAAAATATTTTTTCTAAACGAGATGCTTACAGTGCGTTGCTTACAAATTTTACGTAGCAGTTCTTGTGATACTGTTTGATGCTGATGAGAAAACGTTAAGAAATGTTTGAGAAAGATCATGGTAGAGCCTGATCAGTTGTATGTTTGAGAAAGATCATGGTAGAGCCTGATCAGCTGTATGCGAGTACCAGTCATCCAAAGCCATTCTTCAGACAACAGCTACTAATGCGCGGTTAGAAATGAGTGTTGGTCTGACAAGTTATATTATTATACTTCCAAGTCATTTATCTGTTGTTCAAGTTAAAAAGTAATGCTAATTTATTGATCATTTTGTGCAATTCTTTGGGCCAGCTGCTATCCGCCATGGCCCGCATAGCACAGTGATTTGTGTCATTATGCATACATCAAACCACCTGCCTGTTGCTGCATAATTTTATTAACAATTAGGCACCATTATGTGTATTAGATACATATTTTGGTCATTTTGAAAATCTAGTTATTCTGTCTGGTAGGCAAGTATATTATGGGTATAAGTATTTTTTATTCAAATTGTCCATCAGATATGTTGAAATATCCGTCAACATTCTGTTATCTATCAACATTCTGTTATCTATCTCTCCAATTATTTTGCTTCAGTATTTCCAGAGAGGTCAGTTTATGGCACAACATTTCTGATGTTGAATTTATTTTAAAAATTAAAATGCGTGATTTGTTTGGCTCGATGTCAACGAGTGTTAGATTTTGAAGTGCAGTGTAAATGTGGGAAATGGACATAACCTAATATAGAGCATTATAATATTACAACATATGATATTGATCTGCCAGTAAATGTGTGTTTTGTAATGTCTTACAGGCAAACAGACGTACGATGATGCTGCAGCATACATCCAGGCACAGTTCGAGGCAAAGAACAAAAGCACATCAAAAGAGATATACTGTCACCAAACATGTGCCACCGATACCAACAACATCCAGTTTGTGTTTGATGCCGTCACAGACGTGATCATAGCAAATAATCTACGTGGCTGCGGCCTGTACTGAACAGTAGCACGAGTCCTGCCTGATAGCACCACCATCAGCCAACAGTCGAAGAGCTCTGGTTTCGTCCCCACTGCCGTCATTGCTGTCATCGCCGCCGCCGCCACATACTTTGCTTCACTATTGTTCTCGATGTGCTCGTGTGGACTTGTGTTGTGTGTGATGACTCATGGCAGACACTGACAGCCGCGGAGGTCGCTACAACAGTTCGTGGCGAGGGCGTGTCGACGCCACACGTGTGTGTAGGTGGCGGTGATACTTGTGTCGTGATCGGCACCGGCCTTGTCGATGGGCAGTGTGTGTGATCGATTGAGAGAATGAGCGCATGTTCAGCCTGCCTGGAGCCGCGGCGCTGGACTACTGATGTAGTTCGCAACTACTATTGCTACTATGTATGTGGTCGCTGGTGTTGTTCTGTCTGCTTACTTGTACATGTTTAGTCACTGATGGAAGCGTTGTTGTGCGGCACTTCCTTGCGACACGGATGACCTTATGTTCAGCCTGCTGTGGTTACTGTGCCGTTTAACACATACACAGTAGGACCATGAGTGTTACCTGTGTGTGGACACATCCACAATGACAGTGTTAATATTAACCTGACAAAGACGCTGCTACGATACGTGTTCAGATAGCCTGTTTGTGTCTGTACGTGAGTGATCTAACAGGTAATTCCTGTTGTTGGCCTGTCAGTGGGCATATGTTGGTGTCTTATTTTCATCTAGTCACGTAGAGACCTGTTGTAATGTTGACAGGCATTGCATTATGTCATACGTCCAAGTTACGAATGGTATCGTCATCTCTGTTGTTAAGTTCCTTTCTCAGTGATGTGTCCACTGATAGCACCATGTTCTTGCCTTTGGTGATGGCAGCAGATTGCATTTAGCAGTTTGTTGGTAACTAGCTAACTGTACAGCATTCTCAGAGCACAGATTGAGTAGTGTCAGTTGTCATCGTTTGTTTAGTGTTTCACTCATACCGTAACCTTTGTGATGCATTGACAGCCGTCGTATCGTGACCTCTATACACTTCCTAATTTTTGCCTGTTGAGGACACCATGCTATTTGAATCACCTGAAACTAGTATGCGACCGATGAGGCAGGCCTGTTGTTTGCATTGTCTGTGTTGGAAATAGCCATCGTCGCACAGGATAAATAACTAGATTTTGGCAGCATTTGTATGTCACTTCTGTTCTTGACATGTTTAATGGTGTGCATCGCTTTTGTCAATCTTACTATAATGTAACTAGCATATGCAAATGCTACTAGATGCTTTCGACCTCGGGTGCCAAACTATCAGGGGTTCATTTACGACTCTAGAATGGAGTCATAATACTTTTATTTTTTGAAATTGCCCGTGGAGTAAGGCCTCCATCAGCACCACTATTTGGGGTGGTACATGGAACAGCTTTACACTTTATCCATAAAGTCATCTGTTGTACAGACAAACTGCAATAACTAAGTATTCCAAATTGGTGCATACATCCAGTGACAAATGTGCAGGAAGTGCATGCCAGTCTCATTCATTGTGCACCAGCTGATTCAATGTGTGTGATCACAATTTTTCAACATCATTGTGCCTATCCGCTAAGATTTCTACTTATTACAGCATCTATGTGGTACAGTGGTGGGTTGTCTCAGACGCACTGACAGAGTTCTGTGTAATCATCTATGTGGTACAGTGGTGGGTTGTCACAGACACACTGACAGAGTTCTGTGTAATCATCTATGTGGTACAGTGGTGGGTTGTCACAGACACACTGACAGAGTTCTGTGTAATCATCTATGTGGTACAGTGGTGGGTTGTCTCAGACGCACTGACAGAGTTCTGTGTAATCATCTATGTGGTACAGTGGTGGGTTGTCACAGACACACTGACAGAGTTCTGTGTAATCATCTATGTGGTACAGTGGTGGGTTGTCACAGACACTGACAGAGTTCTGTGTAATCATCTATGTGGTACAGTGGTGGGTTGACACAGACACACTGACAGAGTTCTGTGTAATCATCGTAGTATCTTGTCACTGTTTTTATTGGCATGTGTTTTGTGCATTGTCAAAGACATGCTTACATACTTTAATTTGTGCGTTATGTGTAAACTTGTAATTTCAATGCCTGGTTCTCAAAACATGCGTAGTGTTTCAACAATGAAAGCATGTCAACAACTGTGTATATTTACATTCTTGATTCATACAAGCTTACTTGAGGTTACTGAAGTTAGGTAGGCTAGACTACTAATTTGTGGCGTATTCCTTGTAAATTAAATGTGCACAGGAAATATGACATATTGCATTGTTTATCTTAGCCAAAAATTGTCACTCAGTGATTTCTTTATACAGGCTTGCAGTATAGAGTGCTCATTGCCTAGGCTTCATTTCACTTGTTAGCTACCTATGTCTGATGACTGAACTATGCGTGGCATCATGTCCAGCAGTATCTCTGTCCAACTGTTCATAACTTTCTGTCATATTTGGTGATTTATTTTAAGAAGTGCAATGTCCATTGCATTACATGTTCCACCTCGCAGCCTTTCGGTAAAGCCTGTGATGTGTAGTGCAGATGGTTCTGCCCTTGGTGAACACAAACACTCCCGTAGCAGTGTGTTGATGTAACAGATTGCGCTGTTCGCAAGCACCAGTATTTTTCTAGTGTCGCACATGCAGCAGCTTGCTAGTGGTGGTTGCCACAGTCAGTGGAAGGACGCATGGTAAACTACTGTGGAGGATGCCTCGTAAATATATATTGATGATTATTATTTATTGTAGTCTGTGTGCAAGTTAGACTGCACTGTGTGTGTATGTGTGCATGCATGTATTGTTGCCTCTGACGGCAGCACTTGGTTCTCCTGGTTAGGGACCATATGGCCTACGAGATGGTGTCGTTGCTGAATGCTTTGTCCAAGTCAAAGGAATATATATGATGATCTGATGTTGCATGTGGAACTATAGCAATCAGTTTGGCTGAGCAACACCCCAGATGCAAACCCATCTTCTACATTCACATGGTACGTGTGAGCCGTGACACAACCTGGTCTGTGTATATGTGCCTCCAGTAGCTATCTGGCAGTCTAAGCCATGGTTAATCTGTTCACTCGGGGAGTGTCCCACGCACCACCAGAGATCACTCCGAGAACAGCTTGCTGTGTAGCTCATCATCACAGGGCAGTCAGCAGTCCCATTTCACTACCACTACCTGTTGTAGGTATATCAAACCAAATCTCCTGCTTCCAGAATGACGATGACAAATATTACTGTATGGAAGTTCAGGATAGATATGATTACCATCTGCTAAATTGTTAATGGATCAGCAGAATCTATTGCTCGGCAGATGATGAAGAGTTTACATTGCCAGTTGGATGTGGACATGTACGCATACACATTTGTGTACCAGCAGCACAACTACTTAATCTGTCTGTAGTGTGTTGCATGTGAATGAGTAAAAAGGCACTGGAACTGATGTGTTCCAGATGACTGTATCTCAACTGTGACTGCCATACATACACAAATCAGCTCATCGTTATAAATTGTACACAGTACACTGCCAAACTAAGTGTTGAGAGATAAAAAAGCATAATAAGTTGTTTGTGTTTCAGTAAGATGGGTGTAAAGTGCATTTTAACTTGTTGCTGGATACTCCAAAATGAGAAATTTTGTGATGTTTGAAATTCATATTTGTTTCACTGTGAATTGCATGTAATGGCAGCAACTGTCACTGACTCCTCATTGTCCAGTGTTTAATATCCTGGCTGTAAACAGGAAAATGTCAGTAGAATTGATGGAAAACTTGGCTTCAGACAACATATTTTATTGTCTTGTGTGGCAACTGCGTCGTTGCCGAGATGCTGTGAATATGTGCAATAGCTAGTGAGCTGCATTGTTCAAGTGTAGTTTTGTGCATGTTAGATGTCCTAGTGTTATTATTTATAATAAATATGCCTTTTCTGATCTACATGAAATGTTGGTTCTGGGCACGTCACGAGACAGAGGCGACACCTGCAGTGAGATAGCAGTGTTAGGTGAAACAAAAACTTACGTACAGAGTAAAACTATTGTGTATACTTAAATATCGTCTACGAGTTCGAGTCATGTCAGCATTTCTTAATGGCAACGTGTTGCATGATAATAATGTGTCGTTGCGTACTTATTATATATTATGTCAACACAAAATAAAAATAGTGATTATAAAGTGTGACTTTGACTGGCATAGTGGTGGCATCCTACTTGATTTAAACAGCTTCATGTGAAGCTCTTGGAACATTGCAAGTCACCCAGTTTCTTAGCATGACATCTTTGGTTTTTAGTATGTTTTTATTTATAAACTAGTTCAGAAAATACCCTTAATATGTTCAGAGGTGTGAGGATTTTCTAAAGCAGCTCACTGAAGAATAGTTGCTGTAATTTGTATTCAGTCTACAACTTAAAAGTTGGAATACAAATATAAAAAAGTAAAATAAATCACTGAAGTACACAAAATGTACACAAGTACACAACATGTACACAACATGTACACAACATGGAGAGCGCTGCTAAAATTGCTGCAATGTATTCTGCCTTTCTGCTTCTCAGATGTTTGGTGTCTAGATGATAAAATATCCAGAAACATAACCACAAAAACATGTAGACTGTAACCTGCAAGTAAAGAAACTTTGAAGTAGCAGTCTAAATAACCTCGATATTGTATGCCTTCTTACAGACATGAGTAATATTTTTACTTAATTTCAAATTTCACAGTCGGTTTACCTTTTTTCTTCCTGTGATATTTCGACTGCTATCAGCAATCTTCTTCAAACGATTACTGCTAGAATTCCTTTAACAACAATCAGTATATATTTATAGTACTGGTGGTTATTAAATGTACAGTGTACACCACTATTTGTTTTATATCTGACACCTGTATGTAAACATTCTCCCACATCAGTGGTTTAATGAGATAGCAGTGGTATATAACATATTTAAATAATTCACGCAAGTAGTTATCTATCCTTTTGAAACATTTTCTTTTGTTCATGTGACAAATAACTAGGCATTATTTAGATATTCCAAAACTATATGTAATTCAGTATAAAGATACCTATGGGTTTATGTAATTTGTATGATTAACTATTTTATGGGTGATTAAATAATTTTGTCAAACCGTCAGTGGATTCTTGGCTGCTATTTATTTTGTATCTCTGACAAGCAGCCGAAGCTAAAGACAAACTAGCTACACTGTGTAGTTGACCTTTTTAAAGTAGGCAGCTGTTTCTAAAATAGTCAGTAACATATCACTGCTTGTATTCATCACCTTAAAATAGGCACCTGAAATTAAAACTCCATCGTCAACTGATTTAGTTTATGGCAAATCCGGTTTGTTGATGTCCAAATATAGTCCAGGACTTTTATGATTTTACCTGGAACAAATTACAAAAGAACCAATTTCAACTATTTTTATTGCATTGAAGGTACCTATAAAACATACCAAAAGTATAGGCCGTACAGCAATGCAAATGGGGGAAGTGACTCAAAACGAGGAATCAATATTTTCTATTTCCCACATGTTAAACAGGGCTTACTGTATTCATTTCGCTGGCGCACGGCGAGCTGGCTTGCTGAATACAGTAGGTGCACTGGCAGTTCGGGCAAGCAAGTGTGAAGTGGTCGATTAATCTGGAAAATAGATACACTACCACTATTAGATGCAATGAAAATTGTTACCTGATAGATGAATCATCCATAAACATAAAAACTATATAAAATTCTTGAGGTGTTCGCTGTGATTGTTGTGCGTCTAGGAACTTTGTAACGCTCAGATATATATATAATTTATATATATACATACATACATATACATTCATATATATTTATATATATAAATATATATATATATAAATATATATATATATATATATATATATATATATATATATATATATATATATATGCATGCATACATATAATATATATATTATATTGTTTAGACAAATAATTTAACCGCTCTTATAATACAGTATGAAACACAAGTCACAGACACAGTGACACAGACTCAGTAGTGGGACACATCGGTGACTGTAAACATGCAACACATTTGAACTTTATTGGATGGAAACGAACGCAACTATTCTTTTAATAATAATCGCAGGAAACAATCGAACGGCTCCGTGATGTCTATACATTTAATGTGTTGCGTTTTTGCCATATAGAGGAGAGTTGCCGGGATTGGGACCCTAACAATAAACTTGAATATAGACGCAAAAAACAAATGGAATTGATGTAAACAATATACTAACATATAGTTTATATTTTATTTTCAACAACAAGATAACAATTAAAAAAATCATTGACGAATTTTGAAAAAAAATTAATTAAAAAAAATACAAAACGGTCCAATCGTAGCCACGGTTTCCTCGATTGGACCACCTAATGTCTTTGATTGGATCAAAAATAAAATGATTATATATAGGACTAAGCATAATTATGAATTGATACACAAGTAACATTGTTAATTATAACGATAATAGTTATCGTCGCGCTATGCCTGCATAGTGTCAACTGCAATTCGTATACTGCGGCGTCATCCTTCAGAGGCCATCGGAACCTGCATCTCTCGATTGAATTGCTTTGGTTTTAGAAGAACTGGGTTCTTGGGTGGGTGTAGGCCAAGTAGACGTAACTTTCTCCGGTTCGACGTACTTTGCTTTGTTTAACTAGTTTCTTTCTTCGGTGGGCATAACTCTTGCTTCCATGGCAACAGCTGTCAGTGCTGGAGCTGCAACAACTGGTGTCAGAAATGGCCTTGTGTTGTGCACTTGTACAGCTTCCGTGATTACATTAGTTACCATAGCAACAGCGAAGCCGGAGTCTTGGAATACGTATATGTGACCCATCTTAACGAAATGAGTCGGATGTCGGCAAAACTGATTTTCCGTAAATGCCGCTGATGTGAAAAAAATCGTGAATCTGTCGACTTTGAGATTTTCCCTCAAAATTATTCTTTAGTATTCGTTTTATCGATTGCCACTCTAGCTGGCCTCTAATTAACTATGTTTCGTGTATTTTAAAGTGATTTTTGTAGAGCTGTGCGAAGTGTTCCGCTCTACTTCCTTAAAACAAAGCCAAGAATGCCAGTAATTGCGCGCGTTCGTTGCCGCTAATTCTGGGACGATCCCTAACAAATCAGGCATCAACACGAAGCTTGACGCGTCATCTCTCCATATATGGACATATATATGCTAATATATTCGTTCTAAGACCTCCAGAGAGCGAGGAATACACCCCCTGTATAGGCTAGATGTGTAAACAAATCGAATCACGTGATAGCAACGGCACCTCCACAACACAGGCAGCTGTTCTCATTGGTTCATTGTTGGGTCATTTACATAATCCTCTAAACACACGCATGCGCAGTGTGTATTTCCACCGCGTCAGTGCTGACCCAGATAGCGACCAAGAAGAAGAAAAAATGGCGTTTAACGTGGCGAGGTTGTTAAATTCGGATGAAAGTGATCGCGCGCAGATTGACAGTTTGGTCGAAGAGTATTTTTGGAAGATTTGACGGATGGAAGCGAGGAGGACGAGGATGCAAACTTTGCGAATTATGAAACTGATGAAAACGATGACTTCGACTTTCGTCAGAATGACTATGACACGGCAATGGAAGTGGCCAACAGATCGGTGGAGACGGTATCAGATTCTCCGGATGAGGAATTGCGGAAAGCGAAAAAGTTCAGGTATTTGTCACTGTTGTTTTAATAATGTATTCCTATCTGCAATCGCGTAGTAAATCCAGTTACCGATACCCGGTTATATCTGGTGCTTGAATTCGCAAATAAATTACTTTAGACTATCTTGTATGCTTGTTTGTTGACAATCTGACATTCGCCATTGATGATTGATTACGGGATCCCATTAATTACCATTGCCCTGGCTTCCTGTTTTACCGTACTTCTTCACTACATGTTATATTCCAGTTAGTCACTGCTTTGGAAATTAAGGTGACAAGTGACATTAGCGATGGAGTTAAAATAATTAATGTTTAGACCTGTGTTGAGAACAAAGAGAAAGAAACATGTCACGTGACCCATACTATCTTGTCATGGCCAAATATAAAGATTTTGTATTTGTAGGAAAACTGAAATCTTATGCATTACACTACATCTCATTTTGTGTTCTTGATTTATAGATGTTCCTGTAAGTATAACAAAGGCGGCCCATGTTATACAATTTTGGACCGCAACAACTTGTCGAAAGGAGGTTGATGATGGCTGATTTTACTCCAAGTAAGTAAAATGTAATCACATAATGTCTCACTTCATTATTGCTCATTGTATGAGTAATTTTAATTGTATGGTAATTTTTGGTAAAAATACTAACACTAATTACATACAATTTGAACATTCCTAACTGTTGATTAATTTTATTTATTACAGTTATGTTTAGCATTCATGAGTATGTACTGTTACAAGTGTGGTTGACATCGAACGGACATAAATCTATTATTTTGCATAGCTTTGACAATGTCATTGAACATAGTTGCTCATACATTGTCAGTGATCAGTTGTTTACTTTTTCAATAAATATGTTATTTGCATTCTTATTTTTGGGTATAATTTATAGGGGAACAGATGTTAGTTCTACTGGGAAAGCTGTCAACGATGATTGACCTATCTGAGCGACTGACAGGGAAGAAAAAGTCGGTGGAACAGAAAGTTCGAAAACATCAGCGAACCCGGTACTTCCTGGAGGGACACCAGTTGTGCCGTGACACGCTCAAGTTTATACATGAGTAAGCACTGTTGTAATTAATGGTTGTGTATTACTTTGTAAGCTTATTAATATTTAATATAGTATTAATTATTTTTTTCAATGATTAATATCAATTATGTTTAAAATTAGATTAGTGTGGAATCACTGTTGCCTACTGATGATTAGTCCGTGCCACCTGAGTTAATCTTCAAACATGATGTCCTGAAATACCCATTGTGAACATGTTTAGACTGTTACATTTAAAACAGCCTGCCATTGTTGAATGTTTTCCATCAATCATGTTACAGCATCAGCCAGAACCGATTGAGTTCTCTGCTCAGTTGGTATAAGGACAACGGCTTAGTCGCTAAAGAAAAGCTGACAGGTGGCCGGAAGAGCAACGTGAGGGCGCACACGCTCGAGGACACCAAGCGAGCAGTGTCCTTCATCTGCAGCTATGCGAGGACAATGCATTGGTACTTCCCCGACGCATCCCCGGCTACAAGCGCGATGATGTCAAGTTGCTGCCTTCGTCAGAGACCAAGACAAAGGTCTACGAGTGCTACAAGTCTGCCTGCGAACAGAAAGGTATTTGAAACTTTTTTTGGTCTAACTATAATGATAATTATTTTATGGAGTTTGTCTTGTCTTTCAGACTGGCTAGCGAATCTGTGGCATCAAACAGGATGATGGTCATACTAATTTGTCCACCTTTTAACAATAAAGTGCATCTGTTCACAAGTAGCCATGCTTTTTAAATAACGGTAACACTATAAAAATAATTCTTCCACAGTACAAAATACTGGTCTTGTGTTCAGATTGATGGGATTCCTTTTGTACATTATTACCAACTGTGTTTATGTTTGCAGATCATGCAGTGATGAGCATGTCGGTCTTCCGGACTACCTGGCTGAATTTGGTTCCTCACATCCTAACTGCACGACCTATGACCGATCTGTGTTGGACCTGCCAGTCCAACAATCACATGATCTACCGAGGAGTGAACCTTATAGAGGAGGAGAAGAGCCAGCGGTTGAAGAAGCAAGAGGTTTGAACAGTGATAATACTAACAGTGTTAACAAATGAAAGACGAATCATTTCATCATGGCAGTATCTGTACACTTTTATTTTGTTTATAGTTTATGTTTAAGTATTACATTTATAAATAAAAAAATTACATTAGTTTTTTTCATATAAAGTTATAATATCGGCCTTCAGTTAATGACTTAATTTTCAACAATAAAATTCATGTCATTCAAAATGAAGAGTAACAGACAATTAATTATTTACTGGAGTACACTGACTGGCTTATATGAGATAGGTATAATGTTATGCAAACACATGCAGTTGTTTAGTTGGTGATATTGTTTTGACAGGACCACCTGCGACTTGCTCACTTAGCTCGGTCGCACTACAACGAGATGCTGGCACGTGCCAAGGAGACATGCAAGCAGCTCCAAGTGTCTGATTTACACAGGAGTGCTCCTGCAGCAGACAGGTCTCGATGCACTACAGTTTCGATTATGCGCAGCAGGTTCACCTGCCAAGTGACCCTCTCCAGCCAGGCCCTTGTACTTCCTAGTTCCTAGGAAGTGTGGGATATTTGGGGTCTGCTGCAAGGGGCTCCTAAGCAGGTGAACTTCCTCATTGATGAAGCCCATCTCATCTCAAAGGGGTCAAATGCTGTGTTGTCCTACTTGCATTACTTTTTTGAGAATTTTGGACTGGGTGAGACCCATGCCGACCTTCATTGTGACAATTGCGCAGGACAGAACAAGAACCGTTATGTCCTGTGGTATTGTGCATGGAGGGTCGCCATTGGTCTCCACCAGTCCATTACTCTCAACTTTATGCTTGCTGGACACACAAAGTTTGCCCCGGACGGATGTTTTGGGCTTTTGAAGCGGGCATTCAAACGCCATGCGATATCGTCTCTGTCAGAGTTCGAGACCGTCGTGAATGGGAGCGCCTGTGTAAATTCAGCACAGCTCATCGGCCTGGAAGACGGTACGTCTTTCGTCCCTGTGGGAAACTGGCAGAGCCACCTGAGGCCATTCTTCAGGCCGTTGATGGGAATCAAGAAGTACCAGCACTTCAGGTATGACCATTTTTTTCTCTATAATTGTACCATCTGTTATGATGTATATGAGAGCAAAGTCAATTAACGTCAATGATACTGTATGTGTACTGTTGTGAGAAAGCCAGCATTGTTCACTCGTTGACATCTCAGTCAACAGAAACATGGTTCAAATGAGCTTGCTGGCGTTATATTATAATTGACAATTTCACGTTGTTATATTATAATTGACAATTTCACGTTGTCTTGGTTTATTCAACTGTGTAAATGAAGATCTTGCTGTTGATAGTTGTGAATTTAAATGAGTAATTACATAGTGATAGAATACAAGTCATGTTGGTATGAAGTCTGCCAGGCGGGAGTACACCAGATCCTGTGCGTTTATAACAGAAACATACAAATAATAATATTTATTATTAAGCATTCTGTTTGTGATATTAGGTTCGATGCTGCTCGTCCAGGAGTTGTGTTTGCCAAGGTCACCCCCGAAGATGACGAGGAAGGCATCGACCTGCTCATAGCTGATGCTGGCACTCTCCCTGCCTCAGCTCCTGCCGCCATCCCTCCACCTGGACTCGACCTTGCTCGCCAGGCGTATCTCTACCGGCACATCCGACAGTTTGTGAAGGAAGGCTTTGAGGACATCCTATGTCCCTGCCCTGCTGATGGGACTGTTCCTGTTGCCGGACCGTCTGGGCAGCAGGATACTGCCCCTGTTGCCGGACCGTCCAGTGCACAGGAACCAGAGTGTGAAGCAACTACTGCTGCACTGGGGCGGGGTAGGGGAAGAGGCAGGGGACGTGGACGAGGGCGTCGAGTCCGTCAGCTATCCTCATCACCTGCACCCGTGCCAACACCACACAGCTTGCAGGACGTGGCCGTCCTAGAAGGGACACTTGACCTGGACGTTGTTACCGATCTGTTGTGTTTATGTAATTACGTTGTTGATTAGTATTAAAGTTGTTAAATGTGATAGTCTGTTCTGGTGTTTGTTGTGAAGAGAAAACAACGTTCAGCATGTTGACATGTTTTCACATTTGAATAAGTTGTTTTAATAATTATAAGATTCTTACTGACCCACCTGTGTTACAGATAGTAATGATAATTATCTCTAAAAGTGACGTATACATTGGCATAATAGTGTTGCCAGAATTAACTTTTCTTAACGTTGTAATTACACAAGCAATTATTTTGTCTAACAAAAATCTTCTTTTCCTATTAATAGAGTGACACAAGAAGACAATTATCTTCTGTTGTCAAAATTTCAGCCAGATATGTCCATGCTAACTAAGGTATAATAGTGTAGGTTTTAACTTTTCATAGCAATGGCGGTAATTGCATAAGCAATTAATTTTATTGTTAATTATTTCTAACAAAAGAATTTTTTCATATTAATAGAATATCATGAGAATGCCATTATCTTTGAGTTGTCTAAATTTCAGCCAGATACGTACATACTATATGCAGGTTTTCGCTTTTCATAACAAAAGCGCTAATTACATAAGTAATTAATTTTATTGTTAATTATTTCTTTAAAAATTGTTTTCATATTAATAGAATATCATGAGAATGCCATTATCTTTGAGTGGTCTAAATTTTAGCCAGATATGTACATGCTATATGCAGGTTTTCGCTTTTCATAACAAAAGCGCTAATTACATAAGCAATTAATTTTATTGTTAATTTCTAACAAAAAATTGTTTTCATATTAATAGAATATCATGAGAATGCCATTATCTTTGAGTGGTCTAAATTTCAGCCATATATGTACATGCTATATGCAGGTTTTCGCTTGTCATAACAAAAGCACTAATTACATAAGCAATTAATTTTATTGTTAATTATTTCTAATAAAGATTTTGTTATTAACAAATAGAATATCATGAGAATGCCATTATCTTTGAGTGGTCCAAATTTCAGCCAGATATGTTCATGCTAACCAAGGTATAATATTAGTACAGGTTGTTTGCTTTTCTTAAGAATGGTGATAGTTACATAATATGTTAATTGATCTGCTAATTTTTTTCTAACAAAGATGATGTATTCATATTAACAGAATATCTTGAGAATTACATTATCTTCGAGTAGTCCAAATTTCAGCGAGATCTGTTCATGGTAACTAAGGTACATTTCATGAAATATAACAAATATTTTGCATAAACTTTGACGGCCGTTTTCTACGTTTCAAGGTTTCTACCCCACACGTGTTTGTCAAGCCATAACTTAAGTTAGAATTGAGCGATCTTCTTGCTTGATATATCACGTGAAAGCAAAGATTCTGCTCTATCCAACGCTACTAATAACTCAATTAAAAACATTTCCGACATGTGACTCATTTTGTTAAGATGGGTCACATATGGTCAATGACCACAGACCTGCCTTCATGAAGCCACTAACAGCATTCTGCCGCTTTTCTGTACGCCACATTGAGAATTTCGGCGACTTGCCATGTTGTCACTAGCCTGCCAACATCTTCTCTCATCCACGTCCTCAACGCATCATCGTAGCATTTCCCAAACGGTCCGAAAAAGGCCCCATCCAAAGGCTGGAGTTGGTGAGCCGCATGAAAGTGAGACCATGACCACTCCAGCTTCCCGAGCCATCCCAGTTTCAGCCAAATTCTTTGTGTGGGTCACGTGGCTATCGAGTATGAGCACAATAGTCTCATTCGTTGGTTTAACAACATCTACGAAATGCCAGAGCCAAGCAACAAACCCCTCACTGGACATCCAGCCTTTGCCCGGGGAAGTCCACCATTTGTCAGTTCTATTTTCATCCTCTTCTGTTTATATATGAACATTGGCACCAAATTTATGTAAACCCTCATAAAGTCTTTGATTGTCCGAAACAAGTGACCAAATGTGTTCTGTTACAAGTTCCCTCGATTGGACCACTTCGCAATTTCCTTTATTTGCATTATTACAATTGTTCCCTAGTCTAATATTACTTTCTGATAATCAATAAACTATACTGGAGTAATTACACACGTATATTGATGCATACCCTTATGTGGGTCACTGATCCAACTGTGGCAACTGCAGTGGTCCAATCATGGAATTTCACGTGTTAAAATATTGCATTGTCATCACAAGCAGACGACATCCACTTTAACATTTTTATTATCGCCACATACGTTGGGCTCCTATACTCTTGACGGACACACATTTTCGCCTCTAAGTATGACCAATGGTGCTGTACTGATAACTGTCTAACTGATCACGGCCTGATAATTATGTCGGGGACATAGAAAACCTACTTTCGGTGATAAATATTTAAAAACTACTGCTATTTCGTCGAAACTCACCATGTCATCCGAAATGCCACTGATGAATGACATAATCGATAGAGAATGCCACGGTGTATAGTACTATGGAATATACAGCACTGGTCCGATCGAGGAACTGGTCCAATCCCGGCAACTCTCCCCTACAGTGAGGCTTCTGGATAAGCAATGTTGTGCAGTGGCGTCTTTTCGCGAAACGTATTTTCCAAACTAATCGATTGTTTCACATAATAAGTCCAGTCAAATCGATGTTAACACATTCCCCCCACGATCTCGTTTATATAAACGTATTTGTCATGTCTTTTCAGATGATCTCGTTGCATAGACGGGATCCTGTGTGTTCTGTCAGGAACCGCTAAGTAATGGCAATGCAACAGTATCCCTTCGCGAGAAGCGTAGCCAAAGTATCAATAAAGCTAGCGAGCAAGTGAACAACACAAGGACATGACTAAATCGAGACAACATCGCAACACGAAAGACACACACACCCTACTGCTGGCGCTGGCGGACCGAAGTCCATCTGGAAACAGCTCAGCCCTGCGGAACATCATGACCGGGGTGCTTGCCAGCTCCACTGTCGATGTGGATTACGCAAAGGCCATTGGCCTGAAGATTATGATGTCCATGACAGATAAATTTGTAATACAATGCAAAATCAAGCGCTATGACCAAGTTGTCACACTTCAGCCAAAATCAAGCGTGTGTGTTGGCGGTGGCCAGGTTCAGCGTCTAATTGTCACAACAAGATCGACTGATGACATGGAGACAATGTTCCGCTGGCTTTGTTTGACGATTCTCTCAAGCTGCGAAAACGCCAGAAATCTGTACTTGCTGAAGCCATCTGGACACGGAAGTGTCACGCAGTCACAATACAGCATGCAATATGTGGGGAATCCACGTGGCCAAGGGATGCGATGAAGCAAAGTCCTACCATCCAACACACAATGAACCTACACCAGATGGCTTCAGCAAGTACAGATTTCTGGCGTTTTCGCAGCATGAGAGAATCATCAAACAAAGCCAGTGGGTGGCTACACAGCTCCAAGCGAAACATTGTCTCCATGTCACCATTGGCCTTGATGGGTATCACAATCCACCCACCAAGCACATGACACATGACGCATCAGAGCGGGCGGGAGGAAAAGCTGGAGCGGACGTAACATTCACCGATGAAATGAGGATGACAGCAAAGAAGGATGTCTTCCTTGCAAACGTAAACAACAAGCACAATTTCATCAACATGTTGAGCGGATACTTGCAGCATAGTGGATGTTAGACCAAACATGCCCAGGGTAAAGCAGACCTGCTGATTGTGCAGACAGCAGTACAGTCTGTAACGACGGAGAACACTGTTCTAGTGGGAGATGACACAGATCTGATTGTCCTCTTCTGCTTCTATGCTGATCTAAATGACTTGCTCGTGCACAGTGAGGCAAACTCAACCACAAAGAAGAACCATATGTGGAACATGAAGGCCATAAAAAACCAGTTAGGCAAATATGTGTGTGTCTTTGTGTGACAATATACTTTTCATCCATGCTGTATTACGATGTGACACAACGTCCGGGTTATACGGCCTTGGAAAAGGAGCATCATTGAAGAAACTTAGCTCCAGCCAACACTTCCAGAGACAAGCTGTTTGGGAAGCATGCTGCTTCAACAGAGCAGGTTATAGATGCAGGGGAGAGAGAGCGCTTGTATGCCTTTACAATGGAAAACCAGAAGGCAGTCTGGTTTCTTTGAGGCATAGAAAGTTCTGTGAGAAGGTGGCAGTCAAGAGTTTGCACATTCAGCCACAGACCTTACCTCCGACATCTGCAGCAGCACGCTATCACAGCATGCGGGTATACCTGCAAGTGCAGGAGTGGATGGGTGTAAGCCACTTAAGACCAGTAGATTGGGGGTGGAAGGTGATCTTGTTCCCGTGGTGACAGACCTGCCTCCAGCACCTGATGCCCTGTTGCACGTAATCCTTCAAGATGCACATGCCGCAAGAACAACTTTGTGTGTTATCCTATCGTTCAATGCCGGGGCTCAGGGTGCTCAAACTCAATCTTGGGTGATGCCACTGACGATGAGGAGTATGATGAGTAGTTGTGCGTTTGTCGATGGAGAGACAAAATCAAAAATAATCTTGATAAAATAGTTGTGGTTATAATTCATGATTTCATGACATACAGATGCTGGTTCTGGTTTTTGTTTTTGGAATATATGTGCATATTTACGAACACACATTCGAGTAGCTTAGGATTTACAGAAACATTATGTTGCTCATTTTATTTCCAGAAAATAAAATCATGACGAAATCGTACAGAAAAAAGCGGCTGAGGGGCCCCAACATTTGCAGTGTTCCCCAGTTTTTAGAGCTGCATATTTTTTATATGTTATCTAAGATATATTTCGGCTTTCAAAACTTCAAAAATTGCTTCTGTTGCAACTTGTTCCAATATGACCTTATTTGGGCCATAAAAGTCCTGGACTAATATGTAGTTTAATAAAAAAAATGCCTATTTTTTCATATCATCGAAAGAAGTTAGATCTGGTAAGGCTCAAAATAGTGGATATCCACAATGGTAAATACTGTGTGCCTATCATGGGCGTGACTTCCATCCTCTCGCTGATCACATGACAAAGTTACAATGGGTGAAATTTATGAGTTTTCAGCATTTCCATTTTCACTTCACATAATGTTTGATCAAACATTAAGTAATTTAATAGTTTGTCTGATGATTTCACAAAAACTACATACAAAAGTTGCACAAACAAGCTAGCATGTTGCAGTCAATACTAGGTAGGTTTGATTTTTCGCAAAATTAATTTGAATTGAGATTAGTGAAAAATTCAAATTGAGGAGGAACCTTTAAGTGGGGGACTTGAGGAGGAACCTTTAAGTGGGGGACTTGAGGAGGAACCTTTAAGTGGGGGACTTGAGGAGGGACCTTTAAGTGGGGGACTTGAGGAGGGACCTTTAAGTGGGGGACTTGAGGAGGGACCTTTAAGTGGGGGACTTGAGGAGGGACCTTTACGTGGGGTACTTGAGGAGGGACCTTTAAGTGAGGGACTTGAGGAGGGACCTATAAGTTGGGGACTTGAGGAGGAACCTTTAAGTGGGGGACTTGAGGAGGAACCTTTAAGTGGGGGACTTGAGGAGGGACCTTTAAGTGGGGGACTTGAGGAGGAACCTTTAAGTGGGAGACTTGAGGAGGAACCTTTAAGTGGGAGACTTGAGGAGGGACCTTTAAGTGGGGGACTTGAGGAGGAACCTTTAAGTGGGGGACTTGAGGAAGAACCTTTAAGTGGGGGACTTGAGGAGGGACAATTAAGTAAATTACATTTTCAGAACACATACAAATAAATTATGTAATAGATGTATCTAACGGTGGTACTGAATTAAAAGAATGACAACAGTATTGTATAAAATTCTATCCCTTACTGTTTTAGTGCAATACAAGCCTACTGGTGACATTTCCTGTTAGTGGTGTAAATTGATACTATGCAACATTTGTTAACAAACGAAATGGAAAAAACTGTCTTGTGGTATATAAATGAAACCAACACTATCGATCAGACATTTTACAAAAATAATGTTGTAATTTGACCTTTCTCATGCAGCTACGATGTTGTAAAATCTACATACTAGCTGAGACTAATGTTTCTTCGGAGCTGATGTCATGTGATATGCTAATATATTTAATCACAAAAGCCTGCAGAGAAAAATTACATTAGTTGGTTAGACGAAAAAAGCAGAATATTAATACTTTCATGTTGCTTTTTAAAGTCGCGTTTATGTTGTCTGATTTAGTCAACTGTAATCTCAATTACCAAGTTTTAGTCACAAAAATGCTATAATAAATGTAACAGATTACTACACTGTTACACAGTAATTTGTACAGTATATTGAACATTTGCACAAAACTAAAAGTAGCTATATATTTTTATTTATATAATGGTTAAAGTACACATTATATCTATATCAACATAAATATAAACATCAACCAGAACAGAGATAAAGCAAGCAACATTATCACCACTTATGAAAACGAAAACACTAAATGATGGTGGCTAAAGAAAGTGCATTTTACCAAACAGCATACAGATGCAGTTGGTACGGAACAAACCAATCAGTACGAAAGAGAAAATTCACATTTCTTTCTCTGAAATCATCTCAGATAGTCCATTGAAACGGTTCCATTTCACAGAATGAAACACCTGCACGTCGAAACACAACACTACATTGACATCATGACAACGATGTGAGTGAATTAGTTGTCAGAATCAATCCATTGGCGATACCCACCTAGGATCATAATTTAGGCAAAATCAATTCAATACAAGAAACACCTCAATAAACAGAAAAAAATGCGTATATATGTATTAGGTAGAAATATCACAAGTATGTTTTCCTGATGAGCTAGGAATAACCAAACCTTCATCCACAATTGAGCAGATATATGTTTCGTTGGTCTGACACAATTTGTTTTTAATAAATCCAATGTCAAATATGCAGTTTACTCTATGTATCACCACTGCCAACATAATTTAAGGCTAACTAGTCAGCTTGCAGATGTTTGATATTTACACCACAAAAATAGGCATAGACAAATAGCAATTATTTACAATTAGATAACAACGTGAACTACTACTACTATGTGTATACTTCATAATACTGACCCGAAGTAGTGTTATCATTTATGTGTGAATAACAAATGTGCAGTATTACCCTTCCCAACATCTAGAAACAAAGTAAAAAGAACGATAACAGTTTAAACCTAATAATAACATTTATGAGGACAAATAAATATTAACAGAAACGTTTCAGGTTTTCGCTGTCCGTATGTGCATGTAATACATATCCTAGTGGAATAAATTCAATAACGTTTTTTTGGACATTTCTACATGGAATTTCAGCACCCAGGTGTTATAAATTAATTTAAATATAATAAGGTCATATGCTTTGTTCCAAGTTAGTCAAAGGTGGGACATCCTACTCTGGCACCCAAACTCTACTGACACTCGATTTCCCATGCAATTTACATGTATTCAGCTGACCCAGTTTGTTGTCAACACAAGAGAACGGAGGTAATGTGCTCAGGAAATCAATGACTGTCTTTAGATACCGCATAGCATGTGATTTAGGGCAGTCTACGTACCCCATGCAACCCTGGACATCACAGACGACGGAACATGATTGGTCTGTGAACTACCCTTCCTACTACCAACTCCATGCTGTGCGTGGTGGCACTGTCGCAGGAGACTCAGGTAATACCTCAAGCAAGGTCTACCTAATCCTGTCCGGCAGGCTGCACTGCAGGTTGCACCACAATTGGTTGCCCTGCGAATGGTTGTACTGCTGCGTGTTCCTTGCACGGACACACCCTTTTGAGTAGCAGGTCGAGTTCATCGTAGAGGAAATCACGCCAGTATCCCTGCAGTCTGCAGCGATTGATGAGTGAAAGGTTCGGTGACCCGAGCGTGAAGAGCGTGTACAAGCAGGGTATGAAGTCACAGTGTCCAGGTGCCAGAGGACCCTGCCATTCCCCACGCTGCACACAGAGTGTTCGCAGTTGGGGCAGATTGACACGCTTCAGGAAGAAGCCCCGCGAATGAGACAAGTCGAGTGTCTCAAGATTGCTGTGGGCGACGCTGTACAGAGTCTGGCTGCTGTATGTCGGCATGCAAACCTCTAACACAAGGTGTCGCAGACATGGCAAGTTGCCCAAGACCGTGTCCAACAAATCTTGTGTGAGTCGGTTCAGGTTGAGATATTTGGTGAGTTTGAGCACCTCCAGTTGACGTAGTCGACACAGATGAAGAACTGAACGTTCTGACCAGTCAAACGGCATGCGTAGTGTACGGACAGAAGGCGCCCGGCTCGTCAGCACCGCCATCAGTTGGTGGAAGCATCCAACACGCTGACGGTGGTGGCGAAAGGCTGAACGCACCTTGTTGAACACACAACAGAACATGTCCACCTGACACGGTCGAACGGGCGTCACAGTCCAGTCAATGTCAAGCGATTGCAGACTGTCACATAACGACATGTCCAGAAACCCGAGGATTAAATGGAGCCAGTTGTCGCGAGGGTGTGCAACGTCCAAGCGGAAAGTTAGCGACCTCAGATTTGTATGTAAGCTGTTCAGGAAGTCAAAGTATTTACGCATGCGAGCCATGTATTGGTTAAACCGGGCGCACATTCCCATTTTCGGGGAGCCGCTCGTCTTGTTCATCACGGCAGCATCGAATATGTTCAGATTGATGTGTGACCAAAGTCCAGGCAAATACATCAACTCGTTCCAGTCATGGCAAACAAGTGAAGCGACACAGCGTTCATGTGGTGACAGAAACGTGAAGATCGCAAGTTTACACTCACGTGGCAGTTCACTGAATGGCAACTTCAGATTTTTTATTACAAGTCTCTGGGAGTGTCTCCGGTTGTTGGGGTCAGTTGTACCTCTCTGGCGTTTGCAGCCCTTTTGTTTCTGCTGGCTTTGCTTCCAACTTTTCGCACATGTTGTGCATATTGTTTTTAATGCTAGACAGCTGGCACTAGAGGTATCGGGTTTCAAACTCTCCGTGGATGTAAGCAACATACTTTGAGATGTGACAGAGTCAAACACCGGTTCCATGTCATGCTTGCTTGATGCAGCACGTTCTTTTTTCATTTTCTTTTTCTGTCGTTTTGAATTTCCCGTCCCGAAGTCGTATGTTCTGCTTGGCTTGCGTCGTTTTCTTGTTGGCTTGGTTTTGGTTTTGCTGCCGACTACACCCTTTACGGTGAGATCAAGAGCGGCACTACAACTGCCACTCTCGGTTGGCTGACTGATCGCACTGATCGTCTTGGTCGACTCGCGCTGCACTGCACGCCATGTCAGCCGCTTTTTTGGCGGAACATACAACTCAGTTCTCGAACTGGAACTGCTCTCAGTTCTTGAACTGCTGGCGTGTAGATTTGCCATGCTCAAGTCCAGTGGCAATGCTTGACTGGCTACCATTCCATGCTGATCTGACACGTTGTTAACTTGAGAATTATCCATCTCGCAGAAAAGTTCAAACAGGTTTTATGTTGAAGAGGCCATGGCCGAAGTTAACGTTTTTTACTTGATACCGGGTTACTCACAAAACTGCTGTTTGAACTTTTCAGCATGTGACAGCTGTTGTGGTAATTTTATATTTTGATGAATCATCTGGCAATGAACACAACTCCTACAGGTATGCTTTATGGATACTGTTACATCACCACATATCTCGGCAAGGAATCTCACTTCGCGAACCTACAAATAAAAATAAATGTTAAGCACAGTTTGCATCCTTAATTAAGGACATATTCCTCTGACATTCTTAAGGAGAGTTTCTATTGACAGTTTTCATTTCCTGATGAATGATACCGATCCAACATGAAGACATTATTCTAGTATGAGACTATGAGTGTTCCTCAGATCACAGCAATGTGGTTGTGAAGGTAAGGAAGGAACAAATTGAAAAGAATTATTAACAAGAAAAGGTATCTGGAGAGATTGTCTGTTTTCATCGAGGTGATTTCCAAGACTTTAATGTGTGAGATAAGTTTGTAAGTATAAGAATTGTGCATCAAAGAACTACAGTCAAACCTGCTCAAACAACTACGTGCATCAACAGCCACAGTCAACACATCCTTTCACAAGAGTTTCACTTGTTAAATTCCCTGCATTAAGTATTAAGAGACTACGTTTCGACCATCCAGTTGAGCGATCGTCCAAGACAGGTTTTACTCTATGTAACAAAGGAACTGAGTTAGAGAAAGAAAGGAACTTCAAAGAAAATTAACTTTAGTTGTTAGACAACCCCAGCAAGTTATGATTTAAAGGACCTTGCTTTGGGTGCTTTCCAGCAGCATTCTAAAAATCAGGGAGGAAAGTCGGAAAGCTCATATGAATTTGAAAGTTCTTCACATAAAAATTAATTTTTAATCGGGAGAAAATAGTGGACAAGAATAGCGATGCTTTGTGAAATGTACTATATAGATAACGTAAATGTACTATCTAGATACCGTAAATTAACTTGTTGCTTAGTGGATTTCAAGAAGCCACCTGACAAAATGAATTATGTGAAGCTAGGTGTGGATGGGGGAGCTACCCACTTTAATAAGATTTAACAAGATTTGCCATCCAAGCCAAAGGCCCAGATGGCAAGTGGACAAGGAAGCCATTGGCTTATCCAGAGTCCATCAGTGTTCGTCTACGTGTAAGCTGCCCTCCTGAGATATGTGTCCAACTTGTTTTTAAATATATTCATGCTGCTAGCGGTTATACAATCGGTAGATAATTTGTTCCATTCATTTACTGTCGTTTGTGAGAATGAGTACTTCCTGATGTCCAATCTACACTGATCCTTTACTAACTTTACCCCATGTCCTCTAGTTCTGCTATCTTCCTTGAGAGAAAAAAACATATTTCTATCAATATTTTCATACCAATTCCATATCTTAAAAACTTCTATCTGATCTCCTCTTAACCTCCTTGTCTCTAGAGTTGTTAAATCACATTCTGTCAGGCATTCTTCATAACTAAGGTCTCTAAGTTATGGAATCATTTTAGTTGCTCTCCTTTATATGCGTTCAAGTGTATATGCGTTCAAGTGTATATGTGCTCCTCTGTATGGATTCAAGTGTATATGTGCTCCTCTGTATGCGTTCAAGTGTATATGCGTTCAAGTGTATATGTGCTCCTCTGTATGGGTTCAAGTGTATATGTGCTCCTCTGTATGCATTCAAGTGTATATGCGTTCAAGTGTATATGTGCTCCTCTGTATCTGCTCCTCTGTCCCTCCTCACAACTTGGATCCTGCCAACAAATGTAGAACTACAGAAAACCATTGCATCCAACACAACCAGACCAGTGAAGACATTAACCAGATAACAGAATTGATCTTGTGCATACATAAAAGAGGCTTAATCTACTCAATGTTGATCACTAGAAATGAACCCCAAATAAGAAATTCTAGGTTTGTCCCTGGAATTTGCTAGATATTCTGAAGAAAATATGCAGTGGATCAACTCGGATGTAAAGAAAAAAATTTACAAGCTGTGTTGAGCAGATATACTATTATGCAGAAATACGAGTGATAAAGTTGGAGAATTTTGAGATCTGTTTACTTTTCCATACAGATATTGGGGCAAATGTTATTGACTTTTTCACTTTATATTTAAATTTAACTACTTCTTTTGATGGTGACAGTTAGTACAAACAATTTAGTAAGTTTTAGGAGATTCATGGGAAAGTGATATAGTATATACATACGTATGTACATACGTATGTACATGCATATATATGTACATACATACATATATGATTGAGAAGGAGCTGTAACATGCAACCATTTGTTGTGGCTACTACTAGTAGTTTCAACTGAAAATTGGTAAAATGTTTATGATCGATCATTGGTTTATCTAACCGATCAAAGATCATAGAAGTCAATCAATATATGTGATAGATATCACTGTTTTCATTTGTATTTTTGTAATAATATATATAAATATATAATTATATATATTGTTACAAAAATACAAATAGAAACAGTGAAATGTTTCATATATATTGATATATATATATGACATACCACACCATACACACACATACCACACCACACACGCACGCACGCACGCACGCATGCACACACACACACACTTGTACTCTATATTCATAATTTTGGCAACAGATATCCACTTCAACTACACCCATTTTACCATATATATATATATATATATATATATATATATATATATATATATATATATATATATATATATATATATATGTATGTGTATGTGTATGTATATGTATATATATATATATATATAGTTCTATTTTCTAAAAGTGGTTTTACTGGAATGTACTTTTTTATGTGCAGTGCTTCTTCTGGGATTTCCAGGACGATAGCTTGTTACTATTACCTTGTGAAACATAAATGAATAAATACATCTCAACATGGGTTCCTAAAAGCAAGGTCATGTCTAACCAATCTCTTATATTTTTTGGAAGAAATTACAAAGTGGGTAGATGACGGGTCACCAGTTGATGTTGTCTACTTAGATTTTCAGAAAGCTTTCGATAAAGTGCCACATCAAAGATTGTTACTTAAACTAAAAGCCCATGGTATAGGTAATGTAATCAACTGGATAGCTTATTACACACAGAAGACAGAGAGTAATAGTAGATGGTGAGATTTCAAACTGGAAATCGGTTTTGAGTGGGGTACCACAGGGATCAGTAATAGGCCCTATATTGTTTTTAATATATATAAATGATTTGGAAGATGACATATCTAGCAAAGTACTCAAATTTGCAGATGACACAAAAGTATTCAGATAGGTTACTAATGTTACAGATAAACAAAATGTACAGGATAATCTATATAAATTAGTTAAATGGTCAGAATAATGGCAAATGTTATTAAATTTTGTTTAAATTAGTGAATGGTTATGAGGATGTTGATAGGAATATGTTCTTCAAACTTAAAGAAGGCAGTAGAACCAGAGGACACAAAGCAGCATTAGTTAAGGATCAGTGTGGGTTGGACATGAGAAAGTACTCTGATAAATGAACAGAACAAACTCCCAAATGATTGTGTTAATGCTAGTAGTGTGAATATGTTTAAAAATAGAATTGACAGATATTTGATAAGGGCGGGCTACACATAGATGAGAAAATTGTTGGACTCTCGATAAGCCAATGGCTTCCTTGTCCACTTGCCATCTGAAACTTGTTGTTTGGGATGGCAATCTTGTTAAATCTACTACACAACGATTGCACAAGCATGTGCCATGAGCAAGGCATGTGCCAGGATGCTTTGTTACATGTCAAAAAATAAATTTCATTTTCAATTTACGCCATTGCCATTGGCCATTGCACCCATTACATTCATTGCTGCAGACAGACTAGCCAATTTTTATGTGCTATTTGGAATACTGTAACAACGCGTAAATAGTTATGGATACGTTTGTTTCATTTTTGTTTGCGCTGGCTAACGTCATTAGCAGGCAAGGTCAAGTAACCCGATGTCAGTAATATTATTATGGTCAAAGAATTCCACTTGAAGTAGCACTTGTCTTGAGTCTTGACAGTGACATTTGACACTGACTGAATGGTAAAAAAACCAGTTCTCTGAAGGACAGCAATCTTGAGAACGTCTGCGGATATATTCCTGTAATAATTACATTTCTTCAACAATATGTCCGTTTTACGTTTTAACATGACGGTTTTAACTAGCAAAACTTACAGTCGGTGACGTACAAGCAAAATGATAACAAGTCCAGTTTCAACGCCTCTTATTATGATGCGCCTCGTGTGGAGCTTAGTGCGCGAGTGCTTTTTTACAGACGGGTTAGTGAAAATTCTTACTTTCCATTATACCAATGCAAATATAACATCATATTGCAAACTCACCCAATAATTTACGCATTGTAGATCAATTGCAAATAACGCCAGTTGGTGCAATAGACATCAATAGCCAACAATTAACCAGCAATGCATAGGCAAATTAACCGCCGAATACACATTATCCTCCGTTTCGCCGTCGATTAAAATTAAAGTCAACAACACGGATAAATTGATGACGTATTATTTTGACTTTTGTGAGAAGATCACGTCTAAATTATTAACAAGTGTTTCATATCTGTTTTTTTAAATAATATTATATATAAACCGCTTTCAATGTATAAAGTCCATTTAAGTTGCCAACGCGCGCCTGTGGTATTAACTCGTGATTTCCATTACGAGAGGGCGCTTCGATTAACAGGGCGAAAATACATTACGATGTCGAAAAGCAAAATTAAATTACTTCTAGCACCCCGAGTTTACTGCTGCAGACAGTCATTTAAGATCAGCGACATGTGCGCATAATTAAGTTTATGTACTAAGATTGTTACTGCTGCTGTTCTAACGTTTTAAACTGATGCATGTTTTTTTTACACTTTGTCATGGGTCATGCCCGATCCCGCCATAGTCTGTGTTGCGGCCTTGCGCTGGGCGTGGGGTACTAGGGGCACCCGGGTACTAGGCTGTGCTAGGTAGAGGATAACGCCCCAGTAAGGACGTAGTTCCAATGGGCAAAAAAAACTAACTCGTCGGAGATGTTTGGAATATTATTAAACTACAATAAACACGTTTCTGTTAGCGTTAACTGTTAACACGTCATACTTTCATTTTTGTATGTGACATATATATATATATATATATATATATATATATATATATACTTTGGATCACTGTTATTGTTTATAATAATTCTGTAAACAAATGTCAGTGTTTTAAAACATCAGGGGACTCCTACAAATGTCAGTGTTTAAAACATCAGGGGACTCCTACAGTGTTTTAAAACATCAGGGGACTCCTACAAAACCAGGCGTGTTTGATATCATGGACATGGGAGTGACTAAGTTTACACTGTGTGTATGTAAAGACGGCTTATGATGTGTTGAAACAGGAAGGTGTGAACTGAAGCAGCAGACTGGTTGTGACTGGGCCTGGTGGATGCTGGGTCCATAGCCTGACAATGGCTCAGTGGAGTAGTGAAACAGTTGTGGCAGAGTACAGTGATGTGCAGGTGGAGTATACTACTACATGGCTTTGGGGCATCAGGGTTCTGACGTAGGTGACTAGCAAATATTTTATGATTCTCTGTGTTTGACAGTTCAACATCGACTGTCAGAAAGATATTTCTGATGGGAGTAAACTGTGTAACACTAACAAAACATACTTTACTGAGTTAAATATATTACAACGAATTTGTTTATTCATGATGTTATTAAATTTCATATTCATCAGTGTATCTATTAATTGCCGTTATTTTATATTACTTTTGTAAGGTACCATGTAGTAATGTTTTCCGTATCGTTTACAAACAAATTGTTGTTCATGTTTTAATGGTCATTGATTTCTGGGGATGGGGAGGGGAGAGAGGGAGAGAGATTTATTGGGATCAAACCATGAACATAAGTACACAGTTATAATATATAACGATTGTGAATAAAATGTTGATTGATCCATGGAGACCTGATAGATCGCTAGCGTACAGGCCACCGTGACACTGATAATATAAATAATATCATTCTGTGTGAAAAAAAAATACTTGAAATACAAGAAAACAGTTAGGAAATCATAAATGAGTACCATAACCAAATATCAACAATTAATACCACAAATACCAATTCAAGCTAAACATAATCAACACTAACTAACACTAACCAACCGCTAGACCAATTTTCATTAACTAACATTGACTAACAGTAACATTACTTAGTCTATATCTATGTAATTTCACATCTGTTTTGAGGCACTCCTAAATGCATGTTGCTGTTTTAGGCAAATGCAATGGCTGTTGATTGCAAGGGACAGCTGGCTTTGTTGGCTGGGTAAGCAGTCACTGTAAGATAACTTTGTTTTCTTTAACTAAGCTTGTTGTTTATTGACACACATTGTTTATTATTAAGTATGTTACTTGATGGTATATGTTCACTGTATTGGTTTAGTAAATGATTACCATTTAACAACCTAAGACTATTACATTGATCTCAATTCAGAAACATAATTTAGCAAATTGTTTACCAAGTTTTTTATTAATCACAAGCGAGATTAATTAAACCTACGTCACATAGGGCATCAATCAGCAGGCACAACTAATAGCTACCTTGTTGTCACATGCAGTAAGGGATGGTGACTGTGGTCTTGTTGTCACATACAGTAAGGGACGGTGACTGTGGTCTTGTTGTCACATACAGTAAGGGACGGTGACTGTGGTCTTGTTGTCACATACAGTAAGGGACGGTGACTGTGGTCTTGTTGTCACATACAGTAAGGGACGGTGACTGTGGTCTTGTTGTCACATACAGTAAGGGACGGTGACTGTGGTCTTGTTGTCACATACAGTAAGGGACAGTGACTGTGGTCTTGTTGTCACGTACAGTAAGCGGACAGTGACTGTGGTATTGTTGTCACGTACAGTAAGAGACATTAACTGTGGTCTTGTTGTCATGTACAGTAATTGGAGGTGACTGTTGTTTTGTTGTCATGTACAGTAAGCGGACGGTGACTGTGGTATTGTTGTCACGTACAGTAAGCGGACAGTGACTGTGGTCTTGTTGTCACATACAGTAAGGGACGGTGACTGTGGTCTTGTTGTCACATACAGTAAGGGACGGTGACTGTGGTCTTGTTGTCACATACAGTAAGGGACGGTGACTGTGGTCTTGTTGTCACATACAGTAAGGGACGGTGACTGTGGTCTTGTTGTCATATACAGTAAGGGACAGTGACTGTGGTCTTGTTGTCATGTACAGTAAGCGGACAGTGACTGTGGTATTGTTGTCACGTACAGTAAGAGACATTAACTGTGGTCTTGTTGTCATGTACAGTAATTGGAGGTGACTGTTGTTTTGTTGTCATGTACAGTAAGCGGACGGTGACTGTGGTATTGTTGTCACGTACAGTAAGCGGACGGTGACTGTGGTGTTGTTGTCATGTACAGTAAGCGGACGGTGACTGTGGTGTTGTTGTCATGTACAGTAAGCGGACAGTGACTGTGGTGTTGTTATGGACAGTAAGCAGATGGTGACTGTGGTGTTGTTATGTATTGTAAGCAGACTGTGACTGTGGTCTTGTTTTCATGTACAGTAAGCGGACGGTGACTGTGGTGTTGTTGTCATGTACAGTAAGCGGATGGTATTTGTGGTCTTGTTGTCATGTGCTGTAAGCGGATGGTGACTGTGGTGTTGTCATGTACAGTAAGCGGATGGTGACAGTGGTGTTGTTGTCATGTACAGTAAGTGGATGGTGACTGTGGTGTTGTTGTCATGTACAGTAAGTGGATGGTGAATGTGGTCTTGTTGTCACGTACAGTAAGCGGATGGTGACTGTGGTCTTGTTGTCATGTACAGTAAGCGGACAGTGACTGTGGTGTTGTTATGTACAGTAAGCGGATGGTGACTGTCTTCTTGTTGTCATGTACAGTAAGCGGATGGTGACTGTGGTGTTGTTGTCATGTGCTGTAAGCGGATGGTGACTGTGGTGTTGTCATGTACAGTAAGTGGATGGTGACAGTGGTGTTGTTGTCATGTACAGTAAGTGGATGGTGACTGTGGTCTTGTTGTCATGTACAGGAAGCGGATGGTGACTGTGGTGTTGTTGTCATGTACAGTAAGCGGACGGTGACTGTGGTGTTGTTGTCATGTACAGTAAGCGGATGGTAACTGTGGTCTTGTTGTCATGTACAGTAAGCAGATGGTGACTGTGGTGTTGTTGTCATGTGCTGTAAGCGGATGGTGACTGTGGTCTTGTCATGTACAGTAAGCGGATGGTGACTGTGGTGCTGTTGTCATGTACAGTAAGTGGATGGTGACTGTGGTCTTGTTGTCACGTACAGTAAGCGGATGGTGACTGTGGTGTTGTTGTCGTGTACAGTAAGCGGATGGTGACTGTGGTGTTGTAGTCATGTACAGTAAGCGGATGGTGACTGTGGTGTTGTTGTCATGTACAGTAAGCGGATGGTTACTGTGGTGTTGTCATGTACAGTAAGTGGATGGTGACTGTTGTCTTGTTGTCATGTACAGTAAGTGGATGGTGACTGTGGTCTTGTTGTCACATACAGTAAGCGGATGGTGACTGTGGTCTTGTTGTCATGTACAGTAAGCGGACAGTGACTGTTGTGTTGTTGTCATGTACAGTAAGTGGACAGTGACTGTGGTGTTGTTATGTACAGTAAGCGGATGGTGACTGTGGTGTTGTTATGTATTGTAAACAAACGGTGACTGTCGTCTTGTTGTCATGTACAGTAAGTGGATGGTGACAGTGGTGTTGTTGTCATGTGCAGTAAGCGGACGGTGACTGAGGTATTGTTGTCATGTACAGTAACTGGACGGTAACTGTGGTGTTGTTGTCATGTACAGTAAGTGGATGGTGACTGTGGTCTTGTTGTCACATACAGTAAGCGGATGGTGACTGTGGTCTTGTTGTCATGTACAGTAAGCGGACAGTGACTGTGGTGTTGTTGTCATGTACAGTAAGTGGACAGTGACTGGTGTTGTTATGTACAGTAAGCGGATGGTGACTGTGGTGTTGTTATGTATTGTAAACAAACGGTGACTGTCGTCTTGTTGTCATGTACAGTAAATGGATGGTGACAGTGGTGTTGTTGTCATGTACAGTAAGCGGACGGTGACTGAGGTATTGTTGTCATGTACAGTAACTGGACGGTAACTGTGGTGTTGTTGTCATGTACAGTAAGCAGACGGTGACTGTGGTGTTGTTGTCATGTACAGTAAGTGGATGGGACTGTGGTCTTGTTGTCATGTACAGTAAGCGGATGGTGACTGTGGTGTTGTTGTCACGTACAGTAAGCGGATGGTGACTGTGGTGTTGTTGTCATGTACAGTAAGCGGACAGTGACTGTGGTGTTGTCATGTACAGTAAGCGGATGGTGACAGTGGTGTTGTCATGTACAGTAAGTGGATGGTGACTGTTGTGTTGTCATGTACAGTAAGCGGACAGTGACTGTGGTGTTGTCATGTACAGTAAGTGGATGGTAACTGTGGACTTGCTGTCATGTACAGTAAGTGGATGGTGACTGTGGTGTTGTCATGTACAGTAAGCGGATGGTGACTGTGGTGTTGTTGTCATGTACAGTAAGCGGACAGTGACTGTGGTGTTGTCATGTACAGTAAGTGGATGGTAACTGTGGACTTGCTGTCATGTACAGTAAGTGGATGGTGACTGTGGTGTTGTCATGTACAGTAAGCGGATCGGTGACTGTGGTGTTGTTGTCATGTACAATAAGCGGATGGTGACTGTGGTCTTGTTGTCATGTACAGTAAGCGGACAGTGACTGTGGTGTTGTCATGTACAGTAAGTGGATGGTAACTGTGGACTTGCTGTCATGTACAGTAAGTGGATGGTGACTGTGGTGTTGTCATGTACAGTAAGCGGATGGTGACTGTGGTGTTGTTGTCACATACAGTAGCGGATGGTGACTGTGGTGTTGTTGTCATGTACAGTAAGCGGATGGTTACTGTGGTGTTGTCATGTACAGTAAGCGGATGGTGACAGTGGTGTTGTCATGTACAGTAAGTGGATGGTGACTGTTGTGTTGTTGTCATGTACAGTAAGTGGACGGTGACTGTGGTGTTGTTGTCATGTACAATAAGCGGATGGTAACTGTGGTCTTGTTGTCATGTACAGTAAGCGGATGGTGACTGTGGTGTTGTCATGTACAGTAAGCGGATGGTGACAGTGGTGTTGTCATGTACAGTAAGTGGATGGTGACTGTGGTGTTGTTGTCATGTACAGTAAGTGGATGGTGACTGTCGTGTTGTTGTCATGTACAGTAAGTGGATGGTGACTGTGGTCTTGTTGTCGTGTACAGTAAGCGGACGGTGACTGTGGTCTTGTTGTCATGTGCAGTAAGTGGATGGTGACTGTGGTGTTGTTGTCATGTACAGGAAGCGGATGGTGACTGTGGTGTTGTTGTCATGTACAGTAAGTGGATGGTGACTGTGGTCTTGTCATGTACAGTAAGCGGATGGTGACTGTGGTGTTGTCACGCTACAGTAAGTGGATGGTGAGTGTGGTGTTGTTGTCACATACAGTAAGCGGATGGTGACTGTGGTGTTGTTGTCATGTACAGTAAGTGGATGGTGACTGTGGTGTTGTTGTCATGTACAGTAAGCGGATGGTGACTGTGGTGTTGTTGTCGTGTACAGTAAGTGGATGGTGACTGTGATGTTGTTGTCATGTACAGGAAGCGGACGGTGACTGTGGTGTTGTTGTCATGTACAGGAAGCGGATGGTGACAGTGTTGTTGTTGTCATGTACAGGAAGCGGACAGTGATTGTGTTGTTGTTGTCATGTACAGGAAGCGGATGGTGACTGTGGTGTTGTTGTCGTGTACAGGAAGCGGACAGTGATTGTGGTGTTGTTGTCATGTACAGGAAGCGGATGGTGACTGTGGTGTTGTTATGTATTGTAAACAAACGGTGACTGTCGTCTTGTTGTCATGTACAGTAAATGGATGGTGACAGTGGTGTTGTTGTCATGTACAGTAAGCGGACGGTGACTGAGGTATTGTTGTCATGTACAGTAACTGGACGGTAACTGTGGTGTTGTTGTCATGTACAGTAAGCAGACGGTGACTGTGGTGTTGTTGTCATGTACAGTAAGTGGATGGGACTGTGGTCTTGTTGTCATGTACAGTAAGCGGATGGTGACTGTGGTGTTGTTGTCACGTACAGTAAGCGGATGGTGACTGTGGTGTTGTTGTCATGTACAGTAAGTGGATGGTGACTGTGGTCTTGTTGTCGTGTACAGTAAGCGGACGGTGACTGTGGTCTTGTTGTCATGTGCAGTAAGTGGATGGTGACTGTGGTGTTGTTGTCATGTACAGGAAGCGGATGGTGACTGTTGTGTTGTTGTCATGTACAGTAAGTGGACGGTGACTGTGGTGTTGTTGTCATGTACAATAAGCGGATGGTAACTGTGGTCTTGTTGTCATGTACAGCAAGCGGATGGTGACTGTGGTGTTGTCATGTACAGTAAGCGGATGGTGACAGTGGTGTTGTCATGTACAGTAAGTGGATGGTGACTGTGGTGTTGTTGTCATGTACAGTAAGCGGATGGTGACTGTGGTGTTGTTGTCGTGTACAGTAAGTGGATGGTGACTGTGATGTTGTTGTCATGTACAGGAAGCGGACGGTGACTGTGGTGTTGTTGTCATGTACAGGAAGCGGATGGTGACAGTGTTGTTGTTGTCATGTACAGGAAGCGGACAGTGATTGTGTTGTTGTTGTCATGTACAGGAAGCGGATGGTGACTGTGGTGTTGTTGTCGTGTACAGGAAGCGGACAGTGATTGTGGTGTTGTTGTCATGTACAGGAAGCGGATGGTGACTGTGGTGTTGTTATGTATTGTAAACAAACGGTGACTGTCGTCTTGTTGTCATGTACAGTAAATGGATGGTGACAGTGGTGTTGTTGTCATGTACAGTAAGCGGACGGTGACTGAGGTATTGTTGTCATGTACAGTAACTGGACGGTAACTGTGGTGTTGTTGTCATGTACAGTAAGCAGACGGTGACTGTGGTGTTGTTGTCATGTACAGTAAGTGGATGGGACTGTGGTCTTGTTGTCATGTACAGTAAGCGGATGGTGACTGTGGTGTTGTTGTCACGTACAGTAAGCGGATGGTGACTGTGGTGTTGTTGTCATGTACAGTAAGCGGACAGTGACTGTGGTGTTGTCATGTACAGTAAGCGGATGGTGACAGTGGTGTTGTCACGTACAGTAAGTGGATGGTGACTGTTGTGTTGTCATGTACAGTAAGCGGACAGTGACTGTGGTGTTGTCATGTACAGTAAGTGGATGGTAACTGTGGACTTGCTGTCATGTACAGTAAGTGGATGGTGACTGTGGTGTTGTCATGTACAGTAAGCGGATGGTGACTGTGGTGTTGTTGTCATGTACAGTAAGCGGACAGTGACTGTGGTGTTGTCATGTACAGTAAGTGGATGGTAACTGTGGACTTGCTGTCATGTACAGTAAGTGGATGGTGACTGTGGTGTTGTCATGTACAGTAAGCGGACGGTGACTGTGGTGTTGTTGTCATGTACAATAAGCGGATGGTGACTGTGGTCTTGTTGTCATGTACAGTAAGCGGACAGTGACTGTGGTGTTGTCATGTACAGTAAGTGGATGGTAACTGTGGACTTGCTGTCATGTACAGTAAGTGGATGGTGACTGTGGTGTTGTCATGTACAGTAAGCGGATGGTGACTGTGGTGTTGTTGTCACATACAGTAAGCGGATGGTGACTGTGGTGTTGTTGTCATGTACAGTAAGCGGATGGTTACTGTGGTGTTGTCATGTACAGTAAGCGGATGGTGACAGTGGTGTTGTCATGTACAGTAAGTGGATGGTGACTGTTGTGTTGTTGTCATGTACAGTAAGTGGACGGTGACTGTGGTGTTGTTGTCATGTACAATAAGCGGATGGTAACTGTGGTCTTGTTGTCATGTACAGCAAGCGGATGGTGACTGTGGTGTTGTCATGTACAGTAAGCGGATGGTGACAGTGGTGTTGTCATGTACAGTAAGTGGATGGTGACTGTGGTGTTGTTGTCATGTACAGTAAGTGGATGGTGACTGTGGTGTTGTTGTCATGTACAGTAAGTGGATGGTGACTGTGGTCTTGTTGTCGTGTACAGTAAGCGGACGGTGACTGTGGTCTTGTTGTCATGTGCAGTAAGTGGATGGTGACTGTGGTGTTGTTGTCATGTACAGGAAGCGGATGGTGACTGTGGTGTTGTTGTCATGTACAGTAAGTGGATGGTGACTGTGGTCTTGTCATGTACAGTAAGCGGATGGTGACTGTGGTGTTGTCACGTACAGTAAGTGGATGGTGAGTGTGGTGTTGTTGTCACATACAGTAAGCGGATGGTGACTGTGGTGTTGTTGTCATGTACAGTAAGTGGATGGTGACTGTGGTGTTGTTGTCATGTACAGTAAGCGGATGGTGACTGTGGTGTTGTTGTCGTGTACAGTAAGTGGATGGTGACTGTGATGTTGTTGTCATGTACAGGAAGCGGACGGTGACTGTGGTGTTGTTGTCATGTACAGGAAGCGGATGGTGACAGTGTTGTTGTTGTCATGTACAGGAAGCGGACAGTGATTGTGTTGTTGTTGTCATGTACAGGAAGCGGATGGTGACTGTGGTGTTGTTGTCGTGTACAGGAAGCGGACAGTGATTGTGGTGTTGTTGTCATGTACAGGAAGCGGATGGTGACTGTGGTGTTGTTATGTATTGTAAACAAACGGTGACTGTCGTCTTGTTGTCATGTACAGTAAATGGATGGTGACAGTGGTGTTGTTGTCATGTACAGTAAGCGGACGGTGACTGAGGTATTGTTGTCATGTACAGTAACTGGACGGTAACTGTGGTGTTGTTGTCATGTACAGTAAGCAGACGGTGACTGTGGTGTTGTTGTCATGTACAGTAAGTGGATGGGACTGTGGTCTTGTTGTCATGTACAGTAAGCGGATGGTGACTGTGGTGTTGTTGTCACGTACAGTAAGCGGATGGTGACTGTGGTGTTGTTGTCATGTACAGTAAGCGGACAGTGACTGTGGTGTTGTCATGTACAGTAAGCGGATGGTGACAGTGGTGTTGTCATGTACAGTAAGTGGATGGTGACTGTTGTGTTGTCATGTACAGTAAGCGGACAGTGACTGTGGTGTTGTCATGTACAGTAAGTGGATGGTAACTGTGGACTTGCTGTCATGTACAGTAAGTGGATGGTGACTGTGGTGTTGTCATGTACAGTAAGCGGATGGTGACTGTGGTGTTGTTGTCATGTACAGTAAGCGGACAGTGACTGTGGTGTTGTCATGTACAGTAAGTGGATGGTAACTGTGGACTTGCTGTCATGTACAGTAAGTGGATGGTGACTGTGGTGTTGTCATGTACAGTAAGCGGACGGTGACTGTGGTGTTGTTGTCATGTACAATAAGCGGATGGTGACTGTGGTCTTGTTGTCATGTACAGTAAGCGGACAGTGACTGTGGTGTTGTCATGTACAGTAAGTGGATGGTAACTGTGGACTTGCTGTCATGTAC
This sequence comes from Lamellibrachia satsuma, assembly GCA_033239005.1. NCBI lineage: Eukaryota > Metazoa > Annelida > Polychaeta > Sabellida > Siboglinidae > Lamellibrachia > Lamellibrachia satsuma. Next base: position 1,973,286 of record BSQZ01000008.1, on the reverse strand, counting down.
AGTAAGTGGATGGTGACTGTGGTGTTGTCATGTACAGTAAGCGGATGGTGACTGTGGTGTTGTTGTCACATACAGTAAGCGGATGGTGACTGTGGTGTTGTTGTCATGTACAGTAAGCGGATGGTTACTGTGGTGTTGTCATGTACAGTAAGCGGATGGTGACAGTGGTGTTGTCATGTACAGTAAGTGGATGGTGACTGTTGTGTTGTTGTCATGTACAGTAAGTGGACGGTGACTGTGGTGTTGTTGTCATGTACAATAAGCGGATGGTAACTGTGGTCTTGTTGTCATGTACAGTAAGCGGATGGTGACTGTGGTGTTGTCATGTACAGTAAGCGGATGGTGACAGTGGTGTTGTCATGTACAGTAAGTGGATGGTGACTGTGGTGTTGTTGTCATGTACAGTAAGTGGATGGTGACTGTGGTGTTGTTGTCATGTACAGTAAGTGGATGGTGACTGTGGTCTTGTTGTCGTGTACAGTAAGCGGACGGTGACTGTGGTCTTGTTGTCATGTGCAGTAAGTGGATGGTGACTGTGGTGTTGTTGTCATGTACAGGAAGCGGATGGTGACTGTGGTGTTGTTGTCATGTACAGTAAGTGGATGGTGACTGTGGTCTTGTCATGTACAGTAAGCGGATGGTGACTGTGGTGTTGTCACGTACAGTAAGTGGATGGTGAGTGTGGTGTTGTTGTCACATACAGTAAGCGGATGGTGACTGTGGTGTTGTTGTCATGTACAGTAAGTGGATGGTGACTGTGGTGTTGTTGTCATGTACAGTAAGCGGATGGTGACTGTGGTGTTGTTGTCGTGTACAGTAAGTGGATGGTGACTGTGATGTTGTTGTCATGTACAGGAAGCGGACGGTGACTGTGGTGTTGTTGTCATGTACAGGAAGCGGATGGTGACAGTGTTGTTGTTGTCATGTACAGGAAGCGGACAGTGATTGTGTTGTTGTTGTCATGTACAGGAAGCGGATGGTGACTGTGGTGTTGTTGTCGTGTACAGGAAGCGGACAGTGGTTGTGGTGTTGTTGTCATGTACAGGAAGCGGATGGTGACTGTGGTGTTGTTGTCGTGTACAGGAAGCGGACGGTGACTGTGGTGTTGTTGTCATGTACAGGAAGCGGATGGTGACAGTGGTGTTGTTGTCATGTACAGGAAGCGGATGGTGACAGTGGTAAGTCTGGACAAGCCTCATGAGAATGTGAAGAAGATCCCACGCCAGAGCAAGTGGGAGATCAGTGCAGCCCAGTGGAACCCCCATCCACAACACTCCTGTCTCTTCATTACAGCGGTCAGTATGCTCTCTCTACAAAGCTACCATGTTACATTAATTGTTCACATTTTTGTTAATAAACAGTTTTGTTAAGCATACTTTTTTGGGGGATACGTTTAATAATGTTGTGCTTAACTAATGATTGGAAGGTGCTAGGTTTTGACTCTTGTGAAAGGGCTGTTTGTAAATACCACTTGTCTTACCATCTCATATACAGGTAGTAATTTAGAAATATGTGTGTGTCTCATTCAGACACCACAAGTTCCTGCCTGGTGCTTATGCATGCCAGAAAATTTATTAAAACATGCTCTGTCTATCAGACCTGGGGTGGAAGTACTTTTATGACATTGCCATGTGTGCGAGTGCAAGTATGAGTATATTGAGAAAGTACTCAGATGTACTTGTAATGTACTAGTAAAATCTGAGTGCATTGAGTATGAGTACAAGTACGAGAGATATTACCCATAAGTACTTGTACTCATATAACTTATGGGTCATATCTCTCACACTTGTACTCGTACTCATCCATCAATAATGTACTCATACTTGTACTCGTGAAAATGTACACGGCCCCAGGTCTGTTACGTATACACAGCAGTGGTAGCGAGTGGATTTAATCAAAGTTCCATCCAAATAAAATTAAAAGTTTGAGTCGTGTATCACACAGCTACCTCTACAATTGTTAATATTTTACAAGCAAACTTAAGCCATAATACAAAATTGAAGCAATATTTGCCATTGTGTCATGGTTTGTCTCCTCTAGTGCAGCCAGAGAGCTGATATGTGGGAATGGGATGGTTCCAAATGTTGCCAGAAGGGGTCACTGAAGGCACACACCCGAGTGATCAGGTACGCTGTTCTGTTTGATCCACATTGTTTCCTGCACTGCTTTTAAGGTGGCACATGGAAGTAGCACCCCGTTTGGGAGCCATATCAAACTGTTTGGGAGCCATATCAAACTGTTTGGGAGCCATATCAAACTGTTTGGGAGCCATATCAAACTGTTTGGGAGCCATATCAAACTGTTTGGGAGCCATATCAAACTGTTTGGGAGCCATATCAAACTGCTTGGGAGCCATATCAAACTGCTTGGGAGCCATATCAAACTGCTTGGGAGCCATATCAAACTGTTTGGGAGCCATATCAAACTGTTTGGGAGCCATATCAAACTGTTTGGGAGCCATATCAAACTGCTTGGGAGCCATATCAAACTGTTTGGGAGCCATATCAAACTGTTTGGGAGCCATATCAAACTGTTTGGGAGCCATATCAAACTGTTTGGGAGCCATATCAAACTGTTTGGGAGCCATATCAAACTGTTTGGGAGCCATATCAAACTGTTTGGGAGCCATATCAAACTGCTTGGGAGCCATATCAAACTGCTTGGGAGCCATATCAAACTGTTTGGGAGCCATATCAAACTGTTTGGGAGCCATATCAAACTGTTTGGGAGCCATATCAAACTGCTTGGGAGCCATATCAAACTGCTTGGGAGCCATATCAAACTGTTTGGGAGCCATATCAAACTGTTTGGGAGCCATATCAAACTGCTTGGGAGCCATATCAAACTGCTTGGGAGCCATATCAAACTGTTTGGGAGCCATATCAAACTGTTTGGGAGCCATATCAAACTGTTTGGGAGCCATATCAAACTGCTTGGGAGCCATATCAAACTGTTTGGGAGCCGTATCAAACTGTTTGGGAGCCATATCAAACTGTTTGGGAGCCGTATCAAACTGTTTGGGAGCCGTATCAAACTGTTTGGGAGCCATATCAAACTGTTTGTGAGCCGTATCAAACTGCTTGGGAGCCATATCAAACTGCTTGGGAGCCATATCAAACTGTTTGGGAGCCATATCAAACTGTTTGGGAGCCATATCAAACTGTTTGGGAGCCATATCAAACTGCTTGGGAGCCATATCAAACTGTTTGGGAGCCATATCAAACTGTTTGGGAGCCATATCAAACTGTTTGGGAGCCATATCAAACTGTTTGGGAGCCATATCAAACTGTTTGGGAGCCATATCAAACTGTTTGGGAGCCATATCAAACTGTTTGGGAGCCATATCAAACTGTTTGGGAGCCATATCAAACTGCTTGGGAGCCATATCAAACTGTTTGGGAGCCATATCAAACTGTTTGGGAGCCATATCAAACTGTTTGGGAGCCATATCAAACTGGTTGGGAGCCATATCAAACTGATTGGGAGCCATATCAAACTGTTTGGGAGCCATATCAAACTGTTTGGGAGCCATATCAAACTGTTTGGGAGCCATATCAAACTGTTTGGGAGCCATATCAAACTGTTTGGGAGCCATATCAAACTGTTTGGGAGCCATATCAAACTGTTTGGGAGCCATATCAAACTGTTTGGGAGCCATATCAAACTGTTTGGGAGCCATATCAAACTGCTTGGGAGCCATATCAAACTGTTTGGGAGCCATATCAAACTGTTTGGGAGCCATATCAAACTGTTTGGGAGCCATATCAAACTGTTTGGGAGCCATATCAAACTGTTTGGGAGCCATATCAAACTGCTTGGGAGCCATATCAAACTGTTTGGGAGCCACATCAAACTGCTTGGGAGCCATATCAAACTGTTTGGGAGCCATATCAGACGGCTTACTTTTTATTCTGGGAGTTCTTGATCTTTCTGACAATGAAAATGGTAACATTCTATAAATTTCTGTCTACAAATAAAACTTAACTTTTTGATCTCTCTGGACATGAAAATGATATATGCATGTATACATTTTCTATGTCTCTGACCATGAGTGATATTTTTCCCTCTTCAGCTTTCAGCTTGAGTTTGAAATAGCCATTTAATATGTCATTATTTTTTGTATAGTTAAATTGTCAATATACATATAACATTCCGCTTGATGTAGTTTTGGGTCTGTGGGTTCTATGTATAATTCTTCTTGGTTGAAATATAAATACAAGTGTTGAGAGTATGCAGACATGCTTATAATGTTCATGCCTATGTTTGTGTTCATGTACCAGTGACCTCGACTGGTCACCAACAGCACCTGATATGGTGGCTACCTGCTCCGTGGATGCCTTCACCTACCTATGGGATATCAGGTAATTTGTCATTTTATCTGACCACTAAGTGGTTATAAAATCTGCTGCAAATTTATGTTGATATTGTTATAGGGACAGAATGTTAAATCGGTAATAACGAACCTTATCCAGGGCCTCACTTTTGAGGCGAGCGATCACTCTTGCTCCCTATCGCTTGCGCAAATCAATAATCTAGGGAGCTATTTATCGCTCGCGTCAATTGCTAAAATCGCTCGCTGCCTGCAAGTGTTTGTCTTAACAAGGAGTTTCTTTAGTATTAGATTCAATAGGAATGTCTGCCTTGTTTATAATGCAGTGTTCGGACTCCAATATTCGGAGTTCACGTATCATCCGTCACCGGGGATGGCGATCACATCCTGCTGCACCAAGACTGCAAGAATGCCATCGAAGCCATGATGTGCTGGCCGCGCAGTTTATAAAGAAGTTATCAAATGAGTGGACTAGCGTAGAATTGTGTCACATACTGTTGTATGTCGAACTGAATAAAGTACATGTATACATGTACAGTTATGGAGTAGATAAGGGATCAACAATAAAGTACATGTATACACGTACAGTTATGGAATAGATAAGGGATCAACAATAAAGTACATGTATACATGTACAGTTATGGAATAGATAAGGGATCAACAATAAAGTACATGTATACATGTACAATTATGGAATAGATAAGAGATTAACAATATTTCACTACGATCTGATTGACCGACTAGGCTGTAGTGGGAATCGAAAATAGTAACCTGGATCTGAGCTACCGAACACGCACATGAGTTGACACGGAGTGTAAAAGTTGATTAAACATTGAAAACGACAATTTTTATAATTGTTCCACTTCGTCTTTCAACCGCTCTGAACGCATAAATTCATGAGGCACATCTCCAGTACCACTTAACATTGATTCACTGTTTCATGTGCAGATGATGAATTCATATTTTTGCGTACCGAGTTTGAGTTGTGCGTTTGGCATTATGATGCAATGAAAGTATGCCATTTCACCCCAGTTTATATTGCCTACTAAGCTGCATTTATGACTATACATTTGATTCTTATATGTGGCATATTTGTGAATCTCAATTGCAATTTTCAAACCGCCTAAGCGAAGTCACACACCAGTGCAGAATCCGAATGGGGAAATGGTGGCGCCACCATGCAGCAAAAAAAACTAACAAATCGCTCGCCTAAATTAATTTGGCATATTTAGGCGAGAGATTAATCGCCTGTTGTTTTCAAATATGAAGCCCTGCTTATCTAGTAGGGACAGAATGTTAAATCTGTAATAATGAACCTTATTTAGTATGTTGAGTAACACCATTTTGAATTTGAGGCAGCATCTTTAAAGTAGTATTATCGTTTACTATGTATACTACTTTGCTAGATCACAAAGCATTTGTGATTGGATTCCGTAGGTACAGATGTAATAAGTGACTGCCTGTTGACGTTTCAGAGACTGCCGCCGGCCTGCCGTGTCCTTACAAGCCGTGGGTGAGTGGGGCTCACATCTCAACATTAGGTTATTCATACGTAATCACGTTGAACACAGTATCACTTACTTATCACTTCAGGATAAGGATAAAGATAATGAAAATTTTTATTTGTCCCAACAGATAGATAAATTACATTGAGTGGCAATATAAATTATATAGTTTTAGGCAGGTGTCTCCACCTTGGCCATTATTCTTTTCCATTCATCAACTGATCTTGTTGAGAATTACAGAACAGTGAGTGCCATTTTGTGCTGTCGATACATATATTTTAAAAAGTGAAAAATATAAGCAGTCATATTGGCAAAATTTGTTGTTGTATACTCAAAATGGCTTCTGATATAAGAATATTGTTGTCATCCTTGAAGAAATTACTATCTTGACCTCCTCATACGGAAACATGTGTCACAACTAATTGTAACGATTAACCTGAATCTGAAACATGTAACCCTCCAAAGTGTTTCTACAAACAAATATGTGACTATGAAAGAGAAGTTGCATTGACAAGAAGTAGTAAGACGTATCAGGACTTGCTGTTTGCGGGGCAAGTACGATTGTTTCAAATCCTAGAATCAATTTGTGTTTTGTGTTTGATAGACATGTTTGATTGACAGCTGGAGCCTCCCAGGTGAAGTGGAACCGCGTGAACAGTCACCTGCTTGCCACGGCCCATGATGGCGACATACGTATATGGGACCCTCGGGTATGTGCCAGCAAAATATAGAATTTGTTTTTTCAGAATATGACCAGAATATGATGTTCTTAGTTGTGGTGTTATGTGTCTTTGCTACAAACATGCATTAGACCTGTGTTTGAGATTAATTTGGTTATAGAAATAATGCCTATGAATGGGCTCTGTTACCGGGGTGCACCTGTTACCGGGGTGCACCTGTTACCGGGGTGCACCTGTTACCGGGGTGCACCTGTTAATAGCTATTGTTTTATATTTTAGCCAAATGAGATTAGCTGAGGTGAGGCAGAATGAGGTTAACTGAAATATTGTAATTGTAGTTGTTTCATGATGAATAGGGTAATGAGAATAGATCTTGATGTAAAATATACATGGGTTGTTGTTGATGGAGGGGGAGTTATTTTATATGTTAAAGAATCTATTCAGGCTTATGAAATAAAACTAGAAAGGGAAGCAGATTGCGATGAAGCTGTTTGGTGCAAAATTGTTTCAGGAAATTCAAAATTAGCTATTGGATTAGTTTACCGAAGTCCAAACATAAACGAAGAGGACAACACAAAAATAAAAACTGCTATAAAGGAAATTAGTAAATGGGAATGTATCATAATGGGAGATTTTAACCATGGACACATACAATGGAATTCTGTAGAGAGCACAGGGAGTGAGGACCAACAATTTCTATTTTTAATCCAGGATAGCTTCTTACTCTGCACATGCTAGAACCGACCAGGGAAGAAAATGTATTAGATATAGTTTTGTCATCACAAAAAGAATTAGTGGACAATGTAAAAATACTTGAACCACTGGGTAACAGTGACCACAATCAAATACATTTTGACATCAATGTAAAATCAGAAAGTAAAAATAAGAAAACGTACAAGAGAAACTTCCACAAAGGTAACTACAAAGATATGAGAAAATACTTAGCAAAGCTAGATTGGAATAACATGCTGATGAATAAGACCGCAATTGAATGTTGGAATATTCTAAAATATGAAATTGAAAATATCGTCGATAAATTTGTTCCCTTTCAAAAACAAGGAAAATGGTGTAGAAAGAAACACTTGTAAAAATAGGCTATTAGAAAAATAGTGTTAAAACAAACTATGTGGAGGGTTTATAGGCGTACCAGAAAGGAAGAAGACTATGCAAATTACAAAGAGGCACTTAATGCAGCTACAACTGAAATCAGACAATCTAAAAAAAGCTATGAGCAAAAACTAGCATGTAACATAAAAAATGACAGCAAGAGTTTTTATGCATATGTCAGGAGTAAACAAAACGTACAAGACAAGGTTGGACCTCTAGAAGACAGTGCTGGAAATATAATATCACGGGTTTTTAATGGCGGAAGACCTAAATGGTTACTTCAGTTCAGTGCGTACCAAAGAAGATATTAGTTCATTACCAGTTGCTGATGCTAAATTTCAGGAGGCTAAATCTGACTATTTAGGACCGTTAGTTGTAACTCCAGAATTGGTAGCTAAGAAAATAAAGGCAATGAAGGATAACAAATCACCGGGAGTGGATGGGATTCCTCCAAAATTACTAATGGAAACAGTAGAACAAATCAGTATACCACTTGCAAGAGTATTCAACTTGTCATTAAAAGAGGGAGTTGTTCCGTTTGAATGGAAAGAAGCAAACATCATACCATTATTTAAAAAGGGTTCGAGAAATAAGTCAGAGAATTACAGACCAGTGAGTTTAACGTCAATGATTTGTAAATTATTAGAAAGGTTAATTAAAGACCATATGGTGGTGGACTTCCTCGTTAAGCATAAATTATTAAATTCATCTCAACATGGATTCCTTAAAGCGAGGTCATGCTTAACAAATATGTTTCTTATGTTTTGGAAGAAATCACTAAGTGGATAGACATGGGATCGCCAGTAGATATTATCTACTTAGATTTTCAGAAAGCTTTTGACGAAGTGCCACATCAAAGATTACTACTTAAGGGAAGTTTCAAATTGGAAATCGGTTTTGAGTGGGGTACTTCAAGGATCAGTATTAGGACCTATATTATTCTTAATATATATCAATGACTTGGATGACAGTATAACAAGTAATGTACTGAAATTTGCGGATGACACAAAACTGTTTAGAAAGGTTAATACTGATGGTGATAAATGACATTTACAAAACGATCTAGACAGATTAGTGAAATGGTCTGAGAAATGGCAGATGTTGTTAAATTTTGGGAAATGTAAATGCCTACATACAGGACATGGGAACTTGGGTGTAAACTATAAAATGGGAGATATTGTTCCGGGTACTACTGTAAAAGAAAAGGACTTAGGAGTTACAATAAGCGCTGATATGAAAGTTTCAGAGCAGTGTGGTATTGCAGCTTCAAAGGGTAATCAAATTCTTGGATTGATTAGAAGAAACAACATACAAGGGAAAACAGTTAATTATACCTCTTTATAAAGCAATAGTTAGACCTCATTTAGAATACTGTATACAAGCATGGAGACCATATCGTAAGAAGGATATAGATACGCTTGAACGCATACAAAGGACAGCAACTAAAATGATTCCAGAACTGAGAGACCTTAGTTATGAAGAACGCCTGAAAGAATGTGGTTTAACAACTCTAGAGACAAGGAGGTTAAGAGGAGATCAGATTGAAGTTTTTAAGATATTGAATGGGTATGAAAATATTGATAGAAATATGTTTTTCTCACTCAAGAAGGATAGCAGAACTAGAGGACATGAGGTAAAATTAGTAAAGGATCAATGTAGATTGGACATCAGGAAGCACTCGTTCTCACAGAGGACAATAAATGAATGGAACAAATTGTCTACAGACTGTGTAACTGCTAGCAGCGTGAATATGTTTAAAAACAAGGTTGACACATATATCAGGAGGGCGGGTTATAAGTAGATGAACGTTGTTGGACTCTCGATAAGCCAATGGCTTCCTTGTCCACTTGCCATCTGGGCCTTTGGCTTGGATGGCAAATCTTGTTAAATCTTGATTGTTGTATTTTAGAGGGTAATCATCTGGCATGAGAATCTTGGCGCAGCAGTAGTTTGAATTTGGTGCATATGTTATGCGAGAATTGAAGCAACTGGGTGGACTTCGCCAAGTCCGGGTGTGAGAAATCCTGGGCTGAGGTTCAGGCGGATAGTATTAGTTGTTTGTGTAAGGGATGTGCAAAGGTGAAGGAACTAAAGGTGGAAATGGAACGGCTGAAGCAGCTCGTTTTGGGTGGGAAGGGAAGAGGTGGGTTGTGCCAGTGGTTCCAGTGAGGGGACAGTGGATGATAAAGTGGTGGGAGGCGTTGTGAGAGATGCTAGGGAGAGTTCACCCCAGTCTGGGAGGAGGCAAGGTGAAAGGACGTAAGGACACAGGACGTAAGGAGATGGACTAAGACAGAAGGGAAGGTGACAAGAGGGAGGGCAACGGGAGCGAAGGAGATGGGAGTGAAGGAAACTAGAAGGAAGGAGACAGGAGAAAAGGTGACTGGAATGAGGGAGACGGAAGGGAAGGTGATGGGAGCAACGTGAACAAAGGCATAAGGAGTGAATGCAACAGGAGCACAAGATAGCCAGGAGATGGGAGGGAAAAGTGACATGTTGATTGGTGAGAGGGAGATGGATTACCTGCTGCCAGGTGACATGACTGCAGGACAGAATGCGACGGAAGGGATCTGACACAAGAACTATCAGAGGTAGTGATAGAGAGGGTGTTTGTGGGGGATTTGATAGTTAGGAAGATTGATAGAGTGCTAAACAAGGGGGGCGGCATGGTGGTTTGCTTTCCAGGGGCAAAAATAGAGGCTATCACAGAGAGGGTGGAAAAAAATCTTGGGTCTTGGCAAGGGAGGATCTATTTTAGTACACGTAGGGACTAATAACTCAGAGAGGGAGGGAACAACTGTCATAAAGGAAGTGAGTAAAGGGGAATGTATCATAATGGGAAATTTTAACCATGGACACATACAATGGAAATCTCTAGAGAGTACAGGGAGGGAGGACCAACTCTTTCTACTTTTAATTCAGGATATCTTCCTTAATCGACACGTGCTAGAACCAACCAGGGGAGAGAATGTATTAGATATAGTTTTGTCTTCACAAAATGATTTATGCATATGTCAGGAGTAAATCAAACATACGAGACCAGGTTGGACCATTAGAAGACAGTGCTGCAAATATAATATCACAAGGTTTTTTAATGGCGGAAGACCTAAATAGATACTTAGTTCAGTGTTTACCAGAGAGGATATTAGTTCATTACCAGTTCCAGATGCTAAATTTCAGGAGGCTAAATCGGACTATTTAGGGCAGTTAATTATAACTCAAGAAATTGTAGCTAAGAACATAAAGGCAATGAAGAATAATAAATCACCGGGAGTGCGTGGAATTCCGCCAAAACTACCAGTGAAAACTGTAGAACAAATCAGTATACCATTTTGAAAAAGTGTTCAACTTGTCATTAAAAGAGGCAGTTATTCCTTCTGAATGGAAAGAAGCAAACATCATACAATTATTTAAACAGGGTTCGAGAAATAGGTAAGAGAATTACAGAGCAGTGAGTTTAACATCAGTGATTTGTAAATTATTGGAAAGATTAATTAAAGACCATATGGTGGACTTCCTTGTTAGGCATAAATTATTAAATCCATCTCAACATGGATTCCTAAAAGCGATGTCATGCTTAACAAATATGTTTTTTTTGTTGAAGAAATCACTAAGTGGATAGGCGAGGGATCATCAGTAGATATTATTTACTTGGAGACCATAATCATAATATATATATATATATATATATATATATATATATATATATATATATATATATATATATGCTTGAATGAATAGAGAGCAACTAAAATGATTCTAGAACTGAGAGGCCCTTGTTATTTCAACCCTAGAGACAAGAAGGGTAAGAGGAGATGAAATTGTGTAAGTGTGTAACTGCTAGCTGTGTGAATATATTTAAAAACAAGATTGACCAATTTCTTGGGAGGGCGGGTTACACGTAGATGAAACAATGTTGGACTCTCAATAAGCCAATGCTATCTGGGCCTTTTCCTTGGATGGCAAATCTTGTTAAATCTTGTTAAATGATAAAGTTTTCACTTTGGTGCCACACACTGTTCGTCAGTTAAGATTATGTATCAATATTCTTAGTACGAGATATTTTTATTGATGTGATGATTTGTTATTTTTGAACCAGAATAGGGCAATTGTTATGACTACACGACTGCCATGCAAATAGTTTGGTGGTGGATAATTGTTAACATATCAGTCATTTTGTAATTATTTATCAAGATTTAACAAGATTGCCATCCCAAACAACAAGTTCCACATGGCAAGTGGACAAGGAAGCCATTGGCTTATCGAGAGTTCAACAATTTTCTCATCTATGTGTAGCCCGCCCTTATCAGATATCTTGTCAATTCTATTTTTAAATATATTCACGCTACTAGCATTAACACAATCATTTGGCAGTTTGTTCCATTCATTTTTCACCCTCTGTGAGAAAGAGTACTTTCTCATGTCCAACCTACACTGCTCCTTAACTAATGCTGCTTTGTGTCCTCTGGTTCTACTGCCTTCTTTAAGTTTAAAGAACATATTCCTATCAACATCCTCATAACCGTTCACTATTTTAAACACTTCTATTTGGTCTCCTCTTAGTCTCTTGGTCTCTAGCGTTGTCAAACCACATTGTAATAAGCGGCTTTCATAACTAAGGTCTCTCAATTCTGGAATCATTTTAGTTGCTCTTCATTGTATTCTTTTTAGCTTGTCTATGTCCTTTTTATGATATGGCCTCCATGCTTGAATACAATTTTCCAAATGTGGTCTAACTATTGTACAGGGGTACAATTAGCTGTTTCTCCTTATACGTGATAGTTCTCCTAATTAAGCGTAGAATTTGATTTCCTTTTGAAGCAGCAATCCGACATTGCTCTGAAACTTTCATGTCAGCACTAAATGTTACTCCTAAGTTCTTTTCTTGTGTGGTTCTACTTAGTGCAGTATCCACCATTTTATATTCTTTGTCCATATTTCCATGTCCTATGTGTATGCATTTACACTTCCCAAAATTGAATAACATTTGCCATTTTTCTGACCATTTATCTAATTTATCTAGATCATCCTGTAAACTTTGTTTATCTGTAACATTAGTAACCTTTCTGAATACTTTTGTGTCATCTGCAAATTTGAGTACTTTGCTAGATATGTCATCTTCCAAATCATTTATATATATTAAAAACAGTATAGGGCCTAACATTGATCCCTGTGGTACCCCACTCAGAAAAGATTTCCAGTTTGAAATCTCACCATCTACTATTACTCTCTGTCTTCAGTGTGTAAGCCACTTTTCTATCCAGTTAATTACATCATTACCTATACCATGGGCTTTTAGTTTAAGTAACAATCTTTGATGTGGCACTTTATCGAAAGCTTTCTGAAAATCTAAGTAGACAACATCCACTGGTGACCTGTCATCTACCCACTTTGTAATTTCTTCTAAAAAACAAGAGATTGGTTAGACATGACCTTGCTTTTAGGAACCCATGTTAAGATGTATTTATTAATTTATGTTTTACAAGGAATTCCACCATGTGGTCTCTAATTAATGTTTCGAGTAATTTACATTCAACTGATGTTAAACTCACTGGTCTGTAATTTTCTGGCTTGTTGCTCGATCCCTTCTTAAATAGCAGCGTAATGTTTGCTTCTTTCCATTCTGAAGGAACTATTCCTTCTTCTAGTTAAACAATTTTGCAAGTGGTGTACTAATTTGCTCAACAATTTCCTTAAGCAGTTTTGGTGGTATCCCATCAACTCCCGGTGATTTATTATCTTTCATCTTCTTAATTGTCTTTTCTATAATTTCAGGAGTTTCAAATAACTGCCATAAATGTTGTGATTTACAACCAGCTTGTTGTTGGTTTGTTTCAGAAGGGGACAACCCCTGTACAGTATATTGCTGGTCATCTGTCCAAGATCCATGGGCTGGACTGGTCAATGAGGGATGAGTACCACCTTGCTTCCTCCAGTCAGGACTGCACGGTCAAAGTAAGCAACTTGTTCTCATCATCGTGTCTGAAGAACAGTAACATTCTAGATGGTGTTCCATCTTACATCCAGACAGGCACTTGTCATTCTAGTAACGCTTGGTAGTGTTTTTATTAAAACTATATTGTAGAATTTATTTTTAGGAATTTGGATTGACTGCATTTTGCATATTGCTATGATGATCAGTTGAGTGTTGAAAGGGAGGTGGAATGCTTGCAAGAAAACATGCAAGCAAGGAGTTTTTGCAGCCAAATAAAATATTTATTGAAAATGCAGGTTTTGTGGCAACATAACATGTATCACTTTCATGGGACCCAGCGTCCCATGAAGGTGATACATGCCCCCTTTTTATTCTAATACTTTTACTGAAAGGGGAAGATGGGCGTTGGAGTTACCCAAGTTAACAATTATTATTAAAATTGCATATTTTTCCGATTTCCCCTCACCCAGTGCACATAGTCAGCTGCTGAACAGTTTCCTTCCTTTCTATTCAATTCTAGTTCTGGGACGTTACAAACCCGCGTCAGGCTGAAGCAAAACTGTCTTCAGGTTCTCCGGTGTGGAGAGCTCGCTACACGGTGAGTGTTAGGGGCAACCCTGTCATTACTATGTCTGTAAGAGGTCGTTGTATGCAGCAAGGGAGAAAATTACCTCCTCACAAAATTTTTTTCATTAAGGGCCTTTTCATTGTCGTAGTGATTTTGTTTCAGCCATTTGACAAGGGCCTCATCACTGTTGTAGTGTCACATTGTGTTTCAGCCATTTGGCCAAACCTTCGTCACTGTCTTGGTATCACATTGTATTTCAGCCATTTGGCAAGGGCTTCATCACTGTTGTATCACATTGTGTTTCAGCCATTTGGCCAAACCTTCGTCACTATCTTGGTATCACATTGTATTTCAGCCATTTGGCAAGGGCCTCATCACTGTCATGATATCACATTGTGTTTCAGCTATTTGGCAAGGACCTCATCACTGTTGTGGTGTCACGTGTTTCAGCCATTTAGCAAGGACCTCATCACTGTTGTGGTGTCATGTTGTGTTTCAGCCATTTGGCAAGGGCCTCATCACTGTCGTGATATCACGTTGTGTTTCAGCCATTTGGCAAGGACCTCATCACTGTTGTGGTGTCATGTTGTGTTTCAGCCATTTGGCAAGGACCTTATCACTGTTGTGGTGTCATGTTGTGTTTCAGCCATTTGGCAAGGACCTCATCACTGTTGTGGTGTCATGTTGTGTTTCAGCCATTTGGCAAGGGCATCATCACTGTCGTGATGTCACATTGTGTTTCAGCCATTTGGCAAGGACCTCATCACTGTTGTGGTGTCACGTTGTGTTTCAGCCATTTGGCAAGGACCTCATCACTGTTGTGGTGTCATGTTGTGTTTCAGCCATTTGGCAAGGGCCTCATCACTGTCGTGATGTCACATTGTGTTTCAGCCATTTGGCAAGGACCTCATCACTGTTGTGGTGTCACGTTGTGTTTCAGCCATTTGGCAAGGACCTCATCACTGTTGTGGTGTCATGTTGTGTTTCAGCCATTTGGCAAGGGCCTCATCACTGTCGTGATATCACATTGTGTTTCAGCCATTTGGCAAGGACCTCATCACTGTCGTGGTGTCACGTTGTGTTTCAGCCATTTGGCAAGGACCTCATCACTGTTGTGGTGTCATGTTATGTTTCAGCCATTTGGCAAGGACCTCATCATTGTTGTGGTGTCATGTTGTGTTTCAGCCATTTGGCAAGGGCCTCATCACTGTCGTGATGTCACATTGTGTTTCAGCCATTTGGCAAGGACCTCATCACTGTTGTGGTGTCATGTTGTGTTTCAGCCATTTGGCAAGGACCTCATCACTGTTGTGGTGTCACGTTGTGTTTCAGCCATTTGGCAAGGACCTCATCACTGTTGTGGTGTCATGTTGTGTTTCAGCCATTTGGCAAGGACCTCATCACTGTTGTGGTGTCATGTTGTGTTTCAGCCATTTGGCAAGGGCCTCATCACTGTCGTGGTGCCGCAGCTGAGACGTGGAGAGAACAGCCTCTTCCTGTGGTGTCTGAGCGATGTCGGTGGACGGCAGGTTCACACCTTCGTAGGACACACGGATGTTGTGTTGGAGTTCCAGTGGCGAAGACCGCATGCTGGTAAGGGTCCTTCTCAAAAGTGTATTCTTTGTGAAACTGTCCAACAAGTTGGTAAACAATAATGAAGTAATGGTAACTATTGAAATTTATTTAGACTGAATTCTGGGATGACTAGTTCTTCTTCTGCTCACCAGTTGACATGCAATCAGGTCGTCCCGCCTATGTAGCTGAGTCGGTATCCCCCCTCGTCTTGATTCGTGATTTGAATCGTATGTTCTTGGATAGCGTATTTGAGATACAGGCAGATATAAAAACCTGAGAGATCAAGGAATTTTGTGAAGCAGGGAAGAAGTACGAGAAAGGAGCGAGAAAGTGAATGTGGAACATGTCCCGCTGAGGCAGCCATGATCATCATCTTATGTGTAATCTTAAAATGCTACATTTGGCTTCCATAATGTAGTGTGGAGTCTATGAACTTGTGAGCAAAGAATAGAATGTGCCAAGTGAATATGTTTGCTGTGTGCAGATAGCCAGGATTACCAGCTAGTGACGTGGTCGAAGGATCAGAGTCTGCGATTGTGGCGCATCGATCCACAACTACAGATGGTAGGTAGTAAGTGTGTGATGTCTTTCAGCAAGTGGCAGTCAGAATGTGCAATTCTCTGTGGAAAGAGTCAATGTATTCCACATATTAAGATCTACACTTGTCATGATAATCTTCACTCAGTTCTGGAATGAAACTTTCTTCTGAGGGAGCACTATGTGCTCAAGACCTTGGAATCTTGTTATTGCAGATTGTGATGTGACTGCATAATTATGACTGATTTAAAAAGTTGGAGCCCCAAGGCTGGCTTTTAATGTTGATACACAGAAAAATAACAGTGCAGTCATAAAACAATTGTGTTAAAAGATCAGGAAAGTTATAAACATGAAAACTACAAAATTAAATATTTGCTTACATTGTATTAGTGACAGAATTTATACCAACAAAGATAACAACAGCTTTGCAAAAATATGGGCTTTGCATAACATGGTTATGTCATTGAAATTTAAACATTGAATATTGAAATAATTATAAAAATACTATATATTTGTGTTGTACACACTTTTGTCTATCTGTGCATTGTACATTACACCCCTTCCACAGCCACTCACAGACACTACACTGGGGTGAGGGTTTTGTAGTCATTGTAATCCGTGGCAAAGACAGTTGTTGGATGCTGTACATATCCATGTGTACTCATTCTGTATTGTACCCTTCAACATATTCCTGGTAAACATTAACAAGCACCATTAGTGCGACAAGGTTTAATGCCCCCCTTGTCTGTTGTGGTTCAGCTGTGTGATCACAAGGTGGAGACGGACGACCTTCCCCTGGAGGACACCCCGCCTGTCACCATAGAGTTCTTCATCCCCAATGCCCCACCGTCACTCACCGACACATCCGAGTCGACAGACACTTCCAAGACAACTGCTGGTGCCACCTGTGTGCAGAAGTGTGGCAGCGAGAAGACGGAGACATTGAAGATCATCGGGCGGCGGAGTGGGAGCAGCTCCCCAGCGAAGGCGGGGAGTCTGAAGAGGGAAGACGGGCACGGGATACCAAAGACCCTCCAGCAGGAGTTCTCCCTCGTCAACCTCTCCATCCCCAACATGACAGTGGAGGAGGTGGGTGGGGAACTGGGAGGGCATTCTCAGCCCAAGTGTGATATGTGGCCGGTTGGGGATAAGCTCAAAACAATGCTGTGGGGGGGGTTTAGCAGCTGCTTTCTTTATCTTCGTACGTCTATGGATTTTTCACAAAAACAGAGGTTATTTTCCAATCACAGAACATAGCACTGCTGACTTGGAGAGCACACGTCACTGTTGGCGTCATGGTGGCTCATGTGCCACCTGGTGAGTGTGAATTTGCCAAAGTTGCACATAGTTCGATGTAATTGATACTTTCATGTAGCTGGGGTGGGGGAGTCTGAGATTTCATGTAGTGAGGGGTGAGGGAGTTTGAGGTTTCACATAGAGGGGCGAGGGAGTCTGAGGCTTCATGTAGCGGTGGTGGTGGAGTCTGAGGTATCATATAGAGGGGTGGGGGAGTCTGTGGTGTCTTGTTGCGAGGGTGGAGGAGTCTGTGGTGTCTTGTTGCGGGGTGGGTGAGTCTGTGGTGTCTTGTAGTGGGGGTGGGTG
This sequence comes from Lamellibrachia satsuma, assembly GCA_033239005.1. Taxonomy (NCBI): domain Eukaryota; kingdom Metazoa; phylum Annelida; class Polychaeta; order Sabellida; family Siboglinidae; genus Lamellibrachia; species Lamellibrachia satsuma. The sequence continues at coordinate 1,955,447 of BSQZ01000008.1, read as the reverse complement.
AGTCTGTGGTGTCTTGTAGTGGGGATGGGGGAGTCTGAGGTATCCTGTAGTGAAGGTGGTGGTGTCTGAGGTGTCCTGTAGTGGTGGTGGGTGAGTCTGTAGTGTCCTGTAGTGAGGATGGGGGAGTCTGTGGTGTCTTGTAGTGGGTGAGTCTGAGGTGTCCTGTAGCAGGGGTGGGTGTGTCTGAGGTGTCCTGTAACGGGGGTGGGTGAGTCTGTGGTTTCCTGTAGTGGGGGTGAGGGAGTCTGAGGCGCAGTTAAAGATCTTCCCTTATTATATATAGCTCATATCCCACCATTGCAACTTATCAATGTTGTTGATAATTTAATAAATTATAATAGATTATATTGCTGAAGACATGTTTAACTAACTGTGTGGATGATAAAATTTCAAAACCTGTCAGTTGCTGTGGGCTTTCAAAATGGTAATGTACTAAAGTCATGTTTGTGATTAAGAAAAAATTTATTCACTCAAGCTTAAGCCAATGATGTGTACATGCTATGCCCAAGCCCGCTGCAATGACTGGCTCTGTGTGTAGATGGATGCTGTCAAGAGAAGCTGCACAGTGTCGGCTCTGTGTGGCAAGTATCACGCTAAACTGACCATGCTCTTCCCGGAAAATTACCCGTACAATGCACAGCCAACGTTCCAGTTCAGCCACGAGACAAACATCGATCAGAAGACAGAAACAAAGTTGCTCAAGGTTGGTTTACAGTGACTTTCTCTGCACTCTCAGCACAGCCAGAATATTGGGCATAACAGATGATGCAACAGAAGTTAACATAGTTCTGCCCTGGTTATGTAGATACACTGGTCTTCATAACTGTCAGTAAACATTGGTGCCTTACCACTGGTTCTGCACAGGTCTTCATAACTGTCAGTAAACATTGGTGCCTTACCACTGGTTCTGCACAGGTCTTCATAACTGTCAGTAAACATTGGTGCCTTACCACTGGTTCTGCACAGGTCTTCATAACTGTCAGTAAACATTGGTGCCTTACCACTGGTTCTGCACAGGTCTTCATAACTGTCAGTAAACATTGGTGCCTTACCACTGGTTCTGCACAGGTCTTCATAACTGTCAGTAAACATTGGTGCCTTACCACTGGTTCTGCACAGGTTTTGCAGGATACGTCACTGCACAATGTGAAACACAACCTGTCTTGTATCGAGCCCTGTCTCAGACAACTCATGAACAATCTCGAGTCTCTCACGGTAAGTAGGCTTACTTCTCACTATTGCCCTCACCAGTACAATTGTATTTTATTAATCATATATTATGTTTGGTCAGCTCACTTCATTAGTCTTTTCATTGTTGCTAAATTTCTACATTTTCAACATTTTCAGATGAAATTTTAAATGTATTATTTCTGTAAAGAAACTTTTGACATGTAAGACAAAATGTACAACAAATATACTAACTTAACAATTTGAATACATGTATGTTACATTGTGTTGTACACAGTTGTTGTATGTGGACATTTTATTTGTCAGTTGGATGAGAGGAAGAGCCCTGATTCAGACACCCCCTACAACCACCAGCAGTCGTCTGGCCTGACTCCCTTCCTTCCCATTTACACCTTCGGGGCAATGCAGGATGCCTCTGTGCCCTTCCCCCGCACCTCTGGAGCCCGCTTCTGTGCCTTTGGTATGTTGTTGAATAGAGACGGGAGGCAGGAATTGGGGTGGGAATAGATTAGTAACTGGAAGGGGATAGTTATGTGAAGGATGGTAATGAAAGGGAAGGGTGATATGGATCATTGAGATGACAAAATCTTGTCCATTTCTGGATATATTTCTTGAATTTATTGCTTATTAAATATATTTAAGATTACAATTTAAAAATATAGTATTGATATATATATATATATATATATATATATATATATATATATATATATATATATATATATATATATATATATATATATATTGATATATGTACAATTTCTGACAACTTGATACTGAACCGTAAATGTTTGCATGTTTTAATTACCCATTATATAAGTGACAGTCCATCCAGTATTCCCACCTTTATTTGACAATAACGAGTAGCAGTGAGAGTGGTGATGGCCTGGTGGATAACGTTGCAGGTACATTGGTTTGTTTCACTCGGAGGACAGAGGTGTCCATTGTGAAGATGCGGCGACAGTCCACTACCACTGATCTCACCCCAAGGTACACTTCCTGTTACACTGATCTCACCCCAAGGTACACTTCCTGTTACACTGATCTCACCCCAAGGTACACTTCCTGTTACACTGATCTCACCCCAAGGTACACTTCCTGTTACACTGATCTCACCCCAAGGTACACTTCCTGTTACATTGATCTCACCCCAAGGTACACTTCCTGTTACATTGATCTCACCCCAAGGTACACTTCCTGTTACACTGATCTCACCCCAAGGTACACTTCCTGTTACACTGATCTCACCCCAAGGTACACTTCCTGTTACATTGATCTCACCCCAAGGTACACTTCCTGTTACATTGATCTCACCCCAAGGTACACTTCCTGTTACATTGATCTCACCCCAAGGTACACTTCCTGTTACATTGATCTCACCCCAAGGTACACTTCCTGTTACACTGATCTCACCCCAAGGTACACTTCCTGTTACACTGATCTCACCCCAAGGTATACTTCCTGTTACACTGATCTCACCCCAAGGTACACTTCCTGTTACATTGGACAAAAGTAAATCTCACTCAGAATATTAAGCAATGTTATTGAACATGTCTTTGTTCTGTTCGTGTAGTTTAGACAAGAAACACTTTGATGGAAACATCCACACTGCACACACATATGAAACCCCAATGTTAGAGATTGTTCTCCCTTGATGAACTTTTATGTATATGACCAATTTACAGGTGTGACAGTCGCCAGCTCGCTAGCTGAATAGCTGCCCCACCGTCAGATGTTGTGTAATAAACGTTTGGTCGCTCGCACACTGCGCAGCTGCGAGCATGGATGTGATTGTGTTGTAATAAAGAAATGTCATGGAGTTAATTCTTTTTAACAGAAAACTTTATTTGTTGCACCAACGGCTTCAGTCTCTTTCTGCTAGCGTCCCTAGTCTTCAGTCTCTTTCTACTAGCATCCCTAGTTTTCAGTCTCTACTAGCGTCCCTAGTCTTCAGTCTCTCTCTGTTAGCATCCCTAGTCTTCAGTCTCTTTCTACTAGCGTCCCTAGTCTTCAGTCTCTTTCTACTAGCATCCCTAGTTTTCAATCTCTACTAGCGTCCCTAGTCTTCAGTCTCTCTCTGTTAGCATCCCTAGTCTTCAGTCTCTTTCTACTAGCATCCGTAGTCTTCAGTCTCTCTCTACTAGCGTCCCTAGTCTTCAGTCTCTCTCTACTAGCATCCCTAGTCTTTAGTCTCTCTCTACTAGCGTCCCTAGTCTTCAGTCTCTCTCTACTAGCGTCCCTAGTCTTCAGTCTCTCTCTACTAGCGTCCCTAGTCTTCAGTCTCTCTCTACTAGCGTCCCTAGTCTTCAGTCTCTCTCTTCTAACGCCCCTAGTCTTCAGTCTCTCTCTACTAACGCCCCTAGTCTTCAGTCTCTCTCTACTAGCGTCCCTAGTCTTCAGTATCTCTCTACTAGCGTCCCTAGTCTTCAGTCTCTCTCTACTAGCGTCCCTAGTCTTCAGTCTCTCTCTACTAGCGTCCCTAGTCTTCAGTCTCTCTCTACTAGCGTCCCTAGTCTTCAGTCTCTCTCTACTAGCGTCCCTAGTCTTCAGTCTCTCTCTACTAGCGTCCCTAGTCTTCAGTCTCTCTCTACTAGCGTCCCTAGTCTTCAGTCTCTCTCTGCTAGCATCCCTAGTCTTTAGTCTCTCTCTACTAGCGTCCCTAGTCTTCAGTCTCTCTCTACTAGCGTCCCTAGTCTTCAGTCTCTCTCTACTAGCATCCCTAGTCTTCAGTCTCTCTCTACTAGCGTCCCTAGTCTTTAGTCTCTCTCTACTAGCGTCCCTAGTCTTCAGTCTCTCTCTACTAGCATCCCTAGTCTTCAGTCTCTCTCTACTAGCGTCCCTAGTCTTTAGTCTCTCTCTACTAGCGTCCCTAGTCTTCAGTCTCTCTCTACTAGCATCCCTAGTCTTCAGTCTCTCTCTACTAGCATCCCTAGTCTTTAGTCTCTCTCTACTAGCGTCCCTAGTCTTTAGTCTCTCTCTACTAGCGTCCCTAGTCTTCAGTCTCTCTCTACTAGCGTCCCTAGTCTTTAGTCTCTCTCTTCTAGCGTCCCTAGTCTTTAGTCTCTCTCTACTAGCATCCCTAGTCTTTAGTCTCTCTCTACTAGCGTCCCTAGTCTTTAGTCTCTAACTACTAGCGTCCCTAGTCTTCAGTCTCTCTCTACTAGCATCCCTAGTCTTCAGTCTCTCTCTACTAGCATCCCTAGTCTTTAGTCTCTCTCTACTAGCGTCCCTAGTCTTTAGTCTCTCTCTACTAGCGTCCCTTGTCTTCAGTCTCTCTCTACTAGCGCCCCTAGTCTTTAGTCTCTTTCTACTAGCATCCCTAGTCTTCAGTCTCTCTCTACTAGCGTCCCTAGTCTTTAGTCTCTCTCTACTAGCGTCCCTAGTCTTCAGTCTCTCTCTCTACTAGCGTCCCTAGTCTTCAGTCTCTCTCTACTAGCGTCCCTAGTCTTTAGTCTCTCTCTACTAGCGTCCCTAGTCTTCAGTCTCTCTCTCTACTAGCGTCCCTAGTCTTCAGTCTCTCTCTACTAGTGTCCCAAGTCTTCAGTCTCTTTCTACTAGCATCCCTAGTCTTCAGTCTCTCTCTACTAGTGTCCCTAGTCTTCAGTCTCTCTCTACTAGCGTCCCTAGTCTTCAGTCTCTCTCTCTACTAGCGTCCCTAGTCTTCAGTCTCTCTCTCTCTACTAGCGCCCCTAGTCTTCAGTCTCTCTCTCTACTAGCGTCCCTAGTCTTCAGTCTCTCTCTCTACTAGCGCCCCTAGTCTTCAGTCTCTCTCTCTACTAGCGTCCCTAGTCTTCAGTCTCTCTCTACTAGCGTCCCTAGTCTTCAGTCTCTCTCTGCTAGCGTCCCTAGTCTTCAGTCTCTCTCTACTAGCGTCCCTAGTCTTCAGTCTCTCTCTACTATCGTCCCTAGTCACCTTAGTCCCTGTAGTTTAGTAAGTCTCCATAAAACTGTAAATTTACAAATACAGTATACGATAATAGGATCTTAAAGTAACTAATACTATAAATACATATAGTTGCATTAGTTTAATAACACATTGTAATGTAATGTGATGCGTCAAAGAGATAGAAAATGGAAATTTAAACAAATCTCTTTGGCCTTTTGTACGCAATACCTAAAGACGACAACACGTCTGTCTTGACCTGGCTGTCAGTCGTACGCAGTACCTAAAGACGACAACACGTCTGTCTTGACCTGGCTGTCAGTCGTACGCAATACCTAAAGACGACAACATGTCTGTCTTGACCTGGCTGTCAGTCGTACGCAATACCTAAAGACGACAACACGTCTGTCTTGACCTGGCTGTCAGTCGTACGCAATACCTAAAGACGACAACATGTCTGTCTTGACCTGGCTGTCAGTCGTACGCAATACCTAAAGACGACAACACGTCTGTCTTGACCTGGCTGTCAGTCGTACGCAATACCTAAAGACGACAACACGTCTGTCTTGACCTGGCTGTCAGTCGTACGCAATACCTAAAGACGACAACACGTCTGTCTTGACCTGGCTGTCAGTCGTACGCAATACCTAAAGACGACAACACGTCTGTCTTGACCTGGCTGTCAGTCGTACGCAATACCTAAAGACGACAACACGTCTGTTTTGACCTGGCTGTCAGTCGTACGCAGTACCTAAAGACGACAACACATCTGTCTTGACCTGGCTGTCAGTCCTGTGCAGGGTCTCTCTCTTCTGTGTACAAGAACAGAGGAACCTTACAAATATGTTTACCTATGGAACTTGTCAAAAGTGGTTGTAGATCTGAGGTCATCGGAATTCTGGATTGGGGGTTCCGTATTAATATCAATATAAATACTTAGTGAATAGGAAAACTGGTTGTATTTCTGAAGTATCTTAACATTAGGGTGATTGATGGGGTCCCAGTCACTCCACTTATGCCATCACTTGTTTCAGACTCTGACATATTTATCTTCTCATATATGAAAATAAAATGCAAAATTCATAATATGTTCAGGGAGACTCTGATTTAGTCATTAGATGTCGCTATCATGGGAGCCATATCTCTTTCAGGGCCATGTCTGCCTTGGCTGTCTATACCCAGCCGCCCAGGATGCAACAGGGTGCTCCAAACCTCTTCAACATGTTCAAGACTGTGCGAAGTCCACCTTCAGAAAATGCCATCAGCAACTACTACACATACAAGGAACGAGTACGTTGTTTTATCATCAGTTGTCACTCCAGTAATACGTAAATAAACATTCATAATGCAAGTTTGGATAGTTTGATTGTTTGACTACTGTCTGATCTTATAGAGACAGTAAGATAAATCATAAACCTTGTCAGGTTTTTTTTCACTTGGATACAACGTCACAGGGTGGGTACAAGATTTGGCATAAAATACATTTATTTTGAATAATAGAAACATCCAATACAGGATAAACATAGATGGATTGTATCAGGAAGTCCCTCATGTGATCAGTTAATTTGTAACGACTAATGTCAACTTTAATAATATAAATATTATAATGAAACCCCATCTAGCTATTGAATACTGGGGAGTACATTTGATGAAGGTTGTTTCTAACTTGTAGTGTAGTTAACTAGATTAAGCATTAAATCATTATGTTGTCATAAGGATTTCTTTGACTGGCTATAATATGTGACCATTCTCATTTTGACCCCCTGAACAACCTCTCTGTCCACATCAATTCTGGGAGGTGTTGTCACGTTTGATTCTTTGATTCTAAATAATATGCATAGTGCTTAATGCTTAATGCTATTATTAAACTACATGATTGTAACATAATTAATCACCAATGATCAACCATACCACCATAAACTGAGTTGAATTTAAAAGAAATTATTGAACACTCACATAGTGTTGATGTTTATGAATAACCACATGACAATTTTGTAATCTGTCCAGAAGAAACAAGCATGCCACATAGTTAAAAATTATCTTTAACTTGCATGTAAAGTAGTTTTAAGGTTATGAAACTTGCTTCTAATAGACATTAGAAAACATTTTTTTCTGAAACAACCAAGAAATTTGGACACATTTAACATATTGTCTGTCATCTTTTCCTTTCTGCCTTGGTTTTCCGTGTCTCTCAGTTGGGTCACTTGGCTGAAAAATGGAGTCCAAATTCTGTGGTTGTGTATGATAAAAAAATGTTCAGATATTTAGATTATGTTCGTGCCAAACATATTTAATGATGTATTATATGTATGTGGGGCCAGTGTTTGACAAGGTCTGTTTGGTGTGTTATATGTACATGGGGCCAGTGTTTGACAAGGTCTGTTTGGTGTGTTATATGTACATGGAGCCAGTGTTTGACAAGGTGTGTTTGGTGTGTTATATGTACATGGAGCCAGTGTTTGACAAGGTCTGTTTGGTGTGTTATATCTACATGGAGCCAGTGTTTGACAAGGTCTGTTTGGTATGTTATATGTACGTGGGGCCAGTGTTTGACAAGGTCTGTTTGGTGTGTTATATGTACATGGAGCCAGTGTTTGACAAGGTCTGTTTGGTATGTTATATGTACGTGGGGCCAGTGTTTGACAAGGTCTGTTTGGTATGTTATATGTACATGGGGCGAGTGTTTGACAAGGTCTGTTTGGTATATTATATGTATGTGGGGCCAGTGTTTGACAAGGTCTGTTTGGTATGTTATATGTACATGGAGCCAGTGTTTGACAAGGTCTGTTTGGTGTGTTATATGGAGCCATATGTACATGGAGCCAGTGTTTGACAAGGTCTGTTTGGTATGTTATATGTACATGGAGCCAGTGGTTGACAAGGTCTGTTTGGTGTGTTATATGTACGTGGGGCCAGTGTTTGACAAGGTCTATTTGGTGTGTTATATGTACATGGGGCCAGTGTTTGACAAGGTCTGTTTGGTATGTTATATGTACGTGGGGCCAGTGTTTGACAAGGTCTGTTTGGTATGTTATATGTACGTGGGGCCAGTGTTTGACAAGGTCTGTTTGGTATGTTATATGTACATGGGGCCAGTGTTTGACAAGGTCTGTTTGGTATGTTATATGTACGTGGAGCCAGTGTTTGACAAGGTCTGTTTGGTATGTTATATGTACGTGGGGCCAGTGTTTGACAAGGTCTGTTTGGTGTGTTATATGTACATGGAGCCAGTGTTTGACAAGGTCTGTTTGGTATGTTATATGTACATGGGGCCAGTGTTTGACAAGGTCTGTCTGGTGTGTTATATGTATGTGGAGCCAGTGTTTGACAATGTCTGTTTAGTGTGTTTGTGCTTGTAACCATTGAAAGTATACAGCCTCAAAGACTGCATGGACACACATTTGATGTGACACCATATTGTCTTGGCTAATGTTGGCTGCAGGAGGTTGATCAATACGAGTGGTATCACAGACGTGCTTCAGTGCCATTGCCCCTAGTAAGCATACATTCAACAGCTTCTACAGTCTCAAACAGTCCATGTCTGATCAATCTATCATTCCTGTAGTCAGTGTAACACAGAGTTAGGCACCACCGGGCAAACCATTGTTTATTCAAGGATGTCAATAATAGTCTTGACTTGGTCAAAGAAAACGTCATGAGGACCATCCTTCATAGATCTGTATATAATTTTTAAATAAAAAAAATTGTATTGAGTGTAAATACAGTTGTAACTTTGTATTATCTAAATGTTATGATTATGAACAATTATTGTTTGATTGCATAATTCAGATTATTCCAAAAAAGTAGACGTCAACTGAATGTGGTGATATTGTATATTGTGTATCTTCAGGAATTAAATATGTGATCAGACATGGACGTTTTGACACTGTCCCTTGAGTAGGGAAACGCCAAGCATGATAACCCAGGGATCGATCTGGGCTGCAGCCTGCATCAATGATGCATCCAACATTTTAATGCATCATTGTTTTCTACTGTGTGTACCCTAGTGATGTATGTATTAAAGCAGCCTTTATGTTTGAGAAGCTGAACGGGTTTTACATTTAGAAACATCCTAATATATCCTAACGTAAATTCAGATGCAGATAGAGTTTGCCTGCGATTACATACATTGTGATACCAGTGTCGCGTTGACATTTGAACGTGTCAACTCCAGGGTGTGTGTGGTACAACATGTATCTACCAGGTGTATACACAGACAGGCACCATCATCCTCTGAAGAAGGCACTCTTCTGGTGGAAACATCTAGGAATTGGTGATCAAGGCTACATGAGCTTTTCCGTGCGTAATTTGTCAATCGTCAAGTCCTGGGTGGGGTAGCAATACCACCAAGGATGACCTGTTCCCACACCTGCACAAGATACGTTAATTGGGTGGAAAACAACCAGCAAACAACTGGGATTAGGCACCTGATTGGATATTCAATCCATAAAAGATCATGTGGAGGCTAAGAAGGCACACTGTGAAGAACGTCAGTGCACTCAGTACTGGCTAGCAGAACAACATTCCTTGGTCATTTCCTCAGCAACACAGATGAGCACTAGGTACTCAGTTGGAAGTGGAAGCCCTGCATCCAGCAAATCTACCTGAACATTAAGTGGAAGCCCTGCATCCAGCAAATCTACCTGAACATTAAGTGAAGCCCTGCATCCAGCAAATCTACCTGACCATTAAGTGGAAGCCCTGCATCCAGCAAATCTACCTGAACATTAAGTGAAGCCCTGCATCCAGCAAATCTACCTGACCATTAAGTGGAAGCCCTGCATCCAGCAAATCTACCTGAACATTAAGTGAAGCCCTGCATCCAGCAAATCTACCTGACCATTAAGTGGAAGCCCTGCATCCAGCAAATCTACCTGAACATTAAGTGAAGCCCTGCATCCAGCAAATCTACCTGAACATTAAGTGAAGCCCTGCATCCAGCAAATCTACCTGAACATTAAGTGGAAGCCCTGCATCCAGCAAATCTACCTGAACATTAAGTGGAAGCCCTGCATCCAGCAAATCTACCTGAACATTAAGTGAAGCCCTGCATCCAGCAAATCTACCTGAACATTAAGTGAAGCCCTGCATCCAGCAAATCTACCTGAACGTTAAGTGGAAGCCCTGCATCCAGCAAATCTACCTGAACATTAAGTGGAAGCCCTGCATCCAGCAAATCTACCAGAACGTTAAGTGGAAGCCCTGCATCCAGCAAATCTACCTGAACATTAAGTGGAAGCCCTGCATCCAGCAAATCTACCTGAACGTTAAGTGGAAGCCCTGCATCCAGCAAATCTACCTGAACATTAAGTGGAAGCCCTGCATCCAGCAAATCTACCTGAACATTAAGTGGAATCCCTGCATCCAGCAAATCTACCTGAACATTAAGTGAAGCTCCCACAAAGCCAATATGATGGAGGAAATCCATGGTTGCCAGTTCATTTAATCTGTGCAAATTAATTGCACATTCAGGCAATTAACTTAGAGAGCACATACATCTTCATAAGGGCACATAGTTTTACCTTGGACATTTTATCTCAAGGGCACACGTTTTTTCCAGATCAATCCCTGATAACCAATTAAATGACTTCCTTAGCAGTATGGGCCAAGAGAATCTAATTTATTAATATTTCCAGTAGTTTTTCAAAAAATTGTCAGTTATTTGTATTTGCCTTTCATTGAGCAGTGTTATTTAAACAAAATATAAAGTACCCTAAAGTTGCTTTTTTAATATAAATGTGTTATTTGTGCATGTTGTAATATTTACTGCTGCTTATAATTTACTATTCAAATGTGTCTTTTTTATTTCTAAAGTATAGGTTTAAAAAAAAGTTTGAAATTGAAACTTGGCTATATGATTTGACATTACACCTGAAATCTGGCAAGTTTTGATGCCCCCAGATGTCCCTTGGCCCAGTCGAGACTTGAGTGGATCTTTCCACATCAAACGTCACTAAACTGATTCATTGACATGATGATATTTCTGTATACTAGCCAGTAAGTAGGCTGTTACAGGAATACGTGTTACCCCTCCCCATTTACATTCACTAACATGAGACTAGCGAGAAACTTGGGGGTGTAGTACGGGTTGGTGTGGGGGTGATGACCCTCCTTCTTAATGACACTGTACCCCACTAATGACACATAACTGCATGATTGTTAAAATGAGATTTAGTACAGTAGACTAGTCTCTTCAGATGTTTGTTCTCTTTCATAACTCACCTATGTCTCACCCATGTCTCACCTATGATGAAAGAACATTAGTTTTGAGGCTATCTGAAATTTTTTAATTTGCTCTATTCATATCAGCCTTGAAAAAGACAAAACAGGTTTAATGATTGAGTAAAAATTCTAAATTTTACATAATGCCTTTTCACTTCACTATTTTCTATGGGAGAAGCCGTGTGTAAAATGCTCACCTGACACATACAACCCCATGAAAAAGGTATATTCATTATAGATTATATCAAATGTAATGAGATACTTGTTGAAAACCTGCATTTGGAACTAGGTGCACACATCTTGTGGTTTCAAATAATAATAATGTTCCTGTTACATAAACCCCCGGCTACACACTGTGTTCTCCAATGCATAGGCATACGCCCTGTCCCTTCAGCACTGGAGAGAGTCTCACCAACTAAATTCCATTTGGCTAATGCAGCAGGTATGGTTATGCAACATAAAGTCAGGCTAAGTCATGTACACAGTGTATCTAGAATGGTGAAGTTCACACGCATGCAGTTGTCCTACTAATACGGCAGACTAGAATCCATTGTTACATGACCAGCCTTGTGTAAGTGCGTTTCACCTGCCTGCTGCCGTTGACCTTCTCTGCAGTTTTACATGAACTGTTGCCCGCTATTTGTTGTTTATCATTTTATGGTGGTGAAAAATATAAAGGTGTTCAGAAACATTATGGTATTGTTGAATTATGATAATAGAATCGATAATAGCACCATTATAACTGCTCGTAGAAATAATTAACTTTTCGGACATTATTCAGTTGCACCTACAGGTCATATTATTATACCTGTATTGGTTGTATATATATATATATATATATATATATATATATATATATATATATATATATATATATATATATATAAAATATATATATATATATGTATGCCTCATATTTGAATATATATTATATATATGTATATATATATATATATATATATATGTATGCCTCATATTTGAATATATATATATATATATATATATATGTATGCCTCATATTTGAATATATATATATATATATATATGTATACCTCATATTTGAATATATATATTATAATATATATATATATATATATATATATATATATATATATATACACACATCGGGTGTATTTTATGTATATATTATATATTTAGATGTATGTATATATTGTGTACGTATGTGTATGTGTGCATAGATGCCTCATATTTGAACATATAACATGTATATATACGTGTGTGCATGCGTGCTTGCATGTGTGGTGTGTGTGTGCACGTGCACGCGCACGCATGTGTCTGTCTCTGGTATGTCATATTATTTCAGCAATTTTCTCTAGATATAAAATACGTTTTTGTTTTGGCCTTTTTATATTATATATATTTTATTATTATAATATATATATATATAACTGTCGACATGAGCTTCCATGAGAACCATGTGTGTATTGATGTGTAACTTGTGATTAATCACAACTTGATGTGATTTGTCACCGGTGTCTTTGTATCCTTACTGCATGTTTTTTTCAGTGGTATCTCTGTCACTGTCACAAGCTGCAGTCAGGACATCGAATCATGATCAAATGTTGATTTGTTGAGTGCAAGTTCATGTGTTGTATTTTATTCACTTTATATGTTTATGAGTATGAATGATCTGCTTTGAAAAGAATTTGTGTTTGATGCATTTTAGTTTACATCATGGATCACATGACATCATTTATCACATGACATTGCACGACTTACTGCACTGATGATAGGTTGTAGGATAGTGATATTGTTGGTGCCAAACAAGTACATTTCTTAATTATGCACTTAGTCTACTATGTAAGGTTTTCTGAACATGCAGTCATATTGTTGTATTTTATTTACACTTGAGGTTTAGTGTTAGTTTTGATACACTAGTGTCCTTCCTGTTGTCAGTGAGACACTGATAATGTAAGGACTGCCATGGCCAGTTATTGACGTCATTATAAGCTACTTGTGATTCCCCGGTTGAATCATCAGAAACACCGAACGCGCAGCAAGTCGCGGTTGAAGGACAGTGTCGAGTCTCGACGTAATCGCGACAAGAAGCACCAGGATGTGGTCAACACATCCAACATGATGACCACAGGGGGCGCCACTTCATTGGCCTCGGACACAAAGAACCCACAGACAGGCCCCGTGATATTGTACGACATCTCCTGTCTACTGCCCATTCACAAGCAGCTCGCAGACACCTATGTGTAAGTTGTGTTACCCAAACTACGAAGGGCAATTCTATGAAGGGTAAATATTGGGGTGAATTAAAAAACAATTATTACAGATCCTTCCTCGGGTTGTTGATGAACCAGTGATAGGGACTGGAGGGAAAGCTTCACAAATGGGGCTGGTACAGTAAGACCCTCCATAGGCCTAGAGTTCTTTTAATCATGCCTAGAAGATTTGAAGATGTGGAGGCTGTGTCAGTGGCATCATTTGACCACACTAATTTCAGATCTAATTTTATTCTGAGAAATGTTCCGTCAGGTAAATAGAGTGTGGCTGGGCAGAAAGTGAATGCTGGTGCATGCTGGGTGTAGGTATAGTAGGTCCTTCCAGGATGTTCTTGAATGTCTTTAACCAGCACTGTAGAAAGCACCCGTGACCTTGTACATTGTTCTATTAAATAACTGTTCAGACTTTATGACCATTGTTTCTCTCTGACTGAGTTGTAGCTTTGATTCGGAAGAAGTGCCTGTGATGTGCCAGAGGAACGCTGCTGCTGCTTCAGCTGCTGGACGCAAAGATCTTGTACAGGTGGAGAAATATTACATTTAGGGATTTTTTTGTTTGTTTGTGGATGTAGCAAATCACCAGAAGTTTTTACGGTTGATGTACTGACTGCTAGTAGTCTGCTACTAAAAGTAACAGAATTATTAAAGTACATATTCAATGTGATCTTAGAGATCAATTCACTAACAGCCAAGGTATTCTTCCAACCAATTTACCTTTCATGTAAGTGAGACTCCATAAGGTCATGCAGCAGTGACCTTTCAGTGGTAATTTGGTGTAAAATCCTTCACCTACTACACTGTATATATAAATAAACCCAAAAACAAATGTGTAATTTATCATTGCTGATTGTATCACCAGGAAGGAAAGGCTATTAGGACATGACCACGCTTGAAAATATCTTATAAGGTGTAGGTTCATCTTAGTCAACTTGGATAAAATGGAAGTGACATCTGTAATGTGTTTTCGCCATATTTTGCATACACAAACATTAGATATTATTACATTTTGTTGGTATACCCATTTCATTATTGTGTTCCAGGTGTGGTCCTTGGCAGCAATGACAAATGACGACTCCCTAAAGGCTGACAGTGATCCAGATCACGGCCCTCCCTGGGCGGCCCACCCCTTCGGAAGGAAGCTCCTCAGATCACTGTCAGTTCACATTGTGGCTGTCGTCACTTCTCTATAGAACAGATTATAAAATCTCAATTTTTATGTAAGAATAGTCTACATGCCAGCGGTCCAGATACTATATGATGTTGACACTTTGGTGGGTGATTTTTCAGATATAAAAGATGTTTATCCTCCTTAGAGTTGCACAAATTTGATGACTGATCAGTGGATTCATGGAAGTAGTTTGTTTAAAATTACCATCTAGAAATCAGTTGATTTCTTACTTTAGAAGTTGGTTCTTATTCATGTACATAAGTTGGTTGTTGTTAGTTTATCACTCACTCACTCACTCACTCACTCACTTGTGTCGGCCACTGAACTCGGTTGCTCCAACCATCTGTCTCCAGACATCTCTATCCCTCACTGCTGTTTGCAGCTTTACCTGCTCCAGTCCTGCATCTTCTTCTAGGCAGTCAATGAATGCTGGTCTGCCTTGGCTTGTTCTTCCATGCGTTGGCTGCCACACCATAGCCTTGATGCCATTTCGTCTGTAGCAGTGTCCAGTAAATGTCGGCCTCCTTTCCTTTATGACATGGCTGCTATTCTAGTAAAACTTATTTATTCTTAATTTGTTTTTCATAAACTCTTGAAGGTTACTATTTTAGAATGTGGCTGTAATTTTCGGAAAGATGCTAACCATTAGCTGTTTTTGTTTTAGGAGATGGTTGCTATTCTGTGACAACTTTTGATGGTTGTTATTTCAGGATAGACCACTACAGCTGCATCTACGATGTGCAGACTCTGGCGATGCTTTGTTGTACTTTTGGGCCTCGATACGACCCTCAGAAGCCTCTACCGGCCCCCACGGTCACCAAGTCAACGTCTGATTACAGTGTGTCTCACCATGTGCGTACCTAAACACACACACACTCTACCAGTCAGCTACCATGTATCTTATCAATTTCATTCCACCACATTACCCCAATTAATTCCGTTGTAAAAATGCATACGTTATAATACATAGTGAAGGAATTGTGTAAGTGAAGATCTCTTGAGCATTAATTACACTGTGGCTGAATACATGATACTACATCTACAAGAACTCTAGATGCATGTTTATCAATATTTAATGTTTGTGGATTCTGGACTATCATGTTGTGGTCTGTGCTCAATGACTGTCTTTGACCGATATGTTTCTGTGTACCTCACATGGTGCTGATATGTTTCTGTGTACCACACGTGGTGCTGATATGTTTCTGTGTACCACACATGGTGCTGATATGTTTCTGTGTACCACACATGGTGCTGATATGTTTCTGTGTACCACACATGGTGCTGATATGTTTCTGTGTACCACACATGGTGCTGATATGTTTCTGTGTACCACACATGGTGCTGATATGTTTCTGTGTACCACACATGGTGCTGATATGTTTCTGTGTACCACACATGGTGCTGATATGTTTCTGTGTACCACACATGGTGCTGATATGTTTCTGTGTACCATGCATGGTGCTGATATGCTACATATAATGGCAGAACATGTGTAATTCATAACATCTTTAATGTGACATGACCAAATTAATTTACTTTATTGTGATTTCATCCACACCCTCTGGTCATCTTCACACAGACATGACTTTAATTGCAAATGGGAACTACTTTGTATATTCATCAGGTCTTTTCCCCAGTCAAATGAGTGTGATTTTGTGTTATGAATTCGATTGTGTTATGAATGTGATGCAGAGAATCAGAATGGGCAAAAGTTAAGTAATTAATATCTATCTCAGTTTGTGTTGTTCTGGTGGAACGAATGTCTCCAATGTTACTGCTTTAGTCAGTTGTCAACTGGTTTGAGGCAGAAGGTTTAAACATCTGGCTGTTGTACAGTTCTCATATTGTAATTCTACAAGCCACATTCTACATACCTGTCACCCATTCACTGTTTCTCATAATCTACAAACAAACTGTCACAGCTTTGCTGATTTTCTGCTTTTTTTTACTAGTCATAGCTAAAATGTGTGAGTTTGTATCAAGTACTGCCTGCAATTGAGACATTATTATAATACATGTTAGAAACAAACATTCAGTGCAGATAACAATACTTGAAATTGTCCTTGGTGTCACTGTGAGCATATTTGACTGGGACATAACAAGTGAGAGAGGAAGAGGGAGAGGGAGGGAGACGGAGGGAGGGAGAGGGAGGGAGGGAGAAAGAGAGATGGGAGAGAGGAGGGAGAGAAAGAGCATATTATGAAACTTAAAGGGAAACAAAAGTCATGGTTTTGGGCCTATGCACCTATAGGCAAAAATTTTCGCCCTGCTCTTCGTCTCTGGGGTGAAAGGCCTGACGTGCATTTGCTAAAGCGCCATTTTGGCAGTTCCGTAGCCATTTGGCTACGGAACTAATAACTTAAGTTTTAAAACCGATACGCACTAACCGTTTCACATGTGTATTCTGTGACATACAACCGACAATTGGGCGTCAAGAAACTGAAGAAATGTGCTCCAAATAATTACTTATGAGTACTTTTATCGGTGACATAGAAAACATTTCACAATTAGCCGCCATACTGTGCACGTGATGTTGCCTTTGGGTCACATGATCAAACGCGATTTCGTGTAGAATGAGGCCAGAATGGGCCAGCAGCACAGACATAAATACAACACCCGTTAGTAAGTTAGTAGTTTATAGGGGCATGATTAATGATGTAACTCCATGGCCAGTAGACGGCAATTCTTAGCGTAACCTTATATAGATCTATGGAAATCCCGCATGCTATTCTTGCTCACAACAACATCCGGTTATATACAAACCTTGACAAGCACATGCATTCTGACAAAAAGGTAATAATTTCACACTTTTACATGGTTATTGTCAGGTAACTTTAGTGATATACATATAAGAATGCAGACAGACACGAAAGACGTGTTTGTTGCTCTGTTTATGGCGTTTTTGTAAGGTTTCACGTTTCATGAAAATATTTACATTTTGGCCGAGCGAGATCTTCGCTGTACTAGTAGCAACAGCCAGATAGAAAAACATTGTAGGGCGATTGACTTTGCCTAATGCACCTTTAATGATTACTAAGATATAACCATTTGCAACTACAATTAAGAATATAATGCCAGTAGTTTATAGGAAAAACTTGTTAAACACATTATTTTAATTACATGAGCTGTGCCATACTTTCAGATAACCCTACGTCATGCTGCGTCATTCTGGTGATATTCACTCACCAAATGAAAATCTATCTGTAAACATGTCATGACTTGTGTTTCCCTTTAACCTATATGAGAGGACACCATACTTATAGTCTGAAGGTTCACCAAACAATATGATGGAAGTACCTGACCAAGGCAACTATGTCCAGCTGTCTGGTATAATAGTTCAGCAGTAATGACCTTTTGACACACTGACACACTTGCCTTGACCCTGGAGTCACACAATAAATCTCACCCGAAAGACATGTTTCTCACTTCCATCCCATATAACATGTGCTAAGTGGGTCAGCATTTATGTTGTAATAAAATTTTAACATACAAGGGCTGATTCACTGGCCAGAGATTTGCAATCTGTAACCTCCTCATAATCTGTTTTTCCTGACTGGATTTCATGCCTGTAGCCCAGTCAAATATGCTCAATGTGGCGAAACATGTCAAACTTGAACCTTGGTGCATATGTCATATCTTGTTATTTATACGTGTGTTAAATGCTTTGCTTCTAAATGGTCCATCCTCGCCACCAGGGCTTCTCACTACCTCAGTAGCCCTGGCAGATCTACCCTCACCACCAGGGGCTTCTCAGTACCCCTGGCAGGTCTTCTCACTACCTCAGTAGCCCTGGCAGATCTACCCTCACCACCAGGGGTTTCTCAGTACCCCTGGCAGGTCTTCTCACTACATCAGTACCCCTGGCAGATCGACCTGTTAAAACGTGAAACTTTCAGTTGCTGTTTTAACTAATAATATTGCCTGCTCAGATTTATATAGAGGAACTTTAATTGGACCCATCATCGCTGGTCGGACGGGTAATGATGAGTATTTTATGGGAATGCTCTTTGAAGTTTGGGCGCGGGTGTGTCTAATTCCAAGAAACGCTTCGACCAATACAGGAAGTGGGACGAAGTAGGGAAGGCAGTGTTAGTTGAGCCACCCACATTTCCCAGCAGCGACAGTTACAAGGCACCACTCAGTGATTGAACTTGTTATTAGAACACGATTGACGCATAATAGGTGACGTTTGTCACAATGGCAAGAACATGTGAGCTAAAAAGTATGGTTTTTGATGTTTTTTGAAACTTGGTAATTGTGATTAATGTCTGCTGGTGTGTAAACTATCAAAGCACGTGACCAGACTTTATTGTTTGTGCACCTACAAATGGTTTAACTATGCACAGAGAAGAAGATTATTTACATCACTACGTGCATTAATGAGAAGTTAATTAAATTAGCTTAATTGTCGAAACAGGGCTAGTTGAGCCAACCAAGGTCCAAGGAAGGATTAGTTGAGCCACCCAAGGCCCAAGGAAGGATTAGTTGAGCAGCGGTTAAAGAATGAAGACGAGTGTTCTTTACCCCTAAATACATCAAGGAATTCATTTTTGGAACAAATTATCTTGGTATAAAATTATTTACTAATAATCAGAATTTATTTAAGTAAAAAAAATTTGTCTTATTAATATGATTGCCCCCCCGACATCAGAAAAAATTTAAAATGATTCAGTGTACATCCACACATGGCGTGGGATAAACTGACAAATGATTCAATGTACATCTACACATGGCGTGGGATAAACTGACAAATGATTCAGTGTACATCCACACATGGCGTGGGATAAACTGACAAATGATTCAGTGTACGTCCACACATGGCGTGGGATAAACTGACAAATGATTCAATGTACGTCCACACATGGCGTGGGATAAACTGACAAATGATTCAGTGTACGTCCACACATGGCGTGGGATAAACTGACAAATGATTCAGTGTACATCCACACATGGCGTGGGATAAACTGACAAATGATTCAATGTACATCCACACATGGCGTGGGATAAACTGACAAATGATTCTGTGTACATCCACACATGGCGTGGGATAAACTGACAAATGATTCTGTGTACATCCACACATGGCGTGGGATAAACTGACAAATGATTCAGTGTACATCCACACATGGCGTGGGATAAACTGACAAATGATTCTGTGTACATCCACACATGGCTTGGGATAAACTGACAAATGATTCAGTGTACATCCACACACGGCGTGGGATAAACTGACAAATGATTCAATGTACATCCACACACGGCGTGGGATAAACTGACAAATGATTCAATGTACATCCACACACGGCGTGGGATAAACTGACAAATGATTCAATGTACATCCACACACGGCGTGGGATAAACTGACAAATGATTCAGTGTACATCCACACACGGCGTGGGATAAACTGACAAATGATTCAGTGTACATCCACACACGGCGTGGGATAAACTGACAAATGATTCAGTGTACATCCACACACGGCGTGGGATAAACTGACAAATGATTCAATGTACATCCACACACGGTGTGGGATAAACTGACAAATGATTCAATGTACACCCACACACGGCGTGGGATAAACTGACAAATGATTCAATGTACACCCACACACGGCGTGGGATAAACTGACAAATGATTCAGTGTACATCCACACACGGCGTGGGATAAACTGACAAATGATTCAATGTACACCCACACACGGCGTGGGATAAACTGACAAATGATTCAATGTACATCCACACACGGCGTGGGATAAACTGACAAATGATTCAGTGTACATCCACACACGGCGTGGGATAAACTGACAAATGATTCAATGTACATCCACACATGGCGTGGGATAAACTGACAAATGATTCAGTGTACATCCACACACGGCGTGGGATAAACTGACAAATGATTCAGTGTACATCCACACACGGCGTGGGATAAACTGACAAATGATTCTGTGTACATCCACACATGGCGTGGGATAAACTGACAAATGATTCAGTGTACATCCACACATGGCGTGGGATAAACTGACAAATGATTCTGTGTACATCCACACATGGCGTGGGATAAACTGACAAATGATTCAATGTACATCCACACATGGCGTGGGATAAACTGACAAATGATTCTGTGTACATCCACACATGGCGTGGGATAAACTGACAAATGATTCAATGTACATCCACACATGGCGTGGGATAAACTGACAAATGATTCTGTGTACATCCACACATGGCGTGGGATAAACTGACAAATGATTCTGTGTACATCCACACATGGCGTGATAACTGACAAATGATTCAGTGTACATCCACACATGGCGTGGGATAAACTGACAAATGATTCAGTGTACATCCACACATGGCGTGGGATAAACTGACAAATGATTCAGTGTACATCCACACATGGCATGGGATAAACTGACAAATGATTCAGTGTACATCCACACATGGCGTGGGATAAACTGACAAATGATTCAGTGTACATCCACACATGGCGTGGGATAAACTGACAAATGATTCAGTGTACATCCACACATGGCGTGGGATAAACTGACAAATGATTCAGTGTACATCCACACATGGCGTGGGATAAACTGACAAATGATTCAGTGTACATCCACACATGGCGTGGGATAAACCGACAAATGATTCTGTGTACATCCACACATGGCGTGGGATAAACCGACAAATGATTCTGTGTACATCCACACATGGCGTGGGATAAACCGACAAATGATTCAGTGTACATCCACACATGGCGTGGGATAAACCGACAAATGATTCTGTGTACGTCCACACATGGCGTGGGATAAACCGACAAATGATTCTGTGTACATCCACACATGGCGTGGGATAAACCGACAAATGATTCTGTGTACGTCCACACATGGCGTGGGATAAACCGACAAATGATTCAGTGTACGTCCACACATGGCGTGGGATAAACCGACAAATGATTCAGTGTACGTCCACACATGGCGTGGGATAAACCGACAAATGATTCAGTGTACGTCCACACATGGCGTGGGATAAACCGACAAATGATTCAGTGTACGTCCACACATGGCGTGGGATAAACCGACAAATGATTCAGTGTACATCCACACATGGCGTGGGATAAACCGACAAATGATTCAGTGTACGTCCACACATGGCGTGGGATAAACCGACAAATGATTCAGTGTACGTCCACACGTGGCGTGGGATAAACCGACAAATGATTCAGTGTACGTCCACACGTGGCGTGGGATAAACCGACAAATGATTCAGTGTACGTCCACACGTGGCGTGGGATAAACCGACAAATGATTCAGTGTACGTCCACACGTGGCGTGGGATAAACCGACAAATGATTCTGTGTACATCCACACGTGGCGTGGGATAAACCGACAAATGATTCAGTGTACATCCACACATGGCGTGGGATAAACCGACAAATGATTCAATGTACATCCACACATGGCGTGGGATAAACCGACAAATGATTCAGTGTACATCCACACATGGCTTGGGATAAACTGACAAATGATTCAGTGTACATCCACACATGGCGTGGGATAAACTGACAAATGATTCAGTGTACATCCACACATGGCGTGGGATAAACTGACAAATGATTCAGTGTACATCCACACATGGCGTGGGATAAACTGACAAATGATTCAGTGTACATCCACACATGGCGTGGGATAAACTGACAAATGATTCAGTGTACATCCACACATGGCGTGGGATAAACTGACAAATGATTCAGTGTACATCCACACATGGCGTGGGATAAACTGACAAATGATTCAGTGTACATCCACACATGGCGTGGGATAAACTGACAAATGATTCAGTGTACATCCACACATGGCGTGGGATAAACTGACAAATGATTCAGTGTACATCTACGCATGGCGTGGGATAAACTAACAAATGATTCAGTGTACATCCACACATGGCGTGGGATAAACTGACAAATGATTCAATGTACATCCACACATGGCGTGGGATAAACTGACAAATGATTCAGTGTACATCCACACATGGCGTGGGATAAACTGACAAATGATTCAGTGTACATCTACACATGGCGTGGGATAAACTGACAAATGCATGTTTCAACAGGTCGATCTGTCAGATGTAGTACGGCTACCACCCCTGGCTAGCAAGGATGTGTCCCGCCCCAGTTGATGTAGAATCCCTGCTCGTCATATGTGTTTGTTCCTAGTAGTTGCAGTAGGAGGCGCATAATACATTGTTTCTCTGCTACAAATTGCAATGAACACATTTTTTTTTTTTTTTTTTTTCTCAGAGGTTTCACTGTATCCCTGCCTATGTTATACATCATTTTGAATGGGTTTATAAGAGATAAAGTAACTATTTTTGGCTTATTACATTCATGATGAAAAGTTAAAGAGGGTATTTATGCTAACATTTGTAGCAGGTTCTGTAGCCTTATAGTCATGGTAGTGTAACATCGCATCATGGGCCTTCTACGCAGTTCCTTTGCAAGGCCTGCAAGTTTCATGATAGATGTGTTGATATGGCATATGAAGTATGCGCTCTGTCGATTGTTCTAGAGTGTTCCCCTTTTTGAGGCCAACAAGCAAAGAATATTCACTAGCCATAGTTGGACAGCCTGTAAGTGAGCTACTTACGCCAGCACATGGTACTAGTACCATCTCTGCGGGCAGTAGTAGTGCATTGTTTCTTAGCACCATCTCTGCGGGCAGTAGTAGTGCATTGTTTCTTAGCACCATCTCTGCGGGCAGTAGTACTAATACCATCTCTGCGGGCAGTAGTACTAATACCATCTCTGCGGGCAGTAGTACTAGTACCATCTCTGCGGGCAGTAGTACTAGTACCATCTCTGCAGGCAGTAGTACTAATACCATCTCTGCGGGCAGTAGTACTAGTACCATCTCTGCGGGCAGTAGTACTAGTACCATCTCTGCGGGCAGTAGTACTAATACCATCTCTGCGGGCAGTAGTACTAATACCATCTCTGCGGGCAGTACAGTGCACTGTTCACTGAAGTGAATGAGCCTGTTCAGTTGCCTCTCAACAGTCACATAGCTGAGAATCACAGAATGTATTAAATATGTGTTCGGGTAAAGAAAACTCAAATTTGAAAATATCCTTCATCTCATACTGTTAAGGCAGTTAGATTGTCAGATAAGAAACAACTCTTGAAGTTAAATGAATGTTTCAATGACTGCAATGTACAGGAATGGGCTGGTTCACTTTAGAATGACATGATGCTGTCTGGCTAGCTGTCACCACCTGCTAGTTACCTGGTTATTGTCTTCTTCCTTTGACCATCGGTAGTTTCTGTCAAGTGCAGGTTCACTGCTGAATTTATCCTCATTTGAAGCAATCTCATCTGTGACGAATGGCTCTGTTATCTTCTTGAACATTCTACTCTGTCTAATGACTGAGTAAAGATTCTGAAGCAGGTTTTATATAAAATTATCCAATATGTACAAACGACTGCAAGGAATGGAAGACAAGTAAACATTTACTTAGGTCCATAATGTCAAGTAGGTGTTTGTGGTAGGTTTTATCGACATAAATTACCACAGTATGATTATCCAACATTCCTGTGTTTGTAGTAATATCAGGGCTCTTACTGCAAATAAAATTAGAAATTTGCAGTATTTTTAGAATGGCTGACACCACCATATATAATCATTCAACATTTAGAGATTTTGGCCATGTATAAGCAGTCGTATCTTGTTGAAATTAGAACGTTCAGATAGTGATAGACTGTTACATCATGAACACTTATCTAGGTGGAATCCACCACACACATCTACGGTATGATGAACTTAGTGTAAGCATTATCTGGCCGTTTTATATTTGACTGTGTAGGATGAGATTGTATCATTTGTGGATGTATCATTGGCATGTTACCACGGACTGATGCCGCTGCTGCAGGGCTTAGGCTTGTGCTGCATCTCACACAGCAAACTGACATCACTAGTGGCTTTACAGCACAAACTGATATCACTAGTGGCTTTACAGCACAAACTGACATCACTAGTGGATTTACAGCACAAACTGACATCACTAGTGGCTTTACAGCACAAACTGACATCACTAGTGGCTTTGCAGCACAAACTGACATCACTAGTGTCTTTACAGCGCAAACTGCCATCACTAGTGGCTTTGCAGCGCAAACTGACATCACTAGTGGCTTTACAGCGCAAACTGACATCACTAGTGGCTTTACAGCGCAAACTGACATCACTAGTGGCTTTACAGCACAAACTGACATCACTAGTGGCTTTACAGCGCAAACTGACATCACTAGTGGCTTTGCAGCACAAACTGACATCACTAGTGGCTTTGCAGCACAAACTGACATCACTAGTGTCTTTACAGCGCAAACTGACATCACTAGTGGCTTTGCAGCACAAACTGACATCACTAGTGGCTTTACAGCGCAAACTGACATCACTAGTGGCTTTGCAGCACAAACTGACATCACTAGTGGCTTTACAGCGCAAACTGACATCACTAGTGGCTTTGCAGCGCAAACTGACATCACTAGTGGCTTTACAGCGCAAACTGACATCACTAGTGGCTTTACAGCGCAAACTGACATCACTGGTGGCTTTACAGCGCAAACTGACATCACTAGTGGCTTTACAGCGCAAACTGACATCACTAGTGGCTTTACAGCGCAAACTGACATCACTAGTGGCTTTACAGCGCAAACTGACATCACTAGTGGCTTTACAGCACAAACTGACATCACTAGTGGCTTTACAGCGCAAACTGACATCACTAGTGGCTTTACAGCACAAACTGACATCACTAGTGTCTTTACAGCACAAACTAACTTTTTACGGGTTACTTTATTAGTTCGCTGCACTAATTTTGATGTCAACTGCAGTGATGACACCACATCTGCTTTGTGGCAGTGAAATCTCTGTTGCCTGCATCACTGTGTTGCCTATGTCACTATGTTGCCTGTGTCACTATGTTGCCTGTGTCACTATGTTGCCTGTGTCACTATGTTGCCTGTGTCACTGTGGTGCCCATGTCATTATGTTGCCCGTGTCACTGTGTTACCTGAGTCACTGTGTCGACATCAGTCTTCATGATGTTACTTTATGTAGTGATTGTGTCTATGTACATTCTCATTTCTTTGTGTCACTGCCACTTGCAGTGTCGTGTCAGTGGACAGGAACGATGTCACTTAGTCTGTTCAGCTTATGAGCAGTGGATTAAGTCACACATACACAGTACAGTAGAGGTCATGTCACTAGTGTCATTGATTATCTGTGTCAGTCAGAAACCTGCCTCAGTGTTACATCTTCAGACAACTGTCTACAGCCTGTCATTGTCACTGGGCATATAACTTTAAAGGACGTTCTCCTCAGCCTGTCATTGTCACTGGGCATATAACTTTAAAGGACGTTCTCCTCAGCCTGTCATTGTCACTGGGCATATAACTTTAAAGGACGTTCTCCTCAGCCTGTCATTGTTACTGGGCATATAACTTTAAAGGACGTTCTCCTCAGCCTGTCATTGTCACTGGGCATATAACTTTAAAGGACGTTCTCCTCAGCCTGTCATTGTCACTGGGCATATAACTTTAAAGGACGTTCTCCTCAGCTTTGTTTTTTTCAGGGTGTAACTCGTGTTGGTGTAACTCGTGTTGGTGTAACTCATGTTGGTGTAACTCGTGTTGGTGTAACTCGTGTTGGTGTAACTCGTGTTGGTGTAACAGGGAATAAATCAAGGGTTTGTTCTGGTTGGAAGAAATGACCATAGCAGTACAAACTCTAACTGCGCCATATGTTTAACATTTAAAAATTACTTCAATTAATCTTAGGATCCCAAAAGAAGTAAAAAAGGTATATTGGACAATTATGGGCAGATGTGAGATGTACGTTCCCCAAGACAGGTAATGGTTAGGACACATGTAACCTTTAGCAAACAAATATATAGCTGTTTTATAGAATATTCTATAGGATTTTTGTGGACACAACTATTGAATTCAGAAAATATTCTTTAGAATTTTTATAGAATATTCTGTAGAATTTTTATAGATTATTATGTAGATTTTTTTTAGAATATTCTATAGGATTTTTGCAGACATAGCTATATAATTGGTAGTTTTGTTAATTTGAAAGGTATTTATTCTGATGGAACATGAATGTTGTCTGGTGTAGGCTGGGCCCCTCTGATGGAACATGAATGTTGTCTGGTGTAGGCTGGGCCCCTCTGCAGACACCAAGCCCCCCCCAACAAACCAACACTATTGGTTGTTTGATTTGGGAGTAAAGACCGAGTCAAAAAGCTATGTCACATCACAAATCAATGGATTCCACTCACTGATGTAAAAGATATGTCACATCACAAATCAATGGATTCCACTCGCTGATGTAAAAGATATGTCACATCACAAATCAATGGATTCCACTCACTGATGTAAAAGATAGCAACTTGAGTTTGTGTTCTTGACTCAAGTCAGACATCTGTGCTTTCTGTTCACTTGGCATGCTGCGCTACAGTACCAAATCTATCACACAATCCATCCTACTGATACCTCTGTCAAGGGATGGAATTACAGTATGTATCTCCTTGTCTTGTTGTGCCTGCTTTATACCTTTATACTTTATACCTTTAAAGCTGCTTGTTTGTATTTGTTCAATTACACTTTCTTTACTTGACACTTCTCCTAAGTGCCTGCTGCTTTTTATTTGCACATTTGCATGCTTGTTATGATTGTTACAAATTAATTAAAATGTGTCATTTAAAGATTTACTTTTAAGTGTACGTGTCATTGACTGGTGTTTTAATATATTTACATTCTTCTCTTCGTCAATATTTCTAACAACTGAGGAATTAATTGATCGATCATATTTCCACTGATACAAACGTGTTTCGTGTTGCATACTGTTCCTTCCACAAGTAACCATGTGTATTGAAGTTATTGGATATTTTACTAAAATCATTGTTTATATTATTGCTTGTTTTGCAATTGTCTGTGACTGGCTTTGGTTAGACTTTAGCCTCTGTAAACAGCATGTTTCTAGCAGTCTCAGAGAAGTCTAATGTTTCTAGCAGTCTCAGAGAAGTCTAATGTTTCTAGCAGTCTCAGAGAAGTCTAATGTTTAGAAGCTTCTGCTGTCATTAAGTAGTTTTCATTTCACAAGATTATACCAGTTTATTATAATATTTATTTAGTAAAACTGATGTTGGTAATAGAAATAACAGCATGTAGTCTCATAGTTCTATTGTGTTTCATTTATAGATCTTTGTACTGTAATCCTACATGTTATGTATTACTTATAAATATGAAATTTGGAAATTTTTGCCTTGCCTAATTTGATCACAGATTTGTACATATATTTGTTGAAAAAACTGCCCGTACATAATGAGATACATACATAATGAGATATATACATACATAATGAGATACATACATAATGAGATATATACATACATAATGAGATACATACATAATGAGATATATACATAATGAGATACATACATAATGAGATACATACAGATACATACATAATGAGATACATACATAATGAGATACATACAGATACATACATAATTAGATACATACATAATGAGATAAATACACTGGTATAATATGTTGTGACAATCTCATTATCTTTGTAAAGTAGTATTTATTAATTAGAGTTAAATGTTGAGCACAATTGAGAGCAACCATTTTTTTCTTAAAACTTGACTTGCTTGTCTAGCTCCGTGTAAGATTCGCCGATCCAACAGTTGGTCACAGATGAACGAAGACTATAAATTTTGTGAAGTGCGAGACCCGGCTGAGATGGAGAAAGACCAACATGAAAAAAACATGCGGTATGTTGGTCAACTTGTTGACAACCTCAAGGTTTCGGGTCACATGTTCACACACACACATTTGTTATTTTATTGTTTACCCTTTTGTGTTACCCTGTCACCCACCACTAGAAGTCAGTATGAAAAATGTATAATACGATATGAAATAGGGATAATTCATATAGGAATACACAACTCGATACTAGAGAGTTATTAATAAATTAATGTTAGTAACAATGTAAAATCAAATATTAGTTTCTGATAGTTTCACAGAACTGTGCATGTGCTTATTGGTTGTTAACATGTCAGCCCTCAATTAACATGTCAGCCCTCAGTTAACATGTCAGCCCTCAGTTAACATGTCAACCCTCGGTTAACATGTCAGCCCTCGGATAAACAGAGAATTGACCAGTCTCCCACTTTTAGAACACATTCAGAGTAAACCACTGGCGTGATACTCTTGATTTTAGTTGCACATGGTTAGTTTTGATCAACTCTTAGGAAGAAGAAGATGCTATTCAATAAGAGTAACATATACAGATATACTGATGAATACTACTTGTTTGTTGTAGGATGCTTGATTTCACTCAGATGTTACAGTTTGACCAGTTTAAGAAGGCGTACGCCGAGATACTCTACAGATGGGAACTATTGCACACCCGGGCCGAGATACTCAAATACGTGTCGACCCCCTCAGAACCCCACAAGGGTCTAGGTAGGCCAGGGTTGCAATGACAAAGGTCTACATAATATATGCAATTAGCAGTTCGGTCTTTGATGGAATAAAATAAGTAGTAAAGCCAAAAGTAACACAAACGATTATAGCCAAAGATGGAGCTCTGGTGGTTCTCTGGTGGTTCTCTGTTGGTTCTCTGGTGGTTCTCTGTTGGACAGCTTTGAAGAATGTGATTTACGGTTGTAGAGTTCAATGCCGAGTGCCAGCATTGCCACCAGGAGGTGCGTGGAGCACAGTGCTACCACTGCAAGGAGTTCGTCATACAGTGTGCCATTTGTCATGTGACAGTGAAAGGTAACATGTAGCGACTGCCATCTGGTCTTTTAATGGAATGTTTCCATGACATTAATCTATCAAGGTAGAAGTCTGTTTCCATGACATTAATCTATCAAGGTAGAAGTCTGTTTCCATGACATTAATCTATCAAGGTAGAAGTCTGTTTCCATGACATTAATCTATCAAGGTAGAAGTCTGTTTCCATGACATTAATCTATCAAGGTAGAAGTCTGTTTCCATGACATTAATCTATCAAGGTAGAAGTCTGTTTCCATGACATTAATCTATCAAGGTAGAAGTCTGAAAGCAATTTTTATTTACCCTTGAATGGATTTGATGTTCTGGTTTCTTGGAATGATATTTGACATGATTACCTCCTGAGAAACTTGTTTGATGTTTCTTCTGAATATTTCGGCCACTTCAAATGGGTTCACTACAGGCATGTCACATCACCATGCCACACATTTTTATTTACCACATACTATACTGATAACATTCATTTTCACTGTGCACTATGTCGTAAGAACAAGTTTTAAAATTTACATCATTGTATTTGGTGATGATATAAATGTGAAACTGCTATTTATTTCATCACAATACGAATGGAAGTTAGAACTATTAGTGTACATGGAAATTACAGTGACCCGCCCTGTCTTGTTAGAACTGTTAGTGTACATGGACATTACAGTGACCCGCCCTGTCTTGTTAGAACTGTTAGTGTACATGGACATTACAGTGACCCGCCCTGTCTTGTTAGAACTGTTAGTGTACATGGACATTACAGTGACCCGCCCTGTCTTGTTAGAACTGTTAGTGTACATGGACATTACAGTGACCCGCCCTGTCTTGTTAGAACTGTTAGTGTACATGGACATTACGGTGACCCGCCCTGTCTTGTTAGAACTGTTAGTGTACATGGACATTACGGTGACCCGCCCTGTCTTGTTAGAACTGTTAGTGTACATGGACATTACAGTGACCCGCCCTGTCTTGTTAGAACTGTTAGTGTACATGGACATTATAGTGACCCGCCCTGTCTTGCACTGACAGGTTCGTCCAGTTTCTGCCTGGCCTGTGGACATGGTGGCCATACCTTTCACATCGTAGAGTGGTTCAAGACACATGATATGTGCCCCACAGGCTGCGGCTGCTTCTGTCTCTATGACAACCCAATGGCCAGTGCGGTCAGCGAAGATGTGACCATCACGTGACCACAGCGATGGCTGACCATCACAGCTAGCCAGGACATGAGCTGCCTGTATTATATGCAATTATATTAGCTCCAATTGAGTCTGATGTTTGTGGAATGTTAATGCTGTATGTATATGTGGGAAACATAGAGGCATCTGTAAGGTGCAGAAAGCAACAGTCGAGCATCAGAATTACAAAGTACAACAGTAATGTTGAATTTTGAAATATTCAAAACTTTACAGATGTTTTTGTGCAAATCAGTTAATAATAAACATTTTTGTTTATTATTTGCATAGAGCAACGCATCGTCTAAGACACAGTATGACACCAGTAATAGGTAAGTTTGTAACAGGGTAACATGCTTTACAAATATGCAGGGCTGTGTTTCGCTCGATGTATACAGCAATAGTACAAGTTGTTCCTGTATTGAAGTCGTAAGAAAAACCGATATATGTATAGGACTGTGAATTTTTTTATGTATGAAATGCTAATTCAATTTGCTGTCACTGCACAAATGTGGATTGAGCACATAAGGTTAGACCATAAATGTAGAAGCAGCTATCAACTTACAGTGTTAAAATAACCACGGTAATAATACAATACTGTCATCAACAGGATGTTGGTATAACGCATCCTTGTGAATCTGTGGTGATGCTTTAAAGGTGGATCCACCCAAAACTGAACGTTGCCCATGTCAACTAGAACCATGCATACTTCCTGGCCATTTATTATTGTTCTGTGCCCGTTGCCGTTCATATAACAACTAATGTTGTATACAACTTTGGTTTTTTGAATTGTAAATGCATGGAATTTGTTCATTTGTTAATTAACACAGTATTTCATATTCGTGACACTTTGAACATATACTCCCATTGTTTTGTTAAGGTTCATCTGATACGGACAGTGCAGAATGTCAAACTTAAATTTTCTTAATAAGTAAGAGCAGGCAGAGCAGGATTTTACACATGCCATTTGTCCATATGAAAAGCCTTAATTAAAACACTGTACAGGGTATACACCAAACTTCAGTGTATCAGAGAAACATGATTTATTTAATGAAACAGGTAAGATCCAGACTGAGCAATATCTGTTTATTTTTATTTAATATGAATTTAACAGAGTCTGGCAACAAGTTATATGCTGAAATGAAGACCCCTTGCACAAGTGGCTCTCCCTTGCTCAAGTGGCTCTCCCTTGCACAAGTGGCTACTCTATCAGCCCTCCGGTACTTCTTGCAAATTGGACTGAATTTCACTGAGACAGAGCAAAAATGGTTGAGGACTTCTTTCACCAATGGTTGAGGACTTCTAGGGTTAGGCTTGCAGCTAGAATTAAATGTGAATCATTTATATTTATGGAGAATTATGCATTGATTTATTTGTACATATAAGTGATTAATATGTATTATGTAATAAAAACATGTACAGATGTTCCAGAAGTTGTTTGTTTGTTTTGTCAGTACAATAGAAAAATGGAGTTCATAGCAAGTGTTGCTGGAGGGGGCTAGATATGAGATCAGCCATTATACAAAAAGAATAATGGAAAGTTGAATAATGGAAAGTTGATGAAATTGATGAGAATGATTAATAACTTGCATTTTTAAATGCATTTATCTCATTTATGCCCAATCTTCATTTGGATAAGAGAAAAGTCTCGCGCTGACTTTTCTAACATTTATTGTTGAACATATCTCAGAATAGTTCATTTTCATAATACAGTTCTTTTTCACATATCCAAAAGGTTTATTTACCTGTAGAGATTTTTGGCTATCTTATCAAGATAACATCCTACCAGGACGTCATCTCATTCGTACTGAGGAAGCCACCTTGATAAGATAGGCAAGTCTGTTTTAAAAGTTTTGGATTGTAAAAAATTAAAACAAGATTTATATTATAATATATTGTCACAAGATTAATTTCCCCAATGGTATTGTTACATGTGATAATATTGCCATGATATCACTTACTGCAATCCTGCATGTTGTCACTGATGTGATGTCGCATGACCACAAACCAATATACTGTCACAACAACAATGCTGATGTGATGTTATCTCACCACTGTCCTGTGTAATGTTTCCATGGAAACACCAGTGTGACGTTACTTGACCACATTCCAATATAGTATTGCCATGACAATACTGATGTGATGTCACATGACCACAGCCCAGTATACTGTCTTCATGACAAAACACGTGATTATGTTACATGAGCACAATCCTTCAATATGCTGTTGCCATGACAACCTTGTGTGATGTCACCTGACCACCCTGTAGCGTAGCTTTTGTTGCGTGGGAGGAAGTAGTATCTTTGGTCTGTCCCCCTCGCTGTATCCGACCAACGTCAGCAGTGAGTCGTCAGTACTGTCGGACAAACTACATTGTGTAAATTATTGACTTCTGAAAAGTTCACGCTTTGTTGCCTATTTTGTCAAAATGTTCATAAAGCGTGTCTCTTTCAAGTAATAAATCCTGCTTTTCAATCTTTGACGGCCACTTTCTCGAAACCACAAATTTGTAAGAAAGGATATCTCTGGAAGTAACTATGCAGCCAAATATGGTTTTGATTGTTGTATTCAGCTTATTCTTCTCTACACAACTGGAAGAACACATTATTAAAATAATCAACAGTTCGAAAGTTGCCAAAATTTTTTTACAAACTTCTTTTGCCCGTTGTATAATAGAGTGTATGCTGAAGATGGTTCTGCAAGAATTATGATATCTTTGTTCCATGGCATTGATTCTCAATTGGCCACTATTTGTTCAATATAGCAGCCATTTTGTTTTTTACCATGGGAACGAGGGTCTGGCAAAAAAAGCTCAATATATTTTTTATTCAGTAACACCCACTGTATAGTTTGGGCAGAAAAAATAGCACTAAGCAAATAAAAAATTATTGACCTGCAGTGTTTCATCAAAGTGACAGACAACCGTTATTGATGTACAATTGAGGTGATTGTCAAAATTCAAACCTCAATTGTACAGTGTTGGTGTAGTAGCAGGATATCAAATAAGACGCTAATCGATAGGGTGTCCTAGTATGAATAACGTATATAACATTCTAATTAAATACAGGTGTGGAACAAATAGAGTGTTCCTTGGGAAATAGTCTGAAAAATAAGAATCGTCTCCGTTATGCATTTTTACTTTAAAAAAGTCAACTTTGATTAACCCTACAGAATCAATGGTTGTACTTAGGAAACAATTTTATTACAAAAGCTATGATACAATTAAAGTATAAAAGTTAGTTAATCTAGTTATTCACATTGTTTTGTTTTCTTCACACGCAGTACAAAAACATAACGACAACGAGATCATTAAAATTTGTGCCACTATTTGAACCACCCCAGTGAAAACATACACCAAACTTTCATGTTTGAAACAAAGTTCTGTTGACATATCCAAATTAAAAAACAACTTTTATTATTGTCTTACAACCATTTAAATGTATGTATATCACAAAATATGGTTGCCAGATATTAAAAAAACTATGTCTTAGGTAGATAAACACAAGGGTTAGTCAAATGAATACATAAAACAATGACACAGGAGACGTTACTGCAAGAACCAAAAATAATTATAATCGTACTCTTTCGCGTTAATATGGGCACATACACCGGGGACCAAGGTGTCTGGATTAATGAAGTTCTAATGTAGATTAATATGAATTATTATATTAAAAATATAATAATATGTACATAATATAATACAAGGATCTCAAAATATATTGGTATATTTCTTGAGATTCTTTCACTAGGTTCCAAAATGTTTTCATTTAACAATTGTTTATATTAAAAACTACTTCTCAGCATCAGTACTTTGAAAGAAAGTGTTACGCTGACAGTTACAGGCAATGCAGTGTTATGCTGACAGTTACAGGCAATGCAGTGTTATGCTGACAGTTACAGGCAATGCAGTGTTACGCTGACAGTTACAGGCAATGCAGTGTTACACTGACAGTTACAGGCAATGCAGTGTTACGCTGACAGTTACAGGCAATGCAGTATTACACTGACAGTTACAGGCAATGCAGTGTTACACTGACAGTTACAGGCAATGCAGTGTTGTACTTACTAGAAGTGTGAGTACGCGATGGTGTAGTAGACCAGGAGTGCAAACACAAGAACAAACACAGCAATGATGTAGACCAGTGTGTGCAGTGGATTCATCTGGAATAACAACTACAACAGTTGCACAGCATACAGTGTATGTGTAGTATTGTGTACAACATACAGTGTATGTGTAGTATTGTGTACAACATACAGTGTATGTGTAGTATTGTGTACAACATACAGTGTATGTGTAGTATTGTGTACAACATACAGTGTATGTGTAGTATTGTGTACAACATACAGTGTATGTGTGGTATTGTGTACAACATACAGTGTATGTGTAGTATTGTGTACAACATACAGTATATGTGTAGTATTGTGTACAACAAAACCTTAATCTGACAGTACCATGATATATGTTTTATTAATATTAGCAGAGAAATCCTAACACCTGCCCACAGTAAAATGATGTGAACTGAAGGAATATGTACAGTACGCACTGAAATTGTGCAGTTGTGTTACACAAAGAACTACACTTACACTTGAGGTTTAATGGAGTTTTATAAGCTGGGCTTGCTGTGTCCCATATCTGTCCATTCCTGGAAACTATCCAAACTTGTCTTAAAGTGATTGCTTATTGTGGCTTAAAGGAGTTGGTTGTCGTGGCTTAAAGGGATTGGTTGTCGTGGCTTAAAGGGATTGGTTGTTATGGCTTAAAGGGGTTGGTTGTTGTGACTTATAGGGGTTGGTTGTTGTGACTTAAAGGGGTTGGTTGTTGTGACTTAAAGGGGTTGGTTGTTGTGACTTAAAGAGGTTGGTTGTTGTGGCTTAAAGGGATTGGTTGTTATGGCTTAAAGGGGTTGGTTGTTGTGACTTATAGGGGTTGGTTGTTGTGACTTAAAGGGATTGGTTGTTGTGACTTAAAGGGGTTGGTTGTTGTGACTTAAAGAGGTTGGTTGTTGTGGCTTAAAGGGATTGGTTGTTGTGGCTTAAAGGGGTTGGTTGTTGTGGCTTAAAGGGGTTGGTTGTGACTTAAAGGGGTTGGTTGTTGTGACTTAAAGGGGTTGGTTGTTTTGGCTTAAAGGGGTTGGTTGTTGTGGCTTAAAGGGGTAGGTTGTTGTGACTTAAAGGGATTGGTTGTTGTGACTTAAAGGGGTTGGTTGTTGTGACTTATAGGGGTTGGTTGTTGTGACTTAAAGGGATTGGTTGTTGTGACTTAATAATAATAATAATAATAATTGACTTCTATGGCGCCTATATCCTCAGGAACCTGAGCTCAGAGGCGCAACAAAACAGAATCAGTAGGCGTAATCGAAAACAAGGACGCGCAAAAGTCAGTATCAGAACGAGGGACAACCGAACATTTATGGTGGGAATGCAATTTGGAATAGATATGTCGAGTTTTTTTCGGAAAATAGCAATAGTTTCGGATGTTTTCAAAGCGATAGGGAGTTCATTCCTTAAAGGGGTTGGTTGTTGTGACTTAAAGAGGTTGGTTGTTGTGGCTTAAAGGGATTGGTTGTTGTGACTTAAAGGGGTTGGTTGTTATGGCTTAAAGGGGTTGGTTGTGACTTAAAGGGGTTGGTTGTTGTGACTTAAAGGGGTTGGTTATTTTGGCTTAAAGGGGTTGGTTGTTGTGACTTAAAGGGATTGGTTGTTGTGACTTAAAGGGGTTGGTTGTTGTGACTTAAAGAGGTTGGTTGTTGTGACTTAAAGGGGTTGGTTGTTATGGCTTAAAGGGGTTGGTTGTGACTTAAAGGGGTTGGTTGTTGTGACTTAAAGGGGTTGGTTGTTGTGACTTAAAGGGGTTGGTTGTTGTGACTTAAAGGGGTCGGTTGTTGTGGCTTAAAGGGGTCGGTTGTTGTGGCTGTCAAAACTCATCTGGTAACTCATTCCAGTCGTTCACTATCCTTATGCTGAAGAATTTCTGTCTAACCTGTAGTCTTCATCTCATCTTGTAGAGTTTCAATGAGTTCCCCTGAAGTGACCTGGTATCTGCTAACTGTAAAAACTGTCCACAACAAATATTTTCCTTTCTTGTGAGGAGTTTGTGACATTCGATCAGGTCTCCTATCACTTTGTAGTTCTCCAAAACCAAAGATAACCAGATTTGTCTTCCTCCTTTCTCTCTCCTGGATCTCTTCACGTGTCCCCTCCAACTTGATGTCTATTATTTTGTCTATGGTCCTGTCTATCTGGTTTGCAATTTATCCACTTTTTCAGAACTCAGATTTACTTTGTCATCGATCTCCCTGACCTGGTTTTTTAGTTCTTTCTCGCACGGTGTAATGGTTGTCAAATGTCAATACATTAGAAAATGTCATGTCACATTTTTTGCAACACCAATGCAAATTCAAGGTTTTTTCAAGTACCTTGTACAAGTTAGCATCTACTGATTAACAGGCTATGTGCAAAACCAAATTAAACCTGTTCTCTTGTAGTTTTCTTCAGGAGCCCCTCCTAACAATCTACTTCAGCAGCCATGTTGTTTTCTATAGGGAGTACTTTCCCAATATACCATTGAGTGAAAAGGTAGTTTTGCCAGATACTTAAGTTTTAACAGTCTTTCCATGATAACACCAGACGATGGTACAATGCAGCAACATTCTTTGGCCTATGTTCACTGTTGTGTGCAAACATCAAGCTGTTTATAACGGAAATTCAATGAATAGCTAGGTCAACATTTACCACATGATTGCAGTGCCCATACCCAGGCCAATAAAATTGTGGGATTTATACAATTTATTTCAAAAATAAGGGCATGGTCAAAATAATGTCCTCTGTATATAAATCTTATAACTATACCATGAGCCTTGCATCTACACATCTACTTCAGCGTGGTTGGGTCTTCAACAAAATAAGATTAATTGGTGTCCATCAGCCAAGTCTGTTGAATATAGCTTTCACGTTCAACATGGAATATCTGGTAGTTGTTGTTTCATTTAACCTCAAAGAAATCAGCGTAATTTTTGGTTACCAAAACTATCCTGTTGCTGATCACTTCAAGTGGATGTAATATAAAACCTCTATAAAAAGACATACCTCAAATTCTCTGGGTTCCCAATATTTATCACAGGTCAAAAAATCACAGACCAGATGACTCAGAGCCTCTGAAAGCAGACATTACTCATTTGTTAATCACATGTAACATAACATTTCACACATAACGTAAGTTGAGTAACAGTTTGCAAACATAAGAATTGTTACTGCACATCTTTTTTGCCATGTGTATCATATGTGCTGGGCAATTTGTCAAAATGAAGGATGTTTTTCAATAAATAACCAAACAGAACAAATCATAGCAACTACAAATATAGACTATATATTTTTTATTATATACTGTTTAAGTACACCAACATATCATTGTACCTGAGAATTGCCTTTGCCTGCTGCTGTCTGTCAGCTTAGGCGTGCACTTCTGCATCACATCCTGGAAAATGAAAATCCATTTTTATAGAGATTCTTGATGCCTAATCAGGAGCAGATTTAAAAACACAATGTATTTATAAAATATTATGCTCAATATCTAATGTGATGTGTAAAAAGGGTTCTTGTGTAGCACAGTATCCAGTCCTTGGGACCGCTCAAAGCACTTTACACTTAACCCCCTGACCTGTTCATTCCAACACCAACTCGACTTCTCTGGGAAGCATTCAGCCACACTGCACTTACTGCACGAAGACTGCTCGTTGACATAATATCCACCACACTCAGGTCATTTATACAGCTACAGGCAGCACGGAGTGAACAAAATCACACAAGCTTCAAAACAACAGCAAGGGGATTGTGACATTCTAACGACTATGCTATTGTGATGTGTAACAAGGCGGTGTGTAGCAGGAAGTGGGTCCTAAAAATGTGTAGGAGGCGGGAGGTTGGCCTAAAAAATACGTGGGAGATTGGCCTAAAAAATAGATGTGAGCTGGGAGATTGGTCTAAAAACAGGTGGGAGCTGGGAGGTTAAGACCCCTATCACAGCGCCCTTTTCAGAATGCCACATGAGATTGCCATACCATACACTCTGCCCTGTGTCTCTGCAGCATTCTCTCATGACACAGAGCTCTGTCCCAGTATTCAGGCACGGACTGGCCAGAGACAACGTCACAGC
Organism: Lamellibrachia satsuma; assembly: GCA_033239005.1. Taxonomy (NCBI): domain Eukaryota; kingdom Metazoa; phylum Annelida; class Polychaeta; order Sabellida; family Siboglinidae; genus Lamellibrachia; species Lamellibrachia satsuma. The sequence goes on along the minus strand of BSQZ01000008.1, from coordinate 1,916,566 downwards.
GGAACACATGGCACAAGTCAGCCAAGCACACAACACTGCTGCCCTACAAAGAGAAGGCCACTGCTTCTGTCAAGGCTGTGCCAAATCTCTCATCAGTTTTGCAGGAAAGTCAAAGTTCCTGTTGATTCACCATTCAGTACATCAGTCAAAGTGATGTTGATTCACCATTCAGTACATCAGGCAAAGTGATGTAAATTCACCATTCAGTACATCAGGCAAAGTGATGTTGAACACATTTTACACACTTAAAATCTCATCATAAATAAATAATTTATTTATAAATAAATGGATGGAACAAATTATCTAAATATAAAAATTGACAAATATCTCAGGAGGACTTTGTCTTGGATGACAATCTTAAAATTAAATCATTTTATCATAAATATAGTATAAACTATATCCAAACATCTTGACTACCAAAATTTGTTTTAATGAACCACAATTTGACCGTTGGGGTTATATATCTGTAAGTATTGATTTTGTCAAATTACATTTATTGTGATTCATTAAAACACATTTGACCAGTTAAGGTGCCAGGAAAGACAGTTTATACTTTACTTTGTGCCTCTAAGATTGACAAAAATGTCTGGTACATAAACATTAAATCGGTTCATGAATGTTCTAAAGTTGTCACTAGCAAAATGATAAATTACATTAAAGTATTATTCATCATAAGGTTTTACTGCTAGGTAAACAGAAATCTGCTGCAGCCATGACATACTTGTCTGATGTAACTAGCATGCCGGTTTTCAAAATGCATATCCAGAAAATGCTCTTCATAGAAAGCTTTTCCACAGAACTGACAGATCCATTTGGAAGAGGTGTCTTCAAGTTTCTGCTGCTCCTGCAGTGCATACATGTCGGCAGTAAAGCTCAGTGGACACTCCTGTGGCATTGCAGCCTCAAAGTCAGTGTACAGTGACAGCAATTCCTGCAAACAATCAGCAGTTTACTTGTATTACTTTCAGTGTTGCGTGATGTGACCATTTGATTTGATTTAGAGTTCATTGTTGTTATTATTATGTTGCTCTAAAAATTTAATACACATACAGCTTTGCAGAGATGTGTGCTGAATGAATTATTACAACTTTGCACACAAAAAGTGCATTACTTACATACATTCATGAGCAAATCTGTTTAATTTAATCACTATAAATATTATTGGGACATTTTAATATTAATTAAAACTTGGTCAGAATAAATAACATCCTATGATTAAAAATTCAATAACATAGGTATATGAGGAGGTTATAAAACGTATACTGCTGGCAAAGATAACAAAAACAAATAGTAGTCAAACTGATGCTAAAAATAGTGTTCACAATCGAATTACACAGATGATATCATTAATAAGCACGTTTTACTGTGATGATTTTTTGCAGCCAACTATGCAGCATCCATCCTATTTTCAGATTAGAGTCTGCAAGTCCACAACGTGTTACACATTTCCCTGTGTTGCATATTTTACTTCCCCTGGCAATAGACGCCAGGTGGAAGGGACCTTCTAGTGTTTAATCCAAGACACGCTGCAAAGTACAGTGAACGAAATTAAAGTTTTGAAATGGCAGCAGGTTGACTCAAACCCAATTACACAGATGTATGTTGATTACTTAAAAAGCTATTGATGGGTCTATGCACTGACCAGTACATTTGTAAGTTTTCTAACCTAAAGATGAAACATTGTGTGGGAACATCACCTGTTCAATTATTTTTCTTACTATCCTTGATTTGTGCCGTGAACATCTGTTTGGTGATCCAAACATCACAGGTATCCATAGGCAGAGCAGAAGCTGCAAACAAAAATACTAATTAGAAACAAAATCGTACCGAAATTATTGTACATAACAAAGATGTACCAAGGAATAATAAACTGCTTAGTGGGATGTTTATGAATCTTCTTCTTGCATGTGCCATCATCGTCATGTGCCATCATTGTCATGTGCCATCATCGTCATGTGCCATCATCGTCATGTGCCATCATTGTCATGTGCCATCATCGTCATGTGCCATCATTGTCATGTGCCATCATCGTCATGTGCCATCATTGTCATGTGCCATCATCGTCATGTGCCATCATCGTCATGTGCCATCATTGTCATGTGCCATCATCGTCATGTGCCATCATCGTCATGTGCCATCATTGTCATGGGTCAACTATCTAGGTCGGTCTTCTTGAGCCACTGGTGAGTAGTCATGTCCAGCTGAGTGAGCCCTTGCATGCCCCTGGGTAGGTGGTGCCCCTGGGTAGGTGGTGCCCCTGGGTAGGTGGCACACTGGGCAGCCTCCACTGATTATGGGATGTTTGGACTGCCCCAGTCACAATGATCACTTTGGACCAGGCCAAACCTCCCCACACCAGACAAATCTGTATGTCTGGCCAGCCTCTGTAATCAGGCCACCCTTTAACCAGGCCACTTTACCTCAGTCAATTGGGAGTCCTCTAGGCCTGGCTTTGCCCTCTGACATCTAGAGAGGTTCTACAGTTAACTAGCTGGTAGTTACCTGGCTGTAGGTATGTGTAACATGCTTATCTCTTTATTTATTACTAGCCCAGTTGCCTGGTGTTGCACGGGAGAAAAGGCAAAAGCTTATGACTCCTTTCACTACCCAGTCAGTAGTAGTGCAATGCCTCCTTGCACTACCCAGTCAGTAGTAGTGCAATGACTCCTTTCACTACCCAGTCAGTAGTAGTGCAATGACTCCTTGCACTACCCTGTCAGTAGTAGTGCAATGACTCCTTGCACTACCCAGTCAGTAGTAATGCAATGCCTCCTTGCACTACCCAGTCAGTAGTAGTGCAATGACTCCTTTCACTACCCAGTCAGTAGTAGTGCAATGACTCCTTTCACTACCCAGTCAGTAGTAATGCAATGACTCCTTTCACTACCCAGTCAGTAGTAGTGCAATGACTCCTTTCACTACCCAGTCAGTAGTAGTGCAATGACTCCTTTCACTACCCAGTCAGTAGTAGTGCAATGCCTCCTTGCACTACCCAGTCAGTAGTAGTGCAATGACTCCTTGCACTACCCAGTCAGTAGTAGTGCAATGACTCCTTTCACTACCCAGTCAGTAGTAGTGCAATGACTCCTTGCACTACCCTGTCAGTAGTAGTGCAATGACTCCTTGCACTACCCAGTCAGTAGTAGTGCAATGACTCCTTGCACTACCCAGTCAGTAGTAGTGCAATGACTCCTTTCACTACCCAGTCAGTAGTAGTGCAATGACTCCTTTCACTACCCAGTCAGTAGTAGTGCAATGACTCCTTTCACTACCCAGTCAGTAGTAGTGCAATGACTCCTTTCACTACCCAGTCAGTAGTAGTGCAATGACTCCTTTCACTACCCAGTCAGTAGTAGTGCAATGACTCCTTTCACTACCCAGTCAGTAGTAGTGCAATGACTCCTTTCACTACCCAGTCAGTAGTAGTGCAATGACTCCTTGCACTACCCAGTCAGTAGTAGTGCAATGACTCCTTTCACTACCCAGTCAGTAGTAGTGCAATGACTCCTTTCACTACCCAGTCAGTAGTAGTGCAATGACTCCTTGCACTACCCAGTCAGTAGTAGTGCAATGACTCCTTGCACTACCCAGTCAGTAGTAGTGCAATGACTCCTTTCACTACCCAGTCAGTAGTAGTGCAATGACTCCTTGCACTACCCAGTCAGTAGTAGTGCAATGACTCCTTGCACTACCCAGTCAGTAGTAGTGCAATGCCTCCTTGCACTACCCAGTCAGTAGTAGTGCAATGACTCCTTTCACTACCCAGTCAGTAGTAGTGCAATGACTCCTTGCACTACCCAGTCAGTAGTAGTGCAATGACTCCTTGCACTACCCAGTCAGTAGTAGTGCAATGACTCCTTGCACTACCCAGTCAGTAGTAGTGCAATGACACCTTGCACTACCCAGTCAGTAGTAGTGCAATGACTCCTTGCACCACCCAGTCAGTAGTAGTGCAATGACTCCTTGCACTACCCTGTCAGTAGTAGTGCAATGACTCCTTGCACCACCCAGTCACTAGTAGTGCAATGACTCCTTGCACTACCCTGTCAGTAGTAGTGCAATGCCTCCTTTCACTACCCAGTCAGTAGTAGTGCAATGACTCTTTGCACTACCCAGTCAGTAGTAGTGTAATGACTCTTTGCACTACCCTGTCAGTAGTAGTGCAATGCCTCCTTGCACTACCCAGTCAGTAGTAGTGCAATGACTCCTTGCACTACCCTGTCAGTAGTAGTGCAATGACTCCTTGCACTACCATGTCAGTAGTAGTGCAATGCCTCCTTTCACTACCCAGTCAGTAGTAGTGCAATGACTCTTTGCACTACCCAGTCAGTAGTAGTGCAATGACTCTTTGCACTACCCTGTCAGTAGTAGTGCAATGACTCTTTGCACTACCCAGTCAGTAGTAGTGCAATGCCTCCTTGCACTACCCTGTCAGTAGTAGTGCAATGACTCCTTGCACTACCCTGTCAGTAGTAGTGCAATGACTCCTTGCACTACCCTGTCAGTAGTAGTGCAATGCCTCCTTTCACTACCCAGTCAGTAGTAGTGCAATGACTCTTTGCACTACCCAGTCAGTAGTAGTGCAATGACTCTTTGCACTACCCTGTCAGTAGTAGTGCAATGACTCCTTGCACTACCCTGTCAGTAGTAGTGCAATGACTCGTTGCACTACCCTGTCAGTAGTAGTGCAATGACTCCTTGCACTACCCTGTCAGTAGTAGTGCAATGACTCCTTGCACTACCCAGTCAGTAGTAGTGCAATGCCTCCTTTTACTACCCAGTCAGTAGTAGTGCAATGACTCTTTGCACTACCCAGTCAGTAGTAGTGCAATGACTCCTTGCACTACCCAGTCAGTAGTAGTGCAATGACTCTTTGCACTACCCTGTCAGTAGTAGTGCAATGACTCTTTGCACTACCCAGTCAGTAGTAGTGCAATGACTCCTTGCACTACCCTGTCAGTAGTAGTGCAATGACTCCTTGCACTACCCTGTCAGTAGTAGTGCAATGACTCCTTGCACTACCCTGTCAGTAGTAGTGCAATGCCTCCTTTCACTACCCAGTCAGTAGTAGTGCAATGACTCTTTGCACTACCCAGTCAGTAGTAGTGCAATGACTCTGCACTACCCAGTCAGTAGTAGTGCAATGCCTCCTTGCACTACCCTGTCAGTAGTAGTGCAATGACTCCTTGCACTACCCTGTCAGTAGTAGTGCAATGACTCCTTGCACTACCCTGTCAGTAGTAGTGCAATGACTCCTTTCACTACCCAGTCAGTAGTAGTGCAATGACTCTTTGCACTACCCAGTCAGTAGTAGTGCAATGACTCTTTGCACTACCCTGTTAGTAGTAGTGCAATGACTCCTTGCACTACCCTGTCAGTAGTAGTGCAATGACTCCTTGCACTACCCTGTCAGTAGTAGTGCAATGCCTCCTTTCACTACCCAGTCAGTAGTAGTGCAATGACTCTTTGCACTACCCAGTCAGTAGTAGTGCAATGACTCCTTGCACTACCCTGTCAGTAGTAGTGCAATGACTCCTTGCACTACCCTGTCAGTAGTAGTGCAATGACTCCTTGCACTACCCTGTCAGTAGTAGTGCAATGACTCCTTTCACTACCCTGTCAGTAGTAGTGCAATGCCTCCTTGCACTACCCAGTCAGTAGTAGTGCAATGACTCCTTGCACTACCCTGTCAGTAGTAGTGCAATGACTCCTTGCACCACCCTGTCAGTAGTAGTGCAATGCCTCCTTTCACTACCCAGTCAGTAGTAGTGCAATGACTCTTTGCACTACCCAGTCAGTAGTAGTGCAATGACTCTTTGCACTACCCAGTCAGTAGTAGTGCAATGCCTCCTTGCACTACCCTGTCAGTAGTAGTGCAATGACTCCTTGCACTACCCTGTCAGTAGTAGTGCAATGCCTCCTTTCACTACCCAGTCAGTAGTAGTGCAATGACTCTTTGCACTACCCAGTCAGTAGTAGTGCAATGACTCTTTGCACTACCCTGTCAGTAGTAGTGCAATGACTCCTTGCACTACCCTGTCAGTAATAGTGCAATGCCTCCTTTCACTACCCTGTCAGTAGTAGTGCAATGCCTCCTTGCACTACCCAGTCAGTAGTAGTGCAATGACTCCTTGCCCTACCCTGTCAGTAGTGCAATGTAGTAGTGCAATGACTCCTTGCCCTACCCTGTCAGTAGTAGTGCAATGACTCCTTGCACTACCCTGTCAGTAGTAGTGCAATGCCAATATAACATACGCCACAAAAATAATGTACAACTGTCGTTTTCACGAAGTGTTCGGTAGACATTTGTCAGAGATCACATAACAAAGGCAGAAACATGTATAGCAGTGCTAACATAGCAGTGCTAACATAGCAGTGCTAACATAGCAGTGCTAACATAGCAGTGCTAACATAGCAGTGCTAACAGTTGTATGTAACAATTGTTATGAGTTACCTAATTTACGTCAAACATCCACATTGGTTCCTTTGACGGAATACCCCATTCTCCGGTTGGAATTTAGAGTATTTTGTAACGTACAAACCATCACATGGGCCCCCGGGGCTAACAAATTTCAGCCACATACATGCAATACTGATGGAGATACAAGGGAACATACATACGTAGATAAGTACGTACATACATACATACATACACGCATGTACATACATAGTCATAGACCATAGGCATATACATAGTCAAAACATCAAAGGATTACAAGATCATGAATACACTATTCCAGAAGACAATTGAGAGAGATGGACATGGAGAAGTCCGGACGGAAAAACGAAGAATGAAATTGACTACATCATGACTGACAAGCCGAACATGATCACAGATGTAAGAGTCATAAACCGCATAAACATTGGAAGCGACCATAGAATGTTGATGAGCAACATCAGGTTAGACATGAAAGCAGAAAGGAAGAAGCTGCTAAGAAAAAAGAAACCACCAAAAATCAACACTAGAGAAATAGGGATTAAAAAGGATGAATTCCAACTCGAACTGAAAAACAGGTTCACTGCTCTACAAGAACTGGATGATATTGACACTCTAAATGAAAACATTACAGAAACAATCCAACAGACGGCGACAAGCATAGCCAAACAAAACACCAAACGGGACAAGTCTAGATTATCAACTCAAACAAGAGCAGTAATGAAAAAACGTAGAGAAATGGTAAAGAACACCACTAGGGACTGCACAGAGTACACAGAGATATGCAAGACCCTCAAAAAGAAAGCGAAAGAAGACATCAGAAAATACAACCTAGACACCATATGAAAATTAAAAGAGACATCACAGAGCTTGAACAAGGTCAGAAGAACACACATCCTAGACCAAAATAGACTGATAACACTCCTAGACAAACAGGGCAGAGAAACCCAAGACCAGGATAAGATCTTAGAACGAATAGAAGAGTTTTACACCAAACTTTATGACAGCGACCAAACCGTAACAATACGCACAGACCCAAGAGAAGTACCATCAGTAACAACTAGAAGTAGAAGCCGCTAAAGAAGATGAAAAACGGGAAGGCAACAGGAAATGACCAAGTCAACATCGAAACGTTGAAGGCAGGAGAGGATACCATCGCCAAAGCCTTAGCTAAGCTGTATACAAAATGCATATCAGAAAGACGAATCCCCACTACCTGGAAAAATGCAAAGATGGTGATAATCTTCAAAAAAGGCAACCAAAAAGACATAAAGAACTATAGGCCAATATGCTTGCTATCGAACATCTACAAGCTATTCACGAAGATTCTAACAGCCAGACTGGAGAGAATACTAGAGGAGAATCAACCCAGAGAACAGGCAGGATTCACAGGCGGGTACTCAACGACAGATCACGTCCATGTCATAAATCAGCTGAAGGAGAAGTGCCGTGAATTCAACATACCACTCTGTTTAGCATTCATTGACTATCAGGGTTGGTCAAGTACAGTTGATCAAGTACTCAAGTACATCAAGTACCCAAAATAAATATCAAGTACAAGTACAGTTCAAGTACTCACTTATGTACAAAGTACTTAAGTACATCCAGTACTGACATATCAAGTACAAGTACTCAAATATAAATTGGCCTATTTTACTGGTTGTAATATTTTTCGATATTTTGCCATGTTTATTTTGCAACACAAATTTATGTGACTTTTTGATATGAGCAAAACTATTTTCACACCCCAGACCCTACAATCCTTGAAAATATCATGTTCAAAACTTTCTTGCTCTACACTTTAGTACTTCAAAAGTACTTGCTATTTACCAAGTACTATAGTTCAAGTACAAGTACTTTGCATTTTCACACATCAAGTACATCAAGTATTGACAAATGTGTACTTAAGTACAAGTAGTACTTAAGTACAAACCCAGGCAATACTGTCTTCACTCCAAGACCAAGGGATAGAAGATGCATACATACAACTCATGAAAGATATATAAACAGACAGCTCTGTGACAATATATCTTCACAAAGAGAGCGAGAAAATAAGCATCAAAAGAGGAGTGCGACAGGGGGATACCGTCTCACCCATACTATTCACATCAACACTCGAAAGTATCTTCAGAAGACTGAACTGGGAGAACAAAGGCCTGAAAATAGATGGAGAATATCTTAACCATCTCCGTTTCGCAGACGATATCTTCCTGTGCACCGAAACACCACAAGAACTAGAAATAATGCTACAAGAACTATGCGAAGAAAGTAACCTAAGCGGCTTGAGGATGAACTTCTCAAAAACAAAAATAATGATGGAAGACAACACCTCAATATACGTTAATAACACTCAGATAGAGGCCAACGCTTCAGGCTTAGGGACAAGAACCAAGACAAGGAAATCCTATGACGAATCACAGCTGGCTGGACAGCATATGCAAAACATCGCGACATCGTCAAAAGTAACTTTGCTATCTGTCTAAAAAGAAAGGTTTACAACTCGTGTGTACTGCCAGCTATGACATACTGTGCTGAAACATGGTCACTCACAAAACAAGCTCAAAAAAACTAGCAGCCGCACAGACAAAAATGGAGAGGAGTATGCTTAATATAACATACCATGACAGAAAGACAAACACCTGGGTGAGAGCAAAGACAGGAGTCACAGACGTGATAAAAACAACCAGAAGAATGAAGTGGTCTTGGGCAGGACACATCAGCCGACTCAAAGATGACAGATGGACAAAACACATTACCACCTGGAAACCATACGGAAGGAAGAGATTACGAGGAAGACCAGCAAAACAATGGAGAGACAACTTGGATGAGTATTGGAATGAAACCACCTGGCAGAGAACAGCATAAGATAGGCAAACTTGGAAACAACATTTAACAAGATTTAACAAGATTGCCATCTCAAACAACAAGTTCCAGATGGCAAGTGGACAAGGAAGCCATTGGCTTATCGAGAGTCCAACAATTTTCTCATCTATGTGTAGCCTGCCCTTATCAGATATCTGTCAATTCTATTTTTTAATCATTTAGCAGTTTGTTCCATTCATTTATCACCCTCTGTGAGAAACAGTACTTTCTCATGTCCAATCTACACTGCTCCTTAACTAATGCTGCTTTGTGTCCCCTGGTTCTACTGCCTTCTTTAAGTTTGAAGAACATATTCCTATCAACATCCTCATAACCGTTCACTATTTTAAACACTTCTATTTGGTCTCCTCTTAGTCTCCTGGTCTCTAGTGTTGTCAAACCACATTGTAATAAGCGACTTTCATAACTAAGGTCTCTTAATTCTGGAATCATCTTAGTTGCTCTTCATTTATTCTTTCTAGCTTATCTATGTCTTTTTTACGATATGGCCTCCATGCTTGAATACAATATTCCAAATGTGGTCTAACTATTGCTTTGTACAGGGGTACAATTAGATGTTTCTCCTTATACGTGATAGTTCTCCTAATTAGCCCTAGAATTTGATTTCCTTTCGAAGCAGCAATCCCACATTGCTCTGAAACTTTCATGTCAGCATTAAATGTTACTCCTAAATCCTTTTCTTGTGTGGTTCTACCTAGTACAGCATCCCCAATTTTATATTACTCGTCCATATTTCCATGTCCTATGTGTATACATTTACACTTCCCAAAATTTAATAACATTTGCCATTTTTCTGACCATTTAACTAATTTTTCTAGATCATCCTGTAAACTTTGTTTATCTGTATCATTAGTAACCTTTCTGAATACTTTTGTGTCATCTGCAAATTTGAGTACTTTGCTAGATATGTCATCCTCCAAATCATTTATATATATATTAAAAACAGTATAGGGCCTAATACTGATCCCTATGGTACCCCACTCAAAACAGATTACCAGTTTGAAATCTCACCATCTACTATTACTCTCTGTCTTCTGTGTGTAAGCCACTTTTCTATCCAGTTGATTACATCATTGCCTATACGATGGGCTTTTAGTTTAAGTAACAATCTTTGATGTGGCACTTTATCGAAAGCTTTCTGAAAATCTAAGCAGACAACATCCACTGGTGACCCGTCGTCTAGCCACTTTGTAATTTCTTCTAAAAAACATAAGAGATTGGTTAGACATGACCTTGCTTTTTGGAATCCATGTTGAGATGTATTTATTAATTTATGTTTTACGAGGAATTCCACCATGTGGTCTCTAATTAATGTTTCGAGTAATTTACATACAACTGATGTTAAACTCACTGGTCTGTAATTTTCTGGCTTCTTCCTCGATCCCTTCTTAAATAGCGGCATAATGTTTGCTTCTTACCATTCTGAAGGAACTATTCCTTCTTCTAGTGACAAGTTAAATAAGTTTGCAAGTGGTGTACTAATTTGATCAACAAATTCCTTTAGCAGTTTTGGTGGTATCCCATCAACATGCTGAGGCCTTCGCCCAACCACGGGACAATACGGCTGATATATAGATAGATATACATAGTACATACAGACTATAATATTATAGTCTACACTATTAGAGTCAGGGTCATAAACTACTTTATATTAAAGAGATGCTTTGAAAAGGTTTTGAACTGGGGCTTTGCCGATCTTCAAAGGGTTTGCAATGGAACTTAAGCCATCTTCAAAGGGTTTGGTTCCATGAATTGCAGGAATAGCGCACAGTGTTGGATGCCAACGCCAACGGTAGAGCACTTTTTATTCTAGGAAGTACATCAATTATCGCTCACGTGATCACTAAATTGCTGCGCACATGCGTAATTCATGGGAAATACTAACGAAACTGCATCTCCAATGTTCTTTCATCTTTTAGTAGGTCATTGCTATATCCAAAAGCAACTAAGAGCACGTGACATAGTACCCTTTGATACACATAAAGCAGACATGTTTATGACAACCGTAGTTGGCGAAAATCATGCAAGCTCCGGGAGGTGGCGCCACCGCTTGTTGAGCACAAGGAACGAATGGTCGACCGATCGTGGTGATTTTTGGCAAGGCTTGCACCCTTACAGATGGAAAATACGTGATAATATTGCATCACTGGTAGATTTCTCTGTGTTATTACCCTTTATTAACCGTATCCCTTTTTTCACAGCAGCTATATTTCTATGAAATTAATTAAATAAATGGTGACTATACAACGGGGGGGGGGGGGGAGTGGGGGCCAGATAATTATTAGTTTTTTCATACACAACCATGTTAACGGGTTTTACTCCTTTTTCGCAAAGTAACAATTCGGATTTATCACAATGGCACATGTCATTGCATGTCATGTCACTGACCTGCCGTAGAGTGGATCCTTACATCACTGACAGGTCCATATTGTGCTACCCAGCAATTTATGGTAGAAGATATTGACCCTCACATAATTGGTATAACTGAATCATGGGCCAACATAGATATAACAGATGCTGAATTAGGACTGACAGGATACGTAATGTTTAGGAAAGATCGAATAGGAAGAAGGGGCGGGGGAGTTATTTTATATGTTAAAGAATCTATTCAGGCTTATGAAATAAAACTAGAAAGGGAAGCAGATTGCGATGAAGCTGTTTGGTGCAAAATTGTTTCAGGAAATTCAAAATTAACTATTGGATTAGTTTACCGAAGTCCAAACGTAAACGAAGAGGACAACACAAAAATAAAAAACGCTATAAAGGAAGTTAGTAAAGGGGAATGTATCATAATGGGAGATTTTAACCATGGACACATACAATGGAATTCTCTAGAGAGCACAGGGATTGAGGATCAACAATTTCTATGTTTAATCCAGGATAGCTTTCTTACTCAGCACGTACTAGAACCAACCAGGGGAGAAAATGTATTAGATATAGTTTTGTCATCACAAAAAGAATTAGTGGACAGTGTAAAAATATTTGAACCATTGGGTAATAGTGACCATAATCAAATACATTTTGACATCAATGTAAAATCAGAAAGTAAAAATAAGAAAACGTACAAGAGAAACTTCCACAAAGGTAACTACAAAGATATGAGAAAATACTTAGCAAAGCTAGATTGGAATAACATGCTGATGAATAAGACCGCAATTGAATGTTGGAATATTCTAAAATATGAAATTGAGAGTATCATCGATAAATTTGTTCCCTTCCAAAAACAAGGAAAACGGTGTAGAAAGAAAAATTTGTCAAAAGAGGCAATTAGAAAAATAAACAAACTATGTGGAGGGTTTATAGGTGTACCAGACAGGAAGAAGACTATGCAAAATACAAAGAGGCACTTAATGCAGCTACAACTGAAATCAGACAATCTAAAAGAAGCTACGAGCAAAAACTAGCATGTAACATAAAAAATGACAGCAAGAGTTTTTATGCATATGTCAAGATTAAACAAAACATACAAGACAAGGTTGGACATCTAGAAGACAGTGCTGGAAATATAATATCACAGGTGTTTTTAATGGCGGAAGACCTAAATGGTTACTTCAGTTCAGTGTTTACCAAAGAAGATATTAGTTCATTACCAGTTGCTGATGCTAAATTTCAGGGGGCTAAATCTGACTATTTAGGACCGTTAGTTGTAACTCCAGAATTGGTAGCTAAGAAAATAAAGGCAATGAAGGATAACAAATCACCGGGAGTGGATGGGATTCCTCCAAAATTACTAATGGAAACAGTAGAACAAATCAGTATACCACTTGCAAGAGTATTCAACTTGTCATTAAAAGAGGGAGTTGTTCCGTTTGAATGGAAAGAAGCAAACATCATACCATTATTTAAAAAGGGTTCGAGAAATAAGTCAGAGAATTACAGACCAGTGAGTTTAACGTCAGTGATTTGTAAATTATTAGAAAGGTTAATTAAAGACCATATGGTGGACTTCCTCATTAAGCATAAATTATTAAATTCATCTCAACATGGATTCCTTAAAGCGAGGTCATGCTTAACAAATATGTTTCTTATGTTTTGGAAGAAATCACTAAGTGGATAGACATGGGATCGCCAGTAGATATTATCTACTTAGATTTTCAGAAAGCTTTTGACGAAGTGCCACATCAAAGATTACTACTTAAGGGAAGTTTCAAATTGGAAATCGGTTTTGAGTGGGGTACTTGAAGGATCAGTATTAGGACCTATATTATTCTTAATATATATCAATGACTTGGATGACAGTATAACAAGTAATGTACTGAAATTTGCGGATGACACAAAACTGTTTAGAAAGGTTAATACTGATGGTGATAAATGACATTTACAAAACGATCTAGACAGATTAGTGAAATGGTCTGAGAAATGGCAGATGTTGTTAAATTTTGGGAAATGTAAATGCCTACATACAGGACATGGGAACTTGGGTGTAAACTATAAAATGGGAGATATTGTTCCGGGTACTACTGTAAAAGAAAAGGACTTAGGAGTTACAATAAGCGCTGATATGAAAGTTTCAGAGCAGTGTGGTATTGCAGCTTCAAAGGGTAATCAAATTCTTGGATTGATTAGAAGAAACAACATACAAGGGAAAACAGTTAATTATACCTCTTTATAAAGCAATAGTTAGACCTCATTTAGAATACTGTATACAAGCATAGAGACCATATCGTAAGAACGATATAGATACGCTTGAACGCATACAAGGGAGAGCAACTAAAATGATTCCAGAACTTAGAGACCTTAGTTATGAAGAACGCCTGAAAGAATGTGGTTTAACAACTCTAGAGACAAGGAGGTTAAGAGGAGATCAGATTGAAGTTTTTAAGATATTGAATGGGTATGAAAATATTGATAGAAATATGTTTTTCTCACTCAAGAAGGATAGCAGAACTAGAGGACATGAGGTAAAATTAGTAAAGGATCAATGTAGATTGGACATCAGGAAGCACTCGTTCTCACAGAGGACAATAAATGAATGGAACAAATTGTCTACAGATTGTGTAACTGCTAGCAGCGTGAATATGTTTAAGAACAAGGCTGACACATATCTCAGGAGGGCGGGTTACACATAGATGAACATTGTTGGACTCTCGATAAGCCAATGGCTTCCTTGTCCACTTGCCATCTGGGCCTTTGGCTTGGATGGCAAATCTTGATATCACACCCTCTTTCATGGCTGCTCTCAGGTAACATGTCACATGATGCGATGGCTTGGAAAGATGATGCAGACTTTGGTCACAAAGTGGCAGAGCTATGCTGCACCCACTATTCGAGAATGTTGGGCAAAACAGGGAAGCCACGGGAAAACAAGGAATGGACTTTGATGGCTGCCATTGCCATGTCGACAGATCACCAAGGTTAGTTTTAGTTAAAATACAAAATGATCTGGACTTGGCGTATATATTTTTACACACATTTAGGTAATTTTGTAATCAAGTATTTGCTATTTATGACTGATATTTAAAGTTTGTGAGAATCCTAAAAATGTTTGTTATTCATTTGTTCATAATCTGACGCTAGCAGGGCTGGGTCCAATTACACAAAATTATATCAATTACAATTACATTAAATTTTTTATTTCAATTACAATTACAGCCATAATTTTCCAAATCAATTACAATTACACTGTTTCAATTTCAATTACAATTACAATTACATTATTCAGAACCAAATATATTCAGCATTTGTTAATTATGTATTTTTGCGCGTTTTGCTGAATTTCAATATTTTGTACACAATTGATAAACAAATATAACGGTAATTTTTTTAACATTTTGTAGAATTATGACTTTGAATTATACTAAATAAAAAGATAGACGTTTAAAACATATTTTATTATATAAAAATACAATGCAATATCCAGACATAATCCTACAGGACATATTCCAATGCAGACATTTATCCGTGCGCATTTCTTAAATTTTTCTTTGGAAAATACTAATAATAGGGTTTGATGTGTTTAACTTTGAGGTTGTAGCTCCTGCTCTAAGCTGACATTCTTAATTTGTCTGCCCTTTGCTTTGTGTGAGTTGGGAATGGAAAGAGAGGCCTGTCTCCAACCCACCACAACACAAGGGGTGTAATTGGCTTGCCAACTCTGCAATGTTTCACTGAGCTGATATTTTCTGAAGCAATATCAGGCTACAGGTCTTGTTTGAATACCAGCTTAGCCTTTGTCTGACAATGTCTGTGCATTGTTTATTGCTTCCTGGCTGTTACCAACTTACTGAAAAGGCTAATTGCGAAGGCTACCCACCACTAGCACCACTGACCAGTACCCAGCAGACAGTGAATACCGAGACTTAAATATAAATATATAAGCAGGTGTTATTATTAGTCTTGATTTTCAACTCGTGAGACTTAAATTATATTTTTATTGACAATTCGTTCAGGTAGTTTGTGATATGAAATGTACTGTAATTGATTGTAATTGAAATAAATTTTCAATTATACAAAATATAACAATTACAATTACAGCAACCAATTTTTGAAACCATAATCAATTACAATTACAAAATTTTGCTGTAATCAATTACAATTACAATTACATAATTGGACCCAGCCCTGGATGCTAGTGTTGAAAGGTTGAATTGGCTATGCTTGTTAGTCAACTAATGATTCTCTGATTGAAACAGTCCAATTGTCTAATAAATTATATGTCTATTTGTCATCTAAATCTATGAATATGATATTAAAGTCAGATTGATGTTAACTTTTAAATATTTGGTCACTGTTTGCATTTGTTCTAGCTGACAAAAAATTAATTGTTACTTCAGTTCTTATTGAATCTTCACTTCTCCATTTTTCCATACCCTACTTCAGTGAAGACACACTAGTTATTTCCATTTACTTTGTCAATAATCCCACATATTTATCAGTATTCAACACATATTGACTTGTTATTGTGATGCATCTGTATTTCAGGAAATGTGAAGTCTAACTCATCGTCAGAAACTGGTAATCTGCATTGCCCCAGCAGTGACATTGAAACCAAGGCTTACTCCCTACAAGTTCTGGCTCTGGGGACTGGCTCAAAATGTGTAGGGCAGAGCAAGATCAGTCACAAGGGAACGGTGATTCAAGACAGCCATGCAGAAGTCATCGCTCGCAGAGCACTCATCAGGTTTGAAACATGACTAGATGTAATAATATAAATAACATGACTCAGTAGACTGACTAATTATACTGCTGCACTGTATTAGCTGTTGTTCTTTACCTACTCCTCTGTTGATGGCTTCCCCCACGTTTCTTCCTCCTCTGTTGATGGCTTCCCCCACGTTTCTTCCTCCTCTGTTGATGGCTTCCCCCACGTTTCTTCCTCCTCTGTTGATGGCTTCCCCCACGTTTCTTCCTCCTCTGTTGATGGCTTCCCCCACGTTTCTTCCTCCTCTGTTGATGGCTTCTCCCACGTTTCTTCCTCCTCTGTTGATGGCTTCCCCCACGTTTCTTCCTCCTCTGTTGATGGCTTCCCCCACGTTTCTTCCTCCTCTGTTGATGACTTCCCCCACGTTTCTTCCTCCTCTGTTGATGGCTTCCCCCACGTTTCTTCCTCCTCTGTTGATGGCTTCCCCCACGTTTCTTCCTCCTCTGTTGATGGCTTCCCCCACGTTTCTTCCTCCTCTGTTCATGGCTTCCCCCACGTTTCTTCCTCCTCTGTTCATGGCTTCCCCCACGTTTCTTCCTCCTCTGTTAATGGCTTCCCCCACGTTTCTTCCTCCTCTGTTCATGGCTTCCCCCACGTTTCTTCCTCCTCTGCCTTCCTTACATCCTCTTAATGTAGTCTTCCCATCTTTAGTATGGTCTGCATCTTTTCTAAGTTTTCCTGCGACCTTGCTGTTTTACTGCCTCCACTTTCTTTGGTAGTTGGCCCACCTCCCACACCAAGCGACCTTGCTGTTTTACTGCCTCCACTTTCTTTGGTAGTTGGCCCACCTCCCACACCAAGCGACGTGCCGACGTCACCCTGCTTCATACTAGTGTTATTGTTACACTGAACTACAATAAAAATATGTTAATATTGTAAAATGGAAATGTGTAAGAGTTTACAGTTGGCATATATAATAATAATGTTGTAGACTACGTAATAGCTGTGCTACCTACAATGCAATTCTGACTATGATTATTTAGGCAATAATAACATTTTAATAAAACTTTTCTGCAGCATATATAGAAGTTGGCGTACAGTGTCAATTTAGTTGATATCAATAAATATATAATGGTGTGATGTGCTGCTGCATGAAATTAACACAGAGCAAGGATTGCTCTTTTAAAATCTCTTTTTACTTGACTATCAGTTAAGTTGATCAGATTGATTAACTCGTCAAGCATGTACCATTATGTGTTGTAAATCCATGCAGGAAGTTGGCACAGTTGACTGATTAACTTGAAAGAAACTCATGAATTCACAAATATTTATTCATTTGCTGTTTTTTAATGATATCTTTTGCCTTCAGTGAATGTGGTTAAACGTTAGGTTTCTTTATGACGAACTGGCCAAAGTGTTTAATGGAGAGACGAGCGAAGTTCTTCAGCTGGTTGGCAGGGGGCAATGTCTGTTGAAGGATGGTGTCGCACTTCACATGTATACAAGCAGCACCCCATGTAGGTACATGTTTACAAGCAGCACCCCATGTAGGTACATGTTTACAAGCAGCACCCCATGTAGGTACATGTTTACAAGCAGCACCCCATGTAGGTACATGTTTACAAGCAGCACCCCATGTAGGTACATGTTTACAAGCAGCACCCCATGTAGGTACATGTTTACAAGCAGCACCCCATGTAGGTACATGTTCACCAGTAATGTCTAATTATTGTCAATAGATTTATATAGCTCCACATTTATACAATGGCATTATATGGTGCTGTACAAAAGTAAAAACAGATCACATGACAAAATGAAAGCTAAAGACAGATCACATGACAAAATGAAAGCTAAAAACAGATCACATGACAAAATGAAAGCTAAAAACAGATATATGACTTGTAAATTATTGAAGTTTAATAAGTATAACAAGTCTACATGGATAACTTAAGGTTTGCTAACATCAATAAGATACCGAGATAAACTTTACAAACAGTTAACAAACCCTGAATTTTCTTAGTATTAATGATTAATCTAAAAACCTACAACATATTTAAAAGGAGCAAAGCAAACATTTTGAATTCTTTATCAAACCTGATATAAAAAATACTTGGGAAACAATAAATGAAATACTGTCTAAGAGTAAAGCTAACAGATCATTTCCAAAATATTTGAAAGAATCCTTTGTCGTTACCAGGTGGGGACGCTTCCATCTTCCCAATGGAAGACAGTCTCTGCAGCAGCATTGGTTCACCATCTGCTAGGAATAACACAGGCAGTTTGGTAGGAAAGAGAACATTCCAGAGCGAGGGCAAGGACTGTAGAAGTAAAAGAGTAAAGGTGGAAGCTCTACCAGTTCATCTCACATCTCACACAAGTCTGTCAGACTCACAGACAGGAAAAACAGGTCAACCAATGAACCAAACAGCTGACCACCTTCAAGCAGGCAGTGAGGGGACTATCCATGCACCTAATGATAACAAACATTGTATATTACTTCATGACGCTATGTCTGACATGGCAGAGGTCACGCAAGATCGTGTAGTGAATGTTTGTTCAACCATGGCCACTGCTGGTCAGTCAGTTGTTGGCTTTGACCCAGGGAGGGAGCCTGGACAATCAGTTCTCAAGGATGATCAGTCAGTTCTCAAAGATACCACCAAAGGGGCGGCTGATCAGTCAGATGATGCCACAGGTTGTTTTGATGACAGCCTTCAAAGTGTTGGTGACAGCAATAGAACCCCCAGTGACATCTACCGCACAGGGGCAAAGTGTGTGCCCGAGGGGTTGCAGGACCCCCTTGGGAAGGGGGCCACCTACCACACAGTAGGGGTGCTGAGGACAAAGCCAGGGCGGGGTGAACAGACTCTGTCCATGTCGTGCAGTGATAAAATAGCCAAGTGGAATGTTATTGGCCTGCAGGGTGCGCTACTGAGCCACTTTCTCGTTGAACCGATTTATCTCCAGTCTATCACAGTCGGCAGGTAAGGGACACATGGTTTAACATCCAAAAATGGCAATTAATATTAAATATAAGTATCGGGTATGTTTAAATGTTGTTGATCTGTGAAGACGAAAATACATTTTTGTTCACTTCAGTGTTATGTTGTTTGTTCAAAAAGAAGCTGTGGACTAACTACATCCGTGTCTGCAGATGTCCGTACAGTCAGGATGCCATGAGCAGAGCTGTGGTGGGTCGAGTGGCAGGGATACAAGATGGCCACCTGCCTCAAGGTTACAGACAGCACAAGCCAGTCCTGTTGTACACAAGTGTGCAGTTTCAGCACCGCAGACCACCACTGGATGGAGCAAGGGAGAAACACAATCCATGTAGCACATGTATATATTCACCAGAGTTCATGTACAGGTTTAAGTTGGCTGTAACATAATACTTAA
The DNA here is from genome assembly GCA_033239005.1 of Lamellibrachia satsuma. Lineage (NCBI taxonomy): Eukaryota > Metazoa > Annelida > Polychaeta > Sabellida > Siboglinidae > Lamellibrachia > Lamellibrachia satsuma. Next base: position 1,896,770 of record BSQZ01000008.1, on the reverse strand, counting down.
TATTTTACACAAAACTAAAAAATATCAGGAATGTATTTTTCACAAAAGAACATCTGGGCATGAAGTCACACGTTAATAGATCACTATGAAAGTGTGATATAACCCAAATTGAATGTAGATTCTATGAGAAGAACATGTCTTGAAAAACTTTTATCTGTAAATTTGAACCTTTAAAGTTAAACGTTTTAATTATGAGAGAACACTGGGGGAAACTGGAGGTGTAACATTTCGGGGAAATTTTACATTGTTTTTTAATTGTTCATTGTCAAAATGATGCCAAGGAGGAGTTTGCAGTCTGACTTGTGGTGTTCATTTTACAGCAATTATCTGGTACCGTGGTGATGGACAGAAAGGTCACTGTCAAGTGTCGGTCAAGGGCCAACGTCAAGGGACGACCGCGAAGGACAGTGGACAGCCAAAGGCACGGTAGGTCAGTGTGGGTCAGTGTGTTGGTCTGTTCATCAGGAGATATTGGGTTCAAGTCCCAGGTAGCCATCCCCGCCATTTTGTCAAAATTGGGTACAACTGGAGTGTACAACTAGCATCAGGTGTATGGGACAGAATTTAGAAATATGTGTCTTGGATGTGAATAAAAAACCCTTAGGTTCGTTTTACCTGGTGTCTATGTCAGATAGAAGATCCCGCACCACGGGTATTAACGTGTAACCTGTCATTGACTCATAACTTATTTACAAACTGTTTCTTATACTCAGTTTGCTTATATTTACAACTAATCTTATATTTACAACTAATCTTATATTTACAACTAATCTGCACTTATAGAGAACATGTTTTACACATTTTCTTACACTCTTCCAAAGATATCCTTTAATTTAAGGTATGCTACATCAACATTTATTAATGGAACTGCAATAAAAGTTTTAAGAAATTTTTGTTTTCATTTCAGATGCTGCATCTGTAAATATGAACTGTTCGCATGTTTCCTTCAGTTGATGAAGCAACTACCAAAAGATGAAAGACCTGCAGTATTTGAGTCAGTTTCACATCCACTGATGATGTTAATTACTGCATGAAAATGCCAGTTTGTAAAATCTAGCTGTTTTCAACTTTAGAGCGATTTGTCATTCAAGATGATTCAACGCCATGATAAACAGCAGATATTTTCCAAGTTAAAAAATTCTGTCTGATTTTATGACTATTAGTCCGTTAAGAATGCAGTCTTTAAGATACAATTCTTTTGTTTAATTAATATAATTACACATTTACATTTATTAAAAATTCACACTTGCTATATGTTGTATTAAGTCAGATAATACAATTAAGTCTTGGATGTTTGCATAGTTAAATAGCATTCACTTGTTGGACATGTTAACTGGAAGATTTATGAGCAAACGTTTTTCTTAAATTTATGGAGAAGTTTTTAAATCTTGAAAATGTTGAGGATACCACCATGTTACACTCCCCCCACCATATTAAAGGAAATTTCAAATTACAAATTGTGTCTTGAGACTGTCTGACCTGCATACACTTAGTAGTTTGGTTTCAAACATTAAAATAAACGAATAAAGATTTTTTCCCACTATATAATCCCACCATAAATTATATTTTCTAATTAGTAATTTATAGTATATCTATATTTGTTTCAGGGGCATCGTTGTTGATACATACGATGGTCACAAGATGGCAGCATGTGATTATCAAACTGCAGTCAGTCAATTCCTGGCGGCTGTGAAGACATGGCTGAGGACGCCCCGCGAATATAACCAGTTTTCTGTGCCAACACAGACATGATGGATGGTACATGAAATTGTGTAATAAACTTTCAAAAACCTTTCTGGCATTGTCACTGAAGTGGGGTTATTATTACAACTAATAATTGTACTAAAAATTTTTACAGATTATGTGACTGTTAACGTCGTTGAAAGACATCAACACAATAACTCCAGGTGCTTTGTAGTGCCTGCCGCCCACACAGACCAGTGCTTTGTAGTGCCTGCCGCCCACACAGACCAGTACTTTGTAGTGCCTGCCGCCCACACAGACCAGTACTTTGTAGTGCCTGCCGCCCACACAGACCAGTGCTTTGTAGTGCCTGCCGCCCACACAGACCAGTACTTTGTAGTGCCTGCCGCCCACACAGACCAGTACTTTGTAGTGCCTGCCGCCCACACAGACCAGTGCTTTGTAGTGCCTGCCGCCCACGCAGACCAGTGCTTTGTAGTGCCTGCCGCCCACACAGACCAGTACTTTGTAGTGCCTGCCACCCACACAGACCAGTACTTTGTAGTGCCTGCCGCCCACACAGACCAGTACTTTGTAGTGCCTGCCGCCCACATAGACCAGTACTTTGTAGTGCCTGCCGCCCACATAGACCAGTGCTTTGTAGTGCCTGCCGCCCACACAGACCAATTCAGAAATTCCTATTTTGTAAAGTTCAATGGAACACACTCCGTGAGCCTCAAGTGCGAGCTGAAACAATACACGAATTCAGCCGCCTCTCCTGCAGCCCATACAGCCAGTAGACTCCACGCGCACTCATCCCGACGTAGACTATAGCCAAAATTGGCTTCTTATGTCGTACCACAATTAGAATTAATATTTGATTTGTCGACAGCAAGACTGAAATGTTTTGATTGAATGGCTATGATCTGGTGTGCAAACACTTGTTGAAGAAAGGCTTTCCCAACTTCTCATACAAAACATGATCTTGGAAGGTTTTGTGATGTAATGTAATACATGAGCAAGAACCTTACACATATGCATTAACATTACTGAGGCATAGTTAAATGTGAAACATTTATTTTATGTGACAACTGCCGTTGAGCAGGCATATTAGCAGGTTTGGTGGTTGGAAGTTGTTGGCAGTGAACAGGTGCATTAAAAAAACTAATAGGCATTGGATTATTTGGAGGTAGTTCTGCCACTCAACACGTGGGCGTTGTAATACATGGGTATATACTGGTATAATGTTGGGCAACACACATGCAGGCTTTTTTAAAAAGGGTTTGATGGTCTAGTTTTCTTACATCAGACAAAATGTTATCTAGGCCATCTCTGCAGCACAGTTCTGTGGGTTGACATCTACTGTATGGAGTAGTAGAAGTAATTGTTCTGCAGCACAGTTCTGTGGGTTGACATCTACTGTATGGAGTAGTAGAAGTAATTGTTTCAGTAATATATCCATTCATATTATTTTTGGGTGCCCATATTTTGCATAACACCAACAGCAAAGAAGTTGAAGACATAATATTCGTTCAGCACATTTATTACATATTTGCACCAAACTTAACAACTGCAACAGGTGACGTCGAAAGTTGGCAGACAGTGCTGCCGTTTGTTCCCCTTATGGCTTATCATAGTTCACTGCACAAAACGTACACATATTTGATTTGAGCGGTTCCGACCACTTATATGCTAAAATGCAAAACAATTGGTGATAAAAGCAGCACTATTATGGCAACAGTGAAGTGGGTGGATATTATTGGCTGGTGTTGCTTCGAAAGAACGCAACTGTCTAAGGTAAGAGAGCAGTAGTTCGAGAAACCTACAGAATGACATGTCATTGTCGTCCCAGCAAAGAAGTCTATCGCACAATCCCATTGTCAAAGCTTACGAACCCTCCACTCCTCAGCATAACTGATAGCTACTCCACTCCTCAGCATAACTGATAGCTACTCCACTCCTCAGCATAACTGATAGCTACTCCACTCCTCAGCATAACTTATAGCTACTCCACTCCTCAGCATAACTGATAGCTACTCCACTCCTCAGCATAACTGATAGCTACTCCACTCCTCAGCATAACTGATAGCTACTCTGTAAAACACACACAACATTTCAGCAAACATTTATGTTGAGAGAAATAGATATATACATAATACACATGCTGTACATAAGCGAGAAATATCTACATAGTCTCGACAGGAATACATTAAGTGCATGCAGCAAATGGCAAACAAACAAATAAATAACAACAGACCCAACATTGCCCAATTACACGGCTATTGCATGCATACTTTTACTGTACATGATTAAAAAAACATACCTTCCTAGGTGAAGCATACAAGTATTCAAATTCCACTAATGTGGTAGTGAAATAATGAGAACATTAAGCACTGGTTTCATTGCATAGCACCAGTCCACTTCATGAAACTGACACCTGTCAATCAACAACATGGCAATACTTGTCAATAGAGGACAAACTAAAACAATAAATACTGGTAAGACTCAAGGGTATTGTTGATTGTGCAACCTAAAATCATGGTTGAATATTTAATTGTCATTAGTACAGTGGACCTTTGCCAGAAGGATATAAGGGTAATTTAAATAAGACACTGTCTGTGTCTGTACATTGTTTCTGAGCTACGTTGATATGAAACATCTACAGATTAGCCATCCATTGCAGCCGGGAATGGTTGCGTGGATGGATGTTACGAAAATGCTTAACCCTCTTTCGCACCGTAACCCAACTGGGGAAGTGACCAGTTGAACTATACAGCTGTTTTCCTAGAGCCAACTGTGACCCACCTATTCATGTACTGGTTCTTGGCATGACAAAATCATGTAGAGGAAATCCCAGTGGGTTGATTACTTTACTTTTCATAAGATGACACACACACTTGTCACATACGTATCTACAAACACGTCTCATATCTATCTATCTGATACCAACATAATACTTTCAGTTGAACAGCGTTAAGAGTGAATCACAATAATCTATTTAATGAACAACCACCATTCTTTCTGAGAATTCATGTGAAATAACTAGGCTCTATGACCACACTAGTCGGCGACGTATACGTACTGGCAAATTTGCAGAGTTTCTCTGTCTCGTAATTGGTTTGACTAGATCAGCAGTAGCCAGGATACTGCTGGTGCAGCAGCAGTTCATGTACATCTTGACAAAACTATAGCCTCTCTGTGGAAGACAGTTACTAGCAAATCTAGCGTCAGCAAAATTCCAGTCACAAAAATTGTATATACACATCTTGCACACGTGTAGGCATTCTGTCTCTTGTCTATCAAGTGGAGTTGCCTGCAAGACGGCACTTAATGTAATGACGTTAAATCATGCACATAATCTAGATATATGTGATGTCAGAGCTAGCTCCGCCAGCATTTCATTTGTGATCATTTGAGTTGACTTGACTGATCACTGCGATCAGTAGACGATGTTGACATGAGTAGTTGAGTCATGATGACAACACTGCTGGTGGCGCCCCCTAGACACAAGCTCTCCATTTGGCACTGTGGTAGGTTGCTGGCAGCGCCCCTGTTGTGTCTTTGCCAGCACCACCTGGTGGCATTAGTAGTTATTATTGATGGATGCCATCTCGTCAGTAGATAGACCAGTCTTCAACGTCCGTCGCACTGCAAGTATAAAGGACAGTGTCACAAGTCTGGTGGGTATGGAGAATGTCCACAATTTTGAGAAGTTCCCTATATTTACTGATATATAACTGGAGTTAACTGAGGATGAAAAGCATCATGACAACATATGGACTGAACAATTCTGGTGAAGGAAAAAGAATTATATGATAATAAACCCAAAACATTTTGCAAAAACGAACTTGCATAAATTACATGCAGTACACATACTCCCAAATTTATATAATATATTATAGCATACAAAACATGAATCAAAGGTGAAAACGTCCAAGTTGGGAGATCATCCAGTAAATAAAATTTCTCACAAGACAACAACTGATCTCACGCACGTCTAAGTTTTGACAACCATCAGTCGCATAAGATCTGCGTAGTAAGTCCCAGCATTCAGTTTTCTCAAGACGATGACCAATGGTTGTCAAAACGTAATGCGAGTGAAATAAATAGTTGTGTTGTAAAAGAAATTAATTCATTGAATCAAAGGATGATGTTCGTAATTTTTGAGGAAATGCAAAAATGCATAATTGAAAATGCAAAACATCAGCCATGAACTTGAAGTGTATGTATTAAACAGCACAGCACATGAAGTTTGTATTGACTCAATCGCACAGTAGGGTTATCGCCAATATCGTATGTTCATGCAATGTTATATTAACGGGTGGGTCTGGTGTGTTACTTGGGTTGTCACCAAAGGACATTCATTTCTCATGCATGTTGTTGGTTAGGCTCTACAAAACTAAACTGGACTAAAGCAAACTGTCATTAGAGAGGTCAGTGGTCTGAACACTCAGTCACTTCAGTGATGCAATGAATGTCAGTGTTGTACAATGCGATGTGGCTTGTCACTGAAATGTCATGAAAGCAAATGTCAGGGTTTGTATCATGGATGCCTAAGAGAGCTCTGACATCCATAGTTCTAGGTAGTGGAACGATGTGTTTGCATAGCTAGACAGTTAGTGCAGGGCTCTGTCTAGATAGCTTCATGCTAGATAGCTTCATGTCTTACTGTCAGAGACTGGACTAATACAGGCTCACTAGAAACAAAGTCATAATAATAATAAGTAACAAGTTACATAAGAAATGCATTTAATGCTAGTGACAACATTAGTAATGCCAGCCTCAAACAACATGCTACATATAAACGTAGCAAATGATCAACTGTCTGCGTCACTAGATATCCTTTCTTAGACACACAGTAGTTGAACTGATAGGTTTAAACAATACTGATTTGACAAAATTTAGCTACTTATGAAATGGACATGTCACATGTTGCGTCACTTCCCACGAATATACAACAAGGCGCATTTCTTCCTCTCTTGCATCACACTTTCAAGATGTGAAAGTCCCCAATATTAAATTCCTCACACATGCAAATATATACATTCAGTGATTTTAGCAGCAGCACTTTCCAGGACTCATATAGGAAATAACTATGCACTTATGTTACATGCAATGTCTGTTTGGGTATGAAATGATACACAGTATGATACACAGTGTGTCACCAGTGTACACATGACCTGTGAACTAACAGTATTGGGTAAGAATAGCAACCTGGTTTGCTGGACCAGAAAGTGAAAGTAATCATAAAATGAAAGTAAATGAACAAACACATGCCACATTTTTTTTCACACACCCACACACACTGTCAAAAACAACAACGAAGACGTGGAGTTTTAGTGGTGTTGATCACAAGGTCTTTGTTTCCATCTCTATGACAACCGTTGGTTATGCGAGGTTACACAATATCTCGAGTGAGAGACAAAAGGACAAGGTGAGTGACTGATGTCTGGTTGCATGGTGTTCACACGGTATGTCACTGGGAATCGGGCTGCACGTTACCTGGGAACCCACTCCCTGTCTGCTTGCAGCCTCCCTGTGGGAATTGTTATAACAGTTATGACGAGTCAGGACATAGTCTCACTAACAATTACGGGATTCTGGTCGGCCAGATATCACACTAACCACAGTCACTACCAGGGTGTTGCAACGGTCTTTTACTTACAAGAATATGTTTTATGTGTCAATTAAAAAAATTGCTTGGTCCACTGAAAATGATGAAAATATACATGTCTTGTGTCATGTCTTGTGTCATGTCTTGTGCCATGTCTTGTGTCATGTCTAGTGTCATGTCTTGTGCCATGTCTTGTGCCATGTCTTGTGCCATGTCTTGTGCCATGTCTTGTGCCGTGTCTTGTGCCATGTCTTGTGTCATTGTTGCTTCGTTCAATGAATATTTGTTAAAACTGGGGCTAAATAATTGTGTTTTTTGTACAATTTTGCTAGCTTCAATGACTACTGTCATTGTTGCTGATTTCACTAATGGTAGATGGCAGAGATGACAAGCTTACATAAACAATGACATGATGGCCTGATGGCAGAGATGGCAGAGATGACAGAGATGGCAGAGATGACAAGCATACATAAACAATGACATGATGGCCTGATGGCAGAGATGACAGAGATGGCAGAGATGACAGAGATGACAAGCATACATAAACAATGACAGAGATGACAGAGATGGCAGAGATGACAGAGATGACAAGCATACATAAACAATGACATGATGGCCTGATGGCAGAGATGACAGAGATGGCAGAGATGACAGAGATGGCAGAGATGACAAGCATACATAAACAATGACATGATGGCCTGATGGCAGAGATGACAGAGATGGCAGAGATGACAGAGATGGCAGAGATGACAGAGATGGCAGAGATGACAAGCATACATAAACAATGACATGATGGCCTGATGGCAGAGATGACAGAGATGGCAGAGATGACAGAGATGGCAGAGATGACAAGCATACATAAACAATGACAGAGATGACAGAGATGGCAGAGATGACAGAGATGGCAGAGATGACAAGCATACATAAACAATGACAGAGATGACAGAGATGGCAGAGATGACAAGCATACATAAACAATGACAGAGATGACAGAGATGGCAGAGATGGCAGAGATGACAGAGATGACAAGCATACATAAACAATGACAGAGATGACAGAGATGGCAGAGATGACAAGCATACATAAACAATGACAGAGATGACAGAGATGGCAGAGATGACAGAGATGACAAGCATACATAAACAATGACAGAGATGACAGAGATGGCAGAGATGACAGAGATGGCAGAGATGACAAGCATACATAAACAATGACAGAGATGACAGAGATGGCAGAGATGACAGAGATGGCAGAGATGACAAGCATACATAAACAATGACAGAGATGACAGAGATGGCAGAGATGACAAGCATACATAAACAATGACAGAGATGACAGAGATGGCAGAGATGGCAGAGATGACAGAGATGACAAGCATACATAAACAATGACAGAGATGACAGAGATGGCAGAGATGACAAGCATACATAAACAATGACAGAGATGACAGAGATGGCAGAGATGGCAGAGATGACAAGCATACATAAACAATGACAGAGATGACAGAGATGGCAGAGATGACAGAGATGACAAGCATACATAAACAATGACAGAGATGACAGAGATGGCAGAGATGGCAGAGATGACAAGCATACATAAACAATGACAGAGATGGCAGAGATGGCAGAGATGACAGAGATGACAAGCATACATAAACAATGACAGAGATGGCAGAGATGACAAGCATACATAAACAATGACAGAGATGACAGAGATGGCAGAGATGGCAGAGATGACAGAGATGACAAGCATACATAAACAATGACAGAGATGACAGAGATGGCAGAGATGACAGAGATGACAAGCATACATAAACAATGACAGAGATGACAGAGATGGCAGAGATGGCAGAGATGACAGAGATGACAAGCATACATAAACAATGACAGAGATGGCAGAGATGACAGAGATGACAAGCATACATAAACAATGACATGATGGCCTGATGGCAGAGATGACAGAGATGGCAGAGATGACAAGCATACATAAACAATGACAGAGATGACAGAGATGGCAGAGATGGCAGAGATGACAGAGATGACAAGCATACATAAACAATGACAGAGATGACAGAGATGGCAGAGATGACAAGCATACATAAACAATGACAGAGATGACAGAGATGACAGAGATGACAAGCATACATAAACAATGACAGAGATGGCAGAGATGACAGAGATGACAAGCATACATAAACAATGACATATTAAAAAACAGCTGTTTGAATTAGCGATTATAGTGTAGTGTAATTCTATTAATTTTATGGTAAGCGATGACAAAATATATCAAAACATACATAAACCATTAATTCTTTAATATGAGCTACTTTAATTATCGACATAATTCAGTTCCTTTTTTATTGCAAGATATGACATAAATGTAAAAACATACAAAAACAATAATGTATTCAAAAGTTGCAAGAATCGGTGATTGTACTGTACTTCTGGTCCTGTTTTTAATGGCAAAGTTCTGGCTTCTCATGATATAAATGTTTTACAGTTGGATACTGCCAAAAAGGTGAAAGGTATCTTAATCCAAATTTGTGACAAAATGAGACGATTAACATAAACCATATGTACGGGAGTTGTGTCACGGAGCCAGCAGAATCTATGTGACGTATTGTTGACAAATATGAACATCTAAGAACGGAGAGAAAACATGACTATAGAGAACTATACATCACTTATAGCCTGTAGGCAAACCTCAAAATCAATAACGTCAGAGACAGAGCTAAACACAGACAAGACACAGAAGCCACAACTTTGCACAAGCAACATTTCGGAGCCGTGGTAGACTTTTTGCAATTGCAGTTTCTCTTACATGTGTTGAAATTGAAAAACTATCCTGGATAAGTAGCTTCGTAGTAACACGCAAACCTTAAAACAAACATTCCCTGGTTTATTTCATCAGTAGCTATGTCATTCCTGATAGGAATTTTTAAAATAGAAAACAAGAGTTACCTTACATGTTTCTGACATGACATTACCCCACCCCTGGGCTACACCCCTTGGTCCCACAGGGAATGAGAAGTAAGCAAGGGAACTCACGGGACTTCCTCTCCCTGTTGCGACACCTCTTACGGTCACGAGGTGTTCTCATGTTTACACTCGTAGCTGACTTCATGACTGCATCGAGGACCTCATCGTCAGCCGTGTCGTACACGCTCTCAGAGTCGGTGCCACCAGAGGGCCTTGGCGGAGCCAGGGAGCGGCGTGGTCTACCACTGCCACTGCCACTGCCACTGCCAATGCCTTGATCTGGAATGTGAGAAGAGTAATTGTGTGTTGACATTGCAGCAAGGTTTTGTTTGACGACCTGCAAAAATGGGATTATTGTTTTTCAGTAGCAGTGACCACCTACAATATTAAATGGACGTGGAAATAGAAGCATCAAAATTAATATATATATATATATGTTATAATGTCAGTCATTTGCTGACACAATATATATATATATATATATATATATATATACATGGTAAAAAATCCTGCATATGTGATAAAAAGATGGTTTGATGAAAAAACATTCAGAGCAATCCGTTGAGAGGGTGTGACGACTCATGACACAAAGTTTGCCAATACAAATTTAATCCCAAAATGTTGATATATATATATATATATATAATGCAACATCTTAAAAACTACTGATCCGATTTTTTTCATGAAATGTTCACTGTGACCTACTAATCAGACAAGGCTTATTCACTAGAAAACTTAGCGCAATCAACCAGTTAGGTTTCTCTAACACAAACCCTATATTTAACCCAAACTATAACCCTAACTGGTAATATGTAAAAAATTTAATTGTAGGAGTGGTCATTGTTCACTGACTGTTGATCAAGTTTTTTACTTTACAGTAATCACCTATAAAATTCCTCAAAAAACTTACTAGATACTATTTCAATGGTGAATAAAATATAATCAAACATGATTCACTTACAATAAAATGCACTTCAAAGTTTCAGTGAATCCTGTGCAAATGTAAATTAAGGATAATCTATAATTTGTCACTTTCTGCATCCTTACCAACAGAGAAACGCTTGCGGACACGTGCTCCAGGCAGAGACAGATGGTCTGACTTCTCTTGGTCGGTCGAGTAGCCGTTGTGCAGAAGACTATGCAGAGCATTGTCACCCTGTGAACTTTGTCGCTTAACCCTTGGCTGTGTGAATTTATCAGTCTGTGCAAAAAAATGCAACAGCATCAGATTGTTTAATTTTCAAAACAAATCAAGAATTCAATATCAAAATAAACCTGTTGTAAATATTATGCTAAATTTTTTTGTAAATTTCCCAACAGTCTCTCACAAAGCAGCAGAATTAGCTAGAAATGTCCAGAGAAAGTAATTTCACGAACTCAACCATATGAACTGGTGTCGCATCATTTAAAATACGAACCTCAATGATCATTTTACCCCGTGTCTTCCTCCTCTCGCGTTGGCTGGCTTTCTTTTCTCGCTGTTGAAGCACCCTCTCACGGGTTGTGCGGTACTCAAGGGAAAATTCTGTAACAAGCTTACAGAAGGAGTTAACCCTTACATCCTTCGCTGTGAAGCTTGGGTAGCCCAGAAACAGCAGGAACTTGTGAAACCTGAAACAGTGGACAAGGATTAACGCACACTGGACACAAGAGTCAACTCGGACAAGTCCACAGTTGTGCCAATTTCAAATGACAGTCAAAAACCTATCTTTTCTGATAGGAATATATGCCATAGATTGTTTTAATGGTTATTTATTCATTTGTGATATTTTTTCTGCATTACAAATGTATAGTTTTAGCTGTATAGTATCAGTTTTATTCATTTTAGACTATTGTAAAATGTCATACAGCAATGTGTGAAATTAGCACTATATAAGTATCATATTTTATTATTATTATCTACTTATTTATATATTATATAATACAAGCATTTATATACTATATAACAAAAGTATTTATATATTTAATAATAGAAGTATTTATAGTATTTCTTTAATGACACATACCACATGAAAACACACCATTATACCATTATAACAAATGTATGCCTTGATGGTACTTAATTCACTCTTTGTAGTAAAAAATGTATTTCAAATCTTAACCGAAATAAAATTTTAATAGTCTCGTTCATATTTCATCAGGAAGACCACCGATTCTCTTTGTTTACACAGTTATTGGTTGAGGAATCTGTCATGTGTACATTGTTACAGTTAATTCCAATTCTAATTACACTGGTATTGACCCCCAAGTCTGCCATTGATAGGCGCCAACAAACAATAAAGGGCGGGTTACACATGGATGACTAATTGTTGGAGTCTCGATAAACCAATGGCTTCCTTGCCGGCAAATTTACCTGTTCATGACTCTCCTGTGGACGATCTTCAACACGATGATTCTCTCTGCACAGTCAGACAGGAACTCTGACAGTCTACAAGACAGAAACAACACTAAAGACAATCTCTCTGCAGTCTACAAGACAGAAACACAACACTAATGACAACCTCTCTGCACAGTCAGACAGTCTACAAGACGGAAACACAACACTAAATAATTGCTCTATTTAATATATTAAACATGAACTGGGATGAAGTTATATCACAAATGGGTAAGTTTTATATGCAATGATAAATGTTTGCAATTTTTTTTTAAATGCCAAAATCCCTAACTTTAAATGTTCATGAACATTTCCCGGTTAACAGTATTGTATTTTAAAGACTACTATTCTGTAGCTCAAAACACTTGATCAGTAAGCCCAGTAAACACCGATACATACTTGGAGATGCGACTTGTATTGTTGTCGTGCTTCGCAATGCCTCGTAAATGATCCCATGATGCCTTGCAGTCGTGTTCCAACTTTAACAACTTCTCAGCCAGCTCATCGAAGTCAACCTAAAACATTGCAAAACAATCAGTGTGAATAAACCAACAATTTGTATTTCAATCACTACTTATAATGCTACACTCCAGTCTCTATATCCCAGTCCCTATACCCCAGTATCTATTCATTTGTTATGGGGTGATTAGCAGACTTACATCCTGTTTTTAAGACCAGCACCATGTGTATCAACAACCATGAATTGTAGATAGTTATATAATGATTTATCAGAGAAAACAGTTTACAAAACCAGTTTTTAAACTGGATCAAAACAGGAATCATTCAACAACACTGATTATTTCAGAACCAGTAAACACTGCATACATATTTATTAAACTGTAAAATTAAAGAATAGCATAAACAGACTACAGCAAGAGAACAGGTTATGATAAGTACTGCAGATACTCACAGCTGAAACATAATAAATAGTGAACATCAGCACTGTGATGTGGATACTTTACCAGTTTACATTAATCCACCTCTAAGAACTAAGAACAACAGACAGGAGAATCCTCCCAAACCATCTACAGTACAAGATCCTAACATACAAACCATCTACACTACAAGATCCTAACATACAAACCATCTACAGTACAAGATCCTAACATACAAACCATCTACAGTACAAGATCCTAACATACAAACCATCTACAGTACAAGATCCTAACATACAAACCATCTACAGTACAAGATCCTAACATACAAACCATCTACAGTACAAGATCCTAACATACAAACCATCTACAGTACAAGATCCTAACATACAAACCATCTACAGTACAAGATTCTAACATACAAACCATCTACAGTACAAGATCCTAACATACAAACCATCTACAGTACAAGATCCTAACATACAAACCACTACAATGTGCGTGCAAAAGAAATTGGTTTTGCACTAACATAATCCCAACCCCCTCGTACAACCCCCTCGTACAACCCCCTCGTACAACCACACATGTGGTGCTGCCATCTACACCAACCTTGCTGCAGCGAACCAACTCTCCAATCTCCGAGTAGAGGTCAGAGGTTCGCGGGAATTGGTCAATGACAAGGTTACACAGGTGGTAGAGGAGGGAGTGCTTGTGGACAGTGTCCTTCACCTCAGGAACCCGAATCAGGTACTCGAGGGTGAAACCCTTGCACTGTTCAACAGCAAGTGATTGTAAGGTCAAGCATATAAAATATCTGGTTGCAACAACATGCTGGCAAATATCACAGCAGGAAGATCGGGTGAGCATTTCTAAGTACTTAGTTATGATGTTACGTACAAATCAGCAATTTACAGTTTCACCTTCACTTTCATTTTGACAAATGTCTCTTGTTCCTTAGGATAATTTTTTAAGTGGTGGTTTGTATATAGAAGTATATTTCTCTTAACTACAAACAGGTAAATGTGTTAAACAATCTTTGCTGTTTTTCACAGGGCTTTTAACAGTCAGTGCAATACATACATTTTGCGGAATCACACTAATATTTCTATTACTGTAAATGTGAGAGTAATATTGATGTGTTCATGCATGTGTGTGCATGAGTGCTTGCTTGTATGGGTGTGTGCACAAATATGAATGTATGTGTGGGTTTGTATGTGTACATATGTGTGTGTACATATATATTTATGCATACAAGTATGTACATTTACGTATCCAATATATATAAAGTTAACTATTCACTAAGTTGTTCATGCCAAGGCAAGTTGTTAATCCTTTCATTCCCACTCGGAGCATAATAACTTAGCGAACGCAGTAGATGTCTGTGCCTGGAACTGACCAAGAGAGACACTGCAGACGTACCTGTGCGCCATTGAGGAAGTTGCCCATGTGCAGCAGCACGGCCAGGATATACTTGAAGGTCTTGTTGTACTGCAGCACCTCAATGCCCTTCATCAGGTCCATCAGTGGCTCAGCAATCTCCTGCATCACCAGGCACACATCATACCATGGCTCACACCAGGCTCATGTCATACCACGGCTCACACTAGGCTCACGTCATACCACGACTCACACACTAGGCTCATGTCAAACCACAGCTCAGACTTACGTCATCCCACGACTCACACCAGGCCAGCATCATACCATGGCTCACACCAGGCTCACGTCATACCACAACTCACATCAGGCTCACGTCATACCAGGGCTCACACCAGGCTCATGTCATACCATGGCTCATACCAGGCTCACGTCACACCACGGCTCACACCAGGCTCATTTCATACCACGGCTCCCACTAGGCTCACGTCATACCACGGCTCACATCACACCATGGTTCACACAAGGCTCACATCATACCACGAGTCGCACCAAGTTCACATCATACCACAGCTCACACCAGGCTCACATCATACCATGACTTGCACCAGGTTCACCATTCACGTCATACCAACCACAGTTCACACCAGGCTCACATCATAAGATTCACATGTTCTAAGGTTCACAAGATCTATGGATTTTTTTATAAAACAATTGTAGCTTTAGTTATATAATAACTGCAATCACATATATTTTGCATAACTGAAATATTACGAATAAAGATATTTCACAACAGTTTTGGACATACAAACCTTTTGTCTAAATAATTAACTATCTGAACCATCACATAAGTTTTATTGTCAGTTTATTTGTTGTCACTGTTTCAAAAACCTAGCTGTATAATTTCCAATGTTATTCCAATTGATCAGAACTTAACGTTTACAAGCATTTAAATATGAAATACGAATATGAGGACTTGACAAAGCCAGGGCACTCACCCCCTCGGTGGTCTCATAGTCGAGTTTGAACGCCCACAGTGAGAGGCGTGGGTACAGCTCATTGATGGAGGACAGGGTGAGGAGGAACTGCTCAGCTGTTCCCAGGGGAATGTCCGGGGTGTTCATCTGGGCCTCCAGGATCTTCCCTTTCTCTTCCTCAGTTGGGAGCATCGTTGTTAACAGTTTCTGAAGAGGACAACATCAGCATGAGGACAACATCAGCATGAGGAACAGGACAATAAAACATTCTGTATATTTAAGAAACATTTAAAACACATATTTTTTAATTAGTGCATGTGGAATAATGTGACTTTCATTTCCCTGTGTTTAATGAATTGTTGTAATTGTAATGTTTAATACCTATATCTTGCACAGATTTATTGAGTGTTTTAATCAGCTCTTCTATTTTATAATGCTTATTTTTTAAACTAAATATATATTTAATGTATGCTCACATATGCAATTTTATATAAAGCACCCAAGAGTGTTTTATTTTAAGTGGACACATGTACTATATAAATTCCACTGCAACATGAGTGTGAGTCACGGTTCAAGTTACAGTAACTGAAAACTAAATTATATCACCTACGTAATAATAGTCATCTTATCCTGTAATAATTGTAACTGACTGACAAAATCAAACACAGTAAATTAATAATGTATAGACACATTAACTTTATGGCACATGATGGTCAAACCTATATAAAGATGCTGCACAAACAGTAAAAAACAATAACATTGATCTTTTTGATCGTGCTTACCCTACCCTATCCTACCCTACACTAGCATTTTCTTTTGGATTTGTAGCACCTCTGACCTTGGGTTTCTGAGGATTAGGGCGCTACAGAAGTTTTCTAATTATCATTATTGTAACTGCACCATGTGTGAAGGGACTGGACAGTCAGAAAGCAGTGGTCACTCACCTCAATGCCTTCCCGGTTGATGATGGAGTTGTCCATCTTCAGGATGGCGGCCTTGATGGTCCGAGGTGGAGGAAGCACGGTCATGCCTATGTTGATCGCGTTCGATCGCTTCGGGTCCAGCACCGTTATCTCCTTTTTATTTCCTTCGTGTTTCTGTGAGCAAGTTTGTTCATTTTACAGATTCTACCTCCAGCTGGGTGTGTTACGTCAAACATAATATCGCTTTGTGAAGATATATATTTGCAATCATTAACACTTACATACAGCATGTTCTTTTGTATGTATTCCAATTATTACTGACATTTCATCTTCTTCAATTTGTAATAGACTTTCACATGTAATCTGTCCTTTGCAATCATTGTAAAATCAGCTTGGGTATATAGAAATACTAAATTATCGTTTAAATATATCTTTGTAAAGCAGTTATAAAACTACCATAAAATAGCGCTGTGTAAGACACTTATTATAAACAATTCTAAATTTCAGATTACATTAAACAGTAAAACATCAACAAAATTAATTTATCCATATTAGCTTGTGCATGTGATGTTCATGCAAATAAACCAGTGGCTCCACACAGTGCAAAGGTGAGGCAACACTAGACAAATGGTTTCTTTTCAATTGACAAATTCTTCTGATGAAAAAATTTGCTGATGGCTTCATGCATTCTTTTGCAGAAAAATGCTTTCATGTGAACCATTGCTAAGTTCTATACCAGCTGTTCTGAGAAAAAATGGTAATAATAATAAATATATATAGACACACATACGTGCATGCACATAGGAATGTATGTGTGTGTATGCATGCAAGTTACAATTTGAAGGATTAATGAAATTCCATTCCAAACACCCTTAATATTTCACTGATCCAGTATCACCCAGATTCCGTGAAGTAACTGAGCAATGTACAGTCCAGTTCCAACATGCATAATTATATGTCACATTCAATAACTTCGTTTGCCCCTCTTAAGGCAAGTACAAAAAGATGTAATGAATATTAAACTACCAAATAATATTTAACAGAAGAACATAAATAATATTCAATGTTTGCCTGCACAGAACAAAATCAACATGCTTCAAACTGTAAAAAAGTTTGACAACTGTAAGAAGTTTTTATCTTCAGGTAAACACAATGCATAGTTGATGCACTCTGTTCCCAACACACTGCTCAGAACAGGCATTGTAAGCCAAGGTAGCATACTGTCAAGGTAGCATACTGTCGTACTGTCAATGTAGCATACTGTCGTACTGTCAAGGTAGCATACTGTCGTACTGTCAAGGTAGCATACTGTCGTACTGTCAAGGTAGCATACTGTCGTACTGTCAAGGTAGCATACTATCGTACTGTCAAGGTAGCATACTGTCGTACTGTCAAGGTATCATACTGTCATACTATCAAGGTAGCATACTGTTGTACTGTCAAGGTAGCTTACTGTCATACTGTCAAGGTAGCTTACTGTCATACTGTCAAGGTAGCATACTGTCATACTGCCAAGGTAGCAAACTGTCATACTGTCACTACTACAAGAGATTAATGCATTTTGTTGTTGGCTTCATGCAGTGGGTAATAGGCTGATGAAATAAAACTATTTACCACGCTCTGCAATGGAAACAGACAAGACAGTGAATGATTAATTATACACCACACTGCATATATTGTTGTTGTTTTAGCATATCACACTGACTAGACACACGCCAACATTCTCAGCCATATGTACTTCAGTAATTCATGCATATTCATAGCAACCCTATTCTACCAACCAGTCCCAGTTAATGTTATACCCTGCTAATTGGTACCACTTGCTACACTGGTAAAGCCCCCTACAGGTACTTGAGAGTAGAGCAGAATCTGTCTAAGGATTCTCTTGAATTTTACTGTATGAAAAGTTTGTTTTAAAGTAACACTTTCTGAATGGCAGACATCCAGTGCACTATGTGATGGGTGGACATCCAGTGCACTGTGTGATGGGCAGACATCCAGTGCACTGTGTGATGGGTAGACATCCAGTGCACTGTGAGATGGGTGGACATCCAGTGCACTATGTGATGGGTGGACATCCAGTGCACTGTGTGATGGGCAGACATCCAGTGCACTGTGTGATGGGTGGACATCCAGTGCACTGTGTGATGGGCAGACATCCAGTGCACTGTGTGATGGGTGGACATCCAGTGCACTGTGAGATGGGTGGACATCCAGTGCACTGTGTGATGGGTGGACATCCAGTGCACTGTGTGGTGGGCAGACATCCAGTGCACTGTGTGATGGGCAGACATCCAGTGCACTGTGAGATGGGTGGACATCCAGTGCACTGTGTGATGGGTGGACATGAAGTGCACTGTGTGATGGGCAGACATCCAGTGCACTGTGTGATGGGCGGACATCCAGTGCACTGTGTGATGGGCGGACATCCAGTGCACTGTGTGATGGGTGGACATCCAGTGCACTGTGTAATGGGTGGACATCCAGTGCACTGTGTGATGGGTGGACATCCAGTGCACTGTGTGATGGGTGGGCATCCAGTGCACTGTGTGATGGGTGGACATCCAGTGCACTGTCTGATGGGCATCCAGTGCACTGTGTGATGGGCAGACATCCAGTACACTGTGTGATGGGCGGACATCCAGTGCACTGTGTGATGGGTGGACATCTAGTGTACTGTGTGATGGGCAGACATCCAGTGCACTGTGTGATGGGCAGACATCCAGTGCACTGTGTGATGGGTGGACATCCAGTGCACTGTGTGATGGGCGGACATCCAGTGCACTGTGTGATGGGTGGACATCCCATGCACTGTGCGATGGGCGGACATCCAGTGCACTGTGTGATGGGCGGACATCCAGTGCACTGTGTGATGGGCAGACATCCAGTGCACTGTGAGATGGGTGGACATCCAGTGCACTATGTGATTGGTGGACATCCAGTGCACTGTGTGATGGGCAGACATCCAGTGCACTGTGTGATGGGCAGACATCCAGTGCACTGTGAGATGGGTGGACACCCAGTGCACTGTGTGATGGGTGGACATTAAGTGCACTGTGTGATGGGTGGACATCCAGTGCACTGTGTGATGGGCAGACATTCAGTGCACTGTGAGATGGGAGAAATGGGAGCCAAGGGTTACCTTTACATTCACAAATGTGTTTCACAAATGCCTGGACTACAGCACCACAAGAGCTACCAACATACAAATGTTAACAATATCTTGTGACCAAGACAACCAAAATAAGCTAAGTAGCAAAGTATAAACCACACCAGCAGGGTAATTATTGGAATTAGCAGTTATCACAAAATGCTAGCCTATTTCAAACCATTGTATTTCCAAACAATCAGAATTTCTAGGAAAACTTATTCAAATATTCCTTAAATGGATGGAAATTCTGGTTTCTTTGCTTGTTAAATTTGACACTGTTTACCTCTCAAGAAACTTGCTCTCATATGTGAATAAGTTTCTTGAGAGGTAAACAATATAAAAATTATTAAAATGTTGTTTGCAATTGTAATGAGCAAGATCCCAAATTGCAGATTCATGTTGCCCCATGAGAACCCATGTTACAGCCTCACACAAACCCCACACAAACCTCACACAAACCTTACACAAACCTCACACAAACCCCACACAAACCCCACACAAACCTCACACAAGCCTCACACAAACCCCACACAAACCCCACACAAACCTCACACAAACCCCATACAAACCCCACACAAACCCCACACAAACCCCACACAAACCAGGTAGGACAGTTCAAAGTGTCAATCAAAGCACATAAACACCACACTGTAACCTTGTTCTAATGACGTCAATAATGAGTGTCTCATTAATTAAGAAGTGATGTATAGGTAAAATTGACTAGAAACTCATCCTTACCACTTCCTGATGTTAGTCCGAGTGAAGCAGTAAAGACATGCAGGAGAACAAAAGAACATGACACATTAGAACATGACACATTAGAACATGTAGCAGCCAATGAATACAATCTCCGACACTTACAGCTCAATCACTGTTGCTTAGAGCATAGTGTGCAAGAAACACCAAACAAATAAATATGGCAAAATTAAATGAAAATATCACTTAATGTTTCTATTATAGCAGGGCACAAAAGCTTGTAATTTTTTTAATATAACAAGATTGAATGGTTTCATTAAAAACATCCATGAATGGACAACTGATGCAATCGCCAAGGTCTACTGATAAATAATTTGGATTGAGACAAATATTGAATATAATGTACTTTCCACAAATCATTTTACAATGTTTTCACTACAAGCAAAGCAAAATTGTACCATATTTTTGCAACATAACTACAGCTGTACAACTATTATTGTAAAGTCCCATGCTTGTAATATTCATATATGGAATTCATGTAAAACAAAATGACAACCAAAGAGAAACATATGAAAGCTACGTTGGAAAATAAATGCATAAATAAATACATAGCAAGTGAACAAGACAGGCATACACTGGCAAAATGATAAGACTACTTGTCTAAAACATAAAACAACCTATTGATGGTCAGAAAAAATTACAATGCAGATTGGTTTGCTGCATGAAATTGACTGGGAGAAAATATAATGAAAACTTGTGCGTACATATTCAGTTATTCACCAAACATGAGCACAGCACGAGCAATTTTCTCTGACCACCAAAGTATATGCATAAATAAAAAAATATCACATAGCCATTTAAATAAAACATGCTTGAATACATTTCAATAAGCTGACAACGTAAGTTTGTAACACATATCAACAGCTAATATGTATGCGAGGCATGGCATGACATGGCATGAACATTTCATTCTGACAATGTCTCACTATGTGACCTAACTTAGTTTAACAATTGTACATAACTTGTTCATAAAAAGAAACATCTTAGACTTGTACATAAAACAGTCAGCGATGTGGCATGTGTGTGCATTGTGTGTTGTCTTGGGAGCATATTTGTGCATTTGTGCGGCCACGCGTGTCCTTCTCTAGTGTCTTACCCACACCAACTTCTTATCTGTACACATAAGACAATCACTACCTGTTACATATGTCAAAATAGCCACTAAATCACACGTACCTTTGGTTTCAGTTCCGTGGTCCTGTTCTCAAAAAGATGTTCCAGCTGCTCTTTGTCCAGTTCCACTTGACCGATTTCTCGCCCCAGCTTGCTCCAGATGGTGTCCGCCCGTCTGCCTGACAGGGTCATGTACTCAAACCTGGCTTCCTGCCAATGCAACTTGACCGTCTTTCGTGTCTTCCCAGGGATATTTGGAGATGTGGATGGGGGTGGTGCTCCCAGTATCCCAGCTGATGTCGCCCCGAATGGCAGTGGTGGTGCGGGCGGGGCAGGTGGAGTTGGTGAGCTGCCCCCATATAGTGGCGGAGGGGGTGCAATGGCACATAACAATCCTCCTGGTAGGGGTGGCGGAGCAGCAGGGTTGGCAACCTGTGCTTCGATTAAGTCGATGTCGTCAAATTCCTTCAAGTCAGAAAAGTCCATGTCTTTGATCTTGAGTGAGCGAATGATGTTTCGTTCAAGTGTCTCCCACTGGATGTCACTCTCAGACTTCTTCACTTCGACTGGCGCCACCTCAGAGGCCACCTCGCGTTCATACCTACCTTTACTCTCACTCAGCCCCTCGCGAGCTCGACTCAGCATGCCCGACAGTGCCCCCGCGAGGGCATTACGTGACTCCGCAACGCTCAGTCCCTCTTCATTTGGCTCCGACTGTATCCGTTCACGCGCTGAGCTGACGGAGCCCTGATTGGCGATCTCTACCCCCTGTCGGGGTGCTGTCGCCCCACCCTGCTTCAAACTGTCAATGCGACTTGATATGCGTTCGCTCTCACCACGGCCGTTCTGTTGTGGCGCCTCTGGTGACGGTGGCTGCTCTTCCTGAGTCTGTTTTAAGATCTTGTACCGCATCCAGCGAGCATTGTTTGAGATTCCTGATGGAGGTAGAATGTCCGTCTTCTTGCCACCACGCGACTGAGATTCATTGATGCTGTTGTTGCGTCGTTCGAGTGCCGCCTCACCAGTGCTCTGGTAGCCTGTCTCATGTGGTGCCCCCTGGGTGTCACGTTGTTCCCGCGTGATGCGCCGTCGCTGGTGAGATTTCGTCTGTTGGGACGTCCCTTGGTCATCTACACAGAAACACCAGGTTAATGTCACAAATCTATGACAAACGTCACCATATACAACATGACTGATAAATAATCAGTCACTGTAAAATACTAACTGACCACTCACTCCCCATGAGTGGGGGTATAAGGTGTACATTGCCTCGAGTGTATGCATGTGTAAGTAAGTGTAGGCAAGTGTGAGTGTGTGCATGTGAGAGTGTATGCATGCGAGAGTGTAGGCATGTGAGAGTGTAGGCATGTGTGAGTGTATGCATGTATGAGTGTATGCATGTGTGAGTGTATGCATGTGTGAGTGTAGTCATGTGTGAGTGTAGGCATGTGTGAGTGTATGCATGTATGAGTGTATGCATGTGTGAGTGTATGCATGTGTGAGTGTAGTCATGTGTGAGTGTAGGCATGTGTGAGTGTATGCATGTGTGAGTGTAGGCATGTGTGAGTGTATGCATGTGTGAGTGTATGCATGTGTGGGTGTAGGCATGTGTGAGTGTAGGCATGTGTGAGTGTAGGCATGTGTGAGTGTATGCATGTGTGAGTGTAGGCATGTGCGAGTGTAGTCATGTGTGAGTGTATGCATGTGTGAGTGTATGCATGTGTGAGTGTAGTCATGTGTGAGTGTAGGCATGTGTGAGTGTATGCATGTGTGAGTGTAGGCATGTGTGAGTGTATGCATGTGTGAGTGTATGCATGTGTGAGTGTAGGCATGTGTGAGTGTAGTCATGTGTGAGTGTATGCATGTGTGGGTGTAGGCATGTGTGAGTGTAGGCATGTGTGAGTGTAGTCATGTGTGAGTGTATGCATGTGTGAGTGTATGCATGTGTGAGTGTAGGCATGTGTGAGTGTAGTCATGTGTGAGTGTATGCATGTGTGAGTGTATGCATGTGTGAGTGTAGTCATGTGTGAGTGTAGTCATGTGTGAGTGTAGTCATGTGTGAGTGTAGGCATGTGTGAGTGTATGCATGTGTGAGTGTATGCATGTGTGAGTGTAGTCATGTGTGAGTGTAGTCATGTGTGAGTGTAGGCATGTGTGAGTGTATGCATGTGTGAGTGTAGTCATGTGTGAGTGTAGGCATGTGTGAGTGTATGCATGTGTGAGTGTAGGCATGTGTGAGTGTATGCATGTGTGAGTGTATGCATGTGTGAGTGTAGGCATGTGTGAGTGTAGTCATGTGTGAGTGTAGGCATGTGTGAGTGTAGGCATGTGTGAGTGTAGTCATGTGTGAGTGTATGTATGTGTGGGTGTAGGCATGTGTGAGTGTAGGCATGTGTGAGTGTAGTCATGTGTGAGTGTAGGCATGTATGAGTGTAGCCATGTGTGAGTGTAGGCATGTGTGAGTGTAGGCATGTGTGAGTGTAGGCATGTGTGAGTGTAGTCATGTGTGAGTGTAGCCATGTGTGAGTGTAGGCATGTGTGAGTGTAGGCATGTGTGAGTGTAGTCATGTGTGAGTGTAGGCATGTGTGAGTGTATGCATGTGTGAGTGTAGTCATGTGTGAGTGTAGGCATGTGTGAGTGTATGCATGTGTGAGTGTAGGCATGTGTGAGTGTATGCATGTGTGAGTGTATGCATGTGTGAGTGTAGGCATGTGTGAGTGTAGTCATGTGTGAGTGTAGGCATGTGTGAGTGTAGGCATGTGTGAGTGTAGGCATGTGTGAGTGTAGTCATGTGTGAGTGTATGTATGTGTGGGTGTAGGCATGTGTGAGTGTAGGCATGTGTGAGTGTAGTCATGTGTGAGTGTAGGCATGTATGAGTGTAGCCATGTGTGAGTGTAGGCATGTGTGAGTGTAGGCATGTGTGAGTGTAGGCATGTGTGAGTGTAGTCATGTGTGAGTGTAGCCATGTGTGAGTGTAGGCATGTGTGAGTGTAGGCATGTGTGAGTGTAGTCATGTGTGAGTGTAGGCATGTTTGAGTGTAGTCATGTGTGAGTGTAGGCATGTATGAGTGTAGCCATGTGTGAGTGTAGGCATGTGTGAGTGTAGGCATGTGTGAGTGTAGGCATGTGTGAGTGTAGTCATGTGTGAGTGTAGGCATGTGTGAGTGTAGTCATGTGTGAGTGTAGTCATGTGTGAGTGTAATGATGCAAGCCTGTATGGAGGAGTGTGGATTCATGGTGTTTATTGAGGATATGAGTAAAACAAGTTACCAGTGGACCGTGGGAAAGTCTTGAAAACATGACAGATACAGAAACAATTATATCACTGTATACATAATTGTTACAACTACAACAAATACGCCAACATCAAGATATTGCAACAAATCTTAAACACTGGCCATTGCCAATTACCAACAGTTTTCTGACATACATAATACACTTTATGCAGAATCACAAAGTATTAGTACCACAAAGAAAACACAGGCAACATGGTTTCACACAATTCTCAATCATGCAAATCATCAACCTCAATGTACTCCCCCGTCCCACTTGACTGCACCACTTTTCCAACTGTTTGACCCCCCCACCCCACCCTACCCCACTGACCAACTTACCCATGTGGTCAAGGTCACTGAGTGAGCTAGCCGACTGACGTTTGAATGCATCACTTGTGCCATCGACAGTACACATATTGGCACCACTGTCCGTCGTGGCTGTGCCACTGTCAGTCGTCACAGTACTCGACGTTGACAACGACGACGCGTTACTCGCCAATGAAATATCGTCGCCCTCCATTCTAAAACCGTCATTTCGCACAAATGGCGCACCAGTTGTGGCCGTGGTGCTTGTCGTAATTTCTGCTGGTTCTGAGTTCAACATACACATTGACTTAATTCTGACTGGTCCTTCTGACCATGCATCCGTCGCGCCATTATGCTGTTGGTGGAACTCCGTTCTCATTGGTGCTTTCTTTGTATCACATGACTCTGCCACTATGCAGGGCCTCCTACGTGGCGACACAACACCACTTGTTGTAATTTTGTCCACATTTTCATCACCCTTGACCACTCGACTTAGTGTCTCTTGTTCTTCAATCAGCGATCGCTGGCGTTCTCGTCGGCGCCTGCGCGGTGTGCACTTTGTCTTGCTAGCTGTTACCATGGTAACGGTTTCACACAGAACAGCAGTCAGGGAGGGAAAACACAAACATGCGATTAGTGTTGTCACAAAACAAACAACATGCGATAGCAGCAATATTAAGAAGAAGAACACACTTAAACACACATGGTGGCCAGATCAACGTACACTTGATCACTCCGAAATGTTGGTTGGTGACTGGAACTTATTTTATGTCATACTTGGCTTCACTTCCTGTAAGATGTCTGTGTTGTAAGCTTTAATTTTCATCTATCATTTTAAATCATGAGGACTGTTTCCGATGCCCGTGCCATTTTTGTAACAATTCAATACTTTTAATAGTTTAGAATTTTAGAGAACACTCTGTGTATAGGGATTTCCCACTAAACAATACATACTATGTGTAGGTAAAACATATTCCGTGCAATGGTTAGAAATAGATGATTGTGCTGAACATGTTTAATACCTCCTTGTAATAAATGGAAAACTTGTAAACAAATATAGTATGATGTGAAATATTAAGATTTCATTACATATGTAGAAATTATTAAGAAAATTAAAAAGGAAATTTATAATTTTGTATCATTCCATACTAAGACCGAATTCTTTTTTATTTTTTTTATACCCATTAAAAACACAAACACAAAAATACATTTGTAATTAAAGGTTCCACCTCAATTTTATAGTTTCGCTCGTTTCATTTCAGATTCATTTAGCGAAAAATGTAACCTAATCTAGTGTCAGTGATAGCTTCTTTGTAACGATGTGTTATTTCTTTTTGGTGAAATCATTGGACAAATAATTAAATTATTATTTTGTCTGGGACTGGTAACAGTTTCGTGAAAAATGGCAAATGTGGTCCGGCTGTAGCATAAGGCTATTCACACTTTTGCAAGATACTTTTGCAAGTCTTTCGGTGAGTTTAACTTTTTTATTAAACAGTCTGAGCATAATACTTAACTATTCACACTACAAATGTAAACATCAATGAACCCAGTTAGCTAAATCAACTGAGGAGGGATGTTTAATTGCAACACCATAACAAACCTCTGAGGAACAATGTGTGACTAACACACCTCAGAGGAACAATGTGTGACTTACACACCTCAGAGGAACAATGCGTGACTTACATGTGGTTGATGTTGGAGAGCCTGTTGTGCCGTTTGTCCTCCACACGGGCTCCTCCTGTTCCTCTGCATACTCTGGCCGCTTCCAGTTCATCTTCATTGGTTCACTGAAGCGTGACGACATCTTGCGCCCCCCGCCCTCTGTGTCTGACCTGTAGAACAAGGGCAGCATGGATCATGGCATACTTGTGTTTGTTTCTTTGACCGATCAGGTCAGTTCTGTGAAAGTTACTGACCCCCCGTGAATGTAATAAAAACTTTGATATCAGCTGTATCATAATAAATAGTTACCAAAATATGTGTCCAACTCATGAATTTTTTAATGCAATGGAAATACATTTGGTGTTGTTTGAAAGTGTGTTGTTCATAAATAACATTAATAATTATTTAACATCTTCCCACTACTGATGGATGTGAACATGACACATTCACATGATGGTCTAAGGCCTCCTGTGTTGTGTTCACATGATGGTCTAAGGCCTCCTGTGTTGTGTTCACATGATGGTCTAAGGCCTCCTGTGTTGTGTTCACATGATGGTCTAAGGCTTCATGTGTTGCGTTCACATGATGGTCTACGGCCTCCTGTGTTGTGTTCACATGATGGTCTAAGGCCTCCTGTGTTGTGTTCACATGATGGTCTAAGGCCTCCTGTATTGTGTTCACATAATGGTCTAAGGCCTCCTGTGTTGTGTTCACATGATGGTCTAAGGCCTCCCGTGTTGTGTTCACATGATGGTCTAAGGCTTCATGTGTTGCGTTCATATGATGGTCTAAGGCCTCCTGTGTTGTGTTCACATGATGGTCTAAGGCCTCCTGTGTTGTGTTCACATGATGGTCTAAGGCCTCCTGTGTTGTGTTCACATGATGGTCTAAGGCTTCATGTGTTGCGTTCACATGATGGTCTAAGGCCTCCTGTGTTGTGTTCACATGATGGTCTAAGGCCTCCTGTGTTGTGTTCACATGATGGTCTAAGGCCTCCTGTGTTGTGTTCACATGATGGTCTAAGGCCTCCTGTGTTGTGTTCCCATGAGGTTTTTTCCTTTTGTACTTCTAAAAACTTATTTATCAAAACACTGTCGCTATTTATAGTGTAACAGATCTTAATAAAATGTTACACTAGGTTGGTAAATATACAAAGTAACTTCAGAAACATTATCTGGTGATGACTTATAAAAATAAATCAACATTATGCCACAGATTGAAATACTTGTACACACATGAGGATAGCCGCATGAAAAATCACATTGATCATACAAGAGAAATAAATATCTCCCAACCACAACAGGGCTGTACCTTGGTTCTTCCCTGGTCTCGGGATGTTCTGTAGTGGGAGGCAGGTTCCCGGGAGCAACCCTCTTGTTTCTCCTCTCCGAGGACCCAGTCGAATAGCGACGACTCTTACGTGTCTCTTCCTCACTCCTGATGCGAGGCATCTTCCTGTAGGCAGATATGGAGACAGGAATAGTGCAGTCACATGATTTGATGGAGGAAATAACTGGCCATGTCATGTAGAACATAATAAAATAAATGGCCGACACCAGCAATAAATATGCCATGTCGTGTAGAACATAATGAAATAACTGGCCGACACCAGCAATAAACATGCCATGTCGTGTAGAACATAATGAAATAACTGGCCGACACCAGCAATAAACACGCCATGTCATGTAGAACATAATGAACATAATGACTTTGTGATTTCACGATACAAAACGATTGAAAAATATTTGAGGTTGGAAAACCATGAAAAATCTTATAGAACAAACGCAACACATGAAGATTTTTTAAAACATCCTATATAGAGACAAAGCAACATAGAAGATGAAGACAAAAGAACTTACAACATTATAAATAGCCTTGTTATAATATTATATGGAGCCAGACCACGTTTGCCATTTTATGCTGAATTTTGACTGGGTCCAATAAAAAATAATATTAATAGTTTGTCTGATGAGGCGATGACTTCACAAAACTAAATAAGATATTTGCATCAGCCAGCACGTCACAGTGGATACTACATAGGTTCAATATTTTGCAAAATGATTCTAAAACAAGACTAGCGAAAAAATGAAATTGAGGAGGAACGTTTAAATGAGAGTATGAGGGGGAAAGAACACACCTTGTGCCAGTAGGGGACGTTCCGTCACATTCCCCGTCCTCCTGTCGTAGCATCGTCTCGTACAGCTGGAACTGTTCAAGCAGGTCAAGGTCGGCGCCCTTGCGGTTCATGTGTTGTTGGATGATGCGTTCCATGCCCTGTTCCTCCAGGTTGTCCGTGACGTCGTAGAATGTGTCCTGGTCCGGGATGGCTATAAGGACCTGAAGATATGACACTCAGATGAAACCTTGGACAGTGACAATATTGTAGTGACTTCGTAGTGTCACTTGTTCCTTTTCACACGAGAAGTCAAAAATAAGAACAACTGCATTTTGCTGCGACTAGATTTTATAATTCAGATCAAACAGAGGTTCACCACAAATATTAAAGAATTTAAAATAATTTCTTAGCATACTGTGTTCTTTATTAAAACATCAATGTCACAAATCAAAACATCGATTTTGTATTAAACATAGCTGCACTTGGGGCAAAACCAAATTTGAATTTGACTGTTAGCTAGTGTAATGTGATTGTTAGCTAGTGTAATGTGATTGTTAGCTAGTGCAATGTGAAATAAAAAACAATTATGCATGACACAAAGACTTCGTGAAATCTAAAACTGCATTTTTTTTCAGATTTTCATACATGTTATATTTTACTACCTATGCCACAAAATATCACTTTACTGTTTTTACTGAGGTATATGCTAATATTTATTTTATTTTTATTCATTATATTAAGTAATTACAGAACGGTATCAACATTAATTTTTTATTTTGCAGGATATACATTTCATGCCACAAAATATTACACTGAATTTAATCTGAAAAAGCTATTGTTAGCACTACGGAGAAAGTGAAAGTGAAAGTACCTTATTGATGAGTGTCATGGCATAGAGAAGCAGCTCCGTGTCTCCGCCGTCTTTTTCTGTCAGGATGTTCATCAGATTCATCCACTTCTTTGTGACTGAAGCACATCAAGGCATTGTCTAAGAAATTGGGAACTCAAATAGCCTTGGAGAATACATAACAATGGCAGGTATAGGTAAGTAATCAAAAACTGTCATAAATACATAACAATGGCAGGTAAAGGTAAGTAATCAAAAACTGTCATAAATACATAACAATGGCAGGTAAAGGTAAGTAATCAAAAACTGTCATAAATACATAACAATGGCAGGTAAAGGTAAGTAATCAAAAACTGTCATAAATACATAACAATGGCAGGTATAGGTAAGTAATCAAAAACTGTCATAAATACATAACAATGGCAGGTATAGGTAAGTAATCAAAAACTGTCATAAATACATGCAGTGGTTATGATAACATTGTGTTATTCTGTTATGCAGATAACAAAATCCCATTATGTTCCATTGCTTTTAAGCAATGCTTAATTAATTATAGAATACACAGACATGTACATACAAACATAACAGACGTTTTTGCAAACTATGTATGTCATCCATGCATGGCTTACAGTTCAGAGTTGTTATGACTTATATTACAAAAAGAACGGGCAAAAGCGCCTCATAGTTTAATTTTGTGTGAACATTTAAGAAGCAATTTTTTATATGACCTTGACATAACAAAGGTCAATGCCACTGACCTCGGCGTTCATCAACGATGTTGACGGCTTTGATGAGGAGTAGTGTGTTACACTCGGTGTACTCAATAAAGACGAGAAGCAGCTTTAGTCCCGTCTTTACAACCAGGCGGAACTAAAACACATGGTCGACATACATTAACATTGGCCATTAGGTGGAACCATGGGTGACCGAAATCATAGTTATTTATTTGGATCACAATTTCTTGTGTAATGTAATCTCAGCAAACACATGCACACACACACACACACACGAACACACACACACACACGCACACGAACACACAAACACATGCACACGAACACACACACACACATTTTGGAATGGGAAGTTTAAGGGGAATTTAATGTAAGCTTTGCAGGCAATCACGTAAACTGGCACGCCATATTGTTCACAATATCAACACAGAAAGCTGCTTATTGACAAAATTACCTGATAGTGAACAGGAGAAAGTCTACTTTTGAGGTTTCCACAAGATTTACTCAGATACAGCTAATGTACATGGCTTCTGCCTCTGCCCCACGTAGCTCTGATTGTAAACAGTAACATGACCTCTGCCTCTGCCTCTGCCCCACGTAGCTCTGATTGTAAACAGTAACATGGCCTCTGCCTCTGCCTCTGCCCCACGTAGCTCTGATTGTAAACAGTAACATGACCTCTGCCTCTGCCTCTGCCCCACGTAGCTCTGATTGTAAACAGTAACATGACCTCTGCCTCTGCTGCCTCTGCCCCACGTAGCTCTGATTGTAAACAGTAACATGACCTCTGCTTCTGCCCCACGTAGCTCTGATTGTAAACAGTAACATGACCTCTGCCTCTGCCTCTACCCCACGTAGCTCTGATTGTAAACAGTAACATGACCTCTGCCTCTGCCTCTGCCCCACGTAGCTCTGATTGTAAACAGTAACATGACCTCTGCCTCTGCCTCTGCCTCTGCCCCACGTAGCTCTGATTGTAAACAGTAAAATGACCTCTGCCTCTGCCTCTGCCTCTGCCTCTGCCCCATGTAGCTCTGATTGTAAACAGTAACATGGCCTCTGCCTCTGCATCTACCCCACGTAGCTCTGATTGTAAACAGTAACATGACCTCTGCCTCTGCCTCTGCCTCTGCCCCATGTAGCTCTGATTGTAAACAGTAACATGGCCTCTGCCTCTGCTGCCTCTGCCCCACGTAGCTCTGATTGTAAACAGTAACATGGCCTCTGCCTCTGCTGCCTCTGCCCCACGTAGCTCTGATTGTAAACAGTAACATGACCTCTGCCTCTGCCTCTGCCTCTGCCCCATGTAGCTCTGATTGTAAACAGTAACATGGCCTCTGCCTCTGCTGCCTCTGCCCCACGTAGCTCTGATTGTAAACAGTAACATGGCCTCTGCCTCTGCCTCTGCCCCACGTAGCTCTGATTGTAAACAGTAACATGACCTCTGCCTCTGCATCTGCCCCACGTAGCTCTGATTGTAAACAGTAACATGACCTCTGCCTCTGCCTCTGCCTCTGCCCCACATAGCTCTGATTGTAAACAGTAACATGACCTCTGCCTCTGCATCTACCCCACGTAGCTCTGATTGTAAACAATAACATGGCCTCTGCCTCTGCCTCTACCCCACGTAGCTCTGATTGTAAACAGTAACATGACCTCTGCCTCTGCCTCTGCCCCACGTAGCTCTGATTGTAAACAGTAACATGACCTCTGCCTCTGCATCTACCCCACGTAGCTCTGATTGTAAACAATAACATGGCCTCTGCCTCTGCCTCTACCCCACGTAGCTCTGATTGTAAACAGTAACAAGTACAACCGCAGGCAAAGTGAACACAAACAAAGACCTGGAGAGATGACTTGGACAATCACCATCACAGTTCAATAAATTAGATCATCACGCACAATTGACCGGCATCACTGCAATCACTGACTGGCAATAACGTGAATACAGCTGTAAGAAGCGAATCGTGATAGCCGACGTCACGATAGATAAGTGCATTTATTTCTAAAGTTGCTAACAGAAGTCAAATTGTGGATTCAATTATCTGAAACTTTCTGAATGTCCACCAGTAGCTTGTGGCCTTGTTCATTAATTGAGTTTATAAATCAGTTATGAATCTTATCTCTCTGATGCCCATTAAGAAGTCTGAATTGACAATGCAGAACCAGTAGATTCAATCTAGCCTAGGTACCAACTGGGAATACTCAGAGGTCAATCTCAACTGGACACACTTCAACCTAGCCTAGGTACCAACTGGGAACACTCAGAGGTCAGTGTCAACTGGACACATTTCAACCTAGCCTAGGTACCAACTGGGAATACTCAAAGGTCAATCTCAACTGGACACACTTCAACCTAGCCTAGATACCAAGTGGGAACACTCAGAGGTCAGTGTCAACTGGACACACTTCAACCTAGCCTAGGTACAACTGGGAATACTCAGAGGTCAGTCTTAACTGGAAACACTTCAAACTAGCCTAGGTACCAACTGGGAACACTCAGAGGTCAGTGTCAACTGGACACACTTCAACCTAGCCTAGGTACCAACTGGGAACACTCAGAGGTCAGTGTCAACTGGACACACTTCAACCTAGCCTAGGTACCAACTGGGAACACTCAGAGGTCAGTGTCAACTGGACACACTGGAAGGCACAACTGGTTGACAAGTGGTCTGTGGAAGCTAAAGTAAGGACTACAATAGCCAAGTGGATGGGAAAGTTCCATACTTATGTTGGCACTGTGTGTTTCTATATTAACCTATGTTATTGCCACACAAACAGTGCTCAATAGTATGTTACTGAAAGTTCCATACTTATGTTGGCACTGTGTGTTTCTATATTAACCTATGTTATTGCCACACAAACAGTGCTCAACAGTATGTTACTGAAAATTCCATACTTATGTTGGCACTGTGTGTTTCTGTATTAACCTATGTTATTGCCACACAAACAGTGCTCAATAGTATGCTACTGAAAGTTCCATACTTATGTTGACACTGTGTGTTTCTGTATTAACCTATGTTATTGCCACACAAACAGTGCTCAATAGTATGCTACTGAAAGTTCCATACTTATGTTGGCACTGTGTGTTTCTGTACTAACCTATGTTATTGCCACACAAACAGTGCTCAATAGTATGTTACTGAAAGTTCCATACTTATGTTGACACTGTGTGTTTCTGTATTAACCTATGTTATTGCCACACAAACAGTGCTCAATAGTATGCTACTGAAAGTTCCATACTTATGTTGGCACTGTGTGTTTCTATACTAACCTATGTTATTGCCACACAAACAGTGCTCAATAGTATGTTACTGAAAGTTCCATACTTATGTTGGCACTGTGTGTTTCTGTATTAACCTATGTTATTGCCATACAAACAGTGCTCAATAGTATGCTACTGAAAGTTCCATACTTATGTTGGCACTGTGTGTTTCTGTATTAACCTATGTTATTGCCACACAAACAGTGCTCAATAGTATGCTACTGAAAGTTCCATACTTATGTTGGCACTGTGTGTTTCTGTATTAACCTATGTTATTGCCACACAAACAGTGCTCAATAGTATGTTACTGAAAGTTCCATACTTATGTTGGCACTGTGTGTTTCTATACTAACCTATGTTATTGCCACACAAACAGTGCTCAATAGTATGCTACTGAAAGTTCCATACTTATGTTGGCACTGTGTGTTTCTATACTAACCTATGTTATTGCCACACAAACAGTGCTCAATAGTATGCTACTGAAAGTTCCATACTTATGTTGGCACTGTGTGTTTCTATACTAACCTATGTTATTGCCACACAAACAGTGCTCAATAGTATGCTACTGAAAGTTCCATACTTATGTTGGCACTGTGTGTTTCTATACTAACCTATGTTATTGCCACACAAACAGTGCTCAATAGTATGCTACTGAAAGTTCCATACTTATGTTGGCACTGTGTGTTTCTATATTAACCTATGTTATTGCCACACAAACAGTGCTCAATAGTATGTTACTGAAAGTTCCATACTTATGTTGGCACTGTGTGTTTCTATATTAACCTATGTTATTGCCACACAAACAGTGCTCAATAGTATGTTACTGAAAGTTCCATACTTATGTTGGCACTGTGTGTTTCTATATTAACCTATGTTATTGCCACACAAACAGTGCTCAATAGTATGCTACTGAAAGTTCCATACTTATGTTGGCACTGTGTGTTTCTATACTAACCTATGTTATTGCCACACAAACAGTGCTCAATAGTATGTTACTGAAAGTTCCATACTTATGTTGGCACTGTGTGTTTCTATACTAACCTATGTTATTGCCACACAAACAGTGCTCAATAGTATGTTACTGAAAGTTCCATACTTATGTTGGCACTGTGTGCTTCTATATTAACCTATGTTATTGCCACACAAACAGTGCTCAACAGTATGTTGTTGATTTCCTCTTTATCACAGATGTCCTGGGTGTAATCATGTCACATAGTATACACTACAGCTATTCTAACATGTGTGTTTTAATGCACCATGTTTACAAATATATAATTTGACCATTATCTGTTTATGAATATCTAGGTTGCCGTTCAGCATGCAATTGAAACATGGTATTTAGGGTTAAACATTCAAATTAAACAGATACCAGTTAAATAAAAAAAAATTATGGATCATTAAAGCACATTTGGTGGTAAAGACGCTAGAATATACATAGTTGATACTACATAACATGATTTATAAAAATTGTCAGATCCTGTACCCTTAAGGCTGAAATCAGCCGTGTTTGGCTGAAGTTATATTTGGGGATCCAAGACATGTAGTAATGTGAACTGACAGGTGCCGCCACCTAGTGCACACCACAGAAACGAACATACCTTGCTGTAAAGCAATTACATGATCAGTATGATTTAATCTGCCTGTATTGTGCTTGCCTGATTGGCCCAATGGTGATAGGTTATAAATCACTATAAATGTGATCAGTGATAACATGTGGACATATATATCAGCAGGCTTCAATGAAGTTATCAAACTTCTGTACTTACTGAAAATGGCCAATTGTGCTTATCTAGAATTTCATATTATATCATTTATTTTTCCATGGTTGTTTACTTCTGAAAAATCTGTTTTCAATGTTTGCGTGTGTTTATAACTTAGCATTTAATCTAGTTGTTAGATGATATCTGGTTTTTCTTGGAAAAAAGTGTTAGAAGATAAACATTAAGCTTTTACGTTCCCAATTTCCACTTAAAAACCTTATCATTATATCGTAAACTACAGGTTTCACAACACTGACTTCATCAGGTGATATAAACGATTGATTGAAAAAAAGGCACAACAAAATTACATGAATTATTGATTTGGCAAGAACAAATTACATCGACCTTTTCACATCATACAGATGATGGTTTATGTAGCTGATATATAATAGCAGAATCCACTAGTTCTCCTTCTAACTGATATCACTAGCAACCTCTAATCTTGCTGGTTTATGTAGCTGATATATAATAGCAGAATCCACTAGTTCTCCTTCTAACTGATATCACTAGCAACCTCTAATCTTGCTGGTTTACGTAGCTGATATATAATAGCAGAATCCACTAGTTCTCCTTCTAACTGATATTACTAGCAACCTCTAATCTTGCTGGTCAAACCAAAACAATGGCTTCTACTGGTCCTTGTGTGTGGCGCTGTCTTACTTTTATGAGATGTTTGTTGGTGTCAATGTCCTTGGCCAGTGTAAAGCATGGCCCACCAGCCTGATCCATCTATGGCAGCCGCAGTCCATGTTTAAGGTGGAACATTAGTTGATTACAGAACTATTTTAGAAGTTCTAAAATAGTTTTGAATTAGAACATCTTTGAAGCCAGATTCTGGAAGTCTGTTCTCCAACATGCAGATAATATGTCCAGCCCAGTAAATTCTGTGAAGACGTATGTAGTGAGAATTGGTGAGAATTTGCTGGTGATGCACAGATTCTTGAGATTTGAGTAGACTAAAAAGTCAAACCCTTCACTGAGACTTTGGTCCATGTTACAAATACATTTTACTTCAACTACATTTATTCTGTTGTTCTTCATGCTCTACCCTGAAGGTGGACTCTCTAATTCTGCGACAGTATTGCGACACATCTTGTGTCACACGCAGAACTAACAGTGACACATTGTGTGAGCCTCAAACAGGCGCAGTCATCCAGACTCTCACTTACAGTTAGAAATTAACCATGTACAATCCAACAAATTCCAACTCCCTCCCAAAACAAATAACCCTATGTTCAAAACATTCTAAAGCACCTTAAGTTAACAGAGTTGTGTCATTGTCATTTGAATATAAAGCCATATTGGAATGCTTAATTTGGTCTACATAATACACGGGAACTCAGTCACCCGTGCACTAATTCACACACACAACACACACAGGTCAGTGGCTACGTTCACAGGATAACTTACACAACACACCAAATAAAAGAACCGTCTGATACAATCGCTATTAACAAAACATTATCCAAACCTAATTGATGTCATTGGCAGAGTAACTTGGACAGTAATTTCAGTTAGATTAATTCTTGCAGGTGGTGATTACCCAATAGGAGATAGGTAAAAAGAATCAGAATCTTGCATGTGAAAACTATATTGATACAATATACGCCCAGGAGCAGGCTGAATCCACAGACGGTTCTCACCACTCCTCAAATAGCAGCAGTGAAAAACTTTATCAGCTATCACAACATTCCTACTGCCAGTGAAATTCAACACAAGACAACATCTCTAGCCGGGAGTAGATTCATTCCACAGTAGAGCCGTGCAACAATTCAATTTAACATTGTTACACAGTGCAGTGTGTCTGTGCAGTGTGTCACTGCAGTGTGTCTGTGCAGTGTGTCAGTGCAGTGTGTCTGTGCAGTGTGTCAGTGCAGTGTGTCTGTGCAGTGTGTCTGTGCAGTGTGTCTGTACAGTGTGTCTGTGCAGTGTGTCAGTGCAGTGTGTCTGTGCAGTGTGTCTGTGCAGTGTGTCAGTGCAGTGTGTCTGTGCAGTGTGTCTGTGCAGTGTGTCAGTGCAGTGTGTCTGTGCAGTGTGTCTGTGCAGTGTGTCTGTGCAGTGTGTCTGTGCAGTGTGTCTGTGCAGTGTGTCAGTGCAGTGTGTCTGTGCAGTGTGTCAGTGCAGTGTGTCTGTGCAGTGTGTCAGTACAGTGTATCTGTGCAGTGTGTCAGTGCAGTGTGTCGTGTCTGTGCTGATCAGACGCCTGAAGAGACAACTGCATCGGACGGCAGATCCAGGAGATAATGAAACAGGAAGTGACCATCACAACACACCATCACTGTCAGTGCTGGTGCAACTCCACATTCACAACAACCACTCCCAATACCACCCCTACACCACCCCCTACACCACAACCTACATCACCCCCTATACCACCCCCTACATCACCCCCTACACCACCCCCTACACCACCCCTACACCACTTCCGACACCACCTCCTACACCACCCCCTACACCACCCCCTACATCACCCCCTACAACACCCCCTACATCACCCCCCTATATCACCCCCTACATCACCCCCAACACCACCTCCTACACCACCCCCTACTCCACCCCCTACACCACCCCCTACACCACCCCCTACACCACCTCCGACACCAACCCCTACACCACCCCCTACACAACCCCCTACACCGCCCCCTACATATACCACTACTGCAATGCAACTGATACCATTTCCACAATTATGCCAACTTATATCATGCGAGGTATCCCACTAACTACCTCAACTGAAGCCTAACTGCAGCTTCCAGAACAGAAACAACAATACAGCTAGGCACATGTTCAAACTGAAATGCTAAAATGCAGCTACGTGGACAAAAACCTGATATAGCTACCTGGAAAAAATCTGATACAGATATCTGGACCAATACCCAATGAAGCTACCTGGACAAAAACGTATACAGCTACCTGGACAACTACATGATACAGGTACCTGAACAAAGACCTGATACAATTACCTGAACAAAAATCTGATAGAGTTACCTGGATAAAGCCTGATACAGCCACCTGGA
The DNA here is from genome assembly GCA_033239005.1 of Lamellibrachia satsuma. NCBI lineage: Eukaryota > Metazoa > Annelida > Polychaeta > Sabellida > Siboglinidae > Lamellibrachia > Lamellibrachia satsuma. Next base: position 1,857,965 of record BSQZ01000008.1, on the reverse strand, counting down.
TAAAAATCTGATACAGCTACCTGGATACAAACCTGATACAGCTACCTGGATAAAAACCTGATAGAGCTACCTGGATAAAAACCTGATACAGCTGTCGCAACCAACTGCTTCCACAGCTGCTCACCAGCTGTAACACTTCATACCCCTACCACAATCTACCAGTTTGTTACCCTGCCACTATTGACGGGCTATCACACCAGAAACGCAGCCAACCAGTTTCGTATTTGACCCTGATGAAAATTTGATACCATACAAAAAAAGCTGGGTCTTGCCTTTCAATAAAATCACTTCAGTTTCGTACATCTGGAAATCAACATTAACTCGACATCACTGAGTCACCTCAACAGTGCAATGAGCTGGCGTTGATAAACGACATCGACATAAAAAATCGCTTGATTTTATAGGTTCTTGAAAAGCTTGCTGCCTTACAGTGAATGACAGGGCGGCCGGGCCACACTGACAAGTATTACTCTAAAATAGCAAAACTCTGTGATTATGTAATTCTTTATATGGCTTTGCCTTCTCTGGTCAGTTGCGCCAATGTAGGTCACTGTGGAATGTGTATGTATAAACGAACAAAAAGATGCACTGTAGATGATGCAGCAAGTGATGTAGTCACAAGTGATGTAGTCACAACTGATGTAGTCACAAGTGGTGTAGTCACAAGTTGTGTAGTCACAAGTGGTGTAGATACAAGTGATGTAGTCACAAGTGATGTAGTCACAAGTGATGTAGATACAAGTGATGTAGTCACAAGTGATGTAGTCACAAGTGGTGTAGTCACAAGTGATGTAGTCACAAGTGGTGTAGTCACAAGTGGTGTAGTCACAAGTGATGTAGTCACAAGTGATGTAGTCACAAGCGATGTAGATACAAGTGATGTAGTCACAAGTGATGTAGTCACAAGTGGTGTAGATACAAGTGATGTAGTCACAAGTGATGTAGTCACAAGTGATGTAGTCACAAGTGGTGTAGTCACAAGTTGTGTAGTCACAAGTGGTGTAGATACAAGTGATGTAGTCACAAGTGATGTAGTCACAAGTGATGTAGATACAAGTGATGTAGTCACAAGTGATGTAGTCACAAGTGGTGTAGTCACAAGTGATGTAGTCACAAGTGGTGTAGTCACAAGTGGTGTAGTCACAAGTGATGTAGTCACAAGTGATGTAGTCACAAGCGATGTAGATACAAGTGATGTAGTCACAAGTGATGTAGTCACAAGTGGTGTAGATACAAGTGATGTAGTCACAAGTGATGTAGTCACAAGTGATGTAGTCACAAGTGGTGTAGTCACAAGTGATGTAGTCACAAGTGATGTAGTCACAAGCGATGTAGATACAAGTGATGTAGTCACAAGTGATGTAGTCACAAGTGGTGTAGATACAAGTGATGTAGTCACAAGTGATGTAGTCACAAGTGATGTAGATACAAGTGATGTAGTCACAAGTGATGTAGTCACAAGTGGTGTAGTCACAAGTGGTGTAGTCACAAGTGGTGTAGTTAAAAGTGATGTAGTCGCAAGTGATGTAGTTGCAAGTGATGTAGTTACTTCCACCACAAGATTGTGTTTGTGTCCCTTCACATCATTATGCTTGCTTCGTCTATATTTTGACTTACGCCAGTGCATAAAGCAAGATTCCTCCCCTTCAAGGAGCTACTGGTGACTGAGCATTGGCACTAAAACATTGGCACTAATACGCTGGCACTAAAACATTGGCACTAAAACACAAGTGTATAACATTCTGAACAACACAAAATATTGTTGTGGGTGGATGAGGCAATTTGTAGCACGGTTCAGCAACAAGGTTTCAGGGATTCGTATGGGAGCAAAATGAAGACTGCCCGGCATGCAAAGAGGGAGTAGGGCTACTGGAGTTCATGGATGAGCCTAATGGAGACTTACCCTGGATGCAAAGAGGGAGTAAGGCTACTGGAGTTCATGAATGAGCCTAATGGAGACTTACCCTGGATGCAAGGAGGGAGTAGGGTTACTGGAGTTCATGGATGAGCCTAATGGAGACTTACCCTGGATGCATGGAGGGAGTTGGGCTACTGGAGTTCATGGATGAGCCTAATGGAGACTTACCCTGGATGCATGGAGGGAGTTAGGCTACTGGAGTTCATGGATGAGCCTAATGGAGACTTACCCTTGACGCAAGGAGGGAGTAGGGTTACTGGAGTTCATGGATGAGCCTAATGGAGACTTACCCTGGATGCAAGGAGGGAGTAGGGTTACTGGAGTTCATGGATGAGCCTAATGAAGACTTACCATGGATGCAAGGAGGGAGTAGGGTTAGTGGAGTTCATGGATGAGCCTAATGGAGACTTACCCTGGATGCATGGAGGGAGTTGGGCTACTGGAGTTCATGGATGAGCCTAATGGAGACTTACCCTGGATGCATGGAGGGAGTTAGGCTACTGGAGTTCATGGATGAGCCTAATGGAGACTTACCCTGGATGCAAGGAGGGAGTAGGGTTACTGGAGTTCATGGATGAGCCTAATGAAGACTTACCATGGATGCAAGGAGGGAGTAGGGTTACTGGAGTTCATGGATGAGCCTAATGGAGACTTACCCTGGATGCATGGAGGGAGTAGGGCTACTGGAGTTCATGGATTAGCCTAATGGAGACTTACACTGGATGCAAGGAGGGAGTAGGGTTCTGGAGTTCATGGATGAGCCTAATGGAGACTTATTCTGGATGCAAGGAGGGAGTAGGGTTACTGGAGTTCATGGATGAGCCTAATGGAGACTTATTCTGGATGCAAGGAGGGAGTAGGGCTACTGGAGTTCATGGATTAGCCTAATGAAAACTTATCCTGGATGCAAGGAGGGAGTAGGGCTACTGGAGTTCATGGATTAGCCTAATGAAAACTTATCCTGGATGCAAGGAGGGAGTAGGGTTACTGGAGTTCATGGATTAGCCTACTGAAGACTTATCCTGGAGGCAATGAGGGAATAGAGCTACTGGAGTTCATGGATGAGCCTAATGAAGACTTACCCTGGATGCAAGGAGGGAGTAGGGTTACTGGAGTTCATGGATGAGTCTAATGAAGACTTATCCTGGATGCAATGAGGGAGTAGGGTTACTGGAGTTCATGGATGAGCCTAATGGAGACTTATCCTGGATGCAAGGATGGAGTTGGGCTACTGGAGTTCATGGATGAGCCTAATGGAGACTTATCCTGGATGCAAGGAGGGAGTAGGGCTACTGGAGTTCATGGATTAGCCTAATGAAGACTTATCCTGGATGCAAGGAGGGAGTAGGGTTATTGGAGTTCATGGATGAGCCTAAAGAAGATTTATCCTGGATGCAATGAGGGAGTAGGGTTACTGGAGTTCATGGATTAGCCTAATGAAGACTTACCCTGGATGCAAGGAGGGAGTAGGGCTACTGGAGTTCATGGATTAGCCTAATGAAGACTTATCCTGGATGCAAGGAGGGAGTAGGGTTACTGGAGTTCATGGATTAGCCTAATGAAGACTTATCCTGGATACAATGAGGGAGTAGGGCTACTGGAGTTCATGGATTAGCCTAATGAAGACTTATCCTGGATGCTATGAGGGAGTAGGGCTACTGGAGTTCATGGATTAGCCTAACGAAGACTTATCCTGGATGCAATGAGGGAGTAAGGTTACTGGAGTTCATGGATTAGCCTAACGAAGACTTATCCTGGACGCTATGAGGGAGTAGGGCTACTGGAGTTCATGGATTAGCCTAATGAAGACTTATCCTGGATGCAATGAGGGAGTAGGGTTACTGGAGTTCATGGATTAGCCTAATGAAGACTTATCCTGGATGCAAGGAGGGAGTAGGGCTACTGGAGTTCATGGATTAGCCTAATGAAGACTTATCCTGGATGCAAGGAGGGAGTAGGGCTACTGGAGTTCATGGATTAGCCTAATGAAGACTTACCATGGATGCAAGGAGGTAGTAGGGCTACTGGAGTTCATGGATTAGCCTAATGAAGACTTACCCTGGATGCAAGGAGGTAGTAGGGCTACTGGAGTTCATGGATTAGCCTAATGAAGACTTACCATGGATGCAAGGAGGGAGTAGGGCTACTGGAGTTCATGGATGAGCCTAATGGAGACTTACCCTGGATGCAAGGAGGGAGTAGGGCTACTGGAGTTCATGGATTAGCCTAATGAAGACTTACCCTGGATGCAAGGAGGGAGTAGGGCTACTGGAGTTCATGGATTAGCCTAATGAAGACTTACCCTGGATGCAAGGAGGGAGTAGGGCTACTGGAGTTCATGGATTAGCCTAATGAAGACTTACCCTGGATGCAAGGAGGGAGTAGGGCTACTGGAGTTCATGGATGAGCCTAATGAAGACTTACCCTGGATGCAAGGAGGGAGTAGGGCTACTGGAGTTCATGGATTAGCCTAATGAAGACTTACCCTGGATGCAAGGAGGGAGTATAGCCATTGGATGGTCTCGTTGTGGTTGATGACACCATTCATGCCATCGACATAGAGCATCACTTGACCCAGGGCTGAAACATACACCCAGTTGTAGTTTTATTAAGAAAACTTCAAAGTTTGGTTCAAAGCTGCCTCAAGGCCCGAGGTAGTGAGGATTTTGTTTTATGATTACAAATAAATCTGTCATAAATCCAAGTAAAATTTATGTATTTTGCAATGTGCATCAGGTGAAAAGTTTGGTGGCGAAACCAGAGAATGAACCATGAAAGCTGAATACGGTGGTTAGAACTATTGAATTATCTCTGTTGTAACCACATCTTAAATTAGAACCTCATTTTTTGTAGAAACCCCTTTTTTAGACACAGACCCCGTTTTTTAAAACCATAGCGAGAACACTGATTACCGTTACTGAGTGGAAGATGATCTCTGGTGGATGCTACTGATGTGAAAAAACTTGCCATTAAATCAGCCACGTAGACCTGGTTTCGTTTACACTACATCTGGGCCATTATATTACGCTGCATGTAATCATAGTAGAAGTCATTTCAAAACTAATTCGCATTTCAATCGGCCTTGAAAGAGACCAGACATTGACATGGTGTTTACATTTCCTCTGCAATCATAGTTCAGGGCCGTTCTACCAGGGTGTTTGTAATTACAATATCCTACAGCCATGGCTGGTCACCTATATATACCATCCAATTACACCCCTGCCAGGGTAGTTTATATCAGTAACCTAGCCACAGCAAATGTCATTATCGTAAAGAAACTTAAGACGCCACTGCATGCTTGAATTGCATCAATCATGATTTGTCTGCAATTTCAACAATAACACTTACAAGATATACTAATTAACAATTATTTATAACAAGGTAGGAATACGTTATCATAATACAACTGCACAAACCATCACATAAACAGTAAATAAATGCTACTGTGGTTTATACGTAACAACAAGTTTCACAAAAACAGGTGCCAACCATAACACTTTACATCGACATCTTTAGAGGTAAAATTAGTTAACAGACATTAGACATTAGAAGACTATGCTCAGTGGATCATACTGCAGCTGACTTGGTCATCATTGGGCTCAAGATGCAACAAAAAAGGCTCCCTAGAACCTCGCATGTGGATCATAATTATATTCACTGACAAATGTTGGCATGTGCAGTGAATTTGTTAGGCAATTGACCCTGAAAAGCATCTCAAGTTTCCTTTAATTCTCAGTGCACATACAACCTTACTGCCCCACTGATGCAGGCAGTTAGCAGGTCAGAGCTACCTGGTAGTTTTTTAGGAAGAAAAACTACTACAGGGCAGAAAAGTCATCTTTTTTAATACACAGGGCATTAACCTATAAAGATGTTCACCATAAAAAACAGACCAGAGTTTCCAGAGTATTTACATCTGCACTTAAGCTGTGTAAGTTTGTGAACAGATACAGGCGATATGGCATGACAGTGACGACAGTGTTGGTTCTGTGCCACACTATCGCTGTTGATTCCTGCCATTAAGTTTGCAGGTGGTACATGAATGTTCACATGGGATTTGTTAAAATGAGATATTATGAAACAATCGTTATTTCGTTGTTGTGTGCAAAAATGTAAAATTTTTCCATTAAATATATGTATGATGATGATGATGACGACTGAGAGTGCCTTACCTCTGAGGATATAGTTCTGGTAGTTCTGATCAGCCTCCGAGCCAACCTTAATGAGACACTCCAGGCCATCGTGGTTGACAAACTCATGCACCAAGTCCTTGTCATCCTAGAAGACACGGCCACATACAACACTGATAAAAATATTGAAAGTTCAATGCATTTTGCATAATTCTATTAATGAGTCATAATAACTAATCAAAAATAATATCATGCATGTATGCAACTATGCATGCATGCGTGTATGCATGTGGCACCTAAATGACATTACTATGTCTACTGCACTGCACATGGCACATTTATGTGACACATGCATACACGCATGCATGCATAGTTGCATACATGCGTGTATGCATGTGGCACATAAATGTGCCATGTGGAGTGCAGTAGACATAGTGATGTCATTGCCACTGTGTTTAAGGTTGTAGACAATGTCACTCTATTTATCTAATAACACTAATAATCTTGGTTCTTTTGTAGTACATATTCCTATACTTGACAGACCAATGTGCTTTATAATAAAATTATATATTATCTCCAGACAGCCCCAACATGCATGGTCGTCAACAACATGCATGGTCTTCAACAACATGCACGGTCGTCAACAACATGCACGGTCGTCAACAACATGCACGGTCGTCAACAACATGCATGGTCGTCAACAACATGCACGGTCGTCAACAACATGCACGGTCGTCAACAACATGCATGGTCGTCAACAACATGCATGGTCGTCAACATCATGAACAATACAAACCCACATCTTCAGTCTTCCACCCAGACCAATATCATGCATCTTTCCGTCAAACACACTTTTATTAACAAACGTTTTATGGCATCTTTGCTGCCTGACTAAGTAGGTGATTAATGTGCACTGAAATGCGACATACCTGGAATATTTGCTTCAGTGAAAAGAGGGCCCGGCGGAGCTCCCTGCCATTCGAGTTCAACAGCTTCTCTGAAAATGAAATAAAAGTTGGGTAATGAAGTTGTCCTGAACCAGTCTGTGCGCACGATGAAAGACATGTGCCACTTGCAACGTGAATCAGTATTTTTTTCTAACTGTCTTTCAGATGTGTGGCGCTGTTTATGGATATTTGTGAATGCCCAGTGCGATATGGCGCTGACACATGTAGGCATTATGCCAGGAAAATGTTGGTTTATTACACAATTTAAACCGACAAATGTCTTACCAGTTTTTAAATGTAAATGAACATAATTTATATAAGAAGAAGGGGCGAACATAGAACAAATGCTGTGGAAAACAGTTTCACCTATTGACTATATTGGCTCCACAAAATATGAACAATAAAACTGATAAATAACAATTATAGTCAGTGCTCCATAGATGAGAAAAGACTCAAACTACTTTGTGTATTTATTACTATTTATACAGTGGATTGCTGAATATTACCACCACACTAGATCACATAGCCAAGGTAAGTAGTCCAGTGTAGAAATGTATACAGAACATATTGAGCACCAAGCTTCATACATACAGACTGTACATGATGGATTACGATCATACAGAATTGTTTATAATAGCATTCGGTGAAGCATAATTACAACTTAGCCATGCCACACATGTGAACTATGACCTGTTGTGATGGCCCAATGAACAAAGTATGAAAGCATATTCTATTCATGCAGTCTCACACCAATGTGTCACGCTATATTGAAATATTCTTATTTGACCAACTTCTTAACCAGATCCAAGGTTTGGCATCGACATTGCTCTGCTGGTGCCATCTGAGCAGGAAGCTTTATTTAGGCACTTGTAACAGCACCAGGAGTTTACGTGACAGTCTCCTGGTAAAAGATGGTGCTTGATAATGATGAATGAATTATGACTTGATCCAGTGAAACTCATAGTCTGTGGCAGTTGAAGTGTTTTGTTTTGTAGTTGCCCTGAGGTGTTTACCCTGGATGGAGGGGAGGGTAAAGAAGATGGTCATACCAGATATAGCTGCTGAAGATTGCAGGTGTCTAGCTGCCAGTAACTTGACATTTTGTGACAGCCCTGTGATTTCACAGCTGTCATAATTCTCTACAATCTGAGCACTGTCATTTTACTTGATCAATCACAAACTAAATTGTAGTCAATCCACTGTGAATCCTCCTCTACAGCTTGGTGAACTGTTGGCACTTGGAATACTGTCCTATGGGCTATTGTCCTATGGTATATCATCTGGTGGGCTACTGTCCTATGGGATATCACAGTGAGCTACTGTCCTATGGGATATCATATGGTGAGCTACTGTCCTATGGGATATCATTTGTCAGAGGGGATTCATGTAAACCCCCCTTGCTATGGGCCTGATCTGGTGGGCTGCTGTCCTATGGTATATCATCTGGAGGGCTACTGTCCTATTGGATGTCATCTGGTGGGCTACTGTCCTATGGGATATCATCTGGTGGGCTACTGTCCTATGGGATATCATCTGGTGGGCTACTATCCCATGGGATATCATCTGGTGGGCTACTATCATATGGGATATCATCTGGTGGGCTACTGTCCTATGGGATATCATCTGGTGGGCTACTGTCATATGGGATATTGTCCTTGGCATCTGTCAGGCTATGTACCATACACCTGTTGAACAAACTGACAGTTCAGAATGTAATAATAAACCCAACCCCAGACTCTAATTGGCTCCCCAAAGCGTGCTGTGGACAGCTGACATGACTGACACCTGAGGTAGAACAACATATCTTGCTGAGATCGGCAATTGACTTACGCAGTCGTCTACAAGACAATCAACATTGGGTGACATTGGAACATCGCCGATGACACGCACCCATGTCAAGGCTTGTCACCAGGATAACCACACTGTGCATGTCCCAGCATGATCACAGGATGCTGCTCGACCAAGCGTGAAAGTCTTGAGAAACAATCAAATTTAACACCCAATTATCTTCTCTCCTATTGGCACAAATAAGAAGCCACTGACATACGAAACGAGAAGTGTCACAGGGAATTAGTTTCCCAAGTTGCCTTTGCAAATATGTGGTAAAGATATGTTACTAAGAATTTATGTTCTTGGTTGTTTTTCACCTTTTTTTATTTGGCAATCAAACTGTATTTCTTTAATTTGATTAAAATTGCATCCTCAACTGATTTAGCCTGTCACAAATCCGGTTCATTGATGTCCTCATATGTAGTGTATGAATAGCTTAAGTAATGTCCGCAGTCGGTTTAATTAAAAAGTGCATATTTTTTCAAATCAACGAAAGAATTGACTTTAGTTGTTAGGTCTGCGAAGCTCAAAATAGTGGATATCCAAAATGGTAAACACTATAGGGTCAAGGCTGATTATTTGCATGATTTCCATCTCTCACCAATCACATGACAAAGTTAGGAAATTTCACCAAGGGCGAAATTTATGTTTTCAGCATTTCCATTTTCACTTCAATCAATTTTGCATGCACAATTAAATAATTTAATAGTTTGTCTGACGATTTCACAAAAACTACATACAAAAGTTGCATAAATGAACCAGCATGTAGTAGTGGATACTACCCCGGTAGGTAGGTTTGAATTGTCGCAAAATAAATTTGAAATGAGACAGGCAAAAAATTTAATTGATGAGGCACCTTTAAAGAAGATGAATCACTCAGCCATGTGCAGTCCACTCGACCTTTGTCAAATTGTAGCCTAGAGCCTAGACCTAGTCTGGGGAAATCAAACTGATGACCTTCTTAAGATTTTTCTTTAAAAATTTATAGTTATAAGATCATTTCAAAGCTTTAAAATGCTACATTTAATTTAAGACATTATAAAACTGAGCACACGCACTGTTCTCTGCAGACATTCTGTCTTTGTGAAAATGTGTGACAGAGTGCTGGTGCTTGAAAACCACACAATTAGTGTCGAGTCTGTGGCACAACATATTAAACAGTCAGTGCAGACCTTTCTGCCTGCATCACCTGTGCTTTCTGCTACATCTAACACTGTGGCTCCCCGTTCAATGAAGAGACATTGAACATTGCGCCATACAAGCAGCACATGACATATGTAAGGAATGCCTGTCATGACTTTCAGCTTCAATCACCTTCCAACTGTCTGGCTGGGCACAGCTATTGAGAAGACATTTGTCACAGTCAGCCTAACAAGGCAATAACACTTGCAGGTGCTCTCCCTGTCACAGTGTAGCAATCAGGACAACATCAGTTATGCAATGTACCTGTCTGTGTGACACAAGGCCACAAAGGGATGTCAGCAGGACCTGTAGTGGTCTCCCACTGCTGGTGAGGAGACCAGGTGACACTCAATCTGAAGCCTCTGTAGGCTTTATTCCAGCTGTTTTGTAATAACTGTAATTGGTCAGTTGGTTCAGTGTGGTTGCAACACAGAACTTACAATTTATTGACAAGGGAGCCGTATAACTAGGATTCTTCAGTGGTTAATTGGCCCATAAATAGCATAAAAAATACAGCATCATAGGTGATTATGACACTATATAAATATTGTATTTTTACGCAGTTCTTACTTATATGACATGATTTCCATCATAAAGTTTGTTTTTCTCTTAATTTTATATTCATGCACTGTGATAATGCATTTAACAAACTACTGGTTTTCATTGTGTAGAGAACTATTCCATGGCGAAGACTGGGTTCCCCCACATGGTCGACATTTCATCTACCCTATATAATGATAGAAATGTTTTTCAATATATAAATATTTATTAGAAAAATTAGAGAAACACTAAAATAAACCATCACATCTAATCGATAAGGTTAATGACAAAATCAGCAATTAAGTTTATTATCTATGTAAAAAAGATCCTTTTAGAAATTAATTAACATATTGGTGTTAACTCCTAGAACAATGTTCTTATTTTATCAGCATTCAATCATGGCTTAATTGCTGCTTTCATATATATTTGACAAAACATAAGAATCTAACAGAACATTAGGACAACACCAACTTGCCCACTACGGCTGCATCTCAAGACACACACACATTTTCAGGACAATCTATCTAGAGCATGCAAGCAACAGAATATGTCCACTAGTTAACATTTTGCTTTAATTAGTAAACTGTCAAGATGTGTTCTGAAGTATGTCCGTCTGTCAGAACTAACATTCCTGCCAGACAAGGTGGCAGCCCAGTCACAGCCTTGTCACAGCTGGTAGAGAACAGCAGTGAACATCTCATCACATCTGTCACCAGACATGTTAAAGACCCGAGCATTCTGTTGCTTGCACTTCTTGCTGTCTCAACCAAAGACATCACATCTGTCAACCAATGTTACCCTGTCAACCAGCCTCCCATGAAGTTACTTCTTCCCAGGACACCCCCCAGCCCACCTGTTTTTTTGTTCACAGCTGTTTGTTAAAGTTATCTACTGGCGACTTCAACGGCTTGCACATGAAGATATGTGGTTTTTAAAAGGACATGTTAAACTGTTATACTTATAGCCAATAATTGTTATGCATATTTTATAGATATGCCTAAATAAATATGTTGAGTTTTGGTGCCCTAAACTTGTCAGAACATTAGCAATAGTCGTTCTTGAGCATCTGAACCTGAAACAATATTCTCAATGCTCTTTAAAGAGTCAAACGAGAAGCACGTAGGTTTGACATAGCATTAGTTGGATTAGAGCATAAATTAAGATTTATTAATACAGATAGCTGAGAGCTGAGTCATTGGATGAAAAAATTCAATCAAACTATATCAAAGGAAGTTTTATTCTTGCACCTTTATCCAGAATGGTTTGGGCCACAAAGTATTTATCCAAATTCTAGTCCAAGGTTGCTATTTAGCCAAACTGGGTTTCTGATCAAAATACTTCACTCAGTGTAAGCACAAAAACATACCACAAACATAAATGTAACAGTTGAAAAGCTTACTACGTTTGAATAGAAAATCACAACAATTACTCTGCAGTAAGCTATTCATCACAAACGACATTCTTTGGCTGGCTATACTTAGATTGCTGTCAAACAGGCCATACAAAATGGAATAATTGAGAAAAACATAAACATTAGAAAAACTATTGATCAGAAAGATTGTTACATAAGAATGTGAGTACTGCAACATGCAGGACATGTAACAGGCCTAGACACAGGGCCACAACATGAGACAAACTCACTAACAAACTACTGCCATCATTTTTACCTATCACTGAACAAAGGCCTAATGAACAAAATCATAACAGGTTCACCAATATTAAAAAGTACTATAGCTTACTCACTCCCTCTGAGGTTAGGGTGAAGAGGATTTCTGTTTTGAGCTTTACTCGATTGGAATCAGAATGCTATCTATGGGCCCATTAACCAATAAAAAAATTTATGAGGATTTATATAGCTTTATAGAGAATTTCAAGGCATGAATATGGGTTTTAAAAAAAAATTACAAGTCTACCTATAGTGTTCACCACACCCTTCAAACCTACCTATAGTGTTCACCACACCCTTCAAACCTACCTATAGTGTTCACCACACCCTTCAAACCTACCTATAGTGTTCACCACACCCTTCAGACCTACCTATAGTGTTCACCACACCCTTCAGACCTACCTATAGTGTTCACCACACCCTTCAAACCTACCTATAGTCTTCACCACACCCTACAAACCTACCTATAGTGTTCACCACACCCTTCAAACCTACCTATAGTCTTCACCACACCCTTCAAACCTACCTATAGTCTTCACCACACCCTTCAAACCTACCTATAGTCTTCACCACACCCTTCAAACCTACCTATAGTCTTCACCACACCCTTCAAACCTACCTATAGTCTTCACCACACCCTTCAAACCTACCTATAGTGTTCACCACACCCTTCAAACCTACCTATAGTGTTCACCACACCCTTCAAACCTACCTATAGTGTTCACCACACCCTTCAAACCTACCTATAGTGTTCACCACACCCTTCAAACCTACCTATAGTCTTCACCACACCCTTCAAACCTACCTATAATCTTCACCACACCCTTCAAACCTACCTATAGTCTTCACCACACCCTTCAAACCTACCTATAGTCTTCACCACACCCTTCAAACCTACCTATAGTGTTCACCACACCCTTCAAACCTACCTATAGTGTTCACCACACCCTTCAAACCTACCTATAGTGTTCACCACACCCTTCAAACCTACCTATAGTGTTCACCACACCCTACAAACCTACCTATAGTGTTCACCACACCCTTCAAACCTACCTATAGTCTTCACCACACCCTTCAAACCTACCTATAGTCTTCACCACACCCTTCAAACCTACCTATAGTCTTCACCACACCCTTCAAACCTACCTATAATCTTCACCACACCCTTCAAACCTACCTATAGTCTTCACCACACCCTTCAAACCTACCTATAGTGTTCACCACACCCTTCAAACCTACCTATAGTCTTCACCACACCCTTCAAACCTACCTATAGTGTTCACCACACCCTTCAAACCTACCTATAGTCTTCACCACACCCTTCAAACCTACCTATAGTCTTCACCACACCCTTCAAACCTACCTATAGTCTTCACCACACCCTTCAAACCTACCTATAGTCTTCACCACACCCTTCAAACCTACCTATAGTCTTCACCACACCCTTCAAACCTACCTATAGTCTTCACCACATCCTTCAAACCTACCTACCTATAGTCTTCACCACACCCTTCAAACCTACCTACCTATAGTCTTCACCACACCCTTCAAACCTACCTATAGTCTTCACCACACCCTTCAAACCTACCTATAGTGTTCACCACACCCTTCAAACCTACCTACCTATAGTCTTCACCACACCCTTCAAACCCTGACTCAATTTCTTAATTTTCATTCCTACTTCAACATTCATTTCCACCAGTTTGTCCATCAACCGTAATGATAATAATTACAACGAATATTGTCTCTCATTACATTAATCCTTAGTCATGCTCTTTTCAGTCTCCAACTGTCACCCATTTTGCCTGTCACTTCAGTGTCTTACGGCAATCTGTCAAACCCAGAACAATGTCACCATGCTGAGCTTTGTATCTCCGTCAAAAGGAAACATGGCTGGACAGAAAAACAATCCTACTAATAAAAACCATGGTAAATTATGCACCTGTTTGTTAAACATGACCTAATCAACACACTGAATCGTCTGTAATGGCCCGAAATACTACTTGTAAAAAACATGAGCCAGCTACAACAAACAAGCAGGTTCCTGGTGGACCAACAGGACCAGACCAAACAACTAAGCCATTGTATTATTTGATATACATAAAATTTCATTGTACAATCACGTACACCCCCCCCATATACCCCACAGTGTTCATCCGACGGAACCCAGGTCAGAGCACAAGAAACATGCTAACTTTGTTTACATTATGAGATGTTTGTGTAACTTCGTTAAGAAAAACCGCTTTGACATGTGACAGAAAGTCAACTCTGGCAGAATAGGACATGTGTCACTTGTTCACAATGACATGATGACACATTGTTGTATGGACTGGTCACATGACTCTTGATAAAGAAACTTGATAAAGATAAGAATAACCTCAAAGTGTACATATACTGTGCAGGTCACTCATAGCAAGATAAAAATATTTTATCAGACATCAATAAATAACTCAAATTGTATAAGATATTAATAAATAATTCTAACTGCATAAGGTATCAGCAACTCCCATTCGTCAGTTATTTTATAGATTTATATGCACATCAACACTGTGATAACTTTGGGTCATACAATACCATGAAAGAACCCTGTACTCTAATACAAAATCTTGTGTGATAAAATGTATTATGAACCATTGAAAGAAATGAATAGGAAATGATACTTTTGATCCAGCTATCTTTATCCACAGCTAAATTTTTCAGAGCCTGAAACATGAAAGGGGCTTAAGATCAGAGAGGTTTTTCCTCCTCAGTTTCCACCCTTTACCCAATGAATAAAATGTAACTGCCAAGTGTGGTGGACATAACCTCTGACATACACCTAAAGGACATGAGTTGTCCTTAGATAAAATGTAACTGCCAAGTGTGGTGGACATAACCTCTGACATACACCTAAAGGACATGAGTTGTCCTTAGATAAAACGTAACTGCCAAGTGTGGTGGACATAACCTCTGACATACACCTAAAGGACATGAGTTGTCCTTAGATAAAACGAAACTGCCAAGTGTGGTGGACATAACCTCTGACATACACCTAAAGGACATGAGTTGTCCTTAGATAAAATGTAACTGCCAAGTGTGGTGGACATAACCTCTGACATACACCTAAAGGACATGAGTTGTCCTTAGATAAAATGTAACTGCCAAGTGTGGTGGACATAACCTCTGACATACACCTAAAGGACATGAGTTGTCCTTAGATAAAATGTAACTGCCAAGTGTGGTGGACATAACCTCTGACATACACCTAAAGGACATGAGTTGTCCTTAGATAATGCACTGGAATGTATTAAAAGACATAACATCCACTCGGTGATAATTTGATTGATTACACTTCCAAACATGGTGGTAATGTAATGATGTAAAATCTCATTTATTATCCTGACTGCCCCTGTGGTCTCACATGAGTAATATGAATTGGATGCTTTTGTGGCATTATTTAGAAACAAGAGGAGAACTGTTTGTAAACAGTGCTAGTTATTTACATGTACATCTGACTGTACGTCCCAGTTGTGCAATAAAGGAGTTACACTAGCACTCCTCAGTACCTCTCAAGTTTTACACACAGTACCCCAAATAACACTGCATATCCCACCATCAAACAGTCTTAACGCAACCCAAACATTCTCCCAAATTACTTATAAATGATGTATGCTTTCTGCTGTTGTAAGTGGCAACACAACCTTTGAACACTAAGACAACTTTCTGCTGTAGTAAGTGGCAACACAACCTTTGAACACTAAGACAACTTTCTGCTGTAGTAAGTGGCAACACAACCATTGAACACTAAGACAACTTTCTGCTGTAGTAAGTGGCAACGCAACCTTTGAACACTAAAACAACTTTCTGCTGTAGTAAGTGGCAACACAACCTTTGAACACTAAGACAACTTTCTGCTGTAGTAAGTGGCAACACAACCATTGAACACTAAGACAACTTTCTGCTGTAGTAAGTGGCAACGCAACCTTTGAACACTAAGACAACTTTCTGCTGTAGTAAGTGGCAACACAACCTTTGAACACTAAGACAACTTTCTGCTGTAGTAAGTGGCAACACAACCTTTGAACACTAAGACAACTTTCTGCTGTAGTAAGTGGCAACGCAACCTTTGAACACTAAGACAACTTTCTGCTGTAGTAAGTGGCAACACAACCTTTGAACACTAAGACAACTTTCTTTCAATGTGGATTTAAGATGCAGTAGCTAAATGGTACAATGGTAGAACATCAAACAGTGACTAGGCCTAGGGTTAGAGTTTTGGTGAAATACAAAGTCGATGTACAGTTGCTGAGCATCCAATTACTGCAGCAGTACAAATGAAACACTGATAAAATCTTGCAATCGAGTAGCTTTTGTGCATTAACTTAGGTGTGGCTGAACCCTTTTCACTGTGTTTGATTTGCTGATCAAATGAACAGGTCTGCAAAGTTGACACTGACACATGAGGTGTCTTGTGTGTCCTATCAATAAGTCAAACAACACCCAAGAACACATGGGCCAAGAATATGAAGACTTGCACCAGAGACAGCTGATCACTCTACCTGCCAATGTATGAGGCACCCAGCTGTGTTGTAGCTGTGTTGTAGCTGTGTTGTAGCTGTGTTGAAGCTGTGTTGTAGCTGTGTTGTAGCTGTGTTGTAGCTGTGTTGTAGCTGTGTTGTAGCTGTGTTGTAGCTGTGTTGTAGCTGTGTTGTAGCTGTGTTGTAGCTATGTTGTAGCTGTGTTGTAGCTGTGTTGTAGCTATGTTGTAGCTGGGGAGAGGAGCAAACAGTCAAATTATGCAACAACAACCACCTGTGAGACTGTTTGCAATCTCCACAGAACGCTAGCATGGTTTGGTTTGTTATAATGTACCATCTGAGCTGGTGGGACCAATTCTAAAGCATGACAATAAATGGGACAAAGCCACATGTTTTCTTCACCCAATGCCTGTGATCAGGATGAGGAGAAAAAAGGCTGACCCCAATCTATCCAACTGTGTGACACAGTGAAGGTTACACAGTTACACAGTCCCTCTCACTGCATGTAGGAACATTAGCCAAACACAAAGTGATTAATTTCATTGTGTCTGTTTAATTATTTAAACAGCTTAAATAATTGATGAAATCGCATCTTATACTATTGACTTGAATGCAACCACATATCATTCATCACTTCTTGAACATGCACTACCATTCATCATAAATTATATGTAATTTAATAAATAATCATTAACTTGAAAATATTCTGACTCCATCTCAATCCATTTCCTAAACCATTCCAAACAAGTATTATGCATCTCACAGTGATGTTCCAATAATACATGGTGGTACAGAAAGCGATAGCATATATATAACTTATCCATATTTAAACATACATGACGCATAAGATGAATTATGGTATGACAGAGAATAGCTCTGTCACCCCACCTAACTAAGATCATTTCAGTTTCAGTCAAAGTAATCCCAAGATCATCATGAAAGATTGGATTAGTTTATACACAAGCTGACTTGTGTCAAACTCTGCAGCAGACAGACAAAAGTTCCATCTACTTCTTTCCTGGTCATGAATGGAGCAACTCATCTCAGAACTGAAGATATTAGATGTAAGATGAGAGAAGCCTCTTGGTGTGTTGACTATCTTCAATGACCATTATACATATGTTTACTAAGACTTCAAAATTGAGACTACACTGATGTCAGGCACATTCAATGTGTGAAAATCTCCAAGTACGTGTATGAGTAGTGCTTTGCATAGTCTTCACCAGGAAGAGCATAAACTCAACCTCTCGTGGATTCTGTGTAAATTCAATTTATAAACAGTCTACAAACGTCTAGGACAGGACACTTACGAAGATTCAACAGTTATAAAGTACTTGGAAAGCCCAGCTCAAGAGGATGTGTGTCAAGTACTCCAAACACACTAGAGCTGGACATACATCGTCCAGTGCTTATTTGTTAGCCAGGTCTGTGTTGATGACATAGCAAATTATGACTACACACTTCCTGTACTATCTACCTGGTTGATGAAACCTTCCTGAAGGATCTACTTGATGATAATCGGGCGCCTATGTTAATACTGTCATGACATGAGTCAGAGGACTGATGTATATAGTGACCTCAATGGTGTGTCAGTGCAAGTATCGTGGGCTTTATCTTCTACCTAGTTTTACTCTAATCATTCATTAATAGCTAAAAAATATTATGTTTGGAAAAAAAGGAAGACCTTTTGCAAATTTGGCTAGAAAAAAGTAACAATCACAACAACCAAAATAAACGATAACATAAGTTAAAGTTAAAGTTAAAGTTAAAGTTAAAGTGAGCCCAACCTACGATATGCGACATTATGTGTAGGATATATCTGCTGCTGGCATAATTAAATAAATAAAGGATTATCATGTTAAATGTTTTGTCTGCACAATGTGCTTTATTTCCAACTAATATCATTAAGAGTATGTGTACGTAAGGTAAGGTAAAGTCATCCCCCAGGCATTACGCCTTAGGAAGCCATGAAGGCTTATATGGCCAGTGCTTAAACCTGGTTTCTGTAGTGCGAAGCAACTTAGAGTGAAGTTAAACCGACTCTCCTGGACGGGACACTAGTCCATCGCAGGTACCTTCCAAACAGTGTTTGTACTCATTTGCAGCTGAGTAGACTGAGGCAAAGTAGGGTAAACGAAATTGCCTAAGCTTTTTGAAAACGAACCATGCCCAGTGTGGGTCTTGAACTCACAACCCTCGAACTTAGAGTCCAACACCTTAACCACTAGGCCACGGCTGCCCCCTTAAGACTATGTGTAGGATTAATTAAAATGTTTGCAATTCAACTACTGATATCAGTATTTTACAAAACCATGAAACTGTAAATGGTGGTTAGCAAGTTATTACCCTATATAGACCTACCAAAACAACGACAAAATGTTAATTTATTTATGCACTTATAGCTGTCAAAAAGAGCTCTGATTTTAACCTAAAAACAGATGGGGGTTGGGGGGAATTTTTTCGTAGAACCCTTGGGAGAAGACATCTCATCAGAGAGGACAGTTGACAGATATGGCATCTTTGATCTTTAGAGACACAGCAGAGACAACAGCTGCAATATGTTGCACCTTCCAACTTACTGCGTTTCTCTATTAGCGCATTTAGCAAATACAAAGACAGGTGCAGCTGGAGTCAGTGCAAAAAAAGGCAGCAATGAAATTTATAACTCTTACACCTGACAAAGTATTGCGTGCTTCATTTACATGTTTTACAATACTAACTACACTGCAAGTATGTCTTCAAAAGTGCCAGCTGACACCGAGCATAAATCTTGGCCGTGCCTCTTCAGCCTTTGTCCATGTACTTTGTGCAATGTCTACACTGCCGCTAACACGACTTACTAGGCCTCAGTCATGTTCTGACTACAAGAAGGTATTGCTATGCTGTCTACCATGGTTCGCGACAAGGTTGCTCACTACAGGAGCCTTGTGCAATGCATTATTCATTTACATGGAATTGCCTCGTGATTCTGGGATGTTTCTGTAGTCAAGTCAGATGTGATGTTTTCCCAGTTAGATATATGCTGTGTTTTGCCTTATATTCCCTACACAATCACAATGTCGTGCTCTGAATATGTACAGCTTGCTGAGAAAACCGTTTTTGTCCAGGACAAACCAATGTCTACATGTGGTGTGTTTCAGTGCATGCCATTTTCATTGACATCTGTTTTGATGCATGAAATGAGTGATTTCAATCAACAGTTTCTCCCCACCCAAAACCTGCTGCTCTTGGGCAGTTGGACACGAGGCAGAAAGGAAGAGAAACACCGATCTTCTCCAGACCCAAACCAAAACCAGCTCATTAGTGTTGGAACCCACAGAGCAAAGGAACATCTACAGATGTGTCTTGTTTATTGTGATCTTCTATTTAAGGTGCTGTGTTCAGTCAAACTACCAGGCAATGGGCGGTTCCCCATCACAACTGACATCGGATATCAGATGTAATTACACTGTTGGGATCTGTTTAAATACAAAGGCCAGGTGTTACCAAAGGGTTGCAAACCAAATTAGGTTTGCTAAACACCCTGTTTACCAGCCTCAGAAGAGGTCACTCCCTTCAATCACAGTAGCTCAATACTTCCATGATGAAACTGCCTTCCAAGGCAAAGACCAAGATGGCAAGTGGACAAGGAAGCCATTGGCTTATCGAGAATCCAACATTTTTTTTCATTTACTGTCCTTGTGAGAACAAGTACTTCTTGATACCCAATCTACACTGATAAATCACTAATGTTACTTCATGTCCCCTAGTTCTACTATCTTTCTTGAGTGAGAAAAACATATTTCTATAAATATTTTCATACCATTCAATATCTTAAAAGCTTCAATTTGATCTCCTCCCACCTTGTCTCTAGGGTTGTTACATTCTTCTTATGATATGGTCTCCAACAGTGACAATCACTCCTCTTGGCTTAGTTACATGTAAATTACTCTCACCATGGGTTCCTAAAAGCAAGGTCATGTCTAACCAATCTCTTATGTTTTTTGAAGAAATTACAAAGTGGGTAGATGACGGGTTACCAGTGGATGTTGTCTACTTAGATTTTCAGAAAGCTTTCGATAAAGTGCCACACCAAAGATTGTTACTTAAACTAAAAGCCCATGGTATAGGTAATGTAATCAACTGGATAGCTTACTACACACAGAAGACAGAGAGTAATAGTAGATGGTGAGATTTCAAACTGGAAATCGGTTTTGAGTGGGGTACCACAGGGATCAGTATTAGGCCCTATACTGTTTTTAATATATATAAATGATTTAGAAGATGACATACCTAGCAAAGTACTCAAATTTGCAGATGACACAAAAGTATTCAGAAAGGTTACAAATGATACAGATAAACAAAGTTTACAGGATGATCTAGATAAATTAGTTAAATGGTCAGAAAAATGGCAAATGTTATTCAATTTTAGGAAGTGTAAATGTATACACATAGGACATGGAAACATGGACGAAGGATATAAAATGGGGGATGCTGTACTAGGTAGAACTACACAAGAAAAGGACTTAGGAGTAACATTTAATGCGACATGAAAGTTTCAGAGCAATGTGGGATTGCTGCTTCAAAAGGAAATCAAATTCTAGGGCTAATTAGGAGAACTATCTTGTATAAGGAGAAACAGCTAATTGTACCCCTGTACAAAGCAATAGTTAGACCATATTTGGAATATTGTATTCAAGCATGGAGGCCGTATCATAAAAAGGACATAGACAAGCTAGAAAGAATACAACAAAGAGCAACTAAAATGATTCCAGAATTGAGAGACCTTAGTTGCGAAAGTCGCTTATTACAATGTGGTTTGACAACACTAGAGACCAGGAGACTAAGAGGAGACCAAATAGAAGTGTTTAAAATAGTGAACGGTTATGAGGATATTGATAGGAATATGTTCTTCAAACTTAAAGAAGGCAGTAGAACCAGAGGACACAAAGCAGCATTAGTTTAGGAGCAGTGTAGGTAGGACATGAGAAAGTACTCTTTCTCACAGAGAGTGATAAATGAATGGAACAAACTGCCAAATGATTGTGTTAATGCTAGTAGTGTGAATGTTTAAAAATAGAATTGACGGATACTTGATAAGAGCGGGCTACACATAGATGAGAAAATTGTTGGACTCTCGATAAGCCAATGGCTTCCTTGTCCACTTGCCATATGGAACTTGTTGTTTGGGATGGCAACCTTGTTAAATCTAATACGGGGGGAGTCATAGTTTCTGATTGGTTTTATAAATAGTTTTTTATTGGTTTTATAAATAGCCCTGCATTGTCACGCACTGATACAGCACAAAAAGCCCCAGATAAGTAATGACAGACACTATGGGTGATATTAATAATAAAAAAGACCTCAAGTGCCTGAGAGCACGCCCAAATCAGACTTATAATAGGTTCAATGAAATCTGCCATTCCAATAACATCTAAAGACCCAACACACCTATTCTTTAACATTCTTATCTACTCACTCATGGCAATGATCGACCCACCCCGCAGCAAACCATCCACCCCAAACCACACACCCTGGCAGACACGTATTTCCAGGTACTTCCAGGTATTGCATCCAGGGTATTAATATGCAAGTCTTGACAAACAAAGTGTGCGTGTCATTGTATGTGCCCACAGATTTCTATTCGTCTGTGTTTGTGATGTGCACACATTATATAATGACACAGTACACAATGCCAGCGTCTCAATAGAATTGGCAACAAAATACCTGGCATTCCTGTGGATCAATACCACTGAGCATTAGATACAACCATGAGATATTGTAAAGGTGAACCCACCCCACCTGTCATACGATCCTGGTCGGATTCTGGAGCCCCATCTGTTATCACACAGTTGGCTCGATGAAGTCTTTACACTGTGTTTTTGCCTGAATAGCCGTAGAGTTTACTCAACAGTATATGTTACAAATGCTGGAAAAACAAGTCAATTACAAAAGCATTTCCAAGGTTGTGTCATTTGTGTATTAGGCAACAAGAAGTTTAAAAATACAGTTTTTTAAGCATTCTCTGAAATATATTTCATGGTCAATACAAGGTTGTGTTTTGAGGACACAGATTTTGATCAAGCATCAGATATGGACAACAGAAACTACTACTGGGTGGTCCTAGATATTGGCGCCAGGTAAAAATGATAAAGGCATAAATAGCTAAGTAACTATGGCAAGGGGCAGGGGCTGGGTATATAGATGTAGCACATTGTGAGTAGTTATCCACATGAACAAACTGTATAACTACTGGAAATAATCAATTATACAAACGTTGGGCATATCACTTAGAAATAAACAGCTCATTTTAAAGATAGTAAAACAATAAAAAACTAGACTTAAACTTTACTTCCACACCAAATTGTTTGTTGTTGTAATACTTTAATCCATCACACCGAGATAACATGTTTTTTTTACTGGAACTTCTGGTATGGAAAGAATGATACCTGGGGGGTCATACCTGGGGATCATACCTGGGGGGTCATACCTGGGGGATCATACCTGGGGCTAGTGACATGAAGTGATATTCCCATCAAGTGTGGAATGTGGGGTGAACAGTGCCAAATTAGACATGTGCAAATCAAACATGATGAAGTGGTTAATTTCTGAAAGACTCAAATTACACTAAACTGAAAACAACGTTTAAATTGAAATGAAAACAAATAACTTATCTAGATACAGAGAACCATTATAGAATCATGAAAAATCCCCTTCTGAAATTTGTGTTTTTGGATACTTACAGTTTTGACTCAGTGTACCCAATTTTGATGCCTGTAACACGACCTGCCTTTATCAGTTTACTTGAAATAACCAATTCAACACGTCTACAAGATATCATTGTTAGATATGGTTCAACTTCAAATACACTTCCTATGCAAAAATTATTTTTGCTAAATCATAGATGTGTCTCGGTGATATGCATGTCACGATAGCCAGAGGCAATCCACGTTTTTTGCCTGTCTTTGACAAATCCATTGAACTGACAATGGCAAAGATTGGCAAGTGACAGTTGCATTCCAGCAGCAAGTAAGAGTTTAGAAACAGAGATTGGCAAGTGACAGTTGCGTTCCAGCAGCAAGTCAGAGTTTAGAAACAGAGATTGGCAAGTGACAGTTGCGTTCCAGCAGCAAGTCGGAGTTTAGAAACAGAGATTGGCAAGTGACAGTTGCGTTCCAGCAGCAAGTCGGAGTTTAGAAACAGAGATTGGCAAGTGACAGTTGCGTTCCAGCAGCAAGTAGGAGTTTAGAAACAGAGATTGGCAAGTGACAGTTGCGCTCCAGCAGCAAGTAGGAGTTTAGAAACAGAGATTGGCAAGTGACAGTTGCGCTCCAGCAGAAAGTAGGAGTTTAGAAACAGAGATTGGCAAGTGACAGTTGCGTTCCAGCAGCAAGTAGGAGTTTAGAAACAGAGATTGGCAAGTGACAGTTGCGTTCCAGCAGCAAGTAGGAGTTTAGAAACAGAGATTGGCAAGTGACAGTTGCGTTCCAGCAGCAAGTAGGAGTTTAGAAACAGAGATTGGCAAGTGACAGTTGCGTTCCAGCAGCAAGTAGGAGTTTAGAAACAGAGATTGGCAAGTGACAGTTGCGTTCCAGCAGCAAGTAGGAGTTTAGAAACAGAGATTGGCAAGTGACAGTTGCGTTCCAGCAGCAAGCAGGAGTTTAGAAACAGAGATTGGCAAGTGACAGTTGCGTTCCAGCAGCAAGCAGGAGTTTAGAAACAGAGATTGGCAAGTGACAGTTGCGTTCCAGCAGCAAGCAGGAGTTTAGAAACAGAGATTGGCAAGTGACAGTTGCGTTCCAGCAGCAAGCAGGAGTTTAGAAACAAAGATTGGCAAGTGACAGTTGCGTTCCAGCAGCAAGCAGGAGTTTAGAAACAAAGATTGGCAAGTGACAGTTGCGTTCCAGCAGCAAGCAGGAGTTTAGAATCAAAGATTGGCAAGTGACAGCTGCGTTCCAGCAGCAAGCAGGAGTTTAGAAACAAAGATTGGCAAGTGACAGCTGCGTTCCAGCAGCAAGCAGGAGTTTCGAAACAAAGATTGGCAAGTGACAGCTGCGTTCCAGCAGCAAGCAGGAGTTTCGAAACAAAGATTGGCAAGTGACAGCTGCGTTCCAGCAGCAAGCAGGAGTTTCGAAACAAAGATTGGCAAGTGACAGCTGCGTTCCAGCAGCAAGCAGGAGTTTCGAAACAAAGATTGGCAAGTGACAGCTGCGTTCCAGCAGCAAGCAGGAGTTTCGAAACAAAGATTGGCAAGTGACAGCTGCGTTCCAGCAGCAAGCAGGAGTTTGAAACAAAGATTGGCAAGTGACAGCTGCGTTCCAGCAGCAAGCAGGAGTTTAAACAAAGATTGGCAAGTGACAGCTGCGTTCCAGCAGCAAGCAGGAGTTTGAAACAAAGATTGGCAAGTGACAGCTGCGTTCCAGCAGCAAGCAGGAGTTTCGAAACAAAGATTGGCAAGTGACAGCTGCGTTCCAGCAGCAAGCAGGAGTTTCGAAACAAAGATTGGCAAGTGACAGCTGCGTTCCAGCAGCAAGCAGGAGTTTAAACAAAGATTGGCAAGTGACAGCTGCGTTCCAGCAGCAAGCAGGAGTTTCGAAACAAAGATTGGCAAGTGACAGCTGCGTTCCAGCAGCAAGCAGGAGTTTGAAACAAAGATTGGCAAGTGACAGCTGCGTTCCAGCAGCAAGCAGGAGTTTCGAAACAAAGATTGGCAAGTGACAGCTGCGTTCCAGCAGCAAGCAGGAGTTTCGAAACAAAGATTGGCAAGTGACAGCTGCGTTCCAGCAGCAAGCAGGAGTTTAAACAAAGATTGGCAAGTGACAGCTGCGTTCCAGCAGCAAGCAGGAGTTCGAAACAAAGATTGGCAAGTGACAGCTGCGTTCCAGCAGCAAGCAGGAGTTGAAACAAAGATTGGCAAGTGACAGCTGCGTTCCAGCAGCAAGCAGGAGTTTGAAACAAAGATTGGCAAGTGACAGCTGCGTTCCAGCAGCAAGCAGGAGTTTCAAACAAAGATTGGCAAGTGACAGCTGCGTTCCAGCAGCAAGCAGGAGTTTAAACAAAGATTGGCAAGTGACAGCTGCGTTCCAGCAGCAAGCAGGAGTTTCGAAACAAAGATTGGCAAGTGACAGCTGCGTTCCAGCAGCAAGCAGGAGTTGAAACAAAGATTGGCAAGTGACAGCTGCGTTCCAGCAGCAAGCAGGAGTTTGAAACAAAGATTGGCAAGTGACAGCTGCGTTCCAGCAGCAAGCAGGAGTTCGAAACAAAGATTGGCAAGTGACAGCTGCGTTCCAGCAGCAAGCAGGAGTTTCGAAACAAAGATTGGCAAGTGACAGCTGCGTTCCAGCAGCAAGCAGGAGTTCGAAACAAAGATTGGCAAGTGACAGCTGCGTTCCAGCAGCAAGCAGGAGTTTCGAAACAAAGATTGGCAAGTGACAGCTGCGTTCCAGCAGCAAGCAGGAGTTTGAAACAAAGATTGGCAAGTGACAGCTGCGTTCCAGCAGCAAGCAGGAGTTGAAACAAAGATTGGCAAGTGACAGCTGCGTTCCAGCAGCAAGCAGGAGTTTGAAACAAAGATTGGCAAGTGACAGCTGCGTTCCAGCAGCAAGCAGGAGTTTGAAACAAAGATTGGCAAGTGACAGCTGCGTTCCAGCAGCAAGCAGGAGTTTGAAACAAAGATTGGCAAGTGACAGCTGCGTTCCAGCAGCAAGCAGGAGTTTGAAACAAAGATTGGCAAGTGACAGCTGCGTTCCAGCAGCAAGCAGGAGTTTCGAAACAAAGATTGGCAAGTGACAGCTGCGTTCCAGCAGCAAGCAGGAGTTTCGAAACAAAGATTGGCAAGTGACAGCTGCGTTCCAGCAGCAAGCAAGAGTTTCGAAACAAAGATTGGCAAGTGACAGCTGCGTTCCAGCAGCAAGCAAGAGTTTCAAACAAAGATTGGCAAGTGACAGCTGCGTTCCAGCAGCAAGCAAGAGTTCGAAACAAAGATTGGCAAGTGACAGCTGCGTTCCAGCAGCAAGCAAGAGTTCGAAACAAAGATTGGCAAGTGACAGCTGCGTTCCAGCAGCAAGCAGGAGTTTGAAACAAAGATTGGCAAGTGACAGCTGCGTTCCAGCAGCAAGCAGGAGTTTAGAAACAAAGATTGGCAAGTGACAGCTGCGTTCCAGCAGCAAGCAGGAGTTCAAACAAAGATTGGCAAGTGACAGCTGCGTTCCTGCAGCAAGCAGGAGTTTGAAACAAAGATTGGCAAGTGACAGCTG
The DNA here is from genome assembly GCA_033239005.1 of Lamellibrachia satsuma. Classification (NCBI taxonomy): domain Eukaryota; kingdom Metazoa; phylum Annelida; class Polychaeta; order Sabellida; family Siboglinidae; genus Lamellibrachia; species Lamellibrachia satsuma. The sequence continues at coordinate 1,831,000 of BSQZ01000008.1, read as the reverse complement.
CGTTCCTGCAGCAAGCAGGAGTTAGAAACAAAGATTGGCAAGTGACAGCTGCGTTCCAGCAGCAAGCAGGAGTTTCGAAACAAAGATTGGCAAGTGACAGCTGCGTTCCAGCAGCAAGCAGGAGTTTAGAAACAGAGATTGGCAAGTGACAGCTGCGTTCCAGCAGCAAGCAGGAGTTTCGAAACAAAGATTGGCAAGTGACAGCTGCGTTCCAGCAGCAAGCAGGAGTTTAGAAACAAAGATTGGCAAGTGACAGCTGCGTTCCAGCAGCAAGCAGGAGTTTCGAAACAAAGATTGGCAAGTGACAGCTGCGTTCCAGCAGCAAGCAGGAGTTTCGAAACAAAGATTGGCAAGTGACAGCTGCGTTCCAGCAGCAAGCAGGAGTTTCGAAACAAAGATTGGCAAGTGACAGCTGCGTTCCAGCAGCAAGCAGGAGTTTCGAAACAAAGATTGGCAAGTGACAGCTGCGTTCCAGCAGCAAGCAGGAGTTTCGAAACAAAGATTGGCAAGTGACAGCTGCGTTCCAGCAGCAAGCAGGAGTTTCGAAACAAAGATTGGCAAGTGACAGCTGCGTTCCAGCAGCAAGCAGGAGTTTCGAAACAAAGATTGGCAAGTGACAGCTGCGTTCCAGCAGCAAGCAAGAGTTTCGAAACAAAGATTGGCAAGTGACAGCTGCGTTCCAGCAGCAAGCAAGAGTTTCGAAACAAAGATTGGCAAGTGACAGCTGCGTTCCAGCAGCAAGCAGGAGTTTAGAAACAAAGATTGGCAAGTGACAGCTGCGTTCCAGCAGCAAGCAGGAGTTTAGAAACAAAGATTGGCAAGTGACAGCTGCGTTCCAGCAGCAAGCAGGAGTTTAGAAACAAAGATTGGCAAGTGACAGCTGCGTTCCAGCAGCAAGCAGGAGTTAGAAACAAAGATTGGCAAGTGACAGCTGCGTTCCAGCAGCAAGCAGGAGTTTGAAACAAAGATTGGCAAGTGACAGCTGCGTTCCAGCAGCAAGCAGGAGTTTCGAAACAAAGATTGGCAAGTGACAGCTGCGTTCCAGCAGCAAGCAGGAGTTTCGAAACAAAGATTGGCAAGTGACAGCTGCGTTCCAGCAGCAAGCAGGAGTTTCGAAACAAAGATTGGCAAGTGACAGCTGCGTTCCAGCAGCAAGCAGGAGTTTCGAAACAAAGATTGGCAAGTGACAGCTGCGTTCCAGCAGCAAGCAGGAGTTCGAAACAAAGATTGGCAAGTGACAGCTGCGTTCCAGCAGCAAGCAGGAGTTTAAACAAAGATTGGCAAGTGACAGCTGCGTTCCAGCAGCAAGCAGGAGTTTGAAACAAAGATTGGCAAGTGACAGCTGCGTTCCAGCAGCAAGCAGGAGTTCGAAACAAAGATTGGCAAGTGACAGCTGCGTTCCAGCAGCAAGCAGGAGTTTAAAACAAAGATTGGCAAGTGACAGCTGCGTTCCAGCAGCAAGCAGGAGTTTAAACAAAGATTGGCAAGTGACAGCTGCGTTCCAGCAGCAAGCAGGAGTTCGAAACAAAGATTGGCAAGTGACAGCTGCGTTCCAGCAGCAAGCAGGAGTTGAAACAAAGATTGGCAAGTGACAGCTGCGTTCCAGCAGCAAGCAGGAGTTTCGAAACAAAGATTGGCAAGTGACAGCTGCGTTCCAGCAGCAAGCAGGAGTTTGAAACAAAGATTGGCAAGTGACAGCTGCGTTCCAGCAGCAAGCAGGAGTTTGAAACAAAGATTGGCAAGTGACAGCTGCGTTCCAGCAGCAAGCAGGAGTTGAAACAAAGATTGGCAAGTGACAGCTGCGTTCCAGCAGCAAGCAGGAGTTGAAACAAAGATTGGCAAGTGACAGCTGCGTTCCAGCAGCAAGCAGGAGTTTGAAACAAAGATTGGCAAGTGACAGCTGCGTTCCAGCAGCAAGCAGGAGTTCGAAATCATAGATGTGTCTCGGTGATATGCATGTCACGATAGCCAGAGGCAATCCACGTTTTTTGCCTGTCTTTGACAAATCCATTGAACTGACAATGGCAAAGATTGGCAAGTGACAGTTGCATTCCAGCAGCAAGTAAGAGTTTAGAAACAGAGATTGGCAAGTGACAGTTGTGTTCCAGCAGCAAGTAAGAGTTTAGAAACAGAGATTGGCAAGTGACAGTTGTGTTCCAGCAGCAAGTCAGAGTTTAGAAACAGAGATTGGCAAGTGACAGTTGCGTTCCAGCAGCAAGTAAGAGTTTAGAAACAGAGATTGGCAAGTGACAGTTGCGTTCCAGCAGAAAGTAAGAGTTTAGAAACAGAGATTGGCAAGTGACAGTTGCGTTCCAGCAGCAAGAGTTTAGAAACAGAGATTGGCAAGTGACAGTTGCGTTCCAGCAGCAAGTAGGAGTTTAGAAACAGAGATTGGCAAGTGACAGTTGCGTTCCAGCAGCAAGAGTTTAGAAACAAAGATTGGCAAGTGACAGTTGCGTTCCAGCAGCAAGTAGGAGTTTAGAAACAAAGATTGGCAAGTGACAGTTGCGTTCCAGCAGCAAGTAGGAGTTTAGAAACAAAGATTGGCAAGTGACAGTTGCGTTCCAGCAGCAAGTAGGAGTTTAGAAACAAAGATTGGCAAGTGACAGTTGCGTTCCAGCAGCAAGCAGGAGTTTAGAAACAAAGATTGGCAAGTGACAGCTGCGTTCCAGCAGCAAGCAGGAGTTTGAAACAAAGATTGGCAAGTGACAGCTGCGTTCCAGCAGCAAGCAGGAGTTTCGAAACAAAGATTGGCAAGTGACAGCTGCGTTCCAGCAGCAAGCAGGAGATTTGAAACAAAGATTGGCAAGTGACAGCTGCGTTCCAGCAGCAAGCAGGAGTTTAGAAACAAAGATTGGCAAGTGACAGCTGCGTTCCAGCAGCAAGCAGGAGTTTAGAAACAAAGATTGGCAAGTGACAGCTGCGTTCCAGCAGCAAGCAGGAGTTTAGAAACAAAGATTGGCAAGTGACAGCTGCGTTCCAGCAGCAAGCAGGAGTTTAGAAACAAAGATTGGCAAGTGACAGCTGCGTTCCAGCAGCAAGCAGGAGTTTAGAAACAAAGATTGGCAAGTGACAGCTGCGTTCCAGCAGCAAGCAGGAGTTTAGAAACAAAGATTGGCAAGTGACAGCTGCGTTCCAGCAGCAAGCAGGAGTTTAGAAACAAAGATTGGCAAGTGACAGTTGCGTTCCAGCAGCAAGTAGGAGTTTAGAAACAAAGATTGGCAAGTGACAGTTGCGTTCCAGCAGCAAGTAGGAGTTTAGAAACAAAGATTGGCAAGTGACAGTTGCGTTCCAGCAGCAAGTAAGAGTTTAGAAACAAAGATTGGCAAGTGACAGTTGCGTTCCAGCAGCAAGTAAGAGTTTAGAAACAAAGATTGGCAAGTGACAGTTGCGTTCCAGCAGCAAGTAAGAGTTTAGAAACAAAGATTGGCAAGTGACAGTTGCGTTCCAGCAGCAAGTAAGAGTTTAGAAACAAAGATTGGCAAGTGACAGTTGCGTTCCAGCAGCAAGTAAGAGTTTAGAAACAAAGATTGGCAAGTGACAGTTGCGTTCCAGCAGCAAGCAGGAGTTTAGAAACAAAGATTGGCAAGTGACAGTTGCGTTCCAGCAGCAAGCAGGAGTTTAGAAACAAAGATTGGCAAGTGACAGTTGCGTTCCAGCAGCAAGTAAGAGTTTAGAAACAAAGATTGGCAAGTGACAGTTGCGTTCCAGCAGCAAGCAGGAGTTTAGAAACAAAGATTGGTAAGTGACAGTTGTGTTCCAGCAGCAAGTAAGAGTTTAGAAACAAAGATTGGCAAGTGACAGTTGCGTTCCAGCAGCAAGTAAGAGTTTAGAAACAAAGATTGGCAAGTGACAGTTGCGTTCCAGCAGCAAGCAGGAGTTTAGAAACAAAGATTGGTAAGTGACAGTTGTGTTCCAGCAGCTAGTAAGAGTTTAGAAACATACAAAGCCAATAGCTCAGAGCAAAGCAACAAATGGCATAGATTTATCAAATACAGTGTCTTATGACAATATGATAACTGCCAACTTTCCTTTATTGAAATGTAGCCACCACAATGGGACACAGTAGGTGGAAGGTTAGAGCAGTGTCAATGGAGAAGGCTGGGGTGCCAGCATACCATGCTGCTGTTTCAAAGCTAAGGCAATTTGTTCACCACACTTTGCCTATGTGAAGAGTCCCTAAAAGGTGTTGGTCTCTTCTATCAGGGTAAATGAAGATCCCACACAGGGGGTAAATGTGTGATCTGTCATGGACTATCTCTAACACAGTAGAACAATCCCCCAGAGTGGATATATATATATATGTATTATATAGATATAAATCATGAAAAAAATGTACTGTCTAAAATATTGTTACTGAATAGTACACTTAGCCAGAAGCTGCTTACAGGAGACTAGCAACAACTGTGAAGACAACTCACTCAAGTGTGACAGTCACTCAAGTATGATGGTCACTCAAGTGTGACCACTTTTCCAATCCACCCACTACCCTGCCACTGGAGCCAGGCCTAACGAGGTAAACACACCAATAAATTACATCAGCTATACAAAAACAATGCAGAACAGGGCTAAACAGTTTGCATAGACAAGCAGGATCATTCATCCACACAGAGACAGCCCAATAAACACTCCTGTGTATCCTAGCAGGATCAAGAGACAGGCCATTGAAAGCGACAATGCACATACACACAAATGTTGAACTGGGGTTTTGGGGTCATATAGAAACAATCATGCAGTGAATGTCACCCAGTGCTACCTGAGTGCACACTGAGGGCCCAAGTTCACGAGTACATCCAGCCGAGTAACAGAGTTGGTGTGAAATATGTATTGGTATTTAAATATGCTGATTTTGGGTATTTGTATTTCACTTTTTCCAGAAGCCCACATCTGTCTTTATATTTAAAATATTTTTGGTTAAATACATGCCAAATACAGCAACTTGTATTTGGTGTATTCAACGAGCCTGAATATGCATATTTTAGCATTGTACACATTGGTAAATGCATACCTACCTAACCTCATCCACTTTTCACCATTTAATATATTACCAATAATACTCTATCCAATATTAACCTGTAACAGGCACGTGTTTCACCCTCTAATAAAAGTATTTGACATTTTACAAGAGCAGCTTATTATTTTATCAAGTGCATGTAAATGTATCTGCAATTTTCAAAGTGTATTTGTATTTGTATTTGATATTTCTAAATGCAACATATTTGTATTTGACCCACAAAAGCATGACCTCAACTGTACATAGTGCATTTCCTTGGAACGAATCACAAAGCATTCCAGATCACGGTATTATCTCAAATTGTGCTGTTATCTATTTCTAGTGCCCAGTTCAAGCAGTGTACTAGGTCAATGATAAATATTTATAAATGTATTTATTAATGCAGGTTTCGTCATAGAAACAACTTCACAAAGATCCAACCAGTAGAAAGTGGTTTTGCTATAATCTGGACATCAGAACTGCTACTTTTCTAGCTGTAGCTTAATCAGACAGGTGCACCTGATAACTTGCATGATAAAGATACAGGTTAATCGCTGAGATAAAACGTGACTGAAAAGGTAAAAAATATATGACTCTGGTTGCGTTATAGACTGAAGAAGATATGACTATGGCTGCTTTAAATACTTAAAACTCCATCCTCAATTTAGCCCATCAAGAATCAGGTTTGTTGATGTTAATTTGTGTTGAAACCTGTAGTGTGGGAATAGTTTAAGCAATATGAACAGTAAATGTAATGAAAGCATGTGTACTTATGCTAAAATGCATGTAGGACCTGTAAATGTATGTAGGACCTTGAAATGTATGAAGGACCTGTAAATGTAAGTAGGACCTTGAAATGTATTTAGGATAAAAGTGAAATTAAATTACTGTTACACACATGATTATGACGTAGTTCCTAAAGGAAGGTTTTTCCACCTTCCACTGTGCCAACATGCACATGTGCTGACATCATGTATAAACTATACCACAATTAGACGTTATTTATTGCTTCATTCCAGAAGAATGAGAAACTGCAGCAGAGTGCAATAGGAAATATCATCTTCATTTCCATGCCTCACCATCAGTTATGATATCGTGGCATTTTGCATGACGCTGCAGTGGTACTCTTAAGTTCATTAATTTTTGTCTGTGTTGCATAGACGTCTGTAAACACAAACAAAGTGACAGATTTGTTTTATAATGAGCTGTGAGTAACCTAAGTAACCACCTATGCAAACAATAAACAATTGAAGGCCTGAAGCTCACACAAGTGGGCAAACCGCACAGCTAGTACTGGAAAAAAACCTGCTGATATGACAGCTGACCTAGAGATAGTTTCTCTTCAAATGTGATGATTCATGAAGCATCTTGTGAATAAAATTGTGCCAGTGATGCTCAACCAAGCTATTTATGTAACAGGTGGTCGACTGCACATAGTTATGCACCTAATTTCAGTTTTCTCTTGGCTTGTGACATTCAGATCTTCCTTTAGCAAAGTCCTTTTTACATTTTTCATGAAAATGAACCATAAGTTACCAGGCTGAATTAAAACCCTTAACATGTGCAGAATGTTAGAGGGTAATCCTGACCCTATGGAAAATATCCATGCCTGTCCGGACACCAGCCACTAGCACCCAGACAGAACTTTGCTCAATCTTCATTGAGCAAGGCTTTGTAATGTTAGGCATATAATATTATTGGTAAAAAAAATTTGAGAGATGCAATGGGTCTGTGCACATTATACAACAGTTTCTGTCGCGATTCAATTTTGAATCGGTTCAACAAGTGTTTTGCCGGCCAAATAGACACGGTACTGGAGTTTTGTTGAGTTGCAGACCAGCATGCATTACATTACAATAAACACAAAACTAGGAACAAAGGTTTCGCAATGAATGCCTGGCATTATGCATGCAACTTGTTTTTAGGTCACAAAATCCTTGACACACACAGAATGGAACAGACAACAACAGCTCATGTCCCACAGAGATGTGTGTCAGATTATCTCAATGCTTAATAGATGTTTCTAATTGAAAGCATACAAAATGCAGCCGAGTCTTTATGAGTTTATATGTTTCCCTTGTATGAGCTGGATTGCTGAAAAAGCATGAAATATCTCAGTTTGCTTGAATGCACAATTGTAATGTCTGTGTTATTCTAATGTATCAAGCTAAGCTTCTCGCAAGACAAACAACACTTGTAGTGAACTACGATGGATTCGTGCCTTCTCCTTTATCTAGATTCTGGACCACTATCAGTACTGTGTACAAACAAAGGATGCATGATTACAAACAAACCGACCAACATACATGGTGAACATGTTTCTACTAGGACACTGCACGACCCACTGCACTTGAACTGGGCAGTGTATTAGAACAAACAACTGGAAATACAAGACACGCCCTTCTGTCGTCTCATCACTGATGCCACAACACTGGGGCATGACATCCTATCAAACAATGATACATATATCATCGAAAACAACTTTACAACAGCATCCTATCAGTTGACACCAAATCATGAGTCCTGATGCAACATTGCAGTTGATAAAAGAATTTATTACATGAATATTGGAATGTTAATCTATCAAAGATATCAGAAGTTATCGCAAGTCAACAGCTATACCCACGTAAATACACATATATATCAGGTGAACACAACACATAAATTTTTTTTAATTTTGGATGATAATGAGTATGGGAAATTGGGTTTGAAAAAATAAGAAAGGAATGTACCACACAAGCCATCCACTGTGCAACTATGCAAAAAGCTTAACTGACAAATGCTCATGCAGTAAAATGCGTCCGACCGAAACCTGAATTACTTGCTTGGTGACGACACTTCAATGCCAACATTCATGACCTCAGAACACTCACAACATAACAGCACCGACCTGGTCTTAAAATCAAACCATTTTATCTGTGTCTTCAATGAGTTTTACAAAGAAACTTCCCGAGGTGCCTCGCATAGGGTGAATCAAATTCCGATCTAGGTATTTTACCCGGTGCGAATTCCGATCACAGCACAAAAGAAAGTAGCAAACACTGTAAATTGGAGTTTAGAAATGTTAATTGCATCATTAAATACAGACGTACATGTCTGTATTTGATCTCACTTAGGGCTCCTATCAGCGGCCAACCTTTGCATGCATCAATAATTCACAGATATGTCGGTCTAGACCATGGATATTCAACAAAGCTTCAGGAAGTTCCTCCAAGCCAACAAAAGGTGCATTAGTCATCCTTTGTTACAGTGAGATACACAAGCCAGTGGATTTGAAGGTACAGTGTAGCAACTAGTGTAGTTCCAATGATAGATTATAATCAACAATCGATTGGTTAGGGTTTAGCGGTGTGATGATCGATTATGAAATCCATAATCGATTATTAATTCCTTTTTGTACAGTTTGCAAATCACATTCGTCATATCCAAGTTCCAATGTTCTCTATCGAATAAAGAAGTTCCAGTTCGGACTGTTCCAAAGAAGTTCCAGTATAATAATATTATGTGTATAAATATATATATATATATATATGTAAATAATAAATAAATTGTAACATTAATTGATATGTAGTCTTTAATAACTAGGCCCAATCGATTATATAATCGAAAGTTGATCGGTTGGTGCAATGCGATTATAACAGATGATCAATTATGAAATTCCAACTAATTCCCAACACTAGCAACATTGCCGAAATGCAACTTTTTGTCTTTCCACCTTTTTCTCATGGCTGCCCAAGAAAGCTAAGGAAATGTTAGCAGCTAGTTTATTTTTATTTAAAATATAGATATTTGTTACTGTAGGAGTGCCAGGCATTTCTTCAAAAATAAATACGTTCCAGACACTTAAGGGGCCACGCCAAAACACCAATGTATGACACACACATGGATATCCATATATTAAATCATGATTGTAACAGAATGTGATTTATTTTTTCTTATTTCATCAGCATCTTTATGAATAAAAAACGAGGTTTCTTGGGAAAATATACCAATGTCCAATGTTAAACAAAACACCTGCAAACTTTCCCTCCCCAATGAGACAAATTTTGCTTAGTGTCAACTTCCATGTTTTGAGCTGATCCCTAAGGCCGTAACAGAGCAACCATTGTAACATCTCAAAAATTAGAAACAAAATAAAACTGTCGGACCTCCCACTGTTTGAACTGGCCCCTTAACAATCAATGAGAGTGCGTGTCATTATTATTGGTTTGATGACATTGTTAACGAACAAGCCACTGATGTATCAGACCATTCTGAAGAGATAAAAACATAGTCGTTCATCTTTGTAATTGGGGCCTGCATGCTTGTTATGCTGTTAACCTCAACAAGAGGGAGCACGATATGACATTATTATTTAGCAATATGGAAAGGCTAACACCTCATAATTCTGTTTGGACTACAAAGACTCACTCAACAGTGGCAATTTAATTTTCCACCAAGCTATCAATTTTCCTAGGTGCAAGAGGCCGAGCAGTCTGGCCATGGCAGCTGTCATTGGCATGGGTTGGAGTTCTTAAGGCTAGACATACTTTGTTCTTTATTTCAGTCACCTGCAGCTGTCTATCAACCTGCATAGCTGGCTCTGCAGCTGCAGCTAAGCTACACCAACGTCTGCAGTGGACACCTACACTTCCATATATCAGCACCAGCTCTAGGCCTAAACAAAACTCTTAAACCAGACCAACATACATATCCATAGCTTCTTGAAATATTTAATGTGTGATTATCAACTGCAATCATTTGACAGCACCATTGACAGGTTACAAAAATACTGTAACAGAATCACAAAATGTCACAGATATGCCACAACAAACCATATCCAATACACAAACCATAACTGTATAGTATAGTTGTGTACACTGATATAAATCGGTATAAACTTCAGTTTGTCCCATACAGTGAACTTCTAAATACCGAACTACTAAGTTGACCCTGTGAAAACTAAACTGCCCTGGACAGGTGCTTTCTACTACATCTAATTACACTTCAAAAACATGTACATCCTGGGCTATCATAGTACATGTAGGTTCGTGGGGGGGCATGTGGCGACCCTACAAATGAATCGTAGTCTCAGGCAGTGACAAAATCGAATGGCTACATACACTGACACAGTGTGCCAGTCATTTGAACTTGATAAACCAATTACGCCAGTCATTGCCCCAGCAGACACACCTAGTGCTGCTGGGCTGATGTTTATCCATGACCAGGTAACACAGGGCAGTGTGACTCAACCGCAGGTCTAACACGGACAGACCGGCAGCCATGAAGACAATGGTGTAACCACACATGATAGTATCAGCAAACAACAAGAGCAATGTTGCAACCATTATAATAAGAACACTGGTCATGCTAATTGTCAACATGAATGCACAGCTCAAATGTTCAACTCCAGCCAGCATGTCTAATACTGGTTCATTCAGAAGTCCGCAAAAAAAACACATTTACTGACTATAAAAGAAACTGGACAGTGCAAACCACATCCTAGATTAGCAACAAACACTGGTACAGCTGGACTGGCCACCAATAGTAGGCTCCCTCAGTCTATTTCTGATCAAAGGCAGCTGGTGTAACAAGCACAAGACTGAGCACAAAGGCCACACTTGCTGGCCTAGCTATCTTGCTACAGGTCAACAAGTCAACAAAGGCCACACTTGCTGGCCTAGCTATCTTGCTACAGGTCAACAGGTCAACAAAGGCCACACTTGCTGGCCTAGCTATCTTGCTACAGGTCAAGAAGTTATTTAGCAGCAAGGCAGAAAAGTCTGTATGTAATGTAACTAATTAGGCTGATTGGAAAATGTGCCACTGATCTGTTGGACTCTGATCTGTTGGACTCTGATCTGTTGGACTGTAGGTGCAGCGGCATTTGTACTAAGTTTTTCTGTTTCTTAAATGTAATCAGCATTTTACAGATGAGTCAACATTCTGAATATTATTTTGAAGCAATAAAATTTGTTTTTGGATTTGGAAAAAAAACAACCATTACAAAACAATTGCATTCTTAGTCAAACTGTCCACCTTTGTAAGTGTTTAAAAAAATAATGCAACCTTTTCTAACATAAAAGGTCTTCATGTTATGTTGCCAACAAAATGAAAGATGACAAAAACGAGGGTACCTTTGAGACGTTTTAACACATCTGACTGCTGCCAAGGAAGAACGTTTCACCTCAAACAAGTGCCATTTAGCCAGAGTTGAGATGAGGTGGTGTCGCAACTGAGTGATTATTAGCTTTGCCAAGTGGCTGCTACTTTACACTACTTGAAAGTTTACTCACAAATACAACAGATGGCTCTTCAACGAGCCTACACGTATATTATGTGGTTTACTTCAACAAGCACAAGTATCTACTTCGGACAAACTGGCAGGCATCAAACACAAGATAAACTAGTGAAACACTGTATACCAATTTCAAGATTGAATAATCCTTTTGGTTTTGATGTGCCTCGGAGCTCGGGTTTCCGCGTTTTCTAATTATTATTACTAGGAATTGTTCCTAGTAATGTTTCAAAAGTAAACTTGAAAACTGCTGCTTAATTAAAACAAAATGACAGCTGGTATCCTAGAGAGGTGAACACTCCCCAGTTCCAGGAAAGTGGAAGTTCCAAAAAATATTACCAACTGACAACTTGTTCTATCATGTTTCCAGTTTGGAGGGTGAGCAGCTGTCAGGTCTGTTCCTGCTTCCATTACCTGCCAGACACTCTCAACTGAAGTAGCCTGTTCTTATCACACACGGCCAACATTTCAGTTCTTGTATTGCGAAATAGTCTTCATACTCTTTTAAAAAACTGTCAATAAAAACTACCTCATTCTATTTTCGGAAACAAACAGTTAAAATTAAGATGTATGATTACCGTGAAAATGAAACTTACCGATACACGCATGTACTCGGACAGACAGTTGAGTCCTCAAGATGATAGCATTCTTCCGTCTACAACACACAGTAGCAAACATTTCAGTCTTATATCTCCACAGTATATCACAGCTCCACAGGCTTAACACCAGAGAGATAGACAAAACTGTCAGCAACTGCTATGGAAAGAGTAGTGATATTCTCAAAGATGCACAGACTTGTTCATCATGATTGTATGATGGCCAATATACTGCATCAGAATCTGTCTGATATGACGTGTCACCTGCCTCAATGTCACACGCTGACAGACATGTTCTTTGCAAATGTCTGTATTGGCCAAAAATTATGCCACTACCATCCGGACTTTGGATTAAGGCTAGGAATCGCTTTTATGAAATGTCACAGACTTGGGTGTGTAAGAATACTAAGATGGATGAGCCATAAGATGTATTAGCCAACAACTGAGACCAATTAGTTCTTCTCAGAATCTATTCTGGCTAATGAGATTTTACAACAAGGGGCATGTGTAAAGTCCTTGTATCTCGAGACATGGGAAACAAGAGGGACCAGGGAATTGTGCTTTCTAGCAAATCATCATAACTGTCTATCGTACAACTAACAAAAATGTTTTGGTGTTTTAATTTCATTTCCGCATCAGTAATCCTTGTCTTCTCAACTCATTATGCATCGATATGACCAGATTTCAATTACCCCCACTCTGCATGCAAGGGGTTGTTAGCATGCTGCACTATATGCCACCAGTTAATTGGCAGTTAAACACACTAATGGAATGTACAATACACTAAGAGTCTCTTCAATAGCTATCTGCCCAATCAGACCCCTGCACAACATTCATAAGGCATCAATAACTCATCTAGGCACATTACTCATTAGACCAGCCTCTGTCAACACAGTGACGTCCCTCTTAGGGGTAAGACTAGCTTCTGGTCACTCACTCCAATCACCCATGAATCTACTATCTGGACTGGACAGACTTCTGTGTTGGTATCTTCAGAAGAGGCCATTCAAGGACATGGCCTGAATAGCCTAGGGTATGGCAAAGGCACACTGCACTGCGCTCCTAGCCTGCACTGAACTCCTAAGCCTGCACTGAACTCCTAAGCCTGCACTGAACTCCTAAGCCTGCACTGAACTCCTAAGCCTGCACTGAACTCCTGTCTTGCTAATCCAGACATGATGGCTGTGATCAAAACACTGGACGGGAGATATCATTAGATGTGGTAGAATTTTGTTCAATTATATCGAATACGTACACTCACTCGAAGACAATATACAATATCAATGAACAGTGACAAGTATAATAACAAGGTACCAATGAATGATCAAGGGTATTATTATCACCACCCCAGTGAATATCAGACCCTGTGAAAGTGTGTCTTTGTGAAGCAGCCATTGAAGATGACGGTCTGTCTAGACATGACCTGGGCAGTCATGATAAATCAATGATACGGGTAGTTATTGTTGCATCTTCAATTACCTTTTGTATGACCCAAAGGTGCAGCCAACTGCAAGGAATGCAAAAACAAAATGCCCGAGATATCATTTGTATCCACACCACTGATATGATACGTACCTTGATGTGGCATAACTTGCATTTTATTAAAACAGGTATGCATTGTAGACCTCAAAAAGATAGCACATTAGTGTATCTATGCAACTTGGCAATATTCTATCCCCATAGTGCACCAGACTTTAAAAAGACCGAGACGGTTAGTCATCTCCAGAAAAAAATGCAGAATGTCAGCTTCTAAGTCAGTGTATGAGCAACTAAAAACCATCTTGAACATTCCCTGAGCTCAAGTTCTGCTTCATCCCCAATTTAAGATTACTGGAGACATGACCCAATGGTTAATGTTTCCAGCCCCCGCCCCCAGTACAAAACATTGGGTGTAGATGGTGAGAATGGTTCCTGCACAACCACATCAGTGACAGAGAAAACTCCAGAGTTTGTTCACTCAGAGCAAAGACAAAGGATGAAACCTGGAGGTCATTGTTTCATCCAGTCTATAATCATGTTTATGTTTGACTACAAAATGATGAAGAAAATGACAGCAATTAGAAAATGTTCATTACAATTTCGAATACAATTACTTTGTCCGAACAAAACACAATTATGATCACAGAAATTTGATATCATTATAACAAAGTTACGTTTAATTTTACTCTGTCTATTTATCATCGGTACCAATATCAGAATTAGACTAAGGAATGACATCTCGGCACAAGTAACAGTGCATTGTTGTACTCTTCTTCCTCGCATTACAGCAAGTCCTTCATACATTAATGATTATACGCTCTGGTTTATTTCATAGTGTCTTTCTGTAAAATTAGGGAGTCCATGACAGATGTTTTTTCCCATTTTCCTACATGTGATCTTTTACCTCCCCTTGCATAGACAACAGGCACCTAAGTACTTGAGTAACTCAGAGACCACAGACATCAGGAGGTGAGCACCCCTTGCATAGACAACAGGCACCTAAGTACTAGAGTAACTCAGAGACCACAGACAGCAGGAGGTGAGCACCCCTTGCATAGACAACAGGCACCTAAGTACTAGAGTAACTCAGAGACCACAGACAGCAGGAGGTGAGCACCCCTTGCATAGACAACAGGCACCTAAGTACTAGAGTAACTCAGAGACCACAGACAGCAGGAGGTGAGCACCCCTTGCATAGACAACAGGCACCTAAGTACTAGAGTAACTCAGAGACCACAGACAGCAGGAGGTGAGCACCCCTTGCATAGACAACAGGCACCTAAGTACTAGAGTAACTCAGATACCACAGACAGCAGGAGGTGAGCACCCCTTGCATAGACAACAGGCACCTAAGTACTAGAGTAACTCAGAGACCACAGACAGCAGGAGGTGAGCACCCCTTGCATAGACAACAGGCACCTAAGTACTAGAGTAACTCAGAGACCACAGACAGCAGGAGGTGAGCACCCCTTGCATAGACAACAGGTACCTAAGTACTTGAGTAACTCAGAGACCACAGACAGCAGGAGGTGAGCAGGCCTGCTCATGCCCCTATTCCCAGGCAGATGTTTATCAGGGTGGTCCCTTCCCTCTCCTCCCAGGTCAGATAGATCTTCCCAGTGCTCGGGTTGATGCCTGCCCAGTTTAATGTAAATTTGAAGCAGTCCAGGGAAAAGAAGACTGATATTTGTTGGGTGCTGGTACAGATACAGTGGCATCAAGGTCCATGGTCCAAGGCGGACCATTCTCTACATCCATTGACTCTATGAAGGAAAGTGTAGAACTTGAACCTCGAGAGCTGCACTGCAGAAAGAGAGATATAGAGAGAGGGAGGGGGAGGGGGAGGGGGAGGGGGAGGGAGAGGGAGAGGGAGAGGGAGAGGGAGAGGGAGAGGGAGAGGGAGAGGGAGAGGGAGAGGGAGAGAGGGAGAGGGAGAGGGAGAGGGAGAGGGAGCTTATGGAGGCACTCGTATTGTAGAAGAAACAATGAACTCAATGAAAGGCCATTATGAATATTACTGCACTATAGCAAAATACTGTTTAGACTGTGTGATACATCCACAATCAATATCATTCAGACTGCACACCTGCCACTACAATGTACCCCTCAAAAAGACAATAATGAATGTTTAATTCAAGACACTGACTAATACTATGATTTGCGTATAAGCAGCGATGCGTGACAGCTTTCTGGTGGCATGCCATGCATGGATTCACTCATGCATGGTGATCAGAC
This sequence comes from Lamellibrachia satsuma, assembly GCA_033239005.1. NCBI lineage: Eukaryota > Metazoa > Annelida > Polychaeta > Sabellida > Siboglinidae > Lamellibrachia > Lamellibrachia satsuma. The sequence continues at coordinate 1,815,420 of BSQZ01000008.1, read as the reverse complement.
AATGGGTGGGCTGCATAGACTTGCTTGACATCTGACCTTTCTTCTTTACACCAGTGTCAGACACTAGAGTCAGGCACACACACGTTACTGTCTGTGTAACAACTGTGCACAGGGCTTTGACCTTGTCACGTTACTGATTAAGTGAGTTCTCCGGTCTTCCCATCAATTTACCCCATGTTGTCCCTTTCCCTTCACTGCAACCCTCCTCCCTGTAATTGGCCAACATTTGGTTATTTGTTTGCTTGACCACCTCAGTTCTCACTATAGTTACTTGACCACCTCAGTTCTCACTATAGTTACTTGACCACCTCAGTTCTCACTATAGTTACTTGACCACCTCAGTTCTCACTATAGTTACTTGACCACCTCAGTTCTCACTATAGTTACTTGACCACCTCAGTTCTCACTATAGTTACTTGACCACCTCAGTTCTCACTATAGTTACTTGTCCACCTCAGTTCTCACTATAGTTACTTGTCCACCTCAGTTCTCACTATAGTTACTTGACCACCTCAGTTCTCACTATAGTTACTTGTCCACCTCAGTTCTCACTATAGTTACTTGACCACCTCAGTTCTCACTATAGTTACTTGACCACCTCAGTTCTCACTATAGTTACTTGACCACCTCAGTTCTCACTATAGTTACTTGTCCACCTCAGTTCTCACTATAGTTACTTGACCACCTCAGTTCTCACTATAGTTACTTGACCACCTCAGTTCTCACTATAGTTACTTGACCACCTCAGTTCTCACTATAGTTACTTGACCACCTCAGTTCTCACTATAGTTACTTGACCACCTCAGTTCTCACTATAGTTACTTGTCCACCTCAGTTCTCACTATAGTTACTTGTCCACCTCAGTTCTCACTATAGTTACTTGACCACCTCAGTTCTCACTATAGTTACTTGTCCACCTCAGTTCTCACTATAGTTACTTGACCACCTCAGTTCTCACTATAGTTACTTGACCACCTCAGTTCTCACTATAGTTACTTGTCCACCTCAGTTCTCACTATAGTTACTTGACCACCTCAGTTCTCACTATAGTTACTTGTCCACCTCAGTTCTCACTATAGTTACTTGACCACCTCAGTTCTCACTATAGTTACTTGACCACCTCACTTCTCACTATAGTTACTTGACCACCTCAGTTCTCACTATAGTTACTTGACCACCTCAGTTCTCACTATAGTTACTTGACCACCTCAGTTCTCACTATAGTTACTTGACCACCTCAGTTCTCACTATAGTTACTTGACCACCTCAGTTCTCACTATAGTTACTTGACCACCTCAGTTCTCACTATAGTTACTTGACCACCTCAGTTCTCACTATAGTTACTTGACCACCTCACTTCTCACTATAGTTACTTGTCATGCATGAACATTCCTGTTTCCACATTCAACATTCAACATTATTACTGCACAAAACATACAAATGGCTATAGTAGCAAATAGCAGTAGCAAGCGAAAGGCCCTTGATAATAAACTGACGAAATATGCCCTATTATGTGGTAGCAATCTGGTGGGAATGCATGACCAGCAGATTGTATATAGGCAATTTTCAATAAAGAGAGGTAACAAAAACGCATGCCACACAGCCAAGCCTGTGCTGGGCTATCACAGACCTAATACATGCCAAACAGCCAAGCCTGTGCTGGGCTATCACAGCCCTAATACATGCCACACAGCCAAGCCTGTGCTGGGCTATCACAGCCCTAATACATGCCACACAGTCAAGCCTGTGCTGGGCTATCACAGCCCTAATACATGCCAAACAGCCAAGCCTGTGCTGGGCTATCACAGCCCTAATACATGCCACACAGTCAAGCCTGTGCTGGGCTATCACAGACCTAATACATGCCACACAGCCAAGCCTGTGCTGGGCTATTACAGACCTAATACATGCCATACAGCCAAGCCTGTGCTGGGCTATCACAGACCTAATACATGCCACACAGCCAAGCCTGTGCTGGGCTATCACAGACCTAATACATGCCACACAGTCAAGCCTGTGCTGGTCTATTACAGACCTAATACATGCCACACAGCCAAGCCTGTGCTGGGCTATTACAGACCTAATACATGCCATACAGCCAAGCCTGTGCTGGTCTATTACAGACCTAATACATGCCACACAGCCAAGCCTGTGCTGGGCTATCACAGACCTGTCTTTGAATAAATTCACCTGACTGACAGATACTAAGTTTTACACAATTTCAATTGCATAATAAAAGAATTGTATTAAAAACCGCTAATTTTATCAAAATTAATATGATAAAATAGAAACTTGTTGGTTGTATAAAAAATGCACATGGCTGATGTGCAGCCGTAACTAACAGTTTGCTACAATGGACAACTATCAGTAATATACATTTCCAGTCCAGTTCCCAATGTTGTCAGCTTTACACAGGTTTCCAGGTACATGGTTCAATGACCCAGCAGCACAGGGAACCAAGTCTGACTGATAGCAATCTATCCATCTCCCTCAGAATCTATTAATTAGGAATCAGTCTGCCTCAATCAATCACAGACACATTTATACATTCCTCATGCACTAATCGGTTTAAATTATGTTGGGGGAATTAAACCTTCTGTCACCCCTAGCCTTGTTGGTCTGTGTCAATGCACAGAGCTGCAATCACTGATCAAGTCTCCAGGAATGCTTTTGTGATGATTTGAATGTGTTAATTTAGCTGCTTGTTGCATATACACACTGGAGTTATAGCAAACACACTGTTGTTACTGGTTTATTTACAAATACCTGCCAACAGAATAAGTTGTTTGGCCAACTGTGTGGTATTGCCACTCAACTTTTATGCACTAAAATCCTAACCTAACAATTATTGGCACTGGCAGGGCAGACAGTAGAGTCTGCTATTTCTTTTGTGCACAACACGCATTGTGAATGAACATTGTGATATGTTGCCAAACACCAGACACTGGGGACTGTTGTGTTAGAGCCAACACAGGACTTAGGTTTGTGACTGTGGCACAGATCAGCAGCCAGTCGTTCATCATATATTTTGGTGAACTTAAAGGACTAGACATTCCTCTTTTTTGTCCTTCAGTTTTAGTTGGTTCCAGGAAGATGGTGGATGTTTGACTTACATAGTCTTACTGGCCGGTAGCATATTCTGAAAAATTGCCAAATGATTACCATCCTTATCATCTGATAGTTTTCCATTACCAGTGGCCCTTATAAAAAATCAACACCCGGAACAAGAAGAAGTAACAAGTCATAATTGATGTGAGGGATGGCATTCAAGACAATGAAGGAAGGAGGGTCAATAACTGACATTTCACTGAACTCAGAACGCAGTACTTAGATATCCGTGCTGGAACGCAATGTAATTTACTTGGTCAAAATAATTTCATCAGATCTGCCGAAGATGCATCCACCCACTGAGACTGGGCAGTAAGTCAGGTACATAAGGGATAAATCCGGCTGATCAACACGGGAGGATGCTGCTGTAAATTACTGCAGCAGACGGACCCGCTCAGTCACTGCCAGTTCCCTCCTCACCTCTTGACAGGCCTCTATTAATACCTGGCACTGCCCTCAACACTGCCAGAGGCAGCCACCTATGTAGGTGCAGATAAATATATCTTCCTGGTTATAGCCCCAGTGCAGGCCGGGCAGACAGCAGGGACGGGAATCTTCCCAGGTATCAATGACTAAGCCCAGAGGAGCTAATGTTACCGAGGGCAGCCTAATTTGAATTTTCAAGACTGACATCATAGTAGAGACTAGGGTGTTAATTCCATGTATTTATTTCAACTACTTACAATGTGTTTATGTTACTTTTGGAACTAAAATATACAAAGTATTTAATTTCCCAACCATGCACAGAACACTAAATTAAACATCTGTGTAAAATAAATGATGCATGAGACAATGATTGACAGCTGTGTTAGGGTGACAATACGATACTGTTTGCCAACTTGCAAGAGCCTTATGTATTAAGGAAACACCAACTGTCTGCTGTGATTTTTCATTTGATAAAATATTGCAAGTCTGTATATGATATCATTCATTATAAAAGCATTTCCAGGTATTGCTGGCAACATTGCATGTTTTTGTGTGTTAAATTGTAATGCATCCCTTGTCAAAGTTGAACAAAGCATATATTTAACAGTGGCACAACCCCTTATCTCATAGGGACGGTGATACAACCCCTTATCTCATAGGGACGGTGACACAACCCCTTATCCCATAGGGACGGTGACACAACCCCTTATCCCATAGGGACGGTGACACAACCCCTTATCCCATAGGGACGGTGACACAACCCCTTATCCCATAGGGACGGTGACACAACACCTTATCTCATAGGGACGGTGACACAACCCCTTATCTCATAGGGACGGTGACAGAAACATGAAATCTTAGAAACCAAGTTGTTACCCTCATGCAAGACATGCACGAAATACAAGAGTTCAAGAATACAGTACACAGTGCACACTGCACACACGCAAGGTCCCTGAGATATTCTAAAATGAATGGTAAGTGTTTACAGTGCAATGGGAAGTGAACGCAAGACAAAGCCTGCCAGTGACACACAATGTAAAGATTATCATTCTGTTGTTGCTCATCCTGGTAGGCATCAGATCTCAGGGCTATCACATGTATCAGAACACTTTGATTTTTTGTCAAAGCCAAAAGTGAATAGAACAGACACGGGTGGGTGCTAGGACACGTACACTGGACAAATCATCTAGATTAACCAACACAGAAGCTGAGTCTGGGGACAGCAGCAATAAAATAATGCATTCACTATCAGATATGTGCACTATACAATACACAATCAGTGAATGTGGGCATCTAATTACTCCAAACAGACATTACATACTACCTAACAACATGTGTTACCAAACCAAACCCAACAACCCATATCGCACCTAAACTCTTCCAAAGTGCATCACCCAACGTACCCACCTCACATGGGACCATACTTTTAAAATGCAAATAGTGCCTGTAAATTTGTCCAAAGTTCACCAACTCAAAGGGGGTCTCCAACCAAGGCATGCCACACAGGGGGCCATAATCTAAAATGCAAGTTTCTCTCCCCCATGTACAAATAACATCAGCACTAGCCCCAAATTGGTCCCAAAGAGAAGACATGTGTTCCTGCGGTGATCCATAGAGGCCCCGGATCACACCAGACTCTGTACTCACACTTCAGTGAACCCCTCCATCTCCTCTGACTGCTCCTCCAGTGGAGTCTCCAGGTCCAGATACGTCCCGTAGTCGCCCTGTGCCCCATTGTACTTGTACAGCTGCAGGGCACAGTCCTCAAGCTGAAACAGGAGCAACAAAATAAATCAACATAGATCATTTTAAATGGTACCCAAATTACTAATTAACAAGTTGTCAATGGGCACAAGCACTTTGTTGTGTACAAATATGATTTTACATTACATTTATATATGTTTATTGTTTAGTATTACTGTATATTGTGAAACATGGTTTAAACTGCAACCATTGCAGACAGAAATGTATCATCACACTAAAAGAAACATTATAAATAACGATGGAACGCCATGGTAATCTACATAATAACTACCATGGTAATCTACATAGCAAAGGAACATCTCTGAACTGACAAGACAGTTTTGCAATGCCCCCGGTCTGACTCACTATGATCACAGACATAGTTGATGGGCCATACCTGAAAGATTGGCAGTGCATGACAGAACCCTTCCTCCATCCATTTCAATTTGCCTAACACCTGTATCCGGTTTCAGACGAATACATCACCATGGCAACTGCCCAGTTCAAAAACATATATTTGCTGGAGTCAAATGATTAGCATTTGTTATTATACTCAAATGTTTACTCATGTACAATTGGCATGAATACATGTACATAGATCTAGTGTGTTCTATTGAATATCCACAGTTGCATAGATTTCACTTGACAACCCTGTGTACTATAACTGTTGTTACATTACAGGATCACCCTGTGTACCATCACTGTTGTTACATTACAGGATCACCCTGTGTACTATAACTGTTGTTACTACATTACAGGATCACCCTGTGTACTATAACTGTTGTTACTACATTACATGATCACCCTGTGTACTATCACTGTTGTTACTACATTACAGGATCACCCTGTGTACTATAACTGTTGTTACTACATTACAGGATCACCCTGTGTACTATAACTGTTGTTACTACATTACAGGATCACCCTGTGTACTATCACTGCTGTTACATTACAGGATCACCCTGTGTACTATAACTGTTGTTACTACATTACAGGATCACCCTGTGTACTATCACTGTTGTTACATTACAGGATCACCCTGTGTACTATAACTGTTGTTACTACATTACATGATCACCCTGTGTACTATCACTGTTGTTACTACATTACAGGATCACCATGTGTACTATAACTGTTGTTACATTACAGGATCACCCTGTGTACTAAACTACTATCACTGTCTTTACTACATTACAGGATCACCCTGTGTACTATCACTATACTGTATGTTTTTTGTGTTAAATATTGTTTTGTTATGTCTTTTAGACTAGTAAATATTTTCTGTTCCTGTACAGCCAGGCTTGGAGACAATTACATTATTCCATCAATTCTAATTCCACCTCAAAAATACCAATTCATATACACCAATTCTAAATGGAAATCAAAGTTTGTGAACATTACATGTACTAGTGACATGATGCAACTGAAAATACCAATTCCATTTTCACCGATTACAATTACTTTTAAAACCAGAACACCCATTACACTCCAGTTTATCCATTGGATAATTGTAGTCTTTGCAATGTGATACCACCCAATGGATTAAAGCATTATGGCCTTTTTTCAAAGCTACATGTGTACTGACTGACTCACAGACACATGTTTATTTATCTCACTCATCACATGACCATCTGATGACATGGTCTACTTCTTAATCATGGCCACTGCATACTGTGGGTGTTCATAGAAAGAATGTCAACGTTACTGTGGTCACACCCAGTGTCACTACTCACACTGATGACACTAACTAAACAGATTAGCTATTCAAATGCAAGTGATCCCATGGACAGCATCAAGGAAGGCCATGTTTAGACACTTAACTTTAAAGTAATCAAAGACAGCACAGAGACTGCAAGTGATCCCATGGACAGCATCAAGGAAGGCCATATTTAGACACTTAACTTTAAAGTAATCAAAGACAGCACAGAGACTGCAAGTGATCCCATGGACAGCATCAAGGAAGGCCATGTTTAGACACTTAACTTTAAAGTAATCAAAGACAGCACAGAGACTGCAAGTGATCCAATGGACAGCATCAAGGAAGGCCATGTTTAGACACTTAACTTTAAAGTAATCAAAGACAGCACAGAGACTGCAAGTGATCCCATGGAGAGCATCAAGGAAGGCCATGTTTAGACACTTAACTTTAAAATAATCAAAGACAGCACAGACAATAACGCCACAAGCCCACAACAGCTTGTCAATTGAAGTAACTTGGGAGTTTTGCTTTATAAATAAAGTTTATAAATAAGATGTGTTATGGTTGTGCTAGATTCTAGTTAAGGTTATATTATATAGATATATATATATAAAACCTAACCTCAACTAGATTCTAGCACAATATATATATATATATATATATATATATATATATATATATATATATATATATATATATATATATATATATATATATATATATATATATATATATATATATATCAGTATGTCACCCTGAATCTGGTAACAGCCAGGAAGCTGTCAACATTATAGCATATACAATGTCTACTCCGACAAAACGGAATTGACCCCATGTCCAGGGTTGAAAAAAATCATGATTTTTTTTAAATAAAAAAAAATTGGATTTTTTTAATTTAAATCGGATTTTTTTATTTATTTTATTTATTTGATTTTTTTTTTAAATCTGGTATACACAATGTCATAAAATATTTTACTGTCAGACTATCTGGTGTCAATACAGCTACACAAGTGTGCGCACTTTGTGCTTTTGCATTAAAAACACACAAAACTTTGTTGATCTCGATGCTTGTAAACAATTATTTGTGTTAAATTCATATAAATCAGTGATTAAAAAAAACGGAATTAAAAAAAATCATAAATCAGTGATTTTTTGGAGCGATTTAAATCAAATGATTTAAATTAAACAACCCTGCCCATGTCTGACACACACACATATATATATATATATAAATATATATAAATTCATTCATTCCCACCTATTCCAATTAGCATGTTTTTATGTACAGTACACATACATGCATGCACACACACCCCCATCAATTATAATTCTTGCCTGTATACATGGTAACCTCATTTCTACCAACCGACAGGGCCGGCCGGGTATTACTAGCTGTGTACACTGGTTAACCTCAACTCTCAAGTAAATATACTAAAAAAAAAACAATCTTTGGCTAACCCATTGTCATATTTACTCACTACTGTCATGTCTCAAACATCAAAGGCTAATTAATGCTGACACTACTTTCTCCAAACATCAAAGTCTCTCAGGTGCCACATAAATGATCTGCAACTAAAAACGCACAACTTTCTTTCCAGTTCCGAACAATAAACACATTTTAAAAGCCTGTCTTCGGTTGTTGTTCGCCACACATGGAAATGCACAGCCTTGCTACTATAATACTGTGTGTACGGTTACGAAATAAGATAACGTTGCTATTCCCATTATCACTGTATTGCTCTCTACTGTATGACGTATCAAGTTACACACACAGTCGAGTCGGCGATCGTTTGCCAGTTCAAGCTTCAGCCATACGATACGCCTACCATTAACCATACGCCCTGCCCTGTATGTTCTGTTTAGTCTGCATGTCATGTAGTTAACATAACAAGCAAACTGAATGCAAAGTAAACAACAGAAAATCATGCCATTACGCGAGTTTGCAAACTTATGAATAAAGTTCGCAATCGGCCAAGCTGAGCAGCACACCTTGCGATTTCCCAATCAAAACAACGCTATGACGTCTGCACCTGCATGTGATGAGCCACGGCAAGCCATAGGCACTTACTTTGTGTGGCGCTTTTAACAGTCTCTTCACTCCGGCAATCTGGTTGATGAGCGGAACGTTTGTTAAGAAAGTATACGTCGGCGGACGTGTTGGTTCCGGAAAGTTTGTACTGTTAAACGGGTCCGTATCATCTAGGTATTGTACCCGACACTGCAGAGTTGTCGCCATTTTCACATTCTGTCCGCGCGCTCTCGTGTTTCCCTGCGAACTGATTACCGGCAGGAGCCCGGCAGTATTCGTGCGCAGCAGTCCATTGACGTCAGCATTCCGCTCATAGGTGATTTCCACTGCCGCGGCTCGCCCACTGATTATGCGCACTACCATGAGTCAGTAGGGAGGTTCGTCCAATAAGATTGAGGCCAATTCCCAAGAAATGCTTAATCGTGGCAATGGTAACAACTAATACTTGGAACACTATTTTATTGCGCAATAACACACGCATTTGTTGACGTGAACGTCACAAGGGTGATTCCCTCGTGCTAAAATTAGCAACATAGTTCCAGCGCGTTGACTGTCACTAGGAAACGCCAATCCAAGACCTGGCGGTCTTACAGGTAACTGGTTACAGGTAACTAGTTTTGCTACCTGAGTGACAATCCTGCAAGGTATCGAGCTGAGCTTAGAAAAACAAATACGAGTATCATCCAGAACAGGAATTATGGAGTACAATTTGAAATGCTCGGTAAAAATCTGCTGCAAAATGCCTGATTATGATTGTATGACATTGTCACAGGTCTTGTCACCTTTAGGTAAACGTATAATGTGTGGCCTATGCCACGTAAGCGTTTTCATTTTGCGCGTAATGTTTATGGATCGAGTTAGCTGTTTTTGGCCGTTTGTTGTGCATAATATATTATGTTGTCATCCCTCTATTCAGTTCGCTTGTTACATCCAATATCACCAACCGTTTAAGTTTCGGGTCTGTTTACGCCATCGTCCGTTTCTATCAACCCTTTTATTAAAATAAACTGTTCAACCTCGCATCATTTCCACCAACTATATCTTAATGTAAACTGATAATGTGTTTGCCGTCGTATCTTTGGGCTCCTCAGTAGTAGTCTCAACTGTCTGCGTCATACATAATGTTCTCTTTCAGTTCTTCGCGTTGCCGTTCTTAAGGACTTTATATGTTCTAGATTATTACAATTAGGCCCTATCACTTCGTTTAATTTTATGTAAATTATATTCGAGCTTGATATACCTTTTCAACCCCGATTAAGCATGTCCATAGTAGGGCCTGTACAAATGTTAACTAAAAAACATTATTTATTCCATGCTTCGTTCATGTTTCATGTTCCACTAACCACTTGCTGGGCCCACGTTCATTGTAATATACACAGCTGTGCGTTTGGAGATTAAAACCGGGGTATGCTCACAGCTAATAGAACACTACACAGTCGTTGTGTTCCATGACAGCTAAACGCAAAATACGTTTTCAATTTCGGTTTAGTTCACATGACAGGATGACACAAAAACGCCCACGCAGGAATCACGAGACGATGATTATTGTTGGCACGTTTCCGCCTGTCTTTCCCGCCACACACCCCATGTTGGGTCACTGTCGACAACATTACGAAGTTCATTTCTACCCGTCATCCGAGACGCATTTATCCCTTGTCCTTGATCGATGATGAGTCACTTGGTATAGGTCTAACCCCTCTCGTGCGTGTCGCTGTCCCGTCATATCAAGTGGACGTTGGTCATTGTTCAGCGAGGGGAAGTGAGTTCGCCTCCGCGGTCTACGCTGCGGAAGAAGCTATTGTCGCGCGGGCGAGAAAATTACGACAATAATAATAATAATGACACATAGCAGCGACGTCACGCACGGTAGAAGGCGTCCTTGTTGATACAGTCGTGCTCGTGTTGCATAATAAATGTTGTCTAATGTCATAGGTATGACTAAACCTATGCTGCGGTCGCAACGTGGACTAAGACACCTCGCCGACCAGTGTTATTACATTTAACAAGATTTAACAAGATTGCCATCTCGAACAACAAGTTCCAGATGGCAAGTGGACAAGGAAGCCATTGGCTTATCGAGAGTCCAACAATTTTCTCATCTATGTGTAGCCTGCCCTTATCAGATATCTGTCAATTCTATTTTAAAACATATTCAGACTACTAGCATTAACACAATCATTTGGCAGTTTGTTCCATTCATTTATCACCCTCTGTGAGAAAGAGTACTTTCTCATGTCCAACCTACACTGCTCCTTAACTAATGCTGCTTTGTGTCCTCTGGTTCTTCTTTGAAGAACATATTCCTATCAACATCCTCATAACCGTTCACTATTTTAAACGCTTCTATTTGGTCTCCTCATAGTCTCCTGGTCTCTAGTGTTGTCAAACCACATTGTAATAAGTGACTTTCGTAACTAAGGTCTCTTAATTCTGGAATCATCTTAGTTGCTCTTCGTTGTATTCTTTGTAGCTTATCTATGTCTTTTTTACGATATGGCCTCCATGCTTGAATACAATATTCCAAATGTGGTCTAACTATTGCTTTGTACAGGGATACAATTAGATGTTTCTCCTTATACGTGATAGTTCTCCTAATTAGCCCTAGCATTTGATTTCCTTTCGAAGCAGCAATCCCACATTGCTCAGAAACTTTCATGTCAGCATTAAATGTTACTCCCAAATCCTTTTCTTGTGTGGTTCTACCTAGTACAGCATCCCCCATTTTATATTCCTCATCCATATTTCCATGTCCTATGTGTATACATTTACACTTTCCAAAATTGAATAACATTTGCCATTTTTCTGACTATTTAACTAATTTTTCCAGATCATCCTGTAAACTTTGGTTATCTGTATCATTAGTAACCTTTCTGAATACTTTTGTGTCATCTGCAAATTTGAGTACTTTGCTAGATATGTCATCCTCCAAATCATTTATATATATTAAAAACAGTATAGGGCCTAATACTGATCCCTGTGGTACCCCACTCAAAACCGATTTCCAGTTTGAAATCTCACCATCTACTATTACTCTCTGTCTTCTGTGTGTAAGCCACTTTTCTATCCAGTTGATTACATCATTGCCTATACCATGGGCTTTTAGTTTAAGTAACAATCTTTGATGTGGCACTTAATCGAAAGCTTTCTGAAAATCTAAGTAGACAACATCCACTGGTGACCCGTCATCTACCCACTTTGTAATTTCTTCTAAAAAACATAAGAGATTGGTTAGACATGACCTTGCTTTTAGGAATCCATGTTGATATGTATTTATTAATTTATGTTTTACGAGGAATTCCACCATGTGGTCTCTAATTAATGTTTCGAGTAATTTACATACAACTGATGTTAAACTCACTGGTCTGTAATTTTCTGGCTTCTTCTTTGATCCCTTCTTAAATAGCGGCGTAATGTTTGCTTCTTTCCATTCTGAAGGAACTATTCCTTCTTCTAGTGACAAGTTAAATAAGTTTGCAAGTGGTGTACTAATTTGATCAACAATTTCCTTTAGCAATTTTGGTGGTATCCCATAAACTACATATCATGACGTCATCTTAAAGAACACACTAATCTGGCGCTATAGTTAGAAGCATCAATTAAGCATCGCAAGGCTGACGCATTATTGTAATGTGACAAAGGACTGAATGAGGCAATCAGATTGTTCGTAAATTTACTTTCGTGTCTCTGAAAGGAATATAAAATAGATTAAGTAATTATTTGGGCGGTTCGTTATAGAAGAGTGTGACAGGGGTCTCAATCTCCCATTTCCTACCTGTTTGGGGGCCAACCTCCCATGTGTCATTAATTTTGAGTCCTCTCACTAATCCCACCTGCCACCTATTGTGGAGACCAAACTCCCATTTCCCACTTCGAGCCACACCCCCACCTATTGTTGAGACCAACCTCCCATTTCCCACTTCGAGCGACACCCCCCACCTATTGTTGAGACCAAACTCCCATTTCCCACTTAGAGCGACACCCCCACCTATTGTTGAGACCAAACTCCCATTTCCCAGTTCGAGCCACACCCCCACCTATTGTTGAGACCATACTCCCACTTCGAGCCACATCCCCACCTATTGTTGAGACCAAACTCCCATTTCCCACTTCGAGCCACATCGCCACCTATTGTTGAGACCAAACTCCCACTTCCCACTTCGAGCCACATCCCCACCTATTGTTGAGACCAAACTCCCACTTCCCACTTCGAGCCACATCCCCACCTATTGTTAAGGCCAACCTCCCATTTCCCACTTCGAGCCACATCCCCATCTATTGTTGAGGCCAACCTCCCATTTCCCACTTCGAGCCACATCCCCACCTATTGTTGAGACCAAACTCCCATTTCCCACTTCGAGCCACATCCCCACCTATTGTTGAGACCAAACTCCCATTTCCCACTTCGAGCCACATCCCCACCTATTGTTGAGGCCAACCTCCCATTTCCCGCTTCGAGCCAAATTCCCACCTATTGTTGAGGCCAACCTCCCATTTCCCGCTTCGAGCAACACCCCCACCTACTGTTGAGGCCAACCTCCCATTTCCCACTTCGAGCGACACCCCCACCTACTGTTGTGGCCAACCTCCCATTTCCCACTTCGAGCCACATCCCCACCTATTGTTGAGACCAAACTCCCATTTCCCACTTCGAGCGACACCCCCACCTATTGTTGAGACCAACCTCCCATTTCCCACTTCGAGCCACACACCCACCTATTGTGGAGACCAAACTCCCATATCCCACTTCGAGCCAAATTCCCACCTATTGTTGAGACCAAACTCCCATATCCCACTTCGAGCCAAATCCCCACGTACATTACTGTTGTGTCAATAGCCCGAGTAGCCTTATTGGGATTGGTACAACGTCTAATCTTTTTTCTCCGTAAAATCATGTTATACAGTATACGAACTATAAATTATATTTATTATAAAATCTTGTGTTTAAGTGAACCAGAATGTAAGTTCTTGCAAGCATCTTGACGAATACACACATGTTCTTATGTAGTCCTACAAAAGTACTCTGAATAAAATCGGATGACAAACTTATAAAGCAAACATTTCTCATGACGAGCTCCACGTTAATTTTTTAATAGTTGCAGCGGGAGTAACGAAGTAGCGAGACTGGGTCCTGGCGCCATCTGGCGGATTCTGTATAACCAATTATTAAATTTAATTGCCAAAGGCCGTCGCACACTCCACGACACGTTGGCGACGCAACTAAACGTTGCGTCACGTGGTATATACCCCCTTCCCACACCCTCCTTCCTTTATTTCTTCTCCATCAGGAGATTCTCCTTCCTCTGCAATATAAATTATTTTACATTAAAACATTTCCTGCGCACATCACAAGGTTCTGCTAATCGCGAACAACAACACGCAGAAGATAATTTCGTTGAATCTTGTTTTCTTTGAAAACCAGAGTTGGTCGCTGTTATTTTGCACACAACACGTTAATGTTTTGTGCACTACCGAACGACTTCGCTTTCTCACATACATAGTATGTGTGGAAGTGACTTACTGTGAAAGGTACAGAGAACATACATTAGAAACATATAGGGCCTAGACCCCTACATATAGGGCCTAGGCCCGTACGTGTAGGCAAAGTCAATCGCCCTACAATGTTTTTCTATCTGGCTTTTGCTACTATAGGGCGAAGAGCTCGCTCGGCCGAAACGTAAGTATTTTCATGAAACGTGAAACCTTACAAAAACGCCATAAACAGAGCAATAAACACGTCTTTCGTGTCTGTATGCATTCTTATATGTATATCACTAAAGTTACCTGACAATAACCATGTAAAAGTGTGAAATTATTACCTTTTTGTCAGAACGCATGTGCTTGTCAAGGTTTGTTTATAACCGAATGTTGTTGTGAGCGAGAAAGGCATGCGGGATTTCCATAGATCTATATAAGGTCACGCTAAGAATTGCCGTCTGCTGGCCATAGAGTTACATCATTAATAATGCCCCTATAAACTATTAACTTACTAACGGGTGTTTTATTTATTTCTGTGCTGCTGGCCCATTCTGGCCTCATTCTACACAAGATCGCGTTAGATCATGTGACCCAAAGGCAACATCACGTGCACAGTATGGCGGCTATTTATGAAATCTTTTCTGTGTGACCGATAAAAGTACTCATAAGTAATTATTTGGAGCACATTTCTTCAGTTTCTTGACGCCCAAGTGTCGGTTGTATGTCACAGAATACACATGTGAAACGGTTAGTGCGTATCGGTTTTAAAACTTAAGTTATTAGTTCCGTAGCCATTTGGCTACGGAACTGCCAAATCGCCGAGTTAGCAAATGCCCCACGAGACTTTCGCCCCAGAGACGAAGAGCGGGGCGAATTTTTTTGCCTACGTACGTGTTGCCCTAAGAAGGGAGACGACAGCGCAACTCTTTAAAGCGAATTTAAATCGTAATGCTCACCAGCAGCGTTTCCCTACAAAGCACCTGTGTTACGCCTTAGTGAGCCGGGAGCTGGGAGCCAGGAGCCGTGAGGTAACAGGGCTTTGAAAGTATATAATCATTATTGTCAACTAAACGAATGGATGCCATTATTTGTTATGTTTAATTTCCAGGGATGCGACAACGCACTTTTTCTCTTTCTCTCTCTACATTAAATCCACACGACGCAGTTCAAGTTGCCCCAGCATCAATCTTTTTTTTAAATGCCTTTAAAACTTCACTCGCTAAATACCGCGTGTGTCCCGGATATGTCCGGGAACAACGCTGGTGTGTCCCGGGTATGTCCGGGAACAACGCTGGTGTGTCCCGGATATGTCCGGGAACAACGCTGGTGTGTCCCGGGTATGTCCGGGAACAACGCTGGTGTGTCCCGGGTATGTCCGGGAACAACGCTGGTATGTCCATAATCAGTTGGAGTCAACGGCTTCCGCATAGGCAGTGGCGTCATCTAGTAGATTCGGCGAGAAGCTAACCATTTTGTTAGACGGTGGATGCATCCAATGTTAGGCAGTTTGTGTTGCGTTTTTATCCCTAAAAGCCGGGGAAACATTATTATTAATTTTATTTTCGATTATGTGGTTGAGGAATAAAGTACCTGTAATATGGAAATCCTTATCCCATGTACAAGGGGGGGAGGGGCGAAACATTTTAGCAAACATCTTCCATGTTGATTTTCTCGAAAAAAATATTTTTTTTAAATGCCACTGCATGTCGCTGACCAGAAAAAGCAAAGTTTACAGTATTATAAATACCGAATCATAATTACACGGCCAGCGTGGAATTGCCTGACTCACTTATAGCATAAGGAAATTACACGCACGCACGTACGCACGCATATTCAAGGTATATTATATATATATATATATATATATATATATATATATATATATATATATATATATATATATATATATATATATATATATATATATGCACACATATATTTGTACAAACTGTTTTTTTTTTTTACCACCGTATTCATTTTAAGCGCACCTCCGGGTTAAAGCGCAACCCACTTATCTCGGCAGACGTCACTTCCATTGTCGCAATCTTCCAATCAAATGATGCAACACGCCAAGAAAGCTACCTCAGTTTTGTTACCAATATTATTTAACAAATTCAAGAACTTTAAACGGTCCCATAGCATAAGTACTTTAACTAAGACAAATGTGAGATAGCTATTTCCACGTCCCCTATAACTTACTATTGTAGGTGTCTTTGGTTCATACAAGCATTAATTAACCATGGAATGGAATTAAATTTAACCATGTATATACAGTAGTGGTGCAATGTGAACTTGGGGTGCGCTTTGACTCATATGGCGAAATTTGCAAAAAGTGTACGATTGCAAGTAATATGTAATGTTATTGTTGTTGTTGTTGTTGTTGTTGTTGTTGTTGCTGTTGCTGTTGTGTTGTTACTAAGGTTCTTCAAATATATTACTATTTAGGTAAGATATGTGTATGTGTGACTGTGTTAACCGAGAAATAGGCTCCGAGAAATAGTCCCGCTCGGTTTCCAGGAATTATTTATGTCTATACTCAAGTCATTGGAGCTTAGCAACCGCCATTTTAGAACTGGAGCGCACTACATACAATACATACACTACATACAATACATACAATACATACACTACATACAATACATGCAATACATACAATACATACAATACATACACTACATACAATACATACAATACATACAATACATACAATACACACAATACACACACTACATACAATACATACAATACATACAATACATACACTACATATAATACATACAATACATACACTAGATACAATACATACAATACATACAATACATACAATACATACAATACATGCACTACATACAATACATACAATACATACAATACATACACTACATACAATACATACACTACATACAATACATACAATACATACAATACATACACTACATACAATATATATATATATAATACATACACTACATACAATACATACAATACATACACTACATACAATACATACAATCCATACAATGCATACAATACATACAATACATAAAATACATACAATACATACAATACATACAATACATACAATACATACAATACATACAATACATACAATACATACAATACATACACTACATACAATACATACACTACATACAATACATACAATACATACAATACATACAATACAATACATATCCAGTGCCTCGGCAAAATGTGATTACCTGCGGCCCGCTTCAATAGGCCATGAAATAAGCCAAAAGGTCAAGGAATGCTAATACAAGCTTTACAGAAAATACTGGGGAAACATAGATCTATGGTAATTTTTTTACGCGTTCCAGCTAAACATGCGGTGTACATGAACTAGACAACCAAGCGGCTATCCATAAAGTACGTCACGCTATTTTTTTTTTACTTTTTTGAGACTCCCCACCCCTTGTCACCCTGTTCACCCCATAAAGCCATGTTCGTTTTGAGAAAGGCCCCCAATCTATTATGCCTATACCTATTGTTTTACCAAGTTTGCAGACTTTTCGCGCGCCATTACTGATTTCAATGATTCACGTGCTCATTCCCTTTCCGTTCGAATTCAGTTGAAATATACCCCAACACTGGAATAGCTGTTAATGCTGTCAGTCTGATATCGACAGATAGACGAGCAAAAATGCGTGGTAACACTCACATACAAAACCTGCCATGCATGTGAACTTGATTGAAATCGACGGTTGTAGCGAAAAAGCTACGATCTACTTAGCAACTAACATTAACATTACACACGAGTAACCATCTCGAAAATAACATCCCGATTTGCAAGAGACTGCTGTTCCCGCTTTGAAGCTTCATGTGTCGCTTACGGGCGATTAGCACTGGAAATCAAACCCGTTTCTCGATGGAAGCGATCCCTGAGATTCGCTGACAACCACTGAAGCAGATCTAACTGAAAGTGTCTGTTTGTTAACGAATATCCATTAACACTGGTTCGTAAGTCTACCTACATCGTCTTCTTGTATTCATGTAGTGTTTGTGTGTCGACGCTCAGACGTAATGATGACGACAGCTTGGATGACAAGTACATGCTTTATGGCGGCAGTTATTGTTGTTGTTGGTACGATAAATTGTTGTTGTTGGTACGATATATTGTTGTTGTTGGTACGATATATTGTTGTTGTTGGTACGATATATTGCGGTTTGTTGACAATTATTTTTAAGGTATCCACCGGAGGCATCACGTGTGTGTGTGTGTGTGTGTGTGTGTGTGTGTGTGTGTGTGTGTGTGTGTGTGTGTGTGTGTGTGTGTGTGTGTGTGTGTGTGTGTGTGTGTGTGTGTGTGTGTGTGTGTGTGTGTGTGTGTGTGTGTGTGTGTGTGTGTGTGTGTGTGTGTGTGTGTGTGTGTGTGTGTGTGTGTGAGTGCGTGCGTGCGTGCATAACTCAGTCAAATAGCGTCAGTGTGTGTTTGCTTGCGTGCGTGCGTGCGTGCGTGCGTGCTTGCGTGCTGTTATCAGTACGATTCCAGTTTATTGCAAAATAATAAATTTGTTTTAAAAATAGCCACTCCACCTCCTCGTGATGTTATCGGCGCCACTGTGAGCGGACAGTTGTGATGTGAACTCACTGAATGGTGTGAAATCATTTAGAAGTCATTTTATTTTTATTATTATTATAGTAAATTACAGTTTATTACTTGATTGCATGTCTGTTTTTCTCCAACGTGTTGTTCGTCCGACATCTTTGCAAGAATATTACAAATTACGGTGTAGCATTTCCAATTATCATCGCGGTAACACGTTTGCTAGAAATGACCTATTGAATTGAACTCCATTTCAGGTCGATTGAAAAGTGTTGCTATTAACTAACCCCGTTGTAATATCTTGTTTGTTTCATGCCGACCACTTAAGACCTAAAACATAATTCCCCATGCATTCATCTGGTCGGACCACCCTCCTGCTGATGTCCCTCCTCTAAATCCCCCATGCATTCATCTGGTCGGAACACCCTCCTGCTGATGCCCCTCCTCAACACCCCCATGCATTCATCTGGTCGGAACACCCTCCTGCTGATGCCCCTCCTCAACACCCCCTTGCATTCATCTGGTCGGAACACCCTCCTGCTGATGCCCCTCCTCAACACCCGCCTTGCATTCATCTGGTCGGACCACCCTCCTGCTGATGTCCATCCTCAACATTCCCCGCGTTCTGTTGATGCAGACGGTCCTCGACCAGCAGCTCATTTTTACGAACTATTCTAATACGAAACCAGATACTCTGGACTGACAGGCCGAGGCCGTCACTGGGCGGCCACACCAGACAGTGACAGTGATATTAGAAACTATGGTTTGTCTTAAATCAACTGAATGTCAGATCCCGCGTAAGCCGCACTCCTCTAATCCGAAATGTGCGAACCCAGCGACGGGCTTGTTAGTATTGATTAGACACGAAGTGCATACATTACCTTCCTGACGTCCACTTCCATGTGCGTGAGCATCTCGGACAGGTCGACGTAGCCGGTGAACTGTCGGTCTTCCTGATCTTGTTTCCACGGCGGCAGCACAGGTCGCTTCCGCTCGCAGATCGTCAGCAGGTCCCAGATGGTCACCCCGCCCTCGGTCTGTTCTAAGCGGCGTGCCTGCCAAATGTGAGATAACAATGCTATATTGGTGAAATCGATCATCAATATGAGAGAATAGTTTAATATAGATTTTCTTTGAAACGAACTATTAAGTTTACTCACGACATTGTTTCGGAAATCATTGGTAAAGTAACATAGGTGTGAGATGGACAAAGGACGTCCTAATACAACATACTCATGGGTCGAGACAAGGGGACACTGATTCAGCCTGCTTGGCATACCATCTGGCGAGCAGAGGGAGAACAACGTTGTCCCATAATTCAGTTCACGAGGAAGACAGCCGGTGTTAATAGGTGTGTAAGCGTTAACATGTGTGTTCTTTAATTGATTTTACTTTGTGCCCTCTGGTTCTACTGCCATCTTTATATTTGACGAAATACTTTATGAAAAAAATATTCCGAAGAATTACTGTAATGTCGTCCACCTCATGGACTGCGGCGGCGCTGTAGTCGGCGTCCGGTGTCGGCGTCCTCTTGAGGCTGTCATACGTGACGTCGACTAGCCTGGCCGTCGGCACGCGTAGCCCGGCGTCGTCCACCTCGTCCAAGCCCTCAGACTCCGTGTCCTAAATTGTACAATTAAAGTCTGATCATTTTTAAAATGATGTTATATAGTATAAATTAATCTATTCTAAAATCTTGACCGATCAAATGTGTTTTAATGAACCACATTTAAAAATATAATTTACCATTATCTCTATATGACTAGAGTCTGCAGACCTTGCCGTTGAGGAAGCAGTGTAGAACATGATATTCGGATCGAAACATTCACATTAAACAAACAGATAACGGTCAAATTATAGGCCTACAAAAATGTGGTTCATTAAAATAGATTTGGGCGGTCAAGACGTTAGGATAAATTAGTTTCTTTGCTGTTGTTCTTATTTTCTGGCTGAACATTAATTTGTTTTTTAAAAAGAGTGATTAGCAAATACACAAATGATCAACTTGATTAAACTGGAAGTAGGGATGTCATCGCCGAAATATTGTTATCGGTAAGTTCCTGTCGTTACTGTTATCGATAAGTTCCTGCCGTTACTGTTATCGATAAGTTCCTGCCGTTACTACTATCGTGGCCGTCGTCCTTACCTGACGCAGTTGCGATTTCGCTCTGCGACTGAACAGATCGAAGGCTTCTTTGTCCCGACCTTTCGCTTTCTTTTTCTTCGACGACGTTGATATGTTGTCCAGGAGGTTGTCCAGGTCGTCGAGATTACCCGCCGACTTGGTCATGTTCGACGACTGCCGGCCCCTCCTCCTGCTCTTCTGTCCGGGCGTCCTCAACGGAGAGCCGTCGTCGTCGTCGTCGTCGTCGTCGTCGTCGTCGTCTAGGTGGTCCGTAGATCTGATCGTGTCGAGCTGCTCCATCGACTGGGTTTGTCGGCCCGAGCCAGGCTGGTGGTCGTCCGACTGTTGGGAGCTGAAAGCCTGGACTGGGGCGAGCGGTCGATCTGGGGTCTCCGGCACAGGCGTGTCCAGTAGACTCTCCGACGACCCCTGAAGGATATAGTAGTACATTTGTTTGTAAACTAACGATGGTGGATTTCCCGTCCATCGTAAGTTAATAATGTGTTGTAACTGACTCTGGCCACGAACTATGGTGATGCATAACTCGTGTCTAACTCATTACTATCTGACATTTGCAGGGGACGCCCGTTTACAATTGACCAGCAGAAGAATCATCCAACCAATCACAACAAAAAGTACATACTATATTCATTGGTATTTGGCTATTGTCCGTAACTGGCACGAGAGTGCTCATTGTCCGTAACTGTCACGAGAGTGCTCATTGTCCGTAACTGGCACGAGAGTGCTCATTGTCCGTAACTGGCACGAGAGTGCTCATTGTCCGTAACTGGCACGAGAGTGCTCATTCATGTTTACACATAGGTAATTGTATGTTTGTAAGGTACACTATAAAAATATACATTTACAGCCTTCATAAGTTTGTTACAGATGAATCAGTCTCTTTTGTCATCAGAAAAATTCTCTTTTTAACCTATCTTCTTTACTTAGCTCCCTACCATATCCATATCCATCTGTTGAAATTTTTAAAAAATTTATTTTGATATTGCTTAACCCGTTTGTGTTGATGGGCCTCTGAGCTGGGATTTAGGCGCCATAGAATGTTCATATTATCTTATTTGATGTGCATCATTTTCAACAAATACCACATTAGTAAATAGCTTCACCTGTTTTACATTATTTTTCTTTCCGTCAAATATCGGCTAGCTAAAATATATATGAAACAAAACCCATTTCGAGAACAACTACACTCAATCAAGACGTACATGACAAGTTTTACGCCATCTTTATACCGCCAATGACAGGTTGTGTTACAGACCTGGAGGTCGATGGGAGACGTGGGTATCTCGAGGGTGAGTGGCGGCGGCCGACTGCGGTGTGGCTCCGGCTGCGAGACAGTCGCCCGGTACGACTCGTTGTCCTCGCACAGCCAGTCGTCGATGTCCGTCATGTCGCAGATGTAGATGATCTCCTGCAGGAGGAGACACAACAGCACGTGGCAGATGAACTCGAAGTGGTGTGGAAAACCGTACAGAAAGTGTTCGTTAGGAGACAATCATGTGGAATTTTAGTAAAAAAAAGCTTGAAGTCAAATATATGTTGTACGTCAGATTAAGGGTCACAACCACATAGAAACAGGGGTGTGGAGAGAAAAAGTAAAAGAGAGAGAAAGAGACACACATACGTACATGGAGGGAGGGAGGGGGGAGGGAGGGAGAGAGGGAGAGAGAGAGAGAGAGAGAGAAGGTGAAAGAAGCCATGAGAAAGGGGTGTTCCTACATCAACAGAGACAATGGGTTAACTGTGAGGTTAAATCACATATGCCCACAGCACCAGTGTTTAACATGATTTATTGGCACATGCACTAAATTGCCACTGTTGGACAAGACGTCTGGGTATTGCGTGTTGCTCCTCAGCGACAAGAGTCAAGTACTCATACATGCAGCTCATTGAGCCGATGGAATGGTTGTATGAGCTTTTAACGGTTAGCCAGGTTTACGGTGTGGGAGACAGGTGCTCAAACAACGGCTCTACACCATGCCGAATTGACGCTGACTTAATGTCCATAACTTGTGATGTCGACAACCTGGCGGTTGAGTTAGAAACCACCATTACGTTGTAAGTTTTTAATGTTGGTTGTGTCCTTTAAAACACATTTGGGAAGAGTTGATAATCATTTCAAGACTGGTCAGTTATGTCCCCTGTTTTCTCACATCAGCACGACATTTCCTTACAAGAACAAAAGTTACCGTTCACGCGGGAAGCTTATTGTATACACATATTACATAAAACACTATTCACGTAAGTTGTAGTCATTCATAGTTCGGTCTAGCGCATGCATTACATAAACCAACTGGACAACACGACACAAATATTCCGCACATGGAAATGCACGTTGCTAACCTGCAGTCTCTCTGGCGGTGTGATGCTGCCGTTGGACGGCGGGTAGTGGTTGGCGCCGTAGTGGAAGCCTTCCTCCCTCACAGGACTGAGCACGCCGGTCGTCGAGGTCTGGTTGTGTCGACTCGCCGAGTCCGGCTGCTGCCGATAGTCGCTTTCGTCCTCCTCGTCGGAGAAATCGAAGTCGTCCTCGGTCTCCGTGAAGTCGAGCAGGCTGTCAATGTCGCGGACTCCTCCGATGAAGACGCCCGGTTGCCGGCCGGTATATTCGCTCGGAGATGCGGTGCCCGTCGTGAACGAGTCGACGGACCTGGCCGGCTCGTACTGATCCCGACGGGAAAGCGAGCCGTTGGCCTGCGTCTCCATTGACTCGATGGACGGCGACCGACCCAGTGCCGGCTTCTCCTCGTCTTCTTCCTCCGACGCCATGGACGACACGTCACCGAAGTTGACGCTTTCGTTGCCCTTGTTGGGATAGGCCCGTCCACGTCGGCGGTCCGGAGAAGCGGGTTGGCCGTCGATGGTGAGCCTCGGTGGCGGTGGCCGGCGTCTCTCGAATTCTTCCCGCTCGGTCAGGTTGTCGTACGGCGACGGAGAACGGTCCTTGCGGATCCGAAGTATCCTGCGCGGCGTCGCCGAGGCCGCCGAAGTTGGCCTCGACAGCGGTCGCTCGTCCTCTGTCGCATCCGTTTCCGTCTCGACTGGGAATTGTGGGACGCCCGCGAACATCCGTCTGTCCTTCGACGTCAGCTGCCGTCGGCCTGTGGAAATCGGCGACGACACGAGTGGTTCTTCTCGCGAAGAGCCACGAGAGAGCTGTCTCGCGATCGATTTCGTGGAGGATTCAGCAGGTTTTTTGCGGGGTTGTGGGGACTCCGGCGGCGACTGCTGCAGCTGCTTCTTCCAGCTCTTCACTTTATCGATGCTCTCCTTCAGGTTGAGATTCTCCGGCGTCAGCGGGATGAGCGTCGATTTGGCCGCCTTCGCCGCTAGGTGCTGGTTCAGCTGCTGCTTCTTGCGAGCGCTGTAGAAGTTGCTCTGTTGCGGCAGCGTGCCCATGTTCTCGTCCGACTCGAAGTCTCGTGCCGTCTCCCGCTCCGCCAGCACGTCCGTGTCGTCTCCGTCGAACACGCTGTCGTCGGTCGCCACCGACCGCAGCCGACTGCGGTTCTTGAAGCCGGTCTGCTTCGGCAATGTCGGCTTGTCCTTCCTCTTAGTCTTGCGCTCCTGGTCCCGCTTCTGCCACATTGAGCGCGTCTGTTCCACCAGAGTCGGCGACTGCGGCTTTTGTGACGGCGGTGGAGACATGGGTGGACTGAGTGGCTTGGCAGGCGGCGTATCCGGGGTGGCGGCGCTGTCCTTGCGAGAGCTTGTCGATGACGGCTTGCTGCTGTAGGACGAGCCGACGCCGGCGTACTTGGGTGCGTAGTTGGAGTTGCCGCGGCTGCCGTACGACTGCCTGTCCTTGCGGCGACGTACCCGTCCAGCATACTTGTCCAGTTCTTCGGCGTCCACCTGCACCGAGGTCGTCGTCAGGACGGGCCTGTCTCGACGCCGCTTGTACTCCTTCGCAGGGTACACCTTCGTCTTGGTCCGTGCGATCAGGATCCGTCGCTTCCCCCGGTGGATCGGACGTCTGTAGTCCCTGTCTGGATCCATGGGCGACGTAGCTCGACTCGTGAGGAAGCGAACACTCGAGTCCTTGTTGCCGCCCTCCGGTTCGTTGGCGCTGTCGCTCGACGCCTCGAAGTCATCCGACCTCGTTCTCCTGGTTGTGGCTGCTGTCTCGTGTGACTCCCGCGAATTTTGTCTCTCCGGCGCCGGCTTTGTCGTCGCCTCGGTCGACAGCGACCGGCCGAGGCGACTCGTGTATGGCGTCAGATTGACATCAGAGGACCGGGTCGTCCGTCGACTGCTGAACGGCGTTAGGCTGTACTCGCGCGGCTTGGCGGCGGTCGTTGGCGTATAGGACGTACCGAGTTGAGTCGACCCCGACCCGTACATCTTGGGCGAGACATAGGCCTTGCTCGGCGACACATATGGCCGGCTATAGCTGTCGGAACTATCGTATTTCTTGCTGTAGTTGTCAGAGCTGTCGTATTTCTTGTTGTATTTGTCCGGTGTGTCGTATTTCTTGTTGTATTTGTCCGGGGTGTCGTATTTCTTGTTGTATTTGTCCGGTGTGTCGTATTTCTTTCCATAGCTGCCCGGTGTATCGAATTTCTTGCCATAGCTGTCCGGGGTGTCGTACTTCTTGGCGTAGCGACTGCCGTAGTCCGTGACCGGTCTCATGTAGTCGGCCCGCGATGCCCTGTTCGTCGACAGTGGCGACACCTCGCGGCTGGCGGGCGTCGACCCGCCATAGCGGTTGGACGGGTAGATTGATGGCGCTAGGTTGGCTCCGTACGCCGACCTCGTGCTCCCCCGTACGTCCAGGTCGGAGGCGTAGCCAGAAGTACGGGTGCTGTGGAGCGCAAATGCATTGCAACTATAGATATATACAAATTCTGCGTATTTAGGACTTCGTGCAGTGCAACTCTCATTTCCATACGTCTAAATTCAAGAAGGTCCTTCCACACATATCTAACTGATACGATACATGATGGGGGCTACCTATATCCTTCAGCTGTTCTGACTGCAGCAAGCAACCAAATGATAATTTAAAGTAATTGTTGCTCAAAACCTTGAACAAAAAGTCAAGCTCAGTGGCTACAGTAGCGCTATTATGATGTGATATGGGTTGATCTAGGGAGCTTCTTGATCTATGTGAAAAAGACCACACATTTTTCTGAGTATAGCATTTAAGTTGCATTAGACACCAAATACATCTGTTGTGGCGATTTGTACCAAGAAGGCTTTAATTGACGGGTTGGACAAACCGCGTTGCGAAATTCTGAAAATGCAGATGAAACAGTTTTGACAAGAAATTTAACATGGAACGGTTTTGAGTGAACTACGGACCTGTAATCGCGTCCTCCACTCAAACTTCGACTGAACGATAAGCGGCGGTCTCCGGTCGTAGGCGTCGAACTGAACCGGTCTTTGAGTGACGAAACGTAGCCTCGGTTTAGCGTGGCGAAAGCGAGGCTGCTGTCGCGTGGGGACGCGTACGATGACGATCTCCAGCGGTTGGTGTCGGGCGAACTCTTGTAGGAGCCGATGTTGCTGCCATAGCTGCGTATCGATGACGTGTCGGAGCCGAGCTGTGGTGGAACAAACGTTGTCATAAAATGGTGTATCCATAGGCGCAGGTACAGGTGCCAACCATCTCTACGGTGATTGGGTCAAATAGCATGACTCTTTCTATTACCCGAATTATTAAAGTGAAACAAAAAGCATAGTTTGGGGGCAATGCACCTAAAATAGTTAAAAACTAATAATTTACAACTACAATCAAGGATATCAAGTATTTTCTCACTAGCGAGAAAGTCTAAAAGTGGGAGATTTTGATCAAATCTAATTAATACTGAGGGCTGACATGTTTATTGGGCGACCAATAAGCGCTCGACAGTTCCAAGACATCGTCTTCGGTGAGAACATTAACTGCCTTCGCCCGAAATCGAAACTAGCTGCTTAGTCGGAAAGGGAGAGACGTAGTAAACAAAGGCCAAACTATGTTGAATAAGTTGAATTTAGACTCAAGCAGCATGGCCATATCCTACGTGTTTAGAAATATATTTTCATTTGGCGAGCAAATATTGCCAGACTTTACGCACTCGTGACGTTGGGTTATCTAACAGTATGGCGCGGCCCATGAAATTAAAATGCTGTGTGTTCAACAAGGTTTTCCTAGTAAACCACTGGCGTAATATTCTTAATTGTAGTTGCAAAATGGTCATGCCTTTGTAAATCTTATTAGGTGCATAGGCCCAAAACAAGACTTTTTTGCTTTAAATACTGCAAAAATAATTATTGTTTTAGAGAGAACAGTGGCGCCACACGGTTGGTCAGGAACTAGGCAATACTTTACACTAATTATATCGTATTTTAACCAACAATGTTGTAATATTCCGCACAATTGGTGGCGCCATTGTTATATATTTCTCGACACATTACACTCTTTACACTATTTACACTCTACACACTTAGGTGCGGTAGAACCAAACATGTTTTGTTTTGCTTTTGCGTGTCACACGATTTAGACAACTGTGTGTTTGCAACAGTTAATGACAAGTCATGATAGTTTTGCTTTCGTTATACAGTTTACGAGAATGATTGACACATGAGTCCTGTCAGTGGCGCCTGTTCTTAACGGATAAAATACACAGACTAATACATATAGGCGCGTGTCAAGCAGCCAATGTCTAAGCTTCCTCGGGCTGAGAAGTTGCACGTTTGTGTTGAGAGGCAGACATTGAAGTGGACACGTGGAGTAGTGTTGACTGTGTGTGGGGGGGGGGGGGGTGGGAGGGTAGGCATCGTTCCATATAACGAGTTTGCTGATATCAAGTTGGTATCAGCATGGAAATGAACTGCTAATAGACATTGGTTATCTTTAGACATGCACGCACGCACGCACGCACGCACGCACGCACGCACGCACGCACACCTTGGTTAGCCACATGCGATAATCAACTGGTGAACGCATAAACATTATTATAAACATTAGGTATCGTTTCACTGCCTTGTGAGAAATATGTATGCATGATGTTTCCAGAAAATATATACACAATTTATAAGAAGGTGGTGCCCAAACTGGGATTTTGCCCACCAAGGGCATCTTTATTTGATAATCTCCGCACTGACGTGTTACGGCCGTATGCCGACAGACCGCTGACCCAATGACCGTTGTTCTAATTTCCCTGCCCATGTGTATCATGTATATAGGGCTTCTGCAAAACGCAAAACATGTCCGGTGATATTAGTATCCGTATTTCATATCGGTTTCGTCCTCGGCAATATAATAATCGTTGCCGTTTTCACGAACCTAACGGAGGATGTCTAAAACGATTTGTCGGATTTCGGATTGAGTGGTGTGTTACAAGTTTTCTAATTTTTCTTACGAGGTTCGATGTTGTAATGAAATGGCTTATTCTGTCCTAAATAGTCCATCGCGTACTACATTCCCCGAACAAGTTTCCAAACGTGCGTGCGTGTCAGCAAACGACACAACGATTCCTAGACAACCATAGCAAGTAATGCCACGTATTATATAGGTTAGGTTTGCCTCAGCGAATCGACCAAACGACCCATGTTATAACCTCGTTTCCACAAACTAACATACACTGGAATGGCAGCCATAGTAGGGCCTAATTTCTGCACCTTCGAATGATTAACCAACGTTCTGCCATGACCTTTAAAACATTGCCCAAGTCTTCACTGACCAGTCCATACAACGACGGAATATGACGCAATGGTCAAGCTACATACCTGCGACGTGTAGGTATCAAAATCTGCCGCCATGGCAACAAGAGGCTGCAGCGCCGCACGCGCGCCCCGGAGAGCGACCGAAATAAAATGGAGTTCTCGGCGTGGAGATCGCTCGCAGTCGCCAAGTGCGGGCGCGTGGGTCGGGCGGCCCGTTCAGCTAACCTCTTCCAGGTGTTCTACGCGCTGCACTCGGCCAACTTGCCGTGAATTCGATTAGCTTGGGCGTGGACCGGCACGATGGCATATTGCTCGGACGCTGCAGCAGCCAGCGGTCCGCGGATGCGCCCGCCTGTCTGTTTACCTACTATTTACAGGATGGTTGTTCCGGGGAGCTCCCACCATCAGTGGATATCACGGTTAATTTTACTGTGAACATCTGGGGGGGGCATCGTTCTATATAACTACACCAGCACACAACTATTGGGGACATTGAACATGCTTTACGATTACTCTTAGCATTAAACCTGAGTTGGAAACATGAGCAAGAAATAAAATGAGTTTCTTCCAGTTTCACATGAAGACCCGCCTTCTTCCCTAACTGCGAGGTATACCCGACCAACTGTTGACAACTTGGACAGCAATGACGAGTGGATCTATCGTCCGATCCGTAAGTCAAATAGTTGAATGTCCACGGTTGACTGATGTCGAGTTACCATGCACGTGCAGCAAACAACCGAAAACTGCCTCTATCTAAGCAAACATCCTCACATTGTACTAATTAAGCTGGGTTGTACGAGAGCGTAAGATGACGACCACATTTTAACTCTATCCGTCGAATTTTTCAGCTGTTTTTTTTCTGCTGGAAACCCATTGTATTAAGACAATGGAAATCATTCCAGAGTTGGTTTCAATTATAGTTAATGCACCTGTGTTTAATATGTGCTGTATGATGCACTCAGCTCAGTGCCAATCAAGGTTCGTCTTCGTGAGAGGGAGAGAGAGGGGGAAAAAGAGAGAGAGAGAGGGTGAGGGAGAGAGAGGGGGGATGGAGAGAGAGAAGAGATAAAGAAGACAGAGAGAGACAAACGAGAGAGAGAGAGAGAGAGAGAGAGAAGAGAGAGAGAGGAGAGAGGGGGATGGAGAAGAGGAAGCAAGAAAGAGAAAACAATGAGCAGACAAGGACAAGAGATAGAGAAAGGTAGCACAAGAAGAGAGAGGAGAGAAGAGAGAGGAGAGAGAGAGAGAGTGAGGGGAGATGAGAGAGAAAGGAGAGAGAAAGAGAGGGGAGAGGGAAAAATCGTCAAATCTGTTTGGGTGCCTGCGACTTGATAGCCGATTGTCAACGCAAGAACCGGACATGTTATCTAATGGTACACGGATGTCAACTGATGATTGACGGTTTCAGGTGAAAACGGACCACTGACTTGGGTGCTCGCGATATGAAACGACGTATTACCTGACGGATCATACAGTGATCCTGTTAACTGAAGGAGACCTGATCTTGTTATTTGTTGGTTCACGCTGGGACTCGACTTGTTAGCTGATGGATCACGCAGTGAACGGGTCTCTCTCCAACCTGACACTGCCAGTTTTGATTAGTGCAATCCGTGGCTATGTGCAACGCCCGACTGAATGTTTACTTCGAAGATTAGCACAATGTTTTGAAAATAAGAAGACAAGTCATACTTGTGTGGGGTGATACTTGTGTGGGGTGGTACTTGTGTGGGGTGATACTTGTGTGGGGTGGTAGTTGTGTGGGGTGGTAGTTGTGTGGGGTGATACTTGTGTGGGGTGGTACTTATGTGGGGTGGTACTTGTGTGGGGTGGTACTTGTGTGGGGTGGTACTTGTGTGGGGTGGTACAGGTAATCGTGCTGATGATACCCATATCAGACATCGTTGGCTCTGTGCTCACGTGGAGCATGTTTGCGGAATGAGTATCAGTGGTGAACTACGAGGTTATTAATGGGATATCACCCGTGTAATGTAATATGTTTTTGGACTAGAACGTTAAACGTCTGGCTAGCTTGGCGAGAATAATGAAGTGTTGTATTCGTTGACGCTTCACATGTCTTTGTCCAAGTTGGCAGAAATGAAATACCCTTAGTTTGTGTTCAGTAGGCAGTGGAAAAGACACTGAGCTACAAGCTAATAACACCCCAATCTATCAGGCGTCTTTGTTTGCGAATACTGGTTCGTGTATCAGTTCTTGTTAGATTTATACTCAGAGACACAATTTATCTTGGCATCGCGTAACGTTGATTTTTTTCGTTGAGTTTATATGAAAATAGTACTTGGTAACATTAGAAGACATTCAACGTTTGAACAGTAGGAGTGCTAATATTTACAGTGCTAGCTCTTTCCCACCCACCCATTAAACATAAATAGTTTTTGCATTACTTAACATAACCAAAGTGTGTTAGTTGTAATGGTTCGTTTTATTATATTTTATTACAAGTTAATTTATCATATATTAGGATGCCATTTTCTATTCAGTTATTTTGTTAATTGCCAAATCCAGTTCCCAATTTATTGTCATTATAACTGTCATATTTCAATCTCTTTATAACTAATTGTATTCAGCGTGTTACACGTAATTCCAACTTCATTTCTACGTGAAAGTATCAAACAAACCGACAGTTTGAATGACGCTGTCCTTATATAGCCAACCATCCCACACTGGTGTACCATTGTAAGTCAATAGTCGGACAAAACTCAAAGATTCGAAAACATTGGCCTCTTTAACGGAGACGCGTAATAAAGAATGTTCACGAATAATGTTAATGCTGCGATTTAATGCTGAGCACGGTGCAAACATCGGCAAATGTCACGCTCCACCATGCGATACCCCACGCTGCCCGAACGGTGGTTCACCTGCCCCGTACAGATTACGCAGAGTGCTTCAGCGATAAAACCACAAGACAGACCAGTCGTGACTCGGTTCCAATTTCACGCGGCGCCGATAGCCAAATTTAGTCTACGTGCAGTGCTAGACGGATGGTGTGATGTTACGACGGGTCACGCGCGCATCCGTAGGAAAAATGTCACGTATATCACAGAGCGCAAATACATATTGTGTTCTGGCAGCCACATCCGCTTGGTTCCTGCCACCTAAGCCGTCATCTTTTAATAACTCAGGCAACATGATGAATCCTGGCTAAGATGCTCAGACTAAGTCGTTTGCACTGTTGTTGTTGTTGTTGTAAATTTGAAAACATAATGCTGGCGTATATGGAGACGTGTAATGCTCTATGTATGTCTCGTTTAGAAGCAGTCGGTATTTCAAAATCCCTTTCATGAAGATGAGGCCAACAAAGGCTGCTACGTCTGGAAATAACGTTTCTGCTTTGTACAGTTTTCTCCTGATATATGTCTGCATAGTACTGGAAGGATCGGTTGCAGTTTTCTGAATACTGCAGACGAGAAAACTAAACATCACCAAGAGAAAGATTATATGAGCTGATTAACAATTCTGTTTCTTAGGACAAAAAAAGGAATTAAAGGTTCCCATAGAAATGATCCCATTCACGATGTCTGCGTCCACCGCACGAGTAACTTAACATTCATAGTATGATGTATATAGTATTACGTATATAGTATTATGTATAATAGTATTATGTATATAGCATTATGTCAGTATAAACATAAGTTGATGAATAGGATGAAGTTCATCATTGGCATCAGTCTATCTCGAAGGATAATAGAGCTGCGCCGTAGATAATAGAGCTGCGCCGTTGATAATAGAGCTGCGTCGTAGATAATAGAGCTGCGCCGTAGATAACGATTTTTGAATGACAGTCTATATTAAAGCAAAGAAGAAGGGATGAAGTTATATTGATGATTATCAGTTGGCAGTTAGGATGAAGTTATGTTGATTATTATCGGTTGACGTTTAGGATGAAGCTATGTTGGTGATGATAATAAGCTGACGGTTAGAACGAAGTGATTTTGATTATCATAAATTCACGGATATGAAGAAGTTATATTGATAATCATAAGTTGATGGTTAGGATGAAACAATCGCCGGCCTGAAAGATGGCAAAGCACCTGGGGGTGATGGAATTCCTGCTGAAGTATGGAAGCACGGAGGAGACAATCTGTCCAACAGACTGCACCAATTAATCACCAAAGCCTGGGAGGAGGGTTCTGTACCACAAGCGTGGAAGGATGCCAGCATTGTAACCATCTACAAGAAAGGAGATCGAACAGACTGTGGGAACTACAGAGGAATCTCTCTTCTTTCCATAGCAGGCAAGATCTTCGCCAGGATCCTGCTCAACAGACTATCTATTCATATAACACCAGAAGTAGTTCCGGAGACACAGTGTGGCTTCAGATCCAACCGGACCACAGCGGACATGATATTTTGTCTTCGACAACTACAAGAAAAGTGCATTGAGCAGGACCGACCACTATATATAGTATTTGTCGACTTCACGAAGGCGTTTGATACAGTCGGAAGGAATGGGCTATGGCAGCTACTGAGGAAATATGGATGCCCAGAGAAATTCACAACCATGATCGAGGCTCTACATACGGGAATGATGGCGAATGTGAGTGTTGGAGGGGAAGTCTCGGAAACGTTCGGTGTTACCAATGGTGTCAAGCAAGGCTGTGTACTGGCCCCCACGCTCTTCTCCATCTTCCTATCAGCAATGCTTGTCGAGGCTTTCCGAGGCATGGGAGATGGCGTCTATATACAGTCTAGACAGAGCGCTGACCTATTCAACATCGCACACTTCAGAGCGAAGACCAAGACTACCCAGATACTTGTGAGGGAGCTGCTATACGCAGATGACAGTGCACTGGTCGCCCACTCTGCTGAAGAGATCCAGAGAATAGTGGATGCTTTCTCCGATGCATCAAAGAAGTTCGGCCTGAAGATTAACATCAAGAAGACGGAAGTGCTGTACCAACCCAACTCTACAAGAACCCGAGAGGAGGATATCATGGTTGATGGAAACAAACTGAACTCTGTTCCGGAATTCACCTACCTCGGAAGCACTATATCAAGTGATGGACGCATTGATGCTGAAATACAGAGGAGGATGGCCAAGGCTAGCGCATCTTTCGGCCGATTACGCCAGAGACTCTGGAACAACCACCATGTGTCCACGCGGGTCAAAGGCAAGATCTACCAGGCAATTGTGCTATCCACCTTACTATACGGAGCCGAGGCCTGGACAGTGTACAGACGACAGGTGAAAAAGCTGCATGCCTTCATGATGCGACATCTGCGTTCGATCATGAGGCTAACCTGGAAGGACAAAGTGACAAACAAGGAAATACTCGGTCGGATAGGGCTGCCCTCTATGGAAGATCTTCTGATCAAAAAGAATCTCCTGTGGACTGGACACCTCATGAGGATGTCATCAGACAGACTACCAAAGCAGATCCTCTACTCTCAATTGTCTTCTGGTCACAGACAGAGAGGACGCCTTCGTCTCCGGTTCAAGGATACCATCAAGAGAAACCTCAAGCTGAGAGACATAAAGACCGACTCATGGACATCACTCTCACAGCAGAGAACTAAATGGAGTGCGGCGGTCAAGAAATGAAAGCAGTCTTTGTCGCATAGCGACTGACAGCATGATGATGATGATGGATGAAACTATGTAGATGATTATAAGTTAATGGTTAGAATGAAGTTATGTTGATCATCATAAGTTCACGCATATGAAGAAGTTATATTGATAATCATAAGTTGATTGTTAGGATGAATTTAGGTAGATGATAATAAGTTGACTGTTAGAATGATGTTATGTTGATTATCATAAGCTAATGGATATGAAGAAGTTCATACATAACAAACAAAGTTGTAATACAATATCAACATCAGAACTATTAACATTAACTCACTTTGATTATTTTTAAGGAACATAACATGTATTTATGTTTAGATTACTAAATTAGACAGCTCCGTCAGCAGTACGCGAGGGGAAGTTCCCTCGTACGCTACCTCCGTCGACTACTACACTGTGTCCATATGTAGTTCACATACATTGACGTCAGACAGAATAAGCACATTTACATAAATGGTGAAGGGTATGTTAATGTCTAAGTAATCTGTCATATTACAGTCAAGGCGCCACCACCAAGCATATTACTGTGAACTCTACTGTCACCACACGACCTCCATCACATGTTACTGGGAACTCTACTCTCACCACACGAGCTCCATCATATGTTACTGTGAACTCTACTCTCACCACACGAGCTCCATCATATGTTACTGTGAACTCTACTCTCACCACACGAGCTCCATCACATGTTACTGTGAACTCTATTGTCACCACACGAGCTCCATCATATGTTACTGTGAACTCTACTCTCATCACACGAGCTCCAACACATGTTACTGGGAACTCTATTGTCACCACACGACCTCCATCACATGTTACTGGGAACTCTATTGTCACCACACGACCTCCATCACATGTTACTGGGAACTCTATTGTCACCACACGACCTCCATCACATGTTACTGGGAACTCTACTGTCACAACACGAGTTCCAACACATATTACTGGGAACTCTACTGTCACCACACGACCTCCATCACATATTACTGGGAACTCTACTGTCACCACACGACCTCCATCACATGTTACTGGGAACTCTATTGTCACCACACGACTTCCATCACATGTTACTGGGAACTCTACTGTCACAACACGACCTCCATCACATGTTACTGGGAACTCTACTGTCACCACACGACCTCCAACACATGTTACTGGGAACTCTATTGTCACCACACGACCTCCATCACATATTACTGGGAACCCTACTGTCACCACACGACCTCCAACACATGTTACTGGGAACTCTATTGTCACCACACGACCTCCATCACATGTTACTGGGAACTCTATTGTCACCACACGACCTCCATCACATGTTACTGGGAACTCTATTGTCACCACACGACCTCCATCACATATTACTGGGAACTCTACTGTCACCACACGACCTCCAACACATATTACTGGGAACTCTACTGTCACAACACGACCTCCATCACATATTACTGGGAACTCTACTGTCACCACACGACCTCCAACACATGTTACTGGGAACTCTATTGTCACCACACGACCTCCATCACATGTTACTGGGAACTCTATTGTCACCACACGACCTCCATCACATGTTACTGGGAACTCTATTGTCACCACACGACCTCCATCACATGTTACTGGGAACTCTACTGTCACCACACGACCTCCATCACATATTACTGGGAACTCTACTGTCACCACACGACCTCCATCACATGTTACTGGGAACTCTACTGTCACCACACGACTTCCATCACATATTACTGGGAACTCTACTGTCACCACACGACCTCCATCACATATTACTGGGAACTCTACTGTCACCACACGACTTCCATCACATATTACTGGGAACTCTACTGTCACCACACGACCTCCATCACATATTACTGGGAACTCTATTGTCACCACACGACTTCCATCACATGTTACTGGGAACTCTACTGTCACCACACGAGCTCCATCACAAGTTACTGGGAACTCTACTGTCACAACACGAGCTCCATCACATGTTACGGTGTTCGTGGAAAATATATAGCTTTCAGATTATACCATTGTGTAAAATACATTATAACCTGCCACGTCTGCAGCGACATCGCCTACTATTACATGTGGTTGCCCATACAACGTACACGCGGGTATCCTTCAATAGCGTAGTCATTTCAATGTATAAATTCGGCAAGAATGATAGCGCAAGCTTCTAAAAGTACGGATCGTCGTTTCAAACTGGCTATCAAGTAGACGACCAATAACTGCCCTATTCCTGTTATAAAAAAGGTTCTGAATAGGAAGGAAGCAGGCCACTTACTGATCCATATCCGTACGACTTGCCATAGCTCCCGATGCTGCTTCCTGCACCGCTGCTCTGTGAACAGACAAATAATATTAGTCTAAATAGGCAACATTATCGCCTTTAAATAACTGGAATGTCCAACACATGGAGGGTGATCGATATTTGCTGGAAGAGGTTATTATATATATATATATATATATATATATATATATATATATATATATATATATATATATATATATATATATATATATATATATATATACATATATATATACATATATATATATATATATATATATATATATATATATATATATATATATATATATATATATATATATATATATATATATATATATATATATGTATATATATATATATATATATATATATATATATATATATATATATATATATATATATATATACATACATATATATATATATATATATATATATATATATATATATATATATATATATATATATATATATATATATATATTATTTACTGTGACTGTGCATTGTTATTTACACAATCATTATCACAAATAATGTATTATAATAATCATTATTAGAATACAAATTTAAAGAAACGAACACAAAAACACATAATATAAGGTCATAACCTGCTGGTCGATTAGCCTACGAGTTGAAGTACAACCCGTTACATTGAACGTAACAACCCGTTACATTGAACGTAACAACCCGTTACATTGAACGTAATTCAGACATTCCTCTTCAGCAGAAGCTGAAGAGGAATGTCTGAATCATGGTTTGTAAGCATTACATCTACGAACTGGTCACGTTAAGGCATTGTCCAAGGTATCAGCCCATGGCTGTTACAAGGAACAGGACAATGTCACCACCACCATCGTGACCAAAAAAGCCCTCTACAACCAAATGTGGTACATGTTAAGCATCTCCTGCAGTCCTTCCAGATCTTCCTGACTTTTCTGCAGAACGACTCGTTCACGCGGGAGAATTGTGCTGAGTTTCTAAATTTACGAACAAACACCGCATCACGATAATTAGAGAAAAACATGCAGATAAATGTGGTACGTACATTTTAAGTCAACGATATTTTTCATAATCGAATAAATACATGTTCAGCTAAGGTTACAACATATGTCGTGTGGTCTACATTACTACAAGTATACATAGCTTTAACACACCCGTTGCACCAGGTGCTAGTGTATATAAGCACATCGGCATGCCATCCACGCGAGTAGTCACCCCTCGATGTGCGTGCTTGGTGTACGCTCGGCGAGGTATGTGTATTAATGCAGCCGAACTTAGAGGCAGGAATTCGATTATCGATACCATCTGCAACGAATGTCCTGCAGCAGTCTTCTTTGGGCCCGTTCCTTCTTATTCCTGGATACCGTGCAGAAATAAAGCTGGTGAATAATTCTGCTTATGTGTTTATTAATAATGTGCTTATGACTATAAGACACTACGAGATATACGTGTTTATCGTTTTATACGGGTATATTATTTGGTGTACACTTTATATACATGCTTGAACAATATGACCATCTAAATGTTTTAAATGACCATCTAAATGTTTTAATAGAAATTATTATTATTATTGTTATTAGTATTAAGCATGGCAAACGCAACAGCACATTTTCCACGTGACAGTTTTCCACGTGACAGTTTTCCACGTGACAGTGCACACATTCCGACACTTAGACTATTTCCAGTATGCAGGCAAACCCGTTTGGATGCCTTGTTTGTTTGCATTTTTTAAAATAAATGTCTTCATTACATTTTGTTCTCGCAAATTTAAAAAAGCATATCACATAAAGGATATCGAGATAGTTATTTGTATTTATCAGATATATGCTCTTAGTATAGTTAAAAGTAACATTTATCACAACATTACGTAAAAGAATGTAACATTCATTCATTGTTATAGTTAGTTTTGTTATTAATAGCCTACTCTTGGCTTAACAGAAACTGTTTTTCCACAGCAGGGAGTCATCGTTTCAGGATAGGGATACCTGATGGGCACCACCATCCCCTTATTGCCTCCCAGTACGCTTACGGGAAGCGATCAGGTATCTGTGAAGTCGGGTATTTTCAGGAAATGTTCCCTCGCAGCTGTGGCGTTTCACGCGGCACCGACAGTGACCCGGGGAGGGAAACGAGCCTTGCGATGGCACGGCGATC
The DNA here is from genome assembly GCA_033239005.1 of Lamellibrachia satsuma. NCBI lineage: Eukaryota > Metazoa > Annelida > Polychaeta > Sabellida > Siboglinidae > Lamellibrachia > Lamellibrachia satsuma. The sequence continues at coordinate 1,776,552 of BSQZ01000008.1, read as the reverse complement.
CCGACTGAAGATATCCACCAAGGCGCCCGCTGCTAAACTGCCATGTTCTCGTGTTGGAGCCTGGCGTATCGGCGTGATGTTCTCGCTAGCTTGATCGATGACCGTCAGTATGTCACTATGCGGCAGGATTATGAGAGAGCGCTGTTATAAACAACACCGGCAGTGTCGTTTCACTAAGAAGGAAACCCTTTATGCAGAGTGCTCGCCAGGTCATGTATATCACTAAACCAAAGATCGTTCCTTGAATTATTACTTCACTAAAGTGCTCCTTTCGTGATCAAACTAATAAATGTACCTCCTCCAGGAAGAGAGCTCCTGTACTTCATAAAGCATCGCGATGCAACTTTGACGGTGCAGTATTTATGTGCACTATGGGTTACGGGACGGGAATGGTACGAGGGTTGGAGAGTTGTCAAAACAAAAATGTAAACTGTAGTTATGACTTATGATCGAAGGACCCATGTGTTCTGGTAAGAAAACCCAGCTGATGTACCATCAAGCATCGCAAAGCAACATCAACATATCTGTTGACAGATCTATCGTGGTGGTGATGTGTGTGCGTGCGCGCGCGTGTGCTTGTGTGGTGTGTGTGTGCGTGCGTGCGCGCGCGCGTGCTTGTGTGGTGCGTGTGCGTGTGTGTGTGCGTGCGTGCGTGCGTGCGCGCGCGTGTGCTTGTGTGGTGCGTGCGTGCGCGCGCGTGTGCTTGTGTGGTATGTGTGTGTGTGTGCGTGCGTGTGCTTGTGTGGTACGTGTGTGTGTGTGTGTGTGTGTGTGTGTGTGTGTGTGTGTGTGTGTGTGTGTGTGTGTGTGTTTGCATGTGGTGTGTGCGAGTGTGCGTGCGCGTGCGTGCGTGCGTGCGTGCGTGCGTGTTGTGTGGTTTGTGTGCGTGTGCGTGTGCGTGTGTACTTTGACTGACATCATTCCAGACGGCATGTACGTATCTAAGGCTTTGACGACGACGTTACAAGCTAATTAGTGCGGAGAAACAAAACTGACGCCGACTATTTCTGGCACGAAACCAGTTGCTAGCTATTTAGGTGAAGGCATTACCAATAATACACTATGTTGTCTCATCCATTTATATAATGCTTTGTATGCATTTTTCTGTCCAGTATGTGTTTCTGCATTGAACAAGTGTGCCACATATTTATGCAAATGGCTTGATGACTATTACAACACAGACCAATGAAGCACAGGGAACTCAGAACAATCATCTAGAACTCTCAAAACGTCCACCTATCTCCTAATCTCGTAGCACCGATGGTATTGTGCGTAATGACTGCATGATGGCTGAAACCTTCCCCGCGTAGTGGAGGTAATGTTGATGAAACTGACTGGCGGAAGTGCGTTGACCGATGTCAAAAAACGGAATCCGCGTCATACAAGACACCTTTACCGTTGTTTACGTCATACAAGACACCTTTACCGTTGTTTACGTCATACAAGACACCTTTACCGTTGTTTACGTCATACAAGACACATTTACCGTTGTTTACGTCATACAAGACACCTTTACCGTTGTTTACGTCATATAAGACACCTTTACCGTTGTTTACGTCGTACAAGACACCTTTACCGTTGTTTACGTCATATAAGACACCTTTACCGTTGTTTACGTCATACAAGACACCTTTACCGTTGTTTACGTCATACAAGACACCTTTACCGTTGTTTACGTCATATAAGACACCTTTACCGTTGTTTACGTCATACAAGACACCTTTACCGTTGTTTACGTCCGCCACTACAGCCGATGAAGCGTCGTCCGCACTCGGTTTTATTTTGTGATGGAAATAGCCCCACCCAGCCGTCGCCAGATGCGAGAAGCCGGCAGGACGCCTGCAGTTGGCCCACATTACCAAGAACGCCGTCTGATGATACAGAGCTGACAATTAGCGAACTACTTTGTGGATTATCTTTGTGTCCCGCGCGACTTCTGAACAGCAGGGATGCACAAATAGTTAACTGCTCAGCTAACTCACTGATCTTCGTCAACTGATCTTCGTCCTTTGGTCATCAAACGCGAACAGATCTTCAATGGAATCTCCCTAATGAATCGATGCACACACTAAACGTTTAGTGACATGAAACTTAAGTTAAGGGCTAAGGTTGTTTAAAAAGACGAATCCACGACTTAAGCAGTGCATTACAGTAAACCATATTTATTACGTTAATGTAGCATTTTTCAAAGGTCATAGAGGAAACGAAGAAAATGTGTGAAGAGAAAATTACATGCCCGCTTCCCTAGCAGACTAGGTACGTAATTACTACTGACGCAGAATGTCTACATAAACATTCTGAATTAAACACGCACACACGTACGCACGCAGGCACGCAAGCACACATGCACGCACGCACGAACGCACGCACGCGCGCACGCATGCAATATCTCTTTCACACACACGCACGCATGCACGCACGAACGCACGAACGCACGCACGCACGCATGTACACACATACTTGCTTTTATGCAGTTGGCAAACATAAAAAGAATCCATGTTTTACGTTACGCTGTACGTTTGGTAAATGTTGCTTGCACTCCATTCTCTACTGACACGAACAATGCTAAGTTTAAACGTAATCCATCCGCTATTTTTTATTCCAGGAATAATCGCGAAAAAAACCGTTAAAATAAACAGGAGAATCCATTCAAAAAGTTAGCAAGGCACCTCAAAGATTTGTCGAAACCAAAGCAGATTTATTTATAGCTTCCTGCTGTGATGTTTTCTTACACGCCAGGGTTCTAAAGTGTGCCTGCTCCGTCGGTTTAATTCGTAGGTATCCGGAGGTGTTCGGTGAAGGAACGCTGGCACCAAACAGATAAAATACAACATGAAACGACCGACAAATGTCAAAGGGATAGGGCATGAATATTCGCTAGAGGCACACACATATGTAGGTATTTACTAGTTAGTTACCTGTCCGGAGTGAACTAGCACACATACGTTAAGCCGGGTTTACACGAGGCGATGCCCTCTCTGCGACGAGGCGATGCCGTCGCATGCAATCTGATCGCCCCCGTGTAAACAGTACATCGCTGCCGTATGGCATCGCTGGCGATGCGCTGCAGCGACGTCGCTTGCAATAGAACCGTTCCTATTTTTGAGGCGACGTCGCCTCGTCGTATCTGACTTTTCCAATCACAAGCAACACATGGGACACTTCTTGAAAAAATGGCGTTGTCTAAAAGTCAGATCCCAGATGGCAAAAGTGTTTATTGAGGTTTTCCACGAGCATGACTATTTGTGGAATGTGACATCAGTCATTTTCCATAAAAAGGAGCATCGCCAGACAGCGTTGCGGGCCATGTCCGCAGCGTTGCAGGCCATGCGTGGGAAGACGAGAGGGGAGTAGGGGAGACAGGAGGGAAGGAGAAGGGAGTGGGGGAGACGGGAGGGAAAACAACCGGAGTGAAGGAGAGGGGAGTAGGGGAGACAGGAGGGAAGGAGAAGGGAGTGGGGGAGACGGAAGGGAAAACAACCGGAGTGAAGGAGAGGGGAGTGGGAGAGACAAGAGCAAAGGAGTGGGAAGTGGGGGAGACAGGAGGGAAGGGGTTAGGACAGAATGTGATGGAGGGGATCGAAAGGAAGAGTTATTCTGCAGCAGTGATAGAGGGGATGAGGAAGAGAGCGAGGATGTTTGTGGGGGATTCGATAGTTAGGAAGACCGACAGAGTCTTAAAAAAGGGAGATGATGTGGTGGTCTGCTTGCCTGGAGCCAAAATAGAGGCGATAACTGAGAGGGTAAAAAACATCGTAGGCTCGGGTAAGGGTGGATCTGTTTTAGTACACGTAGGGACAAATAACGTAGAGAGGGAGGGTACAACTGCCATAGTTAGGAAATATAGGCAGTTGGTCAGAACGCTAAAACAGACACGGGTTGAGCAGGTAATACTGTCAGGGATTTTACCTGTAAAGGGCAGGAGGGGTCACAAATATCGAAATTGTCGGGGGATGGCAATTAACATGTTAGTCCAGAGGCTGTGTAGGGAAGAGGAAGTTGGATTTGTGGATTTATGGGGAAGTTTTGTTGGGAGGGCTGATATGTACATGAAGGATGGGCTTCATTTAAGTGGAAAGGGGGCGGCAGTATTCGCGGACAAACTTTCAGCAGCAGTAGATAGTGACTTGGGTACAATGACAAATATTTTTGGAAGTAAACATTCTTTAAACTAGAAGTGCAGGGGGGTTACCTAGAGGTGTCTCAAGCAGAACAAGAGGCCACTAGCACAGATAAACCAATATCAAATCATCCGAAAAACATCTCTGAAAAAGGTTATAGATGCGTATGTTTAAATGCAAGGAGCATAGTAAATAAGAAAAACGAATTAAACATTATGGTAGAAGATATTGACCCTCACATAATTGGTATAACTGAATCATGGGCCAACATAGATATAACAGATGCTGAATTAGGACTGACAGGATACGTAATGTTTAGGAAAGATCGAATAGGAAGAAGGGGCGGGGAGTTATTTTATATGTTAAAGAATCTATTCAGGCTTATGAAATAAAACTAGAAAGGAAGCAGATTGCGATGAAGCTGTTTGGTGCAAAATTGTTTCAGGAAATTCAAAATTAACTATTGGATTAGTTTACCGAAGTCCAAACATAAACGAAGAGGACAACACAAAAATAAAAACGCTATAAAGGAAGTTAGTAAAGGGGAATGTATCATAATGGGAGATTTTAACCATGGACACATACAATGGAATTCTCTAGAGAGCACAGGGATTGAGGATCAACAATTTCTATGTTTAATCCAGGATAGCTTTCTTACTCAGCACGTACTAGAACCAACCAGGGGAGAAAATGTATTAGATATAGTTTTGTCATCACAAAAAGAATTAGTGGACAATGTAAAATTATTTGAACCATTGGGTAATAGTGACCATAATCAAATACATTTTGACATCAATGTAAAATCAGAAAGTAAAAATAAGAAAACGTACAAGAGAAACTTCCACAAAGGTAACTACAAAGATATGAGAAAATACTTAGCAAAGCTAGATTGGAATAACATGCTGATGAATAAGACCGCAATTGAATGTTGGAATATTGTAAAATATGAAATTGAGAGTATCATCGATAAATTTGTTCCCTTCCAAAAACAAGGAAAACGGTGTAGAAAGAAACACTTGTCAAAAGAGGCAATTAGAAAAATAATGCTAAAACAAACTATGTGGAGGGTTTATAGGCGTACCAGAAAGGAAGAAAACGTACAAGACAAGGTTGGACAGTGCTGGAAATATCACAGGGGTTTTTAATGGCGGAAGACCTAAATGGTTACTTCAGTTCAGTGTTTACCAAAGAAGATATTAGTTCATTACCAGTTGCTGATGCTAAATTTCAGGGGGCTAAATCTGACTATTTAGGACCGTTAGTTGTAACTCCAGAATTGGTAGCTAAGAAAATAAAGGCAATGAAGGATAACAAATCACCGGGTGTGGATGTGATTCCTCCAAAATTACTAATGGAAACAGTAGATCAAATCAGTATACCACTTGCAAGAGTATTCAACTTGTCATTAAAAGAGGGAGTTGTTACGTTTGAATGGAAAGAAGCAAACATCATACCATTACTTAAAAAGGGTTCGAGAAATAAGTCAGAGAATTACAGACAAGTGAGTTTAACGTCAGTGATTTGTAAATTATTAGAAAGGTTAATTAAAGACCATATGGTGGACTTCCTCGTTAAGCATAAATTATTAAATTCATCTCAACATGGATTCCTTAAAGCGAGGTCATGCTTAACAAATATGTTATGTTTTTTGGAAGAAATCACTAAGTGGATAGACGTGGGATCGCCAGTAGATATTATCTACTTAGATTTTCAGAAAGCTTTTGACAAAGTGCCACATCAAAGATTACTACTTAAATTAAAAGCCCATGGTATCGGGGATAGCATAACTGACTGGATAGAACAATGGCTGACTAACAGAAGACAACGAGTTGTAGTAGATGGAGAAGTTTCAAATTGGAAATCGGTTTTGAGTGGGGTACCTCAAGGATCAGTATTAGGACCTATATTATTCTTAATTTATATCAATGACTTGGACGACAGTATAACAAGTAACGTACTGAAATTTGCGGATGACACAAAACTCTTTAGAAAGGTTAATACTGATGGTGATAAACAACATTTACAAAACGATCTAGACAGATTAGTGAAATGGTCTGAGAAATGGCAGATGCTATTCAATTTTGGGAAATGTAAATGCCTACATACAGGACATGGGAACTTGAATGTAAACTATAAAATGGGAAATACTGTTCTGGGTACTACTGTAAAAGAAAAGGACTTACGAGTTACAATAAGCGCTGATATGAAAGTTTCAGACCAGTGTGGTATTGCAGCTTCAAAGGGTAATCAAATTCTTGGATTGATTAGAAGAAACATAACATACAAGGAAAAAGTTAATTATACCTCTTTATAAAGCAATAGTTAGACCTCATTTAGAATACTGTATACAAGCATGGAAACCATATCGTAAGAAGGATATAGATACGCTTGAACGCATACAAAGGAGAGCAACTAAAATGATTCCAGAACTTAGAGACCTTAGTTATGAAGAACGCCTGAAAGAATGTGGTTTAACAACTCTAGAGAGATCAGATTGAAGTTTTTAAGATATTGAATGGGTATGAAAATATTGATAGAAATATGTTTTTCTCACTCAAGAAGGATAGCAGAACTAGACGACATGAGGTAAAATTAGTAAAGGATCAATGTAGATTGGACATCAGGAAGCACTCGTTCTCACAGAGGACAATAAATGAATGGAACAAATTGTCTACAGATTGTGTAACTGCTAGCAGCGTGAATATGTTTAAAAACAAGGTTGACACATATCTCAGGAGGGCGGGTTATAAGTAGGTGAACATTGTTGGACTCTCGATAAGCCAATGGCTTCCTTGTCCACTTGCCATCTGGGCCTTTGGCTTGGATGGCAAATCTTGTTAAATCTTGTTAAAGACACTGAGTTATATGTATCAATGACAATTATCGAGCGCTACTTGTTTTATCGCCAATTTGTAATTTTGGCAGTACTTATTATATACTTATAAAGTATAATTATTTCATATTGACATCATGCACACACTTGTAATGCATAACATGTCGTCAATAACAAAGGATCACAGAAGATGACACTGATAGTAGACAAAAAAGTTACGGAATCAAGCGTCAAGATACGCAACTGTACTTTCAAAGTCAAAGAAATGTGACTCGAACCAGAACTATCTCAGCTACAGGCACTTCAAAAAAAATAAATGTCGCTGAAGAACATTGGCAATTGATTTAAGCTAAAGATGACAGCCAACGAGCTGAATGGAGCCATTTATAATACGGAAAAACGTCGTAAATTATATGTATCAAGCGTACAGAAAAAGGATCACATTTTAGTGTTTTAGTGTAGCATAAATTGACAGGTAAATAAATATGTCATGACTGTGTTAGATAATGTTTCCACCTTCAGTGTTCTCAGGCTCAGTGCTTGTGTATGTAGTAATCTCTGCCAGTGCCTTCCAAGAGGTGATGTACCTTCCCTGGATGCTTGCAGGGCTGCAGATGAGTGTCTTGATCACTGGTTTCATGTCCGTCACATCGGACTCACTGATTTCTTCAGTTTAAATCACCAATGTTCCATCAAGGATGCAGTGTGTATATTTGTCAGGCACTATTTAGTATATAAAATTTTTTTAGTCACTTAATGAACAGTGAGCGATGATACATACCCTGAATACGACATGTAGCGTATTATGAGGCAGCGCTTTGTATTTAGTTTTAGGGCCTTTGTATGTTCACTGTACATAACCAAAAAAGTGTCATAAAATAAATGATTCATGTCGAAAATATTTGTTTTGTTGTTCATGTTGCAATGGCGTCTTTAAAAAATGTCTTTGTAGTTCGATAAATGTAAGTATTTAACTCCAAAAAACTTTTCAAACAGTTCTTTTGTACTCAAATGATGAAATAATTAGTTGTTATTGACTTAGAATATCAATCTCTTTAGCACATATTTTTTTCAGAAGAAAATTATACAAATGTATAGTATATATTATACAAATATATATTAGTATATATAGTATAACAAAATTTGCCATAGCCAAGGCCCAACTAATTTAATCATTAATAATATAAATATATATATATATATATATATATATATATTATATACATATATAAAAAAATATATATATATATATATATTATATATATAATAGATAGTATTGGCTTTGTAGCGAATTCAATTCAAATAAATTAAAATAATTCAAGATTTATTGGCCCGGGAGACTCGCTCTCAGAATCACGCCTAAGATAAGAATATATATCCTCTCCCTTAATTTTGTTGCACTTATCATTATTGTGTATATGTTTTTATTATAACATTATTTAATGATTTTTATTTTTAATATGTGTATATTATAATTTAAAAATCAAAATAATGGAAAAAATTTACATTTCCCTAGTTATTTTATATAGCACTTATGATTAAGTTTCGTCTTGGTTATATAAGATGATATTGTTGATGGCTATGTGAAATGACATGATTGTTTGAATTGAAATGATTTATGCAATATGCACATTTATGTAGTGGTGTAATAATTGCATGTATGTTAATCATTGACTGGTCATTAGTTCCTTTATTAAAATGAGTTAAAGAAAAACAATTCCCAGTCAGTAATTTAAATAGCAGAAACCTAAACATCTATTTTAAATATGAATACTGTTATTGCAGTGAATACGGTAAAACACTGCGTAGAAACACCGACACACATACTGTACAACCCTTACATCTCACTACCGACACCATGACGCATTTAGTCATGTGATTTATGACGTCTCGAGCAACCACATCGCGCCGAGTAAACACGCGACGGTATCGCACGCGATGTACATTCCATGCGACACCACACGTCAAAATCGCCTCGTCGCAGCGATGACATCGTCTCGTGTAAACCCAGCTGAGGTACATATTGGTCGCAGTTAATGCAAGTGCACAGCCGGAAAATAGACACGATCTGCTGCTAGAGACAGAGTGTAGAACGCATGGTTAAAACAAAGAGAAAATGAACATCAGGTGTAATATGGGCTGGTTTCAACAAGTCTCAGTACACTGTTTGCATGTCAGATACAAACACATTTACACAAATGTTGACGAAATTGTCAGTGTCTGAGTAAACTGCCCGTTTAAAGTCTTGTAGCTACTTTCCCACGTATCCAACAACGACTTGCACTAACTACGTGTCGACAATATCAGTGTTCTCTCACCCACACCGGCGATGGAGTTTCCTCAAAGACTACTTTTTCGTCATTATACTATATATAGTGCTTACACCAGCGCCACACGTATCACACACCGGAAAACAATATTAATCATGGGCGTTCGGATCAATCTGGAAGTGTAAGAAATGCAGCTTGAAGATCATGACCAGCCTGTATAAAAAAACAATGGTAACCCACTCCTTCTGTATAACTCTTAATTTGGCTATGAGACAAGTTATAGGCTTCACTTATGCCTATGTGATATATGCAACATATTTCAACAAACACCTGCATTAACATATCATTATGTTGCCATCATAGCAACCAGTGAGCCCAAGACTGCACGGCTAGATCTTGTAGTGAGAATGCCGAACAACTGCATACATGAAATAACCGTAAGAACGGCCCAACATGAAAGAGGAAGCACACAAGACCAAAGACTACGTGGCAGACAACTCTGGCAGCTGAGTGGGGTGAAATGGATATGTTATAGAATGAAATATCCGAAGACCAAGTCAGAAGCAAACGATAGTAGTTAACCTTTCAGTTAATCTAAAAACTTGTGAAGAGACATTTCACATTGACGACATTGAAAGACATTTCACATTGACGTCATTGAAAGACATTTCACATTGACGTCATTGAAAGACATTTCGCATTGACGTCATTGAAAGACATTTCACATTGACGACATTGAAAGACATTTCACATTGACGACATTGAAAGACATTTCGCATTGACGACATTGAAAGACATTTCACATTGACGACATTGAAAGACATTTCACATTGACGTCATTGAAAGACATTTCACATTGACGACATTGAAAGACATTTCACATTGACGACATTGAAAGACATTTCGCATTGACGACATTGAAAGACATTTCACATTGACGACATTGAAAGACATTTAGCATTGACGACATTGAAAGACATTTCACATTGACGACATTGAAAGACATTTCGCATTGACGACATTGACAGCCATTTCACATTGACGACATGTGCAAACCAATTGTAATAAACCTCACAGCGAAAAGGTAGACTCAATCATTTCATAACAGTGCGCTGTCGGAAGTAATATACTAGCACATAATATAATTATATTACTTTTCAGACATTACTGGGTTTGTTAGTTCCATCCACAAGAAATAAACTCAGGCCGATCACATTTTTAACTGCGCATGTGTTGTTTGTAGGTGGATACTTATGCTGCGAGGGCGCTCGTACATATCGGGAATACGAATTGACGACATCTAAATTGAGTCCAGTACCCTCGTCAACTCGTAATTACAAGTCGCCAACTGGGGCTCCTTTTTAACTTTCAAGTTTTCGACTGGTAATTACGAGTTGACGGGGAGTGAACACTATTTACTTGTCGTAAACATGAGCGCACTGGAACGCTGCATTACTCACACTTAGTAAATACGAAATAAAATGGCCGTCTGTTCGCCAACTAACCATGCAAATTCGTTTATTAATAACTGATAGTTACATGGAAAACAATCTCGCAAATTATTGCATCGATGTTATGTACCTGCGAGATTAACTTGAACTAGGCCTTTTTTGGCTCTTGTGACGGTGAATTTGATGTCAATTTGTGCATACATTTTGACTGTGCTTGAGGTAGAGTTAGTGATTCATGGTTCTCCGATAATCATTGTCAGTATAATATACGATCAATAAAAAAGATATTTTATAAAACAATTTCTTAGATGATTCCGGTTGGTTAACATCTAGTGCAAAGTCACGCCCACATGTTTATATTTCGGGAAGATGTATAGGAGTTCGGTATACATTGGTCATCGGAGACCCAGCCGTGCGCATTTCTGTAAATTGTTCTGCCAGATCTTCTGAGACTGCGGACATGAGTTACTGATGGACGCTGTCAGCAGCTCTGTATATCTAAGCGTGATCACATGGATCGTTATGGAGCATTCCATGGAATCTCGGAGAGCATGGAAACGATATAGCAATGCCACTTTCTTTGGCACACGTGTGGTCAAACAAACTGTACATCAACAACACATTCCCTAATGCGTTAATCGAAGAGCGTATGTGCTATATTCAAAACAATTTTTTTTTTTATTTACAAAAGCAGACCTGAGGTAGATGAAACATAAGGTATTCTCGATAAGCCGTTGGTATCAGTGTCCACATGCCGTCTGGAGCTTGTTAATTTTGTTTGCCAACCTTGTTAAAACCTTCAACTCGTCTACCAGGTATCGCTTACCTGCAGTTTCTGTAACTTGCGGGTATATGACAGATTGTGTTTCATATTGATTGGCTGCTTGCTTTAAATCAATGAATATACTCGACCAAGGCATGGTGACGCATATAAAACCGCTAATACGAATCAACATCGAAGTGTATGCGGGTATGCTCAACTTCAAAACGGCCTGAATACATAACACTGACCGGAAGCGAGTTTGACCACACAGCACCAGACACACGTGAACGTCTGCTTCAGTAATTGGGGCTGAATGACGTCCGATTTGGCCTAACTTAAAAGCGGATTAATGTTTTCGATGGCCGTCTGGAACGTTCGGCTCTGCGTGGACAACCCAACGAGTAATACAAGTAACTAGTAACAGTTGTCACATCAAGTAACTAGTAACAGTTGTCACATTAAGTGTCACTGCTGTATAACGGGAAACAGTATATAAGTTTGATCAAAGCCCTGTGTTATATTATACTAATGCAGTGAAAACGTGTTTAGAAGTGTTTTTTTGTCAGAAGGCGGATGAAATATCTAAATCATCAAAGTAATTGCCTTAATACTCTTTAATCAAGGACATTTAGAGACATTCGTGGCAATTTGTGATAATATGTCACACCACATTGTGTGGCAGAGTTCTTAACCTCCCATTTTTTAGGCCAAATTCACACTTATGTTTCCACCTCCAACGTCTTGCCACACCCCTTCATTATTTGGGCAGTTGTAAAATCATGAAACAGTGGTGAATAAAGGTGCATTGAGTTTGATAACAATTATAGTGTTTGTTTACGTCGATCGTGTCATAATAAGTAATTTGGAATACGGACACATTTGAATGTCAACTTCTAAGCCCATCCCAGCCCCTCAAAGCCCCTCAAAGTCCCTCCCACCCCTCCCAGCCCCTCCCAGCCCCACCCAGCCCCTCCCAGCCCCTCCCACCCCTCCCAGCCCATCCTAGCACATCCCAGCCCCTCCAATCCAAGCCCCTCCAACTGAACTCGCCCGCCTCGTGTTATTAAATCACGTAAGTGGCTTATCAGACTCTTAGCAAATGAAAGTGTAACCTTCTAAGCGGAGGATTCCGTTCTTAGAATGTTAATGTGGCTATCAAATGTCTCCTAACTATGTTGAGAAATAATATACAGAGGTATTCATTGCTCGTAGCAGTTTTGTATATATTGTGGGAGGTCGGAACGTTTGAACAGGCGCCTTGCTGTGGGTGTTGTGCGATTAAGCTACTATAATCACCTATGTGGGTTTTGCTAATTACATATCAGTAAACATTGGTGTTTGGCGCATGTCGAATGATGACAAGTGAACAAGGAAGTCAGTGATTCAACGGACGAGTTGTCCATTTTGTTTTATCTATTTGTTGTTAGCCCTTATCATATCTAACATAATTGATTATGTTTTAACCTGGGGGTTAAACGGAGCATGGTGTCTACGCTACCAGCAATGATTATCAGCAGTTAGGGTATACTAGTAGTGGGGAAAGAATACGTTTTGATGAGAGTGCACTGATGGTAATCAATAACGTGGTGTTATGTAAAATACATCACGATGACATCACGATGACAGTACCAGTATCGGTGTGACATATATTGTGTATAATCTGCTGTTTCATTTGCGTTAGCCAAGACCGTTAATTATTCTTCACATTAAGAGGACAACGTAAAACAGATTTCGAAATACACTAAATAACTTGGGTTTACATCATGGTTAGTATAATGTCGTCTTAGCACATATGGTCTGCCAACGCATTTTCTCCTGAACGACGTTTACACGCACGCACGCACGCACGCACGCACGCACGCACACACGCACGCACACACGCACGCACGCACGCAAGCACGCACGCAAGCACGCAAGCAGCACGCATGCATTCACACACTCACTCACACACTCACTCACTCACTCACTCAAATATCAGTTTAATTTCAGGCTAATCACTTACCACCATATATCGATTGTTGTATTCGTCCGCCATTGATGGAACTATTTAGTAGTAGTCCGTCAATGTTATTGCATCCATGTGTGTGTTATGATAGCAGACGGCTGCCCACTGCCCACTGCCCACTGAATCCACTCAGTCGGCTCTCACAGCGACGAAGAACGTATTTGGGTTCAGGTTGTTTGTCCTAAGTGGCTCAGAAGCCGTCTCTGTTGATATACACCGTCAACCCTGTATGGTATCGTTGTCGACTGAGACTGCCAACGACGTACAGAAGTCAGAGAGTTCTAGACACTCAACGCTCATTTACACTTCTATCTATCTTCTATCTACTAAGCCGTATACTTGGTAGTAGTGGTACTAAAAGGTGTACTACTATACGCGTGGTGTAATCAGCAAGCTGGTTGTAACGGTCACGTGACGGGAAGTTGCGGAATATGCTGAGTCATTCCTGACACGAGAAGATGCGGCTGATGACGAGGTGTTTACCTACACAGGTCAATGTTAGGCCACAGTTTCAGCCGTACCTACAACGTAGTACCGATAGCGCAGACAGCGTGAGCTCCCGCGGCCACGCTCGCGCTCTCTGTCTCTCTGTCTCTCTGTCTCTGTCTCTGTCTCTGTCTCTGTCTCTGTCTCTCTCTCTCTCTCTCTCTCTCTCTCTCTCTCTCTCTCTCTCTCTCTCTCTCTCTCTCTCTCTCTCTCTCTCTCTCTCTCTCTCTCTCTCTCTCTCTCTCTCTCTCTCTCTCTCTCTCTCTCTCTCTCTCTCTCTCTCTCTCTCTCTTCTCTCTCTCTCTCTCTCTCTCTCTCTCTCTCTCTCTCTCTCTCTCTCTCTCTCTCTCTCTCTCTCTCTCTCTCTCTCTCTCTCTCTCTCTCTCTCTCTCTCTCTCTCTCTCTCTCTCTCTCTCTCTCTCTCTCTCTCTCTCTCTCTCTCTCTCTCTCTCTCTCTCTCTCTCTCTCTCTCTCTCTCTCTCTCTCTCTCTCTCTCTCTCTCTCTCTGTCTCTCTCTCTCTCTCTCTCTCTCTCTCTCTCTCTCTCTCTCTCTCTCTCTCTCTCTCTCTCTCTCTCTCTCTCTAGGTATATATATATATATATATATATATATATATATATATCTTTCTCAGCCGCGTCTACACCGTCTCTTTCACTCTCATTGGCAGACATCAAACATCCACAGGTGACATGCAGGAGTTCGGTGTATTTGCTGATTAAAGTATGTTATGGACGACATGGCCTGTTTCAGTTTGCTAAAACATCACCTCTGTATGAGAGGAATGCCTTGTAATATCATTACAGATCAACCTAACTTAATACAATGACTGGATCGATGTAGTTGTAGCCGTCGCCAAAATCAATACTCGTGGTTGTCGCTGCCATCTAGTCGGCAGTGCTGTTAACACATTTATTGCACTATTTCTATCATAATCAGTATCACCATCATAATTACAATATTCTACCAATAAGCAACCTGTGTGCCGCGATTCTAATACCACTTGGCATCTCCCCATCTTCCTCTGCTTGCTCGAACGAACATCCCGCTAGCAAGCAGCCGCGACGTTTCAGCCGGTATAGCCCCGGGCTACCTGCGTCTCGAAGTCAACCGGGACATTGCACCAGAGACAAGCTAATTCCGACCTACGGATGAGAGCGGGGGGGAGGGGGCGGGGGGGGCTGGACTTGCTTAAAGTCCATGACCTCCAGAATACCGATGTTCAGCACAACATGGACATTCCAAATTTAACATTTAAACTAGTAAAATAATATCACTTGTGGTTTGCCGTGATCATTGAATACTTTCCTCATACTCAGTTTAGGTCTACTAAATAGTGTTTGTACAGGTGCAACATGGAGAGCTTTATAAGTGCGATCAACCACTCTAGTGGCCTGACCTATACGTACTGATCTACATCGGTTTTTCTACTAATGTGATTAATTTTGCCTGAGGAACTTCAATTTGATGTTCGTAACATAATTATGCAGCTGTACCGAGGTCGACCCAGTGAAAACGTTAGACATACATCTGCGGTTTGTAAGACCGACCGGCTCGATGCAGCCACAGCATATGCTACGAACCATCTAGATGAGACGGACACCAGGCTAACCATCACGTTCAAAAATATTGCTCACTGGTTATCATATTACAGCATTCGTTGCGATCTGAGTCACGACGCTCGGGCGGGTTTGGCAGGAGCGGATTAGTGGTGAGCCCGCTGAGCTAGCACCGCTGCGCCCGCGCTAGAGCTGGCTGCATCGACGGCCCCAGAGTCGTTCCCCACGTAAACACGGTCGTAAGACACCGACGGTAAATCGTCTGCGTGGCACCACGCCTCGCAGCTGTCTGCCTTATAAAGACGGACAGCAACAACAACTACAATCCAAACCCCTGACAATTAATAATGATAGCCTTGGTTAGTTCGACTGTTTCGACTTCTGCGCTGTTATAATATTGAAGGAAATGTGCGTCATTCAGTTGTTCCTGAATGCAATATGCGGTTCATCCACCCTCAACTGTCAAGACCACCCAGCATATTCGAATAAATTCCCAACCCACCTGAAACGAACGACGTCAGAGCCTATTCACTTACTCCCTATCGTAACTACTGTTGCTTTTAATGATATCTCTTTTCGGAAAACATACCTCTGTGATTTCCACGCTCGAATGCAGGACGTTTTTACTCTATCAAAATGCATTTTTACATGTTGAACAATTACTACCACACTTTTTCTGACAAGTAAAATAGGTCTATGGTAAAAAACAAAATCCAAATCTTCAAGAGCAATGTGAAAAGCGTGCTGCTATATGACTTTGAGGGTTTACAACAACAACAAATACAACTACAACACAATTCCAAACATTCATAAACAAATGTCTCAGGTACATTTTCAAATTAAATGTCAAAACAAGACGACAAGAAAGAACTCACGGTGAGGGCAGACCAACACAGCATCAAGAAAGAGGTTTAAAAAAGGAACTCGACATAAGTAGGAGACACCCTGCGGAAACCAACCTCCGATGTGACGAGACAGGGCCGGGAACACGAACAAGAAAACCAGGCAAGGCCAAGAAATAGTTGGAAGAGATCAACAGCGGTGGAATTATAGAAGTATAGCACCACCTGGAAAGAAAAAATAAAGAATGTAGCCAATAATAGAATGCGTTGGAAAAATCTCATTTCAGCCCTATGCTCTAAATTGAGCGATGAAGATCAAGCAAATAAGTAAGGTAGATGATAAAAAATAACTCGTCGGGGAGTGAAAGGGACCAGATGGTTCGTACGGACTCGCCGGTCCGTCACTGTTGTGTACGCGTTATTTCTCAGTGAATAGTGCCATGTGTCGCGCCCATCGCTTGCCAGTAATTAGCACCGCGGTTTGATAAGTTGCATCAAACTGCACTGCACATGGATTAGACTGGACCTGAATCAAGAGTGGTCAGTGCGGTCAACTGACAGTCGAGATCAACACGCCGACAGGGTATATTAAAAACGACGTCAACAAACCAAAACGACGCGAACAGTGGCTACAATGGTATCAGACGAGCGTGTTAGGAATCGGTGTTGAGAACACTGCTACAAGGCACTTTAGAAGATATAAGAAGCGCGCCAGGGAGTCTGTACCCAGAGCAATCGGAACAGGAGAACGTGTTTTCTCGGAACCCATGTGTATTGCGGCGTGTTTCAGGTGTTTCTTGTACACACACTCCCTGGATCACTAATACGGACAGCATAATCTACTCAAGTACATAGGAGTCTATGAGTTGCGTTGCTGGAGTTCTACAATGCTATTGTCAAGCAGCGGGGAAATGTGCCGTTTGTAGGGCCGTAACCAACATTGGATCTGGGTGCACATTGCCCTCTGTACAAAATAGTTCCACTTTTTCCTGAATACAATCCATCCCGTCAACGTGATGGCTGCGGATCTGTTTTTTTTTTGGCGTCACGTGGTTATTTTTTTTGCGAGAGTAAACATCACTGTCGTCTTTGTGTTAACATATGTCTGGTGTCTGCTGCATTGTTTGATGATAGTGTTTCCTATAAATTGCCTTTAGATTTTGTGTAATAATTAATTACAATTCTTTGAGTTCCAATTACAAAATATTAAATCATATAATGATACAGCAAAACATGAAAACCTTTCTATGGGCGTCGGGGCAGCGGCTAGAACGTCAGGCTTTTAGTCGACAGAACCCTGAATCGAATCCTCGTGTTGCCGTTTTGAACCTTTGGCAATTTCGTTCACCCCACGTTGCCACAGTTCACTCAGCTGTATACATGAGTACCTGGCTACAGACAGAGGTGGACGTGTGAACGAATAGTCTTCGCGCAGTAATTGCAGCATGGTTGAAAGAGAAGTCGAGATGGCATTGGAATGAACAGGTCTGCCAGTGAAATGTGAAGCGCTTTGAACAGTCCCAAGGACTGGATGCCGCGCTATATAAGAACACACATACTCTACCTTCCTTTTGCCTTTAACAAGCCATCTAGATAATGTGTATGAAATATCTTAAACATCCGTATAAGGGTTTCCATTCCACGAGAAGCAGACCAGGCAGAATATCAAGCATGGCAATGATGAACAGCCAATAACCATCGACAATAAGAAGACACGTGAACAATTGCAATGAGTCGTTCCAGTTGTGCAATCGCTAATCTAAGTAAGAGGCAACGGCATGCGTTATTTTTGCGCAA
Organism: Lamellibrachia satsuma; assembly: GCA_033239005.1. NCBI lineage: Eukaryota > Metazoa > Annelida > Polychaeta > Sabellida > Siboglinidae > Lamellibrachia > Lamellibrachia satsuma. The sequence goes on along the minus strand of BSQZ01000008.1, from coordinate 1,758,427 downwards.
GTTATTTGCCAAGAATCATTACGTATGTTCAGTCATGTCAAGTAATGCAAGTTATGTGACACTATGACTAATGTTTAGTGTATTAGAGACATGTTGGCAAAGCGCAAACGTAGACATAGAAATATGTTACTTGGCTGAACGCTAGCAGAAAGCGGGTCAACCTCGTGGTGCCATCTGGTGTTTACTGTATAGTTAACCACTGGCGCAGATCAAATCAGATACATGCGTCTGGTGGCACCCGCTGGGAAGCATTCAGTCACGCTGCGAATACTGCGCGAAGACTATTCGTTCAATATTCATCACTTTCTATAGCCAGGTACAGGTGTTTATACAGCTGAGTGATTTGAGGTTCGAAACTGTTCTCACGACTGACGGTCCCACGTCCTAACAGTGGTTACTGTTAGACGCCATACATAACTGTGTCGACGGCAGTAACACGTTGTGCTCTAACTGTGACCAACTTATCTACATACTATTTGTGCTCTAACTGTAACCACCTTATCTACATACTATTTGTGCTCTAACTGTGACCACCTTATCTACATACTATTTGTGCTTTAACTGTAACCACCTTATCTACATACTATTTGTGCTCTAACTGTGACCACCTTATCTACATACTATTTGTGCTTTAACTGTAACCACCTTATCTACATATTATTTGTGCTTTAACTGTAACCACCTTATCTACATACTATTTGTGCTCTAACTGTGACCAACTTATCTACATACTATTTGTGCTCTAACTGTAACCACCTTATCTACATACTATTTGTGCTCTAACTGTAACCACCTTATCTACATACTATTTGTGCTTTAACTGTAACCACCTTATCTACATATTATTTGTGCTTTAACTGTAACCACCTTATCTACATACTAGAGTTACAGTTAGAGCACAAATAATATGTAGATAAGGTGGTTACAGTTAAAGCACAAATAGTATGTAGATAAGGTGGCTACAGTTAGAGCACAAATAATATGTAGATAAGGTGGTTACAGTTAGAGCAAAAATAGTATGTAAATAAGGTGGTTACAGTTAGAGCAAAAATAGTATGTAGATAAGGTGGTTACAGTTAGAGCAAAAATAGTATGTAGATAAGGTGGTTACAGTTAGAGCACAAATAGTATGTAGATAAGGTGGTCACAGTTAGAGCACAAATAGTATGTAGATAAGGTGGTTACAGTTTGAGCACAAATAGTATGTAGATAAGGTGGTCACAGTTAGAGCACAAATAGTATGTAGATAAGGTGGTTACAGTTAGAGCACAAATAGTATGTAGATAAGTTGGTCACAGTTAGAGCACAACGTGTTACTGCCGTCGACACAGTTATGTATGGCGTCTAACAGTAACCACTGTTAGGACGTGGGACCGTCAGTCGTGAGAACAGTTTCGAACCTCAGATCACTCAGCTGTATAAACACCTGTACCTGGCTATAGAAAGTGATGAATATTGAACGAATAGTCTTCGCGCAGTATTCGCAGCGTGACTGAATGCTTCCCAGCGGGTGCCACCAGACGCATGTATCTGATTTGATCTGCGCCAGTGGTTAACTATACAGTAAACACCAGATGGCACCACGAGGTTGACCCGTTTTCTGCTAGCGTTCAGCCAAGTAACATATTTCTATGTCTACGTTTGCGCTTTGCCAACATGTCTCTAATACACTAAACATTAGTCATAGTGTCACATAACTTGCATTACTTGACATGACTGAACATACGTAATGATTCTTGGCAAATAACTTGCGCAAAAATAACGCATGCCGTTGCCTCTTACTTAGATTAGCGATTGCACAACTGGAACGACTCATTGCAATTGTTCACGTGTCTTCTCATTGTCGATGGTTATTGGCTGTACATCATTGCCATGCTTGATATTCTGCCTGGTCTGCTTCTCGTGGAATGGAAACCCTTATACGGATGTTTAAGATATTTCATACACATTATCTAGATGGCTTGTTAAAGGCAAAAGGAAGGTAGAGTATGTGTGTTCTTATATAGCGCGGCATCCAGTCCTTGGGACTGTTCAAAGCGCTTCACATTTCACTGGCAGACCTGTTTATTCCAATGCCATCTCGACTTCTCTTTCAACCATGCTGCAATTACTGCGCGAAGACTATTCGTTCACACGTCCACCTCTGTCTGTAGCCAGGTACTCATTTATACAGCTGAGTGAACTGTGGCAACGTGGGGTGAACGAAATTGCCAAAGCTTCAAAACGGCAGCACGAGGATTCGATTCAGGGTTCTGTCGACTAAAAGCCTGACGTTCTAGCCGCTGCCCCGACGCCCATAGAAAGGTTTTCATGTTTTGCTGTATCATTATATGATTTAATATTTTGTAATTGGAACTCAAAGAATTGTAATTAATTATTACACAAAATCTAAAGGCAATTTATAGGAAACACTATCATCAAACAATGCAGCAGACACCAGACATATGTTAACACAAAGACGACAGTGATGTTTACTCTCGCAAAAAATAACCACGTGACGCCCAAAAAAACAGATCAGCAGCCATCACGTTGACGGGATGGATTGTATTCAGGAAAAAGTGGAACTATTTTGTACTTATTCTTCATGTTTCATGTATATTTTCATTTCAGAAATGTAATAAAAAGGGAATTTGACAGTCCAATAAATCATCCGAAGAAAAACGTAATATTTCACCTTCAAATGTGAAGATTTGTTGGTTTGCATTTTATTGTCCTACAACGATCACGAATGTAACACGATCTGTCTGGATACTATCCGTAAACAACTAAGATGCTATAAATACTAGTAAGTACAGTGTCGCCACGTTCCAACGCCAGTAACAATGTCACAACCTCAGTGACAATGTCCCAACCTCAGTAACAATGTCCCAACCGCAGTGACAATTTCCCAACCCCAGTGACAATGTCTCATAAAAGTAAAACAGTCGTTCAGTTAACCAATGAAAAATCGTTTGACAAAGTTATCTCATCCCAACCGGCTATTCTGCTTTTTAGTGATGGGGTGTGATAGGAAGTGGGAGGCGAGAGGTTGACCTTAGAAATTGATGGGAGGTTGAGACGTGTACTCTAAAAATTTGGGTCATGGTTATCGAAACTGCCAGAGGATGGCAATTGACACGCTAGTTCAACAGCTACGTAGGGAAGACGAAGCTGGAGTTGTGGGGTTGCTTTGTTGGGAGGTCGGACATGTTCATGAGGGATGGGCTCCATCTACGTGGAAAGGGTGCAGCACTGTTTGCAGATGAACTCTCAGCAGCATACCATAGAAGGTAGCATAAAACATATTTTTGGTAGGAAACATTGTTTAAACTAGAAGCGCGGGGGTGTTACATAGATGTGCCCCAAACAGGACAAGAGGCCACCAGTACACACAAACCAGTAATAAAATGTCCAGAAAACATTTATGAATTTGGTGTGAGGGTGAGGCCCAAGAGTTTCTATTTTAAATACAGGAAGCCTTCCTTACTTAAGCCTTCCTTACTTAAGCCTTCCTTACTTAAGCTTTGCTAGAACCAACCAGGGAAGAGAATGTATTATATATAGCTTTGTGAACGGTAACAGTGATTTTAATCAAATACATTTTGACATCAAAGTAAAATCAGAAAGTAAAAAAAAAATACAGTTGAAACTTCCATAAAGATACGAGAAAATAGTTAGTGAAACTAGGTTGGAATAACATGCTGAGGAATAAGACAGCAATTGAATGTTGGAACATTCTAAAATGTGAAATTAAAAGCATCATTGATCAATTTGTTCTCTTGAAAAAAAACAAGAAAAACGGTCTAGAAAGAAACACTTGTCAAAAGAAGTTATTAAAATAGCCTACAAGCAAATTATATGGAGGGTTTATATGCGTAATAGAAAGGATGAAGGCTACACAAATTGCAAAGTGGCACTTAATGCAACTACAACTGAAATTAGACAATCTAAAAGAAGCAATGAGCAAAAATCTTCATGCAACATAAAACACGACAGCAAGAGTTTATGCATATGTCAGGAGTAAACAAAACGTACGAAAGAAGATTGGACCACTAAAAGACAGTGCTGGAAATAAAATAGCACAAGGTTTTTTTTAATGGCGGAAGACCTGAATGGATACTTCAGTTCAGTGTTTATCAGAGAGATTATTAGTTCATTACAGTGCTAAACTTCAAGAGCCTAAATCGGACTATTTAGTTCAGTGAATTGTAACTCCAGAAATGGTAGCAATGGCAATATAAGTCACCTAGAGCGGATGGAATTCCGCCAAAACTACTAACGGAAACAGTAAAACAAATTACTGTACCATTTGCAAGAGTGTTCAACTTTTCATTAAAAGAGGAGTGGAAAGAAGCAAACATCGTACCATTATTTAAGAAGGGTTCGAGAAATAAGTCAGAGAAATACAGACTATCATGTTTAACATCAGTGTAAATTATTAGAAAGGTTAATTAAAGAACGTATGGTGGACTTCATTATTAGGCATAAATGATTAAATCTTCCTCAACATGAATTCCTAAAAGCGAGGTCATACTTAACAAATATATTATGTTTTTTTGGAAAAAATCATTAAGTGGATAGACGAGGGATCACCAATAGATATACACTTTTCAGAAAGCTTTTGACAAGATTTAACAAGATTTGCCATCCAAGTCAAAGGCCCAGATGGCAAGTGGACAAGAAAGTCATTGCCTTATCGAGAGTCCTACAATGTTCATCTACGTGTAACCCGACCTCCTGAGACACGTGTCAATCCTGTTTTTAAACATATTCACGATGTTAGCAGTTACACAGTCTGTAGACAATTTGTCCACTCATTTATTGTCCTTGTGAGAACGAGTACTTCCTGATATCCAATCTACAATGATCCTTTACTAATTTTACCTCATGTCCTCTAGTTCTGCTATCATTCTTTAGTGAGAAAAACATATTTCTATCAATATTTTTATACCCATTCAATATTTTAAGAACTTCAATCTGATATCCTCTTAACCTCCTTGTCTCTAGAGTTGTTAAATCACATTCTTTTAAGGCGTTCTTCATAGCTAAGGTCTCTCATTCCTGGATTAATTTTAGTTGCTCTCCTCTGTATACGTTCAAGCGTATCTATATCCTTCTTACGATATGGTCTCTACGCTTGTATGCAGTATTCTAAATGAGGTCTAACTATTGCTTTATAAAGAGGTATAATTAGCTTTTTTTTCTTGTATGTTATGTTTCTCCTATTCAACCCAAGACTGACTGGGAGAAGACAGCGTGTTGTAGTAGATGGGGACGTTTCAAACAGTAAATCAGTTTTGAGTGGGGTACCACAAGGACCAGTGTTAGGACCTTTATTATTCTTAATATATATCAATGACTTGGACGATAATATAACATGCAACGTACTAAAATTTGCGGATGACACAAAAGTGTTTAGAAAGGTTAACGATGATGGTGATAAACAACATTTACAAAACGATCTGGACAAATTGGCTAAATGGTCTGAAAAATGGCAGATGTTATTAAAGTTTTGGAAAGGTAAATACTTACACACAGGACACGGGAACTTGGATGTAAACTATACAATGAGAGATACTGTTCTAGGTACTACCACAAAAGAAAAGGACTTGGGAGTAACAATAAGTGCCGATATGAAAGTTTCAGAACAGTGTGGTATTGCAGCTTCAAAGGGTCATCAAATTCTTGGGTTGATTGGGAGAAATATATCATACAAGGTAAAAAGCTAATATATAGAGCAATAGTTAGTCCTCATTTATCATACTGTATACAAGCCAGAGAGCAACTAAAATTATTCCAGAACTGAGTGATCTTCATTACGAAGAACGTTTAAAGAATGTTGTTTAGCTAACTTGGTGACAATGAGGTTAAGAGGAGATACAATTGAAGTTTTTAAGATATTGAATTGGTATGAAAATATTAGAATAAATATTTATTTCTCAACCAGGAAAGATTGTAGAACTAGAGGACATGAGGTAACATTAGTGATGGATCAGTGTATATTGGATATCAGGAAGGACTCGTTCTCACGGAGGACAACAAGTGAATGGAACAAATTATCTACAAATTGTATAACTGCTAGCAGCGTGAATATGTTTAAAAACAAGTTTGACACATATCTCAGGAGGGCAGGTTACACACTTGTCTTCTAGGCATTTGTCTTGGATGGCAATCTTGCTAAATCTCTCGTTGAATCTTTTTTTAAAATGGTTGGAAGTATACCGAGGAATAATAATTAAAGTAATATCTGAGAATCATAGGTCTTAATATGTATTAATTTGCATCCTGATGTATTCTACCGAAATGTTCTGCTGAGGAGAAACGTACGGCTTTCGACGTCTCTCGTCCATTGAATAACGCATTCATTTTGTTCCAGTCACGTCCAAGTCTGTTACTAATTCTTTTCCCGGCATGTGCGATGGAGTTGTAATAACATCTCCAGTGATGTTATACTCAGAGGTTCTGCAGCATCGTGATGCGTGATCAATCTCAGGCATCTCGTTAGACAGGTTTGTTTATGCCGGGTGTCTCCTCTTTGACTGTCGTAAATGCCAAGCAACAACTTTATCTTTCTCTTGCTCACGCACGCACTCACGCACGCACGCACGCACGCACGAACACACGCGCAATCTCTCACTCCCTTAGGCTATATTATAACATATAACCTCAGTGAGTGTAACACATTTGTATAGACATTGTTATTTTGTATAATGTTTTCATTCCCAGCGTATAGAATGTGCAGTCACGCGTGAAAGGTACGGTTCAACGTATTCCCTACATCTCATCACAACACGTATAATTTGTAATCTATGTATGTAAGGAACGCCACGAATTTATTCAATCTATCTCTGCCACGCGATACGGTCCTATGACTGGGAATTTACGAGATTAAGCAATGCGCAGCCGCTGTCGATTATGTATGCGTGTTGAAAGCTGCAGCACTCTCTAATGACGTCAACGTGTTAAAACGTACATCGATTATCAGATAGCCAGTGTCGAATGTCAAACTAGCCATGAGAGGTCACCGATAACATACATTCAGTGTAGACGAGATGACATCTTAGACCAGCAACCGTTGTCTGGGTTTTGAGTAGGTCAAGTTCACAGTTTGCTACTGCCTCATAGTTTGTGTCCGACTCCCGGGAGAAAGGAGACATCTAGTTGTTTCGTTTAATGTTTTTTTCTGTGGACAATGTTCAGATTGCAAGCACAACATGTCACTCAGTGTACAACCTTGTACAACTGTAAAATTGCATAGAAAGCAGCTAAAATGGCCAAACAGAAACAGCGCCCACTGATTAATGAAATTGCAGTCACTTTAGTAGCGATAATAAAGGTTGCCCATGGAGTTGTGTCCGTTTCTGCGATACGTCTCTTGCACTTTTGTGTGCTTTTTGTAGTATGTTATCACGATTCGCTTTCACTCGATTGGTAGGTCCACGAAACAGGAGAAAACATTAATCCACACATGTCCAAAGTGTTTACGATAATTTACATTTCCACACTGCTGCGTATTTTTGGACACAGACCTACAACAAATCTATCGGTGGTGGCGCCGGTTATTTCTACCGGCTTGCTTGGCGATGTCAGGGGTCACACGAGTTAGTGTTTGAGAGTCGTAGATCGCACGGCTCCTTCAAATGTGAACTTGCGTACATCGATAGGTCTTATGAACACGGCCCGCATCACACGAGTCGTGTTTGCGTGTAACCACGACTGTACAACCAACACAAGAAGGACCGAGTATCAACAATGCAACATAAAAATGTTCGATGGTGTCGTTGTGACCATTCCACAGAGACATGATGGGAAGGACATGGAGGGTAGTCTGCCACTAAGGGTAGTCTGCCACTAAGGGTAGTCTGCCACTAAGGGTAGACTGCCACTAAGGGTAGACTGCCACTAAGGTTAGTCTGCCACTAAGGTTAGTCTGCCACTAAGGGTAGTCTGCCACTAAGGGTAGTCTGCCACTAAGGGTAGTCTGCCACTAAGGTTAGTCTGCCACTAAGCTGGCGTGCTTTCCCATTGCGCTATCAACCAACCCTTCGACGAGTGACAAAAAAGTCCGTCCATCTTCTTATTAGCTCCTTATTGCTCCTTATTAGCTCCTTATTAGCTCCTTATTAGCTCCTTATTAGCTCCTATGTATGTATTGATATTATATGTTATTGATGTATTTTATAGCATTTGTATTATATAAGAAGTATGTGACGTCAGTGACACACGTCACGGTGCTTATGTTAAACATGTGTACGCTTACATGCGTGTAGGTGTCAGTTTACCGAGTTATTTAGTGGTTCTCATAAATAACAAAGCCCGCGCAATCGCCATTTCTGCAGCATTTATGTGCAACATTATTAAATTTGCCGTCATCGACTTTTGTGTTCGTTTGACAGTTTTCGTATCATACGATATAGGCACGTTTGTTTGTGTGCGTGCGTGCGTGCATGCGTGCGTGCGTGCATACGTGGTATTCAAGCAAATGAAGCGTCAACAAGTTATAAATTATATACACCTACCTCGGATGTATGCTAGTATACTTCCCATAAAATACATAGGATTATTATACGTTTTCTGTCAAATTAGCAAGCGTATACACACGTGTTTGTTTGAAGTAAATAAAAAGTGCCGTATTAATGTTTGTCTACAAATTCACTTACGTAAACTCTCAAAATCGTAAGTGGTAACTTTCTTCATAGTAGAGAGGTAAGTTGTCCCATAGCACGGCACCCACTGCCCAATCTATAGTAGAGAGGTAGGTTATCCCATAGCACGGCACCCACTGCCCAATATATATGACCGCTATAAGCGCTCTATACTTCACTCCGATGACGTAAGTACCAAACAACAGTGACGTCACGTCGCACGTCACGACGTAACGTAGACACCAAAACGACGTAGCCTGGTTCCCGGATAGTAAGTACAGTCAGAAACCAGTCTAACGGCGAGGAAATAAGCTAACGATGAAGGCAAATAATACTGTAATCCACACAGCAAGTTAAAGTTATTTTCCCAACAACTTACAATAGTACAACGTAGCATTATATAAACCGGTCCAGACACGTGACTGTATATAATTATGTTACAAACGTCCCTAGGATACGGCAAACAACTAAGCTAACGATCGCCAATTTTTATTTCTTCTTGTTATTTGATGAGGAAAGGAGAAAGTAGGAATGACAGAGAGTCAATGATACGAGTGAAGTTAGTCAACAAAAGGATATCGTTGTCGTATAGGGAAGGTTTAACTCCAGGACACCTATCACCTCCATCAAACCTCGTTCGTGAGCCTAGTTTGATGGTGAATGTGGATGGATGAAATCCAAGTGTCAACCCAAGAAATCTCACAGCCTGTCTGGTTAAGTGCAACAGTTAACGCCAATACACGGCATTTGTTATTTGTCGTTGACGGACAACATTTCTGTTGGTTCTAAAAATTCGTATGTAATGAGTAAACTGTATTTGTCCCGGGTCCTGCATGGTGATTCCTAAAGTGGCTACAATAACTAGGCTGGTGCCTATGACACTCCTGCTTCTGTGCAGATAGTACGGTTTTAGGGTGCCTCGTAAATTCGATATTTTTTCTCGTCTCATCTTAAGTTTATTTTGCGAAAATTCAAACCTACCTAGTATCCACTACGACATGCTAGTTCGTTTGTGCAACTTTTGTATGTAGTTTTTGTGAAATCATCAGACAAACTATTAAATTATTTAATTCTGCACGCAGAATTTAATGAAGTGAAAATGGAAACGCTGAAAACTTACGAATTTAGCCCTTGGTGAAAGTTCCTAACTATGTCGTGTGATTGGCGGGAGGACGGAAGTCACGCCCATGATCAGCCTTGACCCAACAAAGTGTTTACCGTTTTGGATATCCACTATTTTGAGCCTTGCCAGATCTAACGACTAAAGTCAATTCTTTCGATGATTTGAACAAAACTACGCACTTTTTAATTAAACTGACTGTGGATATTACTGAAGGTATTCACACACTACATATGAGGACATCGATGAACCGGATTCGCGACAGGCTAAATCAGTTGAGGATGCAGTTGGAAGTTGGATAATACATAATACCATTGGAAGCGTTCATGTAGTTGAAAGTGGTAGATGCATATAGACGAAGCTTTGAATCAGATGACAGGACAGTGTACCGAAAAAACAGGAAGACCGATTTATTGGAAGACGAGCGAAGCATGTTTGTGAATAGGCGGATAACTGGCAAACGGGTGCGGCAGAGGGCCACACAGAAGATAATGAGCTGGAAAAATAGAAATGAGAGGACAGCGTAGAAAGAGGTAGTACAACAACCATCACCCGTGACAACGGATACAGCGCTGAACTGACGTAGGACCAAACAAACAAACCGATTAGTCATAATATCTAATTAGCTCTCTGTACAAATTTCTCGCGTGCATTGGGTTGAGGCCGGGGGACCATATGCCTTGGAGTTATCTTGGTCTATGGCTGCAGCCTTTTCCTGATTGGCAGTAGCCACGTACTCGTGTATAAAGCTGAGTGAACTAAAGAAACGTGGAGTGAAAAAAATTACCTATGCTTCGAAACACCAGCAAACGGATTCGAACCCAGGTTTTCTCGGCCGAAAATCTATCATCCTAAAACTATGTCACTGCACGCCATGAATGTGCTCCAAAATATCCTACTTTTGAGAAGAGATAAACGCAAATGAGACACATTGTTCCTTGAAATGTTGTGTCAATTCTTAATAATGATGAAATATTATAATGAAATATTAATTTAATAATAATCACATCATTGAAACTAGCTGCGTGTCCATAGCTGCATTAGAACACAAAGGTGCTAGGCCGTTCCTGCCTTTGGAGGAAAACTGGGGAAATAACAATAAAAAAATGAAGTAGGTTATATAGATGAACAAAATAAAATCGTTTACCGGTGTTGGCAACACGTCCACTTCGTCCATGGCATACCTTCTCCCACGATGGCAAATTGAATCTAATTGTAACTGTTTCTCTGTGTAGATATTACTACAATACAACCGCCGCCCTTACATTGAAGCGTTCACACAACGCGACATGCCAGCCTGTGGTCGTCTTTTCAGCGGCGGCGGCGGCGGCGGCGGCGGCGGCGGCGGCGGCGGCGGCGGCGGCGGCGGCGGCGGCGGCGGCGGCGGCGGCGGCGGCGGCGGCGGCGACGGCGCGTGTTTTGATACGAAACAGACGACAGCAGACGACAATTTGAAGATCGTAAAAAGAGGGCGGGGCGTTGTTACCGGGGTGAACAGTGGGTTTGCCTAAAAGCATGACTCGGCTTTGTCGTGTTTGCGGGGAGCAATCGTGATCATTATAGACATGTGGACGACATGTTTTAAAATAAAATAGGTTTTCACTGTATCGTTGTATCGGGTTCTGCAAGAACAGTTCAAATGGATCTAATGAGGTGGCGTACGATATCAATGAACATAATTACATATTATGTGAGAAAGGGAAGTAGATTTATATAACAACTCACAAGGCAATGGGATTACATTATCAACGTAAACAATGCACTATTAATAGAGTATTTATAATGGCTCTACGCCATAGCATAGGCCTATTTGTATAACACATGGATGTTTTCCACCGTTTTAAAAACTGTTCAGCACATTGAATATGCAGACCAAATTGGGGCTCCGTACGTAGTTAGTGCCAAGTATCACAGTCCCGAAGAAACAATCAGCCTTGATAAAACTAAATTGATTCCGGGACTCAAAGATTAGCATAAAATGTTTTAAAAGAACCAGGTTAACACAATGCCAATATGTGTACATTGTACACCGATGCACGGACATACGCGGAGCGGTCTGTTTGAACTAGTCGCTCAGTGTAGGCTAGGCTAGGCTAGGCTAGGCTAGGCTAGGCTAGGCAATGCTAGGTTACACAAGTCAACAGAACCACCAAGTCAAATTCAACTGCATACTGCATACTCTTACCATTATATTGGAATTCGTAAAGGTAATGGTACGTTCTCACATATATATATATATATATATATATATATATATATATATATATATATATATATATATATATATATATATATATATATATATATATATATATATATATATATATATATATATATATATATATATATATATATATATAAATGTATATATATATATATATGAGAACGTACCTTTACGCAATGGGACTTTTAATAACTAACAACTCACCCCAACGAGACCCGTGATTAGGCAAAATCGTATAAATACGTTTCCTGTAAGCCCGGTCAATCGCATACGGGGAAATTGCACAGGTGTGTGTACAACTGTTGCTGTCGTGGACTCTTAGACCAGGAAATGCGAAAGGCGGATATTCCTAACGGCCCGGTGCACACACAGGTTACATTCCAGCGCAATGTGTTTAATTTAATAATTCATCGTAGCTCAGTAGCTATATGTGCACCAATATGGCGACTACTACATACAAAAACCGTCAAAATTGATAATTCACTCGAAACTGAAATCCTCATGTTCAGTTCCTTTTGCCCCGTCCACCCAAGTCAAACAAGTTTTGAAATAGTTAGGATATAGTCTATGACAACAATATTTTACGTATGAAAACACACAACTTTGACCAAAAAGGATGTATCTAGCAACCTGTACCCGGGGTTGCCAGATATGTGGATTTGTTTTTTGTTTGTAGTCTGTTGGGCCACTATATGGTAACATGGTAAACGATTTGATGACTAAGTTTGCCCCCCCCGCCTCCCCCTCCCCTACACCACTGACGCACCTTGAGGTGTGCTCGAGGCAGGCCACGCAGGGTCCGCTCCACACAAAAGTTACGCAAGAAGTAATTCTGCAAAACGACATTATCACCGAACATCGATGTATTTACTCTCACGCGGCTGCCAGTGTATTCAGCGTAGAGCTCCGTCGGCGAACACGTCTGTTTAGTCTGCAACTGTTTTATCGACGGCAACCACTGGCAATGTGTTACTAATGGCGACTTATCAGGTCTGAGACCTTCCAGGAGCTGTTGCATTGGCAGTGCCATTAACAGTTATATCAGATGTAGCCGCAGTACGGCACTAGCGGTGTATGCCGGTTATTATTATTACCACATTGCTATTACATTTTTTGTACGACATGTTAGAAATAAAATACAATTATATATATATATATATATATATATATATATATATATATATATATATATATATATATATATATATATATATATATATATATATATATATACATAATATATATATATATACATACGCACGCACATACTTACATACATACATACATACATACATACATACATGCATACATACATACATACATACATACATACATACATATAGCAATGCGGTATAAAGTGTCTCTCATTCCGATCGTGAACTCGGAGAAAGTAGCCACACAGCGACCGATAGTCCAAAGGTACTCACATAGCTGCTTCCGTATTCCTTGCTATGACTTCCGTAATCTCTCGTGCCCGATAATCCCGAATATCGTCGGTACGACATCGTGCCGACCGCGCGACGCGGGGCCCTGCCCCGATTCACTCAAACAATAAGGTCTGTCGAGTGCGAGGAATTTTTGTTTTCGCTCCTCGCTTCATGACACGGGACCGTTCCCTCGCTGGCTGCTTCCCTAGCCCTTGCGTCCCCGAGGCAGTGGAAGCGGCCACAACCGGCGTATTTCTGAGTACTCGTCACGTGCGCTGCGCGTTGACACAGGCCTGTTCGAAATTAGCTGATCTTTCTTCTAAAAACAAGTTGGGTCGGCTCGGTCAGGTTTCCGAGCCGGTGTCTGAGGGGTCGGCTGCTAGGAGCGAGTTGTCTTGCCTAGAAACGCCCCGCACCTTGCCGCGCCACCCCCGGCCGCTTTCTAGGATGCCGACGAACAGCTGCGAGCGCGGACTAGCCGGGGAGAGCCGCGGGGGTCACTACAGGAGAGGCTGCCACTGGAGAAACTGCACGTAATATTTTGTACAGATTGAATTATACACTCCATTATTATCTCACGCACTCATTCACTCACTCACTCACTCACTCACCCACCCACCCACCCACTCACTCACCCACTCATACACACACTCACTCACTCACGCACTCACTCACTCACTCATTCACTCACGCACTCACTCACTCACGCACTCACTCACTCACTCACTCACTCACTCACTCACTCACGCACACACTCTCTTCATTGTCTGTCTATATCTGTGTGTCTCTGTCTGTGTGGCTGTCTGTCTGTGTCTGTCTGTATGTCTGTCTATGCCTGCCTGTCCATGTCTGTCTCTGCTTGTATATGTCTATTTGTCTGCCTGTTTCTGTCTCTGTCTGTCTCTTTTTGTCTATGCCTGCCTGTCTGCCTCTGTTCGTGTCAGTCTGTCTATGTCTGTCCGTCTGTCTGTCTGTCTGTCTGTATGTATATATGTATGTATGTATGTATGTATGTATGTATGTATGTATGTATGTATGTATGTATGTATGTATCTACGTTTGTCTCTCTTTAATCTTTCAACGCATGTGTCTGTGCCTTTGGTAAATTTCTCCAAGTTATAGAGAAATAAGAAATACAGATGCGATAAAATACGTTATCCAACCCTAAACCATGGACGAAACCAGACGTAACTACCGATCGAGTGACTCCCCGGAACATGCGATAAATCAAGAATCGCTGATCTCCAAGGCAACACCGGAACAGCGCTATCGCTTAGAAACCCGATTCTTACACGAGTTTGCAAAGTGGCGTTTACTCATTCAACGTCTGCCTGCGTTCTTTTCGTTCTCAGCTGGTGGTCGTCAGTTTTATTCAACCGGAAGTTGTTCTGGCGGTCAGCTGTAATCAACCAGTAATGTAATAAATCGACCGGTAATGTAACAATCGACCGGTAATGTAATAAATCGACCGGTAATTTAATAAATCGACCGGTAATTTAATAAATCGACCGGCAATGTAATAATCGACCAGTAATGTAATAAATCGACCGGTAATGTAATAAATCGATCAGTAATGTAATAATCGACCGGTAATGTAATAAATCGACTGGTAATGTAATAATCGACCGGTAATGTAATAAATCGACCGGTAATGTAATAATCGACCGGTAATGTAATAAAACGACCGGTAATGTAATAATCGACCGGTAATGTAATAAATCGACCAGTAATGTAATAACAATTATGAAGATAATCATTATGCTGATGATGATGATGATGTTAATAATGATGATGTAGAAGGTGATGATGAGGGTGATAAACGATTATGATGACGCTGACAATTAAGGGGCGATCTTAGTGACGATGATAATGATGTTGATGATGATTATGACGATGATGATGATATAGATTATTATGATGATGATGATAGCGATTATGATGATGAGGATGATAAATGGTTTATGATGATGATGAGGAAGAAGATAAAGACAATTAAGCGGTCTTAGTGATGATGATGATGATGATGACGAAGATGATGACAATGAGGTTGATAATTAGTACGATTATGAGGACGAAGACATGAGGATGATGATGAGAAGGAGGAGCAGGATGATGATGAAGGTGTCATTGTCTTCGTCCTCATAATCGTAATAATGATCACCCTCATTGTCATCATCTTCGTCATCATCATCATCATCATCATCATCACTAAGACCGCTTATTTGCCTTTATCTTCTTCCTCATCATCATCATAACCATTTATCATCCTCATCATCACCATCGTTATCATCATCATCATTATCATAATCAATATCGTCATCATAATCTTTATCATCATCATCATCATCGTCATAATCATCATCAACATCATCATCATTAAGACAGCTTAATTGCCTTCATCTTCTTCCTCATTATCATCATAACCATTTATCACCGTCATCATCACCATCGTTATCATCATCATCATAATCTTTATCATCATCATCGTCATAATCATCATCATCATTATCATCATCACTAAGATGACCCCTT